>CM070659.1:27627949-28345449 GCA_036346575.1 Dendrocalamus sinicus | reverse complement strand
ATATATATAGTATAAATAATGAGGCACCTAGGTGTCTGGACACCTAGTCTTCTTACCTTTGGATTGCTTTTAGATGCGTGCTAGTGTGATTGAGACTTTCCATCCATGATTAAGACTTTCCTTCCATGATTGATTTAACATGCCTAATATATTACATACCATACATACCATTGCTCTAGCACGTATCTAAAAGCAATCTAATGGCAGAGAGTCTAGGTATCTGGGCACCTAGATGTCCCATTTCAGCGTCCTATGTATATATATATATATATATAGACACACACACCACCTCCCTCGGCCTCAAACATCAGTTTGTACGAATTGACCGACACCACTGCTTGGTAGAATTAAGCACATCAGTTAGTTCAGAAATCGCAGCCACATTGCTCGCATGGCATTACTTCTCACTTCACAGTGGTTTTATAGTTTTACACTCCAAAAAACCAAAGCCACATTTGGACCGAATGGGATAGGCTGACAATCCCTGGTCGAAACTGCCGTGAGATAGATGCACATCTGACCAATAATTACTTGTTTAAATGCACATCTGGTTTAATTACTTGTTTAAATGTCGAAAATAGCAATTATGTGCAGTTACGTTCCTTCTATTGTTTAATTGCGAGGTTAGGCACATATTGATCCCTCTTTGTGAGTATGTTGTGATGTACATGGTTGCAAAGGAGACGAACACATATTAATTCTAATTCTAGTGTTTAGATAACAAAATGGCAAACAAGAATTACAATCCAAATTCATTTCCAGTATCTATTTGGTTGCACACATTTGAGAAATCCATGTATCATACCCACTGAATCGTCTTCTCCACACACATACTCTCTCTCTAATCCCTCCTGTAACTCTAGTGGCCGACGAGCTTGCCAGCGGAGAGGAGGTCCCAACTACAGCTACCTGAGCCACCACATCTTTCGCACCTTCCTAGCCTCGACCACTTCCTCCGCTCCCTCCCTATGGCTATAGTTAGCCGACAACAGATAAGGAGGCGGCCAACCAGACCTACAGTGGTGGCTGGTGGTGCCTCGCGATAGAGGACTCAAGGAAGACAGAAAAGAAAAAGGCCCAGCAAATCCACAATGGTGGTGCGTGTCCAAACAGATCTACAACGCCTGATCAGAAACTCGCGGCCACCGGACTTGAAGGAAGAAGAAAAGCTTGAGGCAGCTACTGTGGTGGTTGAGGGAGTCAATAGCCGGAGTTCAGTGATGGCGATGGTGATCCTGATGGTGGCCGACAATCTCGGCCATCCCAATGGCCATGAAACTCGACCATGGAGCTCAACTGCCATGGAGCTCAGCATCCGTGGAGCCCCATGACGTTGACCTTGGAGCCCCTCGGCGGCAGCCGACATGGCATATGAGTCGTGGAGAGAGATGGAATCCGAGCTAATTCCATGTAAATTGGGCCTCCTCAGGTCTGATTTGGGAGTGGCCCAACTTCAACTAAGATACAATACCGTGGAATTGGGGTCAAATTCCGAGATTCAATTCCGGATGCATCCAAACAGCCTCAGAATTGGAATTGCAAGTCCAATTCACCAATTCAACCTCCAATTCTGACATCCAAACAGGGTGTTATAGAATTTGATGAGTGTTGAAAGAGCGAATATGGCAATAGAGAGAGGGTAAATGGTGCTGTTTAAAATTAAATTTTCCTTAAGTATTCAAGATTCTATCCTAACACCTATAGAGGTGTAGAATATAGAATCTTCAGCTGAAAACCCAAATCAACTAGCTCAAGACAACAAACCTTTGAGCCTAATCCTTCCCAGTGGTTTGACAATTCTAGCGGTCTGACCGCTAGTATAAAGGTGGTCTGACCACTGCTACAGTAAAATCAGGCAAATAATAGTATTTTAGCACAGTTTCAAAAATGAAAATCGAGATAATTTTTGATCCATGGATCCAGATGATATGAAACTTTGTAGGGATCTACTACAGGGTATCAAGAACCTATTCCAATAAACGATCATAAAAATCATAATCAAAGTTGTGACCTTTTTTAGTTTGTTGGAAGGTTGCACCAAAACTGAGCCAAAACCCCCAAACGGTGAATACAACTTGCTCATGCGTCACAGCAAGCTAGAACACTGAAGGATCCCAGCCAAAAACCCTCGGATCAAGATATAGACCAAAGAGGTCAAGATCAAGCAAAACCGGGTTTTCTCATAAATCTTGCTATCAAGGTGCCTAAATGAATGGATAGAGATGTATTCTTAGGGATTGTCTCCATCTCTTGCACATCCTTGCACAACAACATCACAAGAAAGAAAGAAGAGAGATCAAAACCAACCAAAATCACAAGCATATCAAACAAAACAAGAGAGACTCAAAAGTTGCACAACGTTTAATGTATTTCTTACTTGATAAGGTAGGTTTTACAGTCACTCCACCTTAGAGAACAAAGAGCGTTCAAGGTACTCACTCTCAAACTCTAACCCTAAACCTAGAGAAGAGAGCATAGGAGATGGATTGGATGGTTCCAGCTTCTTTTATAGGTGAGCAACCAGCCACCTATACTGCTTAATAGATCCTATCCACTATTACAATAGGGAAAACCCGTTAACCCCCCACACATGGGTTTTACTCTTATAAGTTCACTATGCACGCTTTTCAAAGCGCATAAGTGTACATCCGCTCAATCCTTAGCCTTGATCCAACCAGCTCCACCTTGACCTAAACCACTCTCCAACGCATCACCCATGCGCTGCGGTTTTAATCTAAGATAGTTTTCGATATTTTGGTCAAACTACCAAAATATCCTTCCTTGACCCCGGTCATCACCAACCACTGCAAGCAATTGCCATGCTTGCCCCGTGTAGGTGCACCACTAGCTTGCGCCTACACGGGGCAACTATATGGAGCCATCCCGCCATTTGAACTCGCCTTCAATATTTCCTGCCTTTCCCATGCCATGCTTGAGCTCACTGTCTCACCCAGCATCCTTGATCGTTCTGGGCCTTAGCTCCTCCATGAGCCTAGCCCCAATCTTCGCCATTGACCACGATTAAGAGCCTGTTTGGGAGAGCTCCACCACTGAAAACGTGGATCTGGAGCAGCAGCTCCACCGTGGATCTGGGATCCCACCATAGAGCTGGACAAACTGTTTGGCTTGTACAGCAGCTCCAGATCCACGAAATTGAGGTTTTGGTGGGAATGGCCATTTTTGCCCTTGGGGTTGTATGATATATCTTTTTTCCATATAGCACATGTGTTTTGTTCATATTGATTTAAAAAAAATGGTGTAATTTTTTTGTGACAACACAAATGCAATATCTCGACACAAATATTCATGAGCATACAACATTGACGCACAAGATAGATAATTAAAACCCATGTCCATGACTACATCTCAACACTTGCGATTTTCCATACATAAAAAATAACTAAAGGTTAAATGTAGACAAGTCTTTCATTACATTCTAGTTCCAAGCAAGAGCGGTGGCCAAGTCATCACGAAATACATCCATAGTGGCGGCATTGGCTTCCGAAGTAGAACCATCCGATGTAACTGCATATCGGTTATACCTTTCCGGTATTGTTGGGACAAAATGAGGATCACGATCAAAACGAGCAAAGTCCGAATCTTCACTATTATGCTCACGAATGAAATTGTGAAGGACCATACAAGCAACAACAACCATTTTTTGCTTCCACATTGGGTAGTTGGGCATCTTGTATAGAATTTGCAACTTCATTTTCAAAACTCCAAAAGACCTCTCAATAACATTTCGAATAGATGAGTGAATGCGATTGAATTTTTCCTTTGGTGTTTTGGGTTCCATACCTCTATGCCACTCCGGCATATGATACCTTTCACCCTTGTAAGGAGCTAGATAGCCGGGCCGATTAGGATATCCGGCATCGACAACATAGTATTAACCTACACATGGTGAAAACAATAAAAGTGATTATTTGCTATCATGACAAAAGTGACTAAATGACCAATTATTCATTCATATTACCTTGTGGAGGATGTGGGAAGAATTTGTCATCCACATTGATTGCATTGTATAGCACACTTGTGTCATGCATAACTCCCGGTTGACCCGTGGACACATATGTGAACCGCATATCAAAATCACAAACTGCTAAGACATTTTGAGTGGCTATCCCCGTTTTTCCAATATACCTCACTTGTTCATCGGGTGGAAGAGAAACACGAATATGTGTGCTATCTAGAGCACCAATGCAATCTTTAAAATGTGGATACGCTCGTCTATCATCTCTTATCCTCCTATGAACCGTAGAAAAATTGGGATCTCTAGGTCTAATGAAATCCTTTGCCATGGCCATCAAAGAGTTAAGAACCTCGTCAAATTTCCTAGTAATAGTTTCACCTGAATGCTTGAATCGATTTTGAACTTTTCGACTCGACTCATTTCCAGCACATGTAAATAAAAACATGACTAGGCTCTCATAGGTAGTCATATGCAAGGATGGTTGTAGCCTGTACCTCTCCACCAATAAACCATGAAGGTCAAAGAATATTTCATTGCTCATACGAAGTTGACTATGGCATTCCCCCGGAGTGCGCCATGTCTCTAGCAAAAATCCCATGCCACTAGTGGTTGATGTCCTTGGTGGGTTTTTATCTAGGTAGATATCACAATATATTTGGGCAAGCATAGCACCACCTAAAATGATTTTGAAAAAATCATCGCTCTCGTCACTAGAATCATCGCTAGACATCTGCAAGAAATGACATAAAAGATAACAACAACATGTCCAAATGAGCATAAAAGATAACAACAACATGTCCAAATGAGCATAATCAAAAACTACACGTCCAAATGAGCATAAAAAGAAAATGACAACACGTCCAAATGCCACTAACAACTCGGCCTTCACTTTCCATACATCACATTGTACTTCCTCCTAAGCCAATTGAGCCTCTGATCGGTAGGGATGGTCATGAACATTTACATTTGGTCTTTCTTGACAAACAACTCGGTTGCCACAAACTGCTCATCAGTATTATACCCAGCACCACATGCAACAACATGTTCCATTACTTGCTCAATGGTGATCCCACCTTGCCTACTAGATACAAAAGAGGAAGCAGTCTCAAATATCTTTGAGATGTGTTCTTGGATAACAAGTGCTGTGCTGGTCTTAAGTTTCTTGGTGGGCTTTTCAAGAATCACACGAGCCCTTCTCTTAGCATTGTCAGTGACAGGAGTAATCTCCTCAACCTCATCCCCATTGTCAAAAGAATTATTGTCACACGTGGGATCCTCAGTGGGGTGCTCAACCTCTCTTTCATCAATGGGAGTATCATCATCAAGGGGTATGATGGGGTTGGAACTCATAGGATTCCAATGATCTTGCTCCTCATTAAGGATGTTGCCAAACATCACCTTCAAGTCATCTTCATTTTGGAGAGGCTTCTTCTTAAACTTGCCAACACCAGGAATTTCCTAAAACATGTGAGAAGGTTCGAAATAAGATATCTTTTCTAAATTGCAAATCAACAAATGTACATAGCATTATAATCGAACACTCACCATTTTTATCTTTTTCCACCACTCGGGGTCCATGTTGATCGTTCCCGTGTTCCAATTGAAACCAGTTCCTATTTGCTTCCTCATTAATTTCCGCCATGCAGTCAAATCACCCCTCAACTTGTCCCATTTGTTCTTTAGTTGCCTTTTACTCAGCATGATTCCGGTGGACTGAAAAAACCTATCTGATACCTCGGTAAAGCCTAAAGTGTTCAAATGAGTGTTCGGCCGATTCCCTTTTCTAACTTGTTCGGCAAACAACTTACAAACAAGTGAGGCATGACCATCAATCCAGTCCATATCATCACCCTGACCATGATTTCCCACAATATTTTCATCACCCTAATCAAAATTTCCCCACAACAGTATATCGGTGCGAACAAATTGGAAGAGAAATTCATATCTCATCATCCCTTGCCCTCTTGTTGGTCGACGGAGCACGTCTCCTTGCTTACGATGCAGGGACCTGGGAAGATCCGCCATGGCCAGCACCGTCCGCATCCGTGAAGCCCGATCCGCCATGGCTGCAGCCGCCGCAGCGTAACGCCCGCCAGGGGCGCGCCCGGCCGCGCCGCCGACAGGGTGACCGCGCCGCCGCGAGGCCGGCACAGGTGGCGCGCGCGCCGGCGAGGGCGCGCCCGGCCGCGACGCCGGGAGAAGGGGGAGGAAAGCCGGCGGCCAGGACAGGCGCCGCCGTCTGGCCCCAAAGTTGCCGCGAAAGCCCAACCCTAGGGGCCGTTTTTCCCATGGCTATGGAAGAAGAAGGGGGTGGGGGAGGTGGAGGGGGCCGGATCTACCCGATCCGGTCATCACCGGCTCGCCGGAGTAGGCCGCCGGAGCTCAGGAGGTTTCCGGCGCGAGCTGCAGGAGGCGGCGACGGGAGTTCAAAAACTACGACCTTTCTGTCGGACGAGAGAGAAGGAGCGCAGACAGAGAATAGAAACGAACCGGTACGTGGGATGGGGTGTGTAACCAGTGGCATTGGTGGGTAATTACCACCCAACTCCACGAGGAGGTACGAAACCAGCGTTTTTAGAGCACCCCTTGAGGAGTTCCATGAAATCCATAGATCTGGCCCTCAGATCTAGGATTTTGGTGGATCCAGATTTCGCGGAGCTGGAGCGTTTGGGTAAAATTTCATGGAGTGGAGCTGTTTTTCGTGGATCTGGAGCTGGTGGAGCTCTCCCAAACAGGCCCTAACTCCAAGCAACCCTACACATCTAAAGATAAAGAAATCATTTTCAAGTACAAGTTCTTCACAACTTAACCTATATTAGTCAAGACATGCATCATGCAACTTTAATCCATTGACCCAGGTCATCCCAACTCGATCCATGACTTAATTCCCTAAACCCCTGTTTTCTAGGAAGATCGAAGGTACTGCGCCTAACACGCCGGTACTTCTGGACTGCGGTACTACTGCCTCCCAAAACGGTACTTCCGCACGCTGAGAACCTCACCTGGAGCTCTCTAGAAAAAACATACCGCAACTCAACATGGTACTTCCGCACTTAAACCTGCTGTACTTCCGCCAAACGAAACTACCACACTTATACCTGCGGTACTTCCGATTTTCCTGACACTTCTAGAAGACAGCCCAAATCAAATGCAATCTTTACAAAACCATTTCACCACTCCATAAAACTTGCAATGGTTCATCACAATGGTATCTTGGACCTTCTTACATGGTCCTTCAATCTCCCCATGATGAACCCATTGGCAATTCTTTAAAAATGTAAATCGGAGTTGGTTTTAGAAAGAGATAGAGGAATTTTGCTAATAGAGCTCCAAATGATAAAATGAAGATTGTGAAGAACTGAAGTTGACCATTTGAAATAGAAATGGATAGAAATTTCCAGAAAATGATAGTTTTGCACAAAAACTTCATATCCACCCAAAAGTGTAGGAAAATCTCACACTAGATCTATATAAAAGAACAATTGCTCGATTTGACCTTAGTCATGGTGAGAGGTGATAGAAAATCACAGCAACACAACAAAGCTCCAAGTATCGAGATTTTGTACAAAAACACCAAATCACGCTCTAGATGTGTATTTTTACCTATCTTTCTCTCCATTTGATAATAGAATCATCAAGATACATGGAAGAAGATAGAGCATGATTAAATGAAGTGACTACATTTTATTCATTTTTAGCATTTAGGAGCCATGAAGATTATCCAATGCAACTTTCCAAGTATTACACCAATCCATAAAAAGTGAAAGTGCTATCTAGATCATACCAAAACATATATAGCCAAGCTCAAGCCAAATAAGCAATGATTCTGAAATTAAATGAATTTTTAGCATGTCAATTTATTCAGAAATGAGCCAAGCCATGTCAACAGACTAAATGGAGCCAAGAATTTATAATTGAATCATTTTAGTGTGCTACAAGTTTATTTTTGATTATAGCCGAGCTTCAACCAATTTTTAGAAAATATTTTTCTTGGCCATGTGTTAGATCTCAAGTCTTATACGACCACTATAAGCAAGAATCTTAAGGAAGTGATCTTGGCCATTCAAAACTCCCCTGAGTTCATGCCTAGTACAATGGCAAGCTATCTCATAAGAAGGAATCGGTGAGATCAATTTTTTCACACATAAGAGATCATTTTACATTTTTTTTGACTTAATTTAAGAACAGGGAGCTAATACTAACTCATGTTTCAATAAAGAACTGGCATAGTTCAATCTAAAACTTAATCTAAGTTCAAGACTCCATTTAAAGGGACTATCATGGTAAAAGCTAAGCTACACATGAAAGAGCATGAAAACCAAGCTACACAAGACATGGCAAAAATGTAAAGCAATTTATCATGTCACACTAGGATAATAATCAGAATTCCATGTATTTATATTACAATGCATATTGCTGAAATTAAATATGATGCAATAAAAATCCCAGCTCCCCCTCAACAATTGAGTCAACTTTACAAATAATTTGGTTCAAGTTAAGTTATGTCATCATTAACCTACAGAGAATCTCAAATAAACTCCCCCTGAACCAAAGCAATAAGCAAGAGAGAAGAAGCTTGGAAGAAACAAAAAAATAGTAGTCCTTAAAGTATAGACAAGATAGAAGGTATACTCTGGCTCAGACTTGCTCTCATCTACCTCAAATGACTCTAGGACTATTAGCCGATCATCTAAACCACAAGGGAGTAAACACGTTCCCTGTCTACCCAAGGAGGCTCAACCCTCGCTAGACCTAAAAGAAGTGAGTGAATTTAACCTAGTGAGAACAGAAGAAACTAATAAACAACATCCTAAGATCACAAGATTAGTCTAAACAACTAAGAATGAGAACCACTCTAGTCTATGCTAGAAAGACTATCCCAAATGCATCCAATAAACAAAATGAAAAAGAAGCATATGAACAATATAATACAGAAAGTACATGATGCTCCTCTTCAGATTAAGCTATAAGGACAGACCACCTCATGCACTCCCCGCAAGGTCATGAACCTCGAGCCATCTAAAGGCTTGGTAAAAATATCAGCCAATTATTGGTCACTCTCCACAAACTAAAACACTATGTCACCCTTTTCTACATGGTCTCTAAGGAAATGATGTCTGATATCTATGTGTTTGGTCCTGGAGTGCTGCACTGGGTTCTTAGCAATGTTGATGGCAGAAGTATTACCACAGAAGAGAGGAACACCATCTATGGCTAACCCAAAGTCCCGCAAGGTCAAAACCATCCAAAGCATATGACTACAGCAACTAGCAGCTGCAACATACTTAGCCTCTGCGGTGGACTGTGCAATACTGGACTACTTCCTAGAAGACCAAGAAACAAGAGAAGTGACAATGAATTGGCAGGTGTCAAAGGTGCTCTTCCTATCTATCCTACAGCCAGCAAAGTCTGCATCAGAGTAGGCTCTAAGGGAAAGA
This sequence comes from Dendrocalamus sinicus, assembly GCA_036346575.1. Classification (NCBI taxonomy): domain Eukaryota; kingdom Viridiplantae; phylum Streptophyta; class Magnoliopsida; order Poales; family Poaceae; genus Dendrocalamus; species Dendrocalamus sinicus. The sequence goes on along the minus strand of CM070659.1, from coordinate 28,336,035 downwards.
TAGGAAGCAGAAGAGTACTAGATACCATAGTCTAGAGTAGCTTAAAGGTACCTAAAGATGCGCTTCACCGCCTAACGGTGAGAGACGTGAGAAGAAGCCTAAAATCGAGCACACAGACACACGGCGAAATGTATGTCTAGCCTCGAAGCAGTGAGGTATAGGAGGGAACCAATCATGCTGCGGTACTCCTTTTGATCTACTAGCTCGCCATCCTCTCAGGTTCAAGTGTAGTCGAGGTCGCCATTGGAGTTGACACCGGCTTGCCATCACTCATGTCGAAGTGTCTCATGAGGTCTCGAGTGTACTTGCCTTGATGCAAGTGAAGGAAAGCGCGTAGGCTACGATAGCAGAAAATAAAAAATTTCTACCGCGCACACCAGGACATCATGCTAAGGAGGGATCATAGATCGTTACCACTAGACGCGCAGCGCAGCGGAAGAAGAGTTGGAGAAGCTGATCCAACCACGTGCGTCGAGGTAGTAGTGGAAGTAGCCGATCGTCCCGACAGATCGTCTCCTCCACGCGATCAACCACACCACGAGCGGATCCAATCAGAGATTGTTGATGCCGATCAACGCGCAACGAGCAGCGCCTCCACCGGTATCCACACGCCCGGTGGAACGCCGATCGCGAGTGTACCAAGACTCACGAGCGGCTAGGGTTTGGCTCGGGAGGTGGCGGCTAGGGTTTTGCTCGGGAGGAGCAGTGTGTGTATCCTCAGCCCCACGTCCATATATAGACCTCCTCACTTGGGCCTCGTGGACCGAGGCCCAATAGGAGTCTATCCGGATCTCTATCCGAATTGAGCCCACATCCGAATCACATTCGAATTAGTGTTCCAACCCGTTAAGTGTGCGACCACAGTAGGTTCACGTATACTTGGTCGCGACCGAAACGCCTTCCGGTCACCCCGTTAATAGCGGCCTCTAGCAAGACATATTAACCCCAAAGTATACGTAAAGATCATATCGATTGAACTGTAATGTTCTCATGTACGAATCCCTTTGCCTCACGATATAGATTAAGCTCAAGGCGAGACTGTGTCATCCTCTTAATAGCTCAATCACTCTCTCGATTCCGTGATGGACTATAAACTCGTGATTGACTCCTCAATCACCTTGGCATGGCCATGCACTTTCATAATCCATTACATCGAGGCCGAGATATCTCTCCCATAAGGAGGGCAAATTCTATCTTGATCATTCACATCCCACTACATGTTTCATAGCAAACCCGAAGACTACTTTTATGACTACCCGATTCACGGAGTAGTGTTTAGTAGTCCCAAAATAAGCTACTATGCATGTTGGGAACCATGATGATCTCAAGTCTAAGGATTCCACATAAACACTACTTGAGACCAACCGATGACACATGGAATCTCTACAGATGTCTCATGGCGGGTCTATCCAACATATGTTCACTAACACATGTCCATATTATTGATTTGGTATCTCCATAGCATGATCCATGAGACATGATCATCAATCAATACATATGCTGATCTTTGAATCATATTTGTTCCTCATATGATATATAATCAGGGATCATTTAGAAATAGCAACATTTGGCATTAAGAGTCTCATGAATAAGTCACATACTCATTGATCAATAATGATAATGTCTATTTCAAGGAACAAACTAATGCATCATAAACATAGTATGTGATATATATAATATCTCCATGTTGCCTCTAGGGCATATCACTAACAGCAAGAAGGTACCCTCTTGAATCTACTTGATCTAGAAGCCGAGGAAGAAGCTCAATTCGCTCATCATGCTCATCTCAAACTCTGTGCTTATGACATTAGAAAACTGGGAAACAAGAGCATGAGAGGAGCCACCAAAGATAATATCATCCACATAAATCTGGATGAGTAGAAGGTCATTGCCATGCCTGCGAATGAACAAAGTCATATCTACCTTACCCATCTCAAACTTATGACTCAAGAGATATGACTTAAGCCTCTCATACCAAGCCCTACAAGCCTGCTCAAGTCCATATAGGGCTTTAGAAAGCTTGAAGACATGGTTTAGATATTTGGAGTTCTCGAAACCTGGTAGCTATCTAACAAAGACCTCTTCCTCAATATACCCATTAAGGTATACACTCTTGACATCCATCTGGTACAGCTTGAAGCCTTTAGATGCTGTGAATGCAAGCAAAATCATGTTGGCCTCTAGCTTAGCTACAGGGGCGAAGGTCTTTTCAAAATCTAAACCCTCAACCTGGGAGAAACCCTGAGCTACCAGTCTAGCCTTGTTTCGAATGACTACCCTATCCTCACTCTGTTTGCTCTTGAAAATCCACTTGGTTCCTATGACATTATGACCACTAGGGGGCTCAACAAGCGACCAAACCTTGTTCCTCTCGAAATTCTCTAACTCCTCATGCATGGCATTGACCCAAGGCTCATCAGAGAATGCATGACAGACATCTTTGTGCTCGAAAGAGGCAACAAAGGCAGAATGTAGACAGAAGTGATATAAGTCAGACTTTGAGCACGTGACACGCTTAAGAAGATCTCCTATGATTTGCTCCGGAGGATGACGACGCTGAATGTAACAGGGAGGTCCGAGATGAGAAGAAGTGGCCTCTACCTCATGAACTGTGGAGATAGGAGCAGAGCCAGAAGCTCCAGAAGAGCTAGAAGGTAAGGGCTGATCTCCCTGAGGTGCAATGGTAGAAGGAGACACATCAAGAGAAAGAGGGACTGGATCAGGTAAGGAACCTTCATCTCTATCCTCCTCATTATCTACGAGATGGTCTCGGACTGCATAACTAGATCTGAGATGTCCGGCCTAGTACCAGGATTAGCCTCATCGAAAGTTACCTCACAGGTCTCTATAATCCTACTAGTGTCACAATTCTAGACCCTATAACCCTACAAAAAAAGTTAAGTAACCCAAAAAGATACCATCAGAAGAACGAGATTCGAACTTATCTAGGTTTTCAGAATTTAGAATAAAACACTTGCAACCAAAAATATGAAAATGAGAAACACTAGGCTTTCGCCTATACCTCAACTCATAAAAAGTGTGATGCAAGTGTGCTCTAAGAAAAACTTTGTTCGAAACATGGCATGCGGTGGCTGTAGCCTCAGCCCAAACTTTCTAGGTGTAGCATACTCATCAAGCATCACCCTGGCCATCTCGACCAAGGTACGGTTCTTCCTCTCTACAATGCCATTATGTTGAGAGACGTGTAGAGAACAAAATTGATGCTCTCATCACAGAAGCTCTTGAAGTAGGAGTTCTTGAACTCCATGCCATTGTCACTGTGGATCGCTCGTAAGGCACTAGGAAGCTCAACAGAAAACCTACCGAACAAATCCTGAAAATAACTAAAAGTCTTATCCTTCAAGGATAAGAAAAACACCCAAGAGAACTTCAAGAAGTTATCAACCACAATAAGAACGTACCACTACCAATAGCTGATTGCACTCTAGTTGGACCAACAATGTCCATATGAAGAAGCTGTCCTGGTGCATCAGTGACTGAGGGGACAAGAAGTGGCAACCATCTTGCCATGCCGGTAAGGAACACAAACTAAGTCTTTGACCATCTTGAGCTTAGGCAGACCACAAACTAGGTCGTAACCACTCAGTCGAGTCAAATGATCAAAACCAATGTGACCAAGTCTCCTACGCTAGAAGGAGAGATCACAGAACTTAGAAGCAACTAAGCATCGAAGAGAATCACCAGAAGACACAACAAAATCAGCATAAAATATTCTCCAAAATCTAGAAATCCTGCAAACTAAACTTCCCAAAGAATCAAGAATTTTGCAAGCATTTTTCTTGAAGCTTACCTCGAAATCATCATCGGTAAGCTGGGAAACAAATAGCAAATTATAACATAGCTTACTCACTAAGGCAACATCTTTAAGAATGAAGGATTCATTAATACACGCAGTACCTTTAGCAATGACTCGACCTGACAAAGCATCTCCAAAGGTGATCGTTTCATCACCTAGAGCACAAACTAGGAAAGAGAACCAACAGGAGTCTCTGGTCATGTGGTGAGAATAGCCGGAGTCCACAAGCCACACATCCCCCTTTCCAGCCTAGCGAACCTGAGTCAATGAGAAGACAACATCAATGGCTCAATACTGGGGTAAATAAAAGTAGATCTAGGAACCCAAACCGAGTTACATGATGAGTAGAAGATGTACTCACAGAAACAAAAGACTGGCCTCTAGCTACACTACACGCCTCGCCTCTCACAGAATCAGAAGATCTAGGAGCAGACCTCAAGCCTTTGCTAGGTCCGACCGCTATGAAAGAGCGGGTCTAATCTACAACAGTATGTTGATCACATCGCGAATAGCTACCTTGATGGGGAAAGTGAGGTATATCATCAGGACGGCGGAAACCCTAACCAGAAGCAACTCGAGGACCAAAATCAGAAGAAGCCTGAAAACCATGTCCTCGACGCTTCCTAAAACCCTGTAAGTCAGGAGAGCTACCTATGACTCTAGACCTCGTGTTGGTCAGGAGCACTCCGAGTCTGGGCTGACTCTGAATACTCCTAAGAGTGCGAACATGATCTCTTCGCATGATCTTGGCATGCCTGAAGCAGAACTCAACCATATGTCTATCTTTCTAACAGAAGGTGTAATGGTACTTCACCTTATGAGAGGTCAAACTAGCAAGATGGGACTTCGCTTTCTGAGAGGTCGAAGCAGCAGGTGGCATAACCTTACTATCAGATTTCCCTTGGACAAAAACTACAGACTTAAACACTATTTTCTTAAGCTCAGGTGCAACCTTAATCACACTTGCTACTACAGCTTTAACAACAGCAGGTGGATGTTTCCTTACATCATCTAAGAAATCATATCCTAGACATTGATTGAACTTGCAAATCTTGGATTTGTAGGATAAGATTGAGCCTTTTCTTACATCTAACAAATTTTTTGAGTGTTCATAAGGTACTCACACTCCTGAAAAAGAGAGGCACATGAAGCACAAGGAGGAGAGGACGAGGAACCAGAAGAAGAGGATGAAGAACCAGAAAGAGAAGATCGAAACACGGGGGGTACTTCTAATCCTAGTCATCTAGGCTTCATAACTCTCCCTAAAGGTCTTTGCATATCCTCCATTTTCTCCCCAACTTCAGCACAGAACAAGCAATTAGATTTTGGCTTCTCTAGTAGATCCTTAGTTACCTTCACATATTTTTCATACAATGTAATCAATTCAAAATTTAGTTTTTCACAATTATTGCATGGTGAGCTAACTGGTGCCTTAGAAGCATATTGAGCCATTTTCTTATTTTAATCACATATGTCCTGAAATTGCTTAGAAACAAATTCAAATTCAGCAGTCAATTTATGACAGTTAGAATAAGAAGCAATGGGCTCAAGCAAAGAAGCACGTATTTCAGCAATCTTATGATCTGCTTTTTTAAATTAATCTTCAAGTTGTTACAACTATCACAGGTCTCAGGCAGATCAAAAAGCATGGTATATAATCCTCTAAAGGCATTGTTCTTATCCTAAGTAACCCTAGACAACTCAAACTCAGCTAGCAAACTAACATTCTCCACCTTAAGAAAATCCAGCTTAGAAATCATACTATTATGCGGGTCCTTAGTTTCTCCATATCACCAAGCAAAGAAGCACATACATCACAATCGTCACGGGAGGGAGCAGACCTAAGTGAAGTAAGCACCCATGACAAGCTCTCTGCCTCCTCTAACTTACCACACCTAGTCCTAGACCTAGCATAAAACTTTCCTAACTTGAGAAAAACATCACTGAGCTGGTTGTAGGAGGGACATACCACATTGGAGTCACTGTAGAGATCGTCATCACTGATGCTATTCTCATCAGTCATTAAGTACATGCTAGTGAAGTCGTCATCATCCTTGGTGTCCTTGTGCGGATCATCATCGCCATCATCGTCGCTCTAGCCCTCCATGTCGCTGAAGTTGAAGATGTCGAAGGTGATGGGGAAGCGGTGGAAGAGCTTCTTGGCCTTGCTAAAGTTGCAATACTTCTCCTTGCCTTGATCATGAGCTGAGGGCTTTTTGTTGTAGTGCTTACTGATATAGTCATTTTAGCTCAATCCGCCTTAGTTGTTCTTACCCTTCTCCAGCTTGGGGTAGTTCGCTCGAATGTGGTTGGGGCCACCACACTCAAAGCAAATACTGGACCTCCTCTCTTCCTCTCTCTCTAATCCTCTTGTATACGTGTAAAAATTTTCTAGCTAAGAGGGCTAGGTCACTCTCTGAAAACTGCTCAAACTGGTCATCGTTCATCTCAGACAAAGCAACCAAACAGAAGCTCAAGCACCATCAGACGATGCTCTACAGACAGAAATGGGATTGATGACCAAAACCATCGACTGTAATTTCATCTTACAAAGATGATGTTGATCTCATGAATCTTGAGGCACGAGTACAACACATCAAGAGTCAAGATCGACAAATCAGTCGTGTCCTTGATGGTGCTCACTTTCATCTCCCAAACCCTAAGGTCCAAGGCAAAAAGCATCTAGTGAGCATTATCCGAGTCTAAGTATATGAGACCAATAGCTCAGAGGTTACTCAGAATCTTGTGAAATATGCCAAAACACTCATCCAAGGACTCACTAGTAAGCATCTCGAATTTGTTATATTCTCGCTTATACTGGCCCTATCGGATAATCTTGATCTGGGTGGTGCCTTCATGGTATGTATCAAGGGTTACCTAGATGTCATATGCCAATATGAGATGAGAGATGTGATCGAACTCACTCCGGCTAGGATCTTGGATGATGATGTTTCTTGCCTTAGCATTTGCCTCCACATCCGGTGTATTTATCGCTGTGATGTGCTCATTGGGAGGAACAACGAACCGAGTCTTAACTTTTCTCCTGATCGTATAACCTTGAGTCTGAATGTAAGACTTCAATCTACTCTTCTAAAAGGGATAGTCGACATCGTCGAAAAGAGACGGCTTGGTGGAATACTTATCTGCTACCATAGCTCTAAAGACCAGTTAAGATCTATGAGAATAGCTAACCGGACTTTGATACCAATTGAAAGACTGAATATGGCAATAGAGAGGGTGAATGGTGCCATTTAAAATTAAATTTCCCCTAAATATTTAAGATTATATCCTCAAATAACTACAGAGGTGTAAAACATAGAATGCTCAACTGAAAACCCAAATCAACTAGCTAAGACAACAAACCTTTGAACCTAATCCTTCCCGGCGGTCTGACTGGCCTCTAAACGGCGGTCTGACTGTTCTGGCGGTCTGACCGCTCGTATAAGGGCGATTTGACCGTTGCTACAGTAAAATTAGGCAAATAAATAATATTTTTAGTACGGTTTCAAAACTCGCTACCACCAGACTCGAGGAAGACGAAAGCTAGCGAAGTGGATCTACAATGGCCGATCGGAAACTCGTTGCCACCAGACTCAAAGAAGAAGAAAGCTTGAGACGGCTGCTGCGGCAATCGAGGGAATTGATGACCGAAGTACAGCGATGGCTACCGATGGTGTCAGCTATCCCAATGGCCATGGAACTCGACCGTAGAGCTCAGCAGCCATGGAGCTCAGCGTCCGTGAGCCCGACAGCATCAGCCGACATGGCGTTGGAGTCGTGCAGAGAGATGGAATCAGAGCCGATTCCATGTAAATCAGACCTCAGGTCTGATTTGGTAGTGGCCCAACTTCAACTAAGATACAATACCGTGGAATTGGGGTCAAATTTTGAGATCCAATTCCGGATGCATCCAAACAGCCTCAGAATTGGAATTGTAATTCCAATTCCCCAATTCAACCTCCAATTCTGACATCCAAATGGGGTGTTATAGAATTTGATGAATGTTACAATCAGAAATAACTCCTCTCAAAGAAAAAAGAAAGAAAGAAGGAAATAACAATGGTACAGGAATGGTGCAGACTCAGCGCCTTCTGAACTGCTTCCCACGGTGCTTCCAGAGTCATTCGAAGGTGGAAGCTCCGTATCGCTGTCGAACGATTATTTGCACGCTAGCTGAAGCCGATCTTTGGATGCATAGTGCGACCAGGAATTAAGGATGTATCAGGCCATCACCCACCGATAAACCCGAGCTGGTGAAGGATAAAGGCCAGGATCAGCATGACAATAGCAAGGATCAAGCCTTTCCTGCCTAAGAGCCAGTTCTTCGTCTTCTTCACGGCTTCTACCCCTTGCTGTGCTCGGTCCATCCATCTCATCTGAATGCAAAACAGGCATACATATATTAATGATTGAACCAGTATTGGTAAAATTCCGGTATGACATTGAGTAAACTAATGTACATTATGACCTGTCTTGGGTTGAAGCTAAACAAAGAAGTGTTATTGTTTAAGATAAGTCCGACAGCTAATCAGAAAGCATAGCCATAAAATTATCTTTGTAATCAGCCCATCTTAGAGTCAGGATAGACCATATGGCTCGTCAATGTCAGTTTCCAAAGCATACATCACAATATACGCATACAGCTGTATGGGTTGCACATAGCCACATAGTGCACTAGGACGGAGGGATGAATGTGCAGCTCAGAAGAGAGATGGGAAAATTGAGGGAGTGGGGTTGTCAAAATTAGTTTCTCACCATTCTATCCAAATCCTCTGGAGATAATGAAGACATGGCTTGTTGAGCCTTTGCAGCATCCTCCTTCGACAGCTTCATTCCAAACTGCTCGCTCATGTTTGCCATCATCTCAGGACTCATGTTCTTCATCATGGATGCAAACATCTGTTATTCAGCAGAGTCCAAGAGATGTTAAAACCCAAAGCTCGCCATTTTTCCTGGTATCATAACAGGCAATAACTTCATGACGACAACTTCTTTGGTTAAAGGTTTCTTACCTGCCGCATTGCAGGGTCTTTCATAGAATTTCTCATGGTTTCTTGCATATCAGTTGTAGAAGGCGGAGCACTGGATGACGACTGGCCCATCCTTTGGTTTAATATTTCGTCAGGGTTCTCCACAACATTTTGAGACGATGAAAGTTGAAAGTTATTCTCTGATCTCAGGGAGGTGCTATTTGTGGCTCTTGATGACGGTTGAAACTTATTATCTGATCTCAGGGGGGCACTACTAGGTCCACCCATTTTAGAAGCAAAATTCAGCATATTTTGTAGTTCATCAGGAGACATATTACCAATCATGTCAGATGCCATCTTAACCATATCAGGAGACATTTCTGGCATATTACATCCCAAATTTGGAGCAACCGAGCTTGTTCCATTCAATGAAGAAGCAACTTGGAACATTTTCTGAAGTTCTTCTGGTTTCATTGTGCTGATCATATCGGTGGCAGTTTTGACTAGCTCAGGTGACATTCCTTGCATTCCCAACTTTGATAGGCCATCAGGATCACTGTTTGACACATAATTTTGGAATGACCTGATATATATTATTGACAAGGACAGTAAGATCATTATGCATCATTTTATAAAAAGCATAATGAAAAGAGTGCCCTACAAATATCTTAAAAGAAATTTTAACTAGTGTTAATTAATAGAACAAACACAAGATCCAAGTACAATCAGATATTTTATATTATTGTCCATAATATTTTATAAGCTTTTACAATCAGGTACAAAATTATTGTGAAATGTGAATACAACATGATGGATTCAGATAGCATACATGCACAACCAGATGTAATGATTTTTCTATGGCTGATCAATTCTTAATATTTGTATCATGCGTAAGGATATGGGAGACCACATGGAGAGTTCCACCAAAAGAAAGCAGAAAAGATGGCATAACATGGCATGAGAATGAGATGGGAATGAATAACCAGTTTGCAGCAAAGAACAAACATCCATTGTTATGGGCCCATAAAAAACTTCAACAAACAACAAGACAAGATAGTTCATACATTATGTTAAAACAGAGTATGTTAATACATCCAGGATAATGTTTGGTTAGTGAAAGAACAAAAGGTGAGCGTATTTGAACTAGCAACAACTCTCACATGTGAACCTGTTTTAAGTGCTGCAACTCTGAATATGGAGACATGTGGTCAAATAAAATGAAAGAAACACATGTACTAGAAACAAAGGGGTATGTTACCTGTTAGTAGCAGGATCATCTCTTAACATTTTTGAAGACTCCGATTGTCCAGTGTTTGCTGCTCCTTCAGGTGGTTGTGAAACAGTATACCCAAGCGATGAACTTCTTTGACTGCTTGATGGCTCTGAAGTATCTTCTTCTACAACCTCTTCAATAACAACACCTTCCAAACAAAGCAATACCACCAACAATAGTTCCATCAGCCAAACTGAAATAATACCAAACACTATCGAAGTAGCATCCAAATAATGCAGAAATACATGTTTCACTATACAACCTCAGTCCTATACTCCTATTATAGTTTGCCTGGACAAAGTCCAACGCTCATTTATTTTCTTTTTAAATTTCTTCCAATTAAGCTGATTTTGCCCAAGATCCATCGAAAAGACAAATATATGCAAAAAAGGTCATAAACACCCTTAAAAAAGAGTCCTTCAACCACAAAGATTCCATCCAAAGGCACCAATAAGTTGAAGTGTTGAACTACAGTAAGACGTGGATTTGGTGTAAAAAAAAGCAGGAAATGGAAAATATCAGCATAATTGCTTCTCAGAAAGAAAGAAATATCAATGAAGCTACCTTTTGGCAGGTTCGTTCCTCCCCCTTCCATTGCCAGTTTTTCTTTCGTGTCTCTGTATCATGAATGTAATATATCAGTAGGAAAGTGGTGACAACTAAAGTTACTAAACACTTCTTTTACATTTGGAATAAGGTTAGCAAGATGTATATATTTGTGATGGAAAAAAGGAAAACCATACCTCAGAACCTCAGCAATAGTTTCATCCTCTGAAGAAATTTCATGGGCTTTACTCAAGTCAGAAACAGCAGCCTGAATGCATTTTTTCAGCACTATTCCAGTCAAGTATAGTAAGGGCAAAAAACAGAAAAGACATTTGCAGTAAGCCAAGAGATATATGCTCAAAAAAAAGGTCAAGCAAAGCTTACTTCCAGGTTTCCTAGTTCTTTGTATGCTTGACCCCTTCGGTAGTATGCTTTTACATTGCTAGAATCGTAGGTTAGAACCTGTAGCATTTGCTAGCTGGATCAGTACGACAGGTAAAAGAAGAGCCGCAATTCTTTCGGTAACTCAGCAAATAACATAACTTCAGTATAACTGAACTCGAAGAGAGTTACAAACTTCCATTTCAGCAGCCAAAGGTGGCAGACAGAAATAAGGGTAATAGATTGCATTTAAGATGATGGTAGCCCTATGATGTGTAGCCACACATGTTACTGGTTCAAAAAGGGTAGAAAACTGCTACTGTGCATATAGCTAGCAAGTTAGCAAAAAAAATCCTTTCTATAGAATTTGCACTTGCTTTTCTTGACCTAAGATGCTCTTTATCTCACAAGGTTGCTAAGGCAGTATACTCATATCATTTATGTAAAACTTCAAATGATAGACAAACCAACATAGAAGAAAAATGTACTGCACCTTAGCACTAAAATGGTAGGCTCATGACAGAAACAAAAAATCAACAAAAGTGTAACAAACTGCATCTTTTGTTGGAAAATAAAATGATCACTCTTCCTAGGATTGAGTTCAGATGGAAAACTAGTCAAAATTCTACAAGACCCCTAACATACCTCTGAACCTTCATTTATGCATTCCTCAAACTTCCCTGTTTTCAGGTAACACGACATTAAATTAAGGGTGCATTGCAACTGAAGTGCTTGCCCAGCTGCCAATGGTATGTTCTTTACATTATCCTTTGCCTGGTCACAAAAAGAACATATATGTTAAACTGGCAGGTCTTCGAAAAGCATGTCAAGAACATTTTTTTAAAGAAGGCATGAGGTTCAAAACACACAAGCTTGTACTTGGCAGCAGCATCAGTATACTGCCCACGGCTATGAAGTTCATTTCCCTGAAATGAAACAAAATAAGAACAAATAAGGGTAGCATTATGGAAACTGGTAACATGTATAGAAACTTGGAAAGTTCTGTATCTAAATTAATTAAACAAAGGATAGGATGTGGTGATTTCTTAGGCAAAAGACTACCGGTAATATAGGTGCACAGATGCAAGAAACAGTCAGTACAAAAATGATATATGTGATTATGTATCCAAATTAACAAAACCAAGAACTAGTAGACCATCTGAGCATTCTCTCCATGAAGTTCTTGGTATAATGAAAACAGAAGTTTAAATAAAAGACACAATATGGTGGTTGCATGATGCATTTTCCAGTATTTCACTGATTCATTCAGAGTGATCCAAAATTTTGCTAGTCTGAGCCTTATAGCATAGATGCAATGCTTGTCTTCTATTCAGTTCATTCTACATTTGTGCAGTTTTATGCAATTGTTCAATTGTGCAGAAAGCACTATTAGCATATTCTATGCATGCAATTATGGAGATTTATCTGGGAAAAAAAAGATCGAGCTTGTCACATAGAATTATGGAGCTTTATCCCCACCCCCAAAAAGATCAAGCTTGTTTATCCAAATTCCAACCAAAAAGAGTACGAAAAGGTGATGCTGGACATTGTACAAACCTGCTGCTTTAACATCTTGGCACCAGATATCGCATATTTGATTTGAGCGTCTGCTTGGGATTTCATAGCAGCAAATTCCTCAGGCTTAGTGTTGGCAATTTTCTCGGTCATATCAAGCATTTCCTCTGGTCTTGTTTGATTCAGCTGCTGAGCAGCTCGTTTGAAGTCTTCAGTTCCCATATTCTTCATGCTCTCGGATGCTAACCTTACCAGGTCAGGGTTGGACATTAGCTGCAATGATCCAAGTTGCAACAAGGACATAGTCAATCGCATATCGTGCATGCTTCCTCAGAGTAACCAACAGCATTAAGCATCAAAAGAACAGGATTCGGGCACCGCAAACACCATTCTAAGCTCTCGACCTTCGTACGAAACAATGCCAACCTATCCTAAAACGGATGAAAGGACATGCAGAGACTACACCAACTGAAGCATAGCGAATTATCCAAATAGACAACACTCGCAGCGCAACCGCATGCACAGTCCGACCCCCACCCAGACAAGAAAGTAAACCAATAAACTATGCAAAAGACCCAGCAACGACGCTCCTGTTGCACATAGTTTACACACACGCATGCAGTTGTTTACAACAACAGAAACAGAAATTCCATTGGCCGATTGGCGTCACCAATCAAAGGAAACCTGGATTCAACAGTACACACACCAATTAAGGAGTAATACTAGTAGCAATTCAACTCGCATGCCATCCGACGCCAACCACACGTTAAACAAAGACCCAACCGAATTGAGCGGGATTTCGTGTCGATCTACAGCTAGCTGCACCAAAGTTGGGCAGATCGCCCGCTCCGGCGGATCGAATCAGATCAAAACGACAGGACATAACATGGCACGGGGAAACAGCGGGATCGATGGGATGGATCAGACCTGCTGCTGCATCCTGGCGAGGTCGTCGGGGGACATGCGGCGCATCTGCTCCTGTGCCAGCCGCATCATCTCCGGATCCATCATGGCGCGGTGACGCAGATCGGATCGAAGCACAGCAAGCGAACGACGGGAGCGAGCTGCCCGTCGATTTGGGAATTTGTATTGGGAGTTTGCTGGTTGTTCTACGTGTCTTTCGCGTTTTTTGGGGGTGGATTTGTAAATTCGCTACTATTTATTATTTATCTACGTACGTGTTTGGAAAGGGAGAGAGAGAGAAAGAGAAAACGGAGACGGAGACGGACTCCGAGCGGGCGGTGGGCCGTGGGCCTGGATGGGCTGGGCTCGGATTGCGAGAGGCGTCAACGCGCTCGCTGGGCGTGTGCTGCTGCGGGGAACCGTGTGGTGGGCCCACGCTTCGGACGCCTTTTTCTTTCCCGTTGTCAAGCTGTCGGATTTCAGGGGTTTCTGATTAATCTAGTAGCCCGGCTATGGGGTGATTGGTTCGGTTTCAGCTTTTAGCTTCCAGCTTATTTTTACTATTTATAAATTTCGTTTTTTTTTAAATTTTTGGTTTTTTGTTGAGCTTTTTTACCGGTTCTTTTTTCCCATATTTATTTGTATTATATGTAATGGGCTAACATATTTTTTTTATTTTTTTTATTTTTTTAAAATTTAATTATGCTAAATAAGCCTCTATTAGCTACAGTGTTTTTTCAGCCAGCTACAGTGCTTTTCAGCCATAAGCCACCAAAAATAAGCCCAAATGATCACCACCTTAAATCTGTGGCTCTGAAAACATTTTCTTTATCAGATTCGTGTAAAATTTTAGAAAAATTATCACGGCACAATACACGTTGGGTGGGTTCTTTTCTGCTGTGATTGATAACTTATGATCCTACCGCGAGCGTTTGTATGAATAAACCGAATGCTGATAAGTCATTTCGAAAATATTATCTTTATAAACCGTTTCAAAAAGACGACGAAGAAACCGTTCTGTTTTGTTTATTCGAGAAAAGTCATAAGCCAAGAGTTGAAAAAAAAAGGCCATTCTCAGAGACCACAGGGAAAGGAGTTTTGCAAGAAAACGTCCATTTCATTGTCCCAGATGGAATCCAAGAATATAATGCATTCTCCTTGGAAGAAAAGAACATAATGCATTCTCTAATTAATTAAGGTGAGGTTGATTCATGTTCGTTCCTTTGTCACTCAAATCTGATCATAGGACGCTGCCATTGCTGGTTCCTAAATGTAGCCATAGCATGCGAGCATTGCCGGCTATCTTATAGAGGAGAAAACAGTACTCATCTCGGCTCCTCAGTGTTGAATTGTTGATCAGATGATAATTAGAGACGAAAAATTTTAAACCATCCTACCCCATGCATGTAATGTAATGATACAACTGAGCGGAGCTCAAACGATGGGAATAAATAGGTTCTTCGAGGGGAACTAAAAATAAAGAAAGAAAGCTCAGCAAATCTGAACATCTTATTTAGCTTCGATCGGACAGGAAAGAGATCCAAAATGTATTAACTAGCTTATAACTCGCAACATTTTGAACATCCCTACGCCGAACTATATAGCACTGACAACACCCGGTGATCTTCTCTGAGAAGACATTTCTTGGCAACTCTATAGCGATTTAACGAAGAAGATCCGTCTTTCTATGACAGAAGATGATATTCGGCAGCTACCATCGGCTTTGGATCTACTGCACGGTAGAATTCCTGAGAACCCCCGCCTCGGCGCAAATACCGACCAACTTGAGATGGGAGGGAGGGTGTGAAGGAAGGCTATTGTGAGATCATGTGGATGTTGTCTCGTGTTATGTGATAAATATTTAACTCTGTTACACTTCGTTGTCAAAGTTTGAGTTTGATTTTGTGTCTATTACAATCTCTGTGTTTTGCTATCAGGTGATGAGCGGTCTGACTGGTTACGGCTAGCGGTCTGACCAGGGAGTGAACTAATCGGGCCATGATTGGCAGTTAGATCGGTGCGGTTGGTTGTACTGGCCCGTAGTTGTCAATACGTTTATTCTAGAAAGGTCCTCGTTTTGTTACGTGAAGGTTTTGAGGGCAGTGCAACCGGCCATATGATGGCGGTCCGACCGAAAGTGTGTCGAGCGGTCTAACTAGTATGGTTGTCGTGGTTAGACGACTCCCCTGTTACCAGAGTTTGACTAGTGCAGTCAAACCGGCCAATGGTTGGCAGGTCCGATCGGTCAGGTAGGGTTCAGGAGAGTGGTTTTAGTGAGTGTGTGTGTGTGTGTGCACAGAATGGGTGCTGGTGTTTGGTAGTGTTGTATACATGTTGTATAATGTATTGTTTTGACTAACGTAAGTTAAGAACACAGAATTTGTGTTAAGATAGTTGCTTGATCTTTGCATGTGCAGGTGGCTTAGAGGACATTAGTGGTTAATTGCAATAGACCGGGACTAGGCGGAGGAGCTGAGGTTCGAGCGGTCGTGGCTCAAGAGGAAAGCACAGAGAAGGTAAGGATCAGAAAGAGACGAGTTGGTGTATGTAATACGCCAAGTGATGAAGCCAATGCAAATAAAGACGGTTTGAGAGAATCCATGAAGGCATGGCGGCTAGTCATTGGGCACTACAGGCTACAAGTCAAAACATGCGTAGATGCTTTGATGGAAGGACTACAGAGCTAGACTATGGTGAGGTGAAAGGGATCGGAACTAAGCTAGAGGGGCTGAGAACCATAGCGATCAAGGTACCACTGGAAGATGACTGAGACTATCGAAGTGGATATAAGTCAAAAAGACAAGGAACCAGAGTAGGAGCTACCAGTGGTGGACATGACTGGCAACGACAAGGTGGATCGAAGCTAAGCTCAGGAAGAAGCTAAGGTCTAGAATAGTTAGGGGAGCTGGATGTCGTCATAGTGCACGGAGAAGAATGTGGCGCGCCAAGTCACATGAGTTGTTTGCAAGTGAAGATGGTTTGGTGGGATCTGGACGCGTGAAAGGCTTCGCAACAAATCATTAGAAGGCCACATGAAATTGAAGATGAAGCATGAGACTACTTCAAGGCAAAGAAGGCACAAGAGAGGTGGTTTAGGTCAAGGATGTGGTGAAAATATTAAGTGGATCAAGTATTCACTAACGGGTTAATGGTTTGTACGCTTTGAGAAAAGTGCATATGCGAGTGTAAACCCAGTATAGTGTTGGGTTAATGAGTTAACATATGAAAGTGGATAAAACCAAACTAGAGGTGTTAGTTAGGCTTTCTTGTAACTTGTAAGTCTCCACTATATAAGAAGGTGAGTTGAGAGAGTTAGGTTGAACTCTCTAGAAAGCCAAGTGGAAGAGAGTTAAGCTTCTTGGAGAGAACATTTAGAAGATAGGTTGTGGCTCTTTGTCTTGATTTTTTTTGTCATTCTTAAGCTTTGTAGTTGGCTAGAAAGTAGCTGTAAACATTCATCTTAAAGTATCAATAGATATCAAAATTTGTTCAAGTCTTTCTTCTTGTTGCTCAAGTGTTAAAATCTTGATTTAGCTTGGTTTTTTATGTTTCCTTCTCCCCTCTTGATCTTTTTTGGTGATAAGGATGTGTAAGCAGTAAAAATATCTCTTGGAGACTAGAACCAATCCATCTAGGTGCTTTCCATGAAAAGTTCCTAAGTTTGCCTAATTTTTGCTTGGTTTAAGGTCCTTAGTGAGAGATCTTGATCCAGGGTCTTTGCTGTGTTATTTGTCATGGTTTTGCTTGTTAGACGTGTGGGAATTGACCTAAGATCATCTTGACTGTTCTTAACCCACAAACAAGTGTTTGGCTTCAAGTTTGGTTTTAGCCCGGTTTTTATGCACCATTCCTTATTTTAGATAGGAATAAGTCTACTTTATAACTCTAAACTATTAGGTTGGTCCAAAAATCAACCTTGATCTTCGAAACTGTTTACTTTTCACTCTTGAACTATCAAAACCGTTCAATTTTCACCCCTAGGTTGGCTTCATAAGTAGTTTTCACCATGTTGGCAACCACATAAGTGGTTTTGGCTTGTGTGGTACGTAGTGGCATCCTAGTCAGCAGGAGAAAATAAAAAAGGGAAAATATTTAAACAAAGGCCCATGGTCCCACATGTCAACCCATCTCTTTCTTCCTCACTCCGTCTTCCTTTTCTCTCACGACGGTGGATAGAGCTCGCCCATGTGGTGTGCCACCTCACCCACACACTCTCTCTCAGAGCCTCTCTTCTTCCCAACTCCGACAGCTCTTCAGCGCCAACACTGAATTGATGCTTGCTACCTTCTCTTCTTGGTCTGCCATCCCTCTTGGGCCACCTACGCAAGGGTGCCACCTCCACTCCTCCTTGTTGATGTGTCGAAGTCAGCCATGGCGCTGCCATTTGACCTCACCATGGTGACCTCCATGGTCCCCACGATGCTGATCTCGCCCCTTTGCACCTCCTCTCTCGTGGATTGGGATTTGGGGACAAACACAAGCCCAATCCCCCTCACCGAGCTCTACATCATTGGTGGCCTGTCCGAAGGCTTGGATGCCAGCTCTGTGAAGACCAAGATGCACAAGGAAGTCTTGGTGTACAACCCTCGAGAAGTGAATGGCTGCGTAGCTTAGGCAAGCCATGCTCGATGACCTCCTCGTCTCGTCCCTCTCGTGCAGAGGGCGGCACCATGTTCGACATCAACGCAGTATAAAGGATACCGGTCGGGGACCTAGAGCATGAGGGCGAGGCAGTGGCCCGGCTGGACTATAACACAGATGACGACTTCATCTCGGCGTTGTTACTTCCAAACGACATCGACCAACTCCTCGACTACTCGCTCCTTAGCTCTAAGTCCTAAATTCCCTCATCATGGATCTGATTCGGGAGATCCACAACTCCAGCATCAAATTGACTAATGGCGCAAGTGTTGGGGGTGAGGGTAGAGAGAGTGTGCCAATGCGGTTCTTGTCCATCAATTGTGCAGTCTGGCTACCCTTGTTGCCTTGATTGGTGATTTCAATCTGATCTAAACTTGAGCTAAGAGATAGGAGAAAAGATGAAAGAGGATAGGGAGAGGAGCAAGGCTAGATTAGCGGAGCATGTGGAGGCTAAGGGGTAGTTCTGGCTCCTTCCCCATGGTTAGATCCATGACAGCAACAAGAGCAGGGTGGTTCGGAGGAAATGGCCATGGATAACTATGGTGAGGTGGTGGTCACAGCTGGTGAGATGTGAGAGTGGGAGAGGAGAGAGAGCGAGAGAGGTAGAAGGAAGACCAGAGGGAGAGGGGCAGAGGTGGGGAGGGAGATGTGTAGTAACTTGGAGAGTGTCTATTGTCAACAACGTGAAAGGGTATAGAGAGAAATAAGAAGGGGAGTGAGAGGAGGAAGAAGATAGGAGGGAGACTAACATGTGGATCCCATTCTTTTTTATTACTTTCTGACTCATTCTTTGACAGCAAGGAGACACGTGGCGGCCACATCAAACCAAAACCAGGGTCTCCTCACATGAGGGGGTATCTTGACAGGTATCTGTAGTTCAGGGTTCCCATCTAGACGGTTTTGAGTTCAAGGTTGATTTCGGACCACCCCAATAGTTCAGGGTTATAAAGTGAACTTATTTTTTTTGGTAAAGGTCATAACTTTGACATTGATCTCCTTAATCTTTATTTGGAATAGGTTCTGACATCCTTGTGAAGGTTTGCTCTAAGTTTCATAATATTTGGAATAGTGGCTTTTATATTGACTCTTTTGGAGGCTTAAACCTGAGTTGTTCTTGCTTTTGCCCGAGCTTTGATCAAACCGACCCAAGGCACTGGTTAGACTAGCCAAGCAGTCCGACCACCAGTGACTTGTGGTCATATCGAACCACTACCTCTTACGGTCAAACTGCCAGAGGAGTGTCTGGACTCGGTTTTTGCAAGGTTAGCTTATAAGCTTTGTGTGTTTGATCTTTTATTATGTGTTTCGAAGCCATAAATAACCCATAGGTTCGATTTAATATCGAAAAAGAGCGAGCTGCTATTCACCCCTTGATCCACCAGCTCCTTAGCTCACCATGGTGCTTGCGATACCGTATACCATCATAATCCATCCACATCTACAAAAGTGGCGAATATATGAGAGCACTACTCAACAAGACAAACACACGAGCGCACACGCTTGAGAGAGATTTGATATCATCGTAGTACTGCCCAAACATTGACAATTTGATTGATGATGGTTAGACCGTATGAAACATCATACTACGTTCCAAGCATTGTCCCAATAGCTCGAAAAAGAAAAAGAGATCTCGTGCTTAGAAAAACAAAGAAAAATAGGAATAATCTCAAAAGCAAGACAATAACATAATTAGTTGAGCACCAGAGTCATCACCTAAAGGCTTAACAAGTAATAGGAACTGCAGATTAGGCGGGGAATATCCTAAATCCCTGCCATCCAATTCAAGTTGTGTCCAAAAGATTGGGTTCTTGAACACATGCTTGAAAGAAATCTAACACCAGAAACTCGAAATCAAGATACATCACTCAATGGTCAATATAGTCTTCGAGTGATCGAGAGGACGCTACGAATCTAGGAGGAAAAATCAGAGAAGCAGAACAAATAAAGGCATTGTTCATATTATCTTCTAAAAACTGTTTTTCCACAGTAAATGATTTTTTTATAGTACCTAACTTTCAAATAGAGTGTATTTTTAAGACATGATTTACTAATCAATTGTAGTATACACTATAATAACTTCATTTTTATCGATTAAAATCCACACAAGTGTCTCTTTATAAACTTCACTATAAATTATTACTATTTATAAACCAAAGCCAAAAGTTAATATGAACGGAAATTAGGGAAAAAACGTCGTTATATTTCCACATATAATACAAAGGAAAAAAAAGAAAAAAGCCGTGTTGAAAAACCAACGCGTTCTAAACGGATTTTAGCTTTTGAAAATCAGAATCCATCGCTGTTTGGAATTAGACCTAATCCTCCCAGGGCTTGATGAGAGGTTGGCCCTGATCTTCCGGTGGATGATAATTCCATTGGTAGAGAATGACGTTGACGACGAGGCTACTTAACCGAAACACGATTAAGCTATCCAACAATCCCTACACCATGTTCTGAGTCGTTATCAACCGTGCCAAGAATACGGTTGATCTGATCAAAAAGATCAATTCTTACAAGTAATTGAGAACAAGCAAGAACAAAGATAAAGAGCAATCTAAAATTGCTAGACAGCGAACCTCTTCCCGGCGGCCATGGACAGAGGTTGATGGATAGATGCCGTCTTCGAGTTCTTCGCTTTTGTCGCGATTGATGGACGCGGCAGGAGGGATCAAACAGGGGATGAGTGCGCGTCGGGTCAGCGGTTCATGGAGGCAGACAGGAGGCGGGCGCAAGCCGCGCAGGGAACGAGAGCAACTTCCGCTGGGCACCAGCGAGAGCAGCAGAGAACGTGCGAAGTCGCCAGGCTATGGATGCACGAATTGAACATTGTCTGACAAGGGAAACCACCGGACGAAGTGAGGTGACCATACCATTCTATCAATACGAAGAGAGAAAATAAGAAGGAAAAACGCAGCCAGCCACTTGTAGAGCGGACCAGAGAGACAGTATTGTTGAGGAACTATTGCTAGTGAATTCAGTTTGATCAATTCTTTTTCTATGCAAAAGAGATAAATTAATCATAAAAGACTAGAAACACGGAGATAGGGAGAATAACTCCTAATCTTTTTTTATTGCTTTCTCTTTCACATGTATGTACAAAATAGCAATAGCACTCTCTATTTATAGCTTAGTGATGGGTGGTCCACCATGGACCAAGACTTCGAGTCTAAGCCCAGGTTTCCTAACAAGAATTACGTCTCTTCTTAGTTTTTTTTCTCTCCATATTTCTTTGTATTTCTGTGATGATATAATTTTTTTTATTTTTAAAATTTAGTTGCACTAAAAAAACAAACTTAGGCTTATAAGCCCAAGCAAGCACTACCGTCCACCCAAGACAATCTTGGTACTCTAATTCATGCTCACGTGCAGTCAGTTACCCAAAATTGGGCCTACTCACTATCGCTTGAAATGCCAAAACTAGATACATGCAAATCTACAAGCAGGGCGACTCCCTTCTGACCGAAACAAATCGAACCATCTTGTATCTTTCTCTGCTCGCTCCATGAGACGACTCCCTCTCTGATTGACTTTGATCCTTCAGCAACCCTGCCAAGGTTCGCTCAAAACTAGGAATGACGGGAAAGGGTCCCTCGGGCAACGCTACCATTAGCCTGCGAATGACTGAACCACAGAAAACAAAAAATGGATTGAACTTAGGGAAAAAATAATAATCTGATGAGCAGTAAGTCAACTTAAAAGTGGATGACTAACATAACCATAAAAAACCAAGGAAAAAAAAGGGAAGAGGACATATCAGTTACCATTAGCCAAGCTTCAATGCTTCCCTCAGACCGAAGCTCATCTGACCTTGTCCCTTTTTCCCTAGAGGATTGTTTCCCTTCTGCATCATTGTCACAAATTCGTTGTAGTCGATCCGGCCATCCTGTGAAGAAAAAAAAAATGGGAGTCTTGCTCTTCAGTTTTAAACAAAATACAGAATGAGCTGCAAATATACTTACATTATCCTGATCAATGTCTCGGATAATATCATCTAGATGCGCATCTCCAATACCAAACTCCTCGCAGGCCTTTTGCAGCTCATCTTGAGTAATATAACCACTGCCGTCCTTATCGAAGTATGAAAATGCTGCAAAGAGAGTGTCTTCTCTCTCGACTTTGTTCAGATGCAAAGTTGCAGCAAGGAACTCCCCATAATCAATTGAACCGCTGTTATCAATATCTGCCTGAAAAATGCACAACATAAATCTTCATTCAAGCAAGGCCCAAAAATATCTCATATTACTTATCTAGTTGTGCAGCTCATTCTCCTCGCAACCCAGTCCTTCGTCACAATATAAAAGAGCCAATCTCACATGCCAATTAAAATTTCAGAACCACAGAAGTTCGGATGAAATATAATAGCTTTTACAAATAACTATACCGATTTCAAGAAATCTTTGAGGCAGACTAAAGAAGGATGCCAAATACACACCTACAAACATCTACTCATCAAGTTCGATATTTCAATAACCCTAGTTCAACAAATATTTTTCTTGAGCTTGTGAGCCTCAAGAACAAACAAGTATTTTTCTTATAATACAAAGAATAAAAAAGGGCCATAGATAAGTTAGAATAGTCACCGCTTCCATTAGAGTTGCAATTTCTGAGTCTTTTAAGTTAGCACCAACTCTCTGCAAGCCAGTTTTTAGTTCCTCCAATGTGATCTGACCACTGTTGTCAGTGTCCAGCATTTTGAACATTTCTCTCAATCCTGCAATTTCATCTTCAGACAAAGTCTCGGCAATAACCTATAGACATCACCCAGTTTAAAGAGAACATCAATAGCGAGCATAACTTACTGGATATCCTTGGTAGAAAAACAAGATAAAATTTACAGCAATACTCACCCTAAGAGCCATCTTCTTTAGTTTATTCATTGCTGAAAATTGTTTTAATCTAGTTAAGACAGCAGAATCAAGAGGCTTGTCAGGAGCAACTCCATCAACACAAACCCAAGGATGACCTGCCAAAATAAAGATGGGTCACTTGATAAGACTTGTGTGAAAACGAAGCTAGATGGCTGATAGGATATTTTAAAATAAAGTGGCATTTAAGCTTCTATGTACTCACATAGAGCTTCATGTGCAGTCAATCTCTTTCTGGGATCACGGTTTAGCATTTTCCTGACCAAATCCTTTGCACTCTCTGAGATACTGGGCCAGGGATCGGATGAAAAATCAAGATCACCTTTCAAAACTTGTTCAAATATCCCCTGTTCAGATTCTGTGAAAGCAGACCAGCATCCAAAAGAAAAACAAAAAACAGTGGGAAACTGTCAACATTTTGCAAAAAGATAGAGGTTTAAAAATGCAGCAAGAAGGGTAGATGTATCCTCACCATCCCAAAATGGAGGGACCCCACTCAACAAGATGTAAATTATTACACCAGCACTCCAAACATCCACCTCGCGGCCATAGTGTTTCATGAGAACCTCAGGTGCAACATAGTAAGGACTTCCAACAACATCCGAGTAAGTTTCACCTGTAAAAGCAATTAATTAGTTAACACACGTTGCATTGGAAGAAGCATACAACTAGTGGTATTTAAATGATTATAAGATGGTGTTCTAAAAGAAAAGGACAATAGTGCATCAGCGGTCATATTTCACACAGTTTGTTGTATGCAGTTGAAGACCATCGTTCTGGGACTAAACAAATATAGAATCTACTGCCCTAGGAATTTCAATGTCAGAACATGCATGGAGTTGTAGCTGACTTAAATCTCCAACTATAAATATGCACGAGCATGTATGTCCTTTTACTCCTAAGTATTAATGCCCTGTCATACCCATGCCTTAACTAACAACCAAAATGAAAATGCAAGCCTTGGAATGTCATCCATTTGGCTTGCACTTTCAACACCATAGATTTCAGAACGGGGTCACCAAATCATATGACAGAATGCTCAACCCTTTGCACGTTTGCATGAAGTGTGCTCATCTAAAGGTACGTAAAATCCCTGCATCTTTGCACCATCACTTATCATAGCCATATACACCATTCTTGAATCGTGTACAGGATTTCCAAAGCTACGTACTTCCCAGATGTAACCCTTTCAGATAAAATGAGATTCTTTACAACTTGACATGGCTGCCATAGCAGGTGTGCAAAATAAGCAGTATCTAATTGGGGATACTATGCACTTATGGCCCTTTGAGAAATAAATCCACATGACCTTCATGTACATTAACAGACAATATTTAAAGCCATTGTAACATTCTAAAATATATGCATTCAAACCATTACTGTGCAGAACTTGAATGCAGATTTTGATATAACCCAGGAGCTTTCAATTAATAAGCTCATAGTACAGGGACCAAATACAAACAATTATCCACATAGGAGCTTGATCGCGGGTTTTGTGTTTGTGTAGGAACTCAATGCTCTTATCTTCATACACAATTCAGTGTCCTTCCTTTGTAAGCACATGAACTTGATCAGCAATTTCACATTGGTAAAGGGACAAAGAAGGGTCTCAAGTATAAGGACATGAATAAAGTCCTCACTCCTCACAACTCACAATCCTTCCTCCCGGATTATTTTTATAATTCAAGGTGCACATGTATGTATCCCTGGTTTACTCTGTACTACAGTTGCACAATGTTTCTATCCGAAATTAGAATTACTCTACTACTAGGCATGAAAAATCTCCCAAGCACACTTTAAACCTTCCAAGTACAATATTCAACAATCCATAGACTCCATATTAAACAAAGATTGTCAACACAAAGCAGTGCGTGCACCAATGCAGTACCTCAGCTGGCTCAGTCAACAAAATAGCATCTTAACTTGCATTGTCCGTGATTAAAAAAAAATCATCAGTTGCCAACAATCCTGCACGTCCTACACTACAACACAACATCAAGGATCGAGGCCGGACCTGGCTTGAAGAAGATGGAGAGCCCGAAATCGATGGTCTTGAGTGCCGAGTCCTCCTTATGGTTCACAAACAAGAAATTCTCTGGTTTGAGGTCTCTGTGCATCACCCCGAGCGAATGGCACGCCTCAACTACCCCAATGATCACCCGCGCCAGCTGCGCGGCGGCCTTCTCGGAGTAGTGCCCCCGCTGTATGATCCTGTCGAACAGTTCCCCGCCCGCGCACAGCTCCATTACGAGGTGCACGGCGACGGCGTCCTCGTATGCGCTGATGATGGAGATCACGTTGGGGTGGCCGGCGAGGTGATGCATGATCTGGATCTCGCGGCGCACGTCCTCGACGTCCTCCTCGGTTACGAGCTTCCGCTTGGCGATGGACTTGCAGGCGAACTCCTTCCCTGTGGCCTTCTCGACGCACTGGTAGGTGGTGCCGAACTGCCCCTGCCCCAGCTTCTTGCCGAGGGTGTAGAGGTCCTTGAGGCGCTCGGAGTCGCGCTTGAGGACGGAGTCAGCGAGGAGACCGGCGCTCTGGACGCGCTTCACCTTGGGCTTGTTAGGGTTGGACGCGGCGGGGCGGGAGGAGGAAGGGGAGGAGTGGTCGGAGTCGGCGATGGTGACGGGCTCGGGGGCCGTGGACGAGGTGGTGGAGAAGGAGGAGGTGGAAGGGTTGGTATCGGGATGCGGGACCGAAGCCGGGGAGGGTTCGGCGGGGGCGGCGGGGCGCCAGAGCACGGCGAGGGAGACGGAGTTGAAGAAGCCGTGGCGGTCCGCGGGGGCGCTGGGGCCGACGCAGGTGTTCCCCATAGCGCCGGCGAGGGTTCGGCGGCGGCCGTCCGAACCCTAGGTGGCTTGCGACGGCGGCGGCGGCATGGGGTGGCGGGGAGGGTGGGGGATTGGATCGGAGGATTGGTGGAGGAGAGGAGATGGCCGGAGGGGGGCTCGGTGGGGAGGGGCTCGTGCGGCTGACATGTGGGCCGTGTGAGAATGTGGGGCCGGTTGTCAGTGGGAGCAGAGGCGTGTGAGGTAAGCCAATGCTGCGGGATCGGGCGATGCGCGCCAGATCGGACGGCTGTGACGGTTGGACACGTGGCGAGATGGCTGTATAATGTCGGGTTTCTTGCTTAGTGCCTCGTAGGATATGTGGATTATATGTGTAACTGCAGGTACAGGTGTATGGCTAGAGCTGGGAGTTAGGCCAACCTTATTCATGCCAGCCTGTGGTCTGGTTGGCCTGGTACGATCCAAGCACGACATAGGGCACGCTACATGGCGAGTTGTGCCATGCTGGGCTGTGCTTAGAAAGCCGGCCCATTGGGCGGTACGGTATATTATGTCGTGCTCAGACTAGTTTGCCCTGGGAAGCACGGCCAGCATGGGGGACATGGCCAACACACCATCGCCGGTGGCCGCCTCAGCCTCGGCCTCGCCTCCTGCCTCCCATCGCCATCCCATGGGCACTAGTACCATCTCACGATGATCCTCGCAAGCCATCACAGAGCAGAGAGGGAGTAGAGGGGAAGGATTGAAAGAGTATACCAGATGGCCTTAATGTTGTCACGGGTGAGGCAGAGGCCTGACTGCCGGAGGGTGTTATGCAGGTCGTTCTCGCCATCGTCGTCGGCTTTCCTGTCAGCGGCCGGCTTGGCCTCGGTGAGGAGGGCAAGCATGTTGTCGACCATGTCGGCGTCATCGTGGTTCTTGCCCCTTTTCATGTGCTCGTCGATGACGATGAGCTTCTTGGTGAGGTTGAAAATGAGCTCGCCGAGGTTGACGACCTCGCTGCTGGACCTCGCCCCACCCCCGGACGACAGTGGCGACCTCCCCCATCCCTGGAGGCTCGGACGATGGCGCGGAGGGGTTGTCGGAGGAGGCACGGTTGGGGGAGGAGGGCGATCGAACGGATGGGGTCATCGGAGGAGGGTGTCGGAACCCGGAGCGGCAACTCCAAGATCCTCTGTGTAAATCGCACTAGTCTAGGATCAGCTAGTGCACACAGTGTAACAGGGATACATATCAAGCACCAATGACAATATTATTAAATGTAAAGAGTACGGCCTTATGGCCAACGTTTACATCACTGCTCATTGGCAACAATATTAACTGCAAAAGAAACTGCGGAAGCAAGCTGATAAAAGCGAAGCCCAAGTCTGCCCATGCGCAAACGACTACAAGACGTGGCCTACTCATCCTGGTCCTCACCGTAGTCAACGTAGTCCTCCTCTGTGATAAGATAGCAAGGGTGAGTAGAAACTTGTACTCCGCAAGTCACACGGAGAAATGCAACATAATGGTAGAGGCAACAAAAGAAGGCATATAGGGTTAGTTTGAGCATAAAACAACATTTAGAGAAATATAGTAAATAGATTGGAAATTGCTGAGTTTAATACAGTAAGTAAAAAACAGTACTTGTACTTGAAAATAGTACCTCCATGGGGCCAGTGCTGCTGGAGAAGGTCGGGGGACGCAACCTCATAAATTCAGGTAGGCTTGGCTGTGGAGCTTGGGCTGGTATTAGTGGAGCAGGTTGTGCAGGGTTATTGATGGTCTGCACTAGTAGTTGAATGAGCTGGTTCTGGTTGGCCATCATGTGAGCCCAATCAGGTACATTTGCTAGCGGAGGGATGGGTGCAGCCTGGTTGCCAGTATGGTTGTTGTTGCTGTGACCATTGCCGTTGCTGTTGCTCCTTGTGTTAACCATTTGCTGGGTGCTTTTAAGAATTTGGAGAGACGAGACTCAAGGCAAAGGGGGAATAGGGGACATTTTGCACAAGCCAAAACAACATATCAACTTAATAAAACCTTTATTAATTAACAGTTACGGTTGCAGACAAAACAGGAAACCGACAACTCATAACAACGTCTATTAATTAGCCTAACAACTTATCCTAAAGGGTTAAGGGTCGTCTTGGTGTCATCCTTTGCGGCTCTCAAGGCACGAAGCGCGATCCTTCAATACGAAGACTGAAATGGTGGCAAAGACGAAGAACTGATTTACGAGCGGCTTCTTGTCTGGCTCTTTTAAACGAGTAACCATTTCCTTTGAAGCAGTAACAAAGACTTCCATATCCAGTTCGCTTGTGATGAGTAGAGTGAAGCAATGTCCCATCGTTTGATCTGCATAGCGGTCTTCTTGGTGCACGTAGATTGCTCAACGTTAAAAACCCAAACAGCGAAATAGTTGATGAAGGCCTACACTCCATCCATCATTTGGTGCATCATGATAAGTGTTCATCTATAATTGTTTGAACAAGAGAGAAGTTAGAAATAAGTTTTTGAATGATAACATAGAGATGAGGAGGGATTGAGAGACAAGAAAAGACTGAGAGGAAAGGATAAGCATTTTTTTAAAATTAGTGTTTAGTAAAATAAGTCTTTATGGTCTGTCCATCCTATTCTATCTACAGTCACGTCTTAGAGTCATTAGGGCTCTGATACCATCTCTATCAGAACCCGGAGCGGCAACTCCAGGATCCTCTATGTAAATCGCACCAGTCTAGTGTCAGCTAGAGCACACAGTGTAATAAGGATACATATCAAGCACCAATGACAATATTATTAAATTTAAAGAGTACGGCCTTATGGCCAACATTTACATCACTGCTCATTGGCAACAATATTAATTGCAAAAGAAACTGCGAAAGCAAGCTGATAAAGGCGAAGCCCAAGTCTGCCCACACGCAAACGATTGCAAGACGTGGTCTACTCGTCCTAGTCCTCACCATAATCAACGTAGTCCTCCTCTGTGATGAGATAGCAATGGTGAGTACAAACTTGTACTCCACAAGTCACACGGAGAAATGCAACATAATGGTAGAGGCAACAAAGGAAGGCATATAGGGTTAGTTGAGTATAAAACAACATTTAGAGAAATACAGTAAATAGATTGGAAATTTTTGAATTTAATACAGTAAATAAAAATAGTACTTGTACTTGAAAATAGTACCGTTGGTGCAGGCTCCGACCAAACACCAACCTATCCACGGGCATCCCACCCGGACTGTCTATAAGATCGAGGAGGCCGACTAGAGGGGGTGAATAGGCGGTCTAAAAATTCTCTTTAAATTATTAATAATGATTCAAGACCTTTTCTATTTACCTAAACCAAGTATGCAATGCGGAAGTTTAAATCTATTTGGTTTATCTCAAATAGCGCCTAAAACAAATAAATTCGCCTAAGTGCACCAACAATTCTAGCCTAGGTCAATGTTTGCAATCCTAAGTAGACAAGCAATCAAATTAATTCTAAGTAAGTAAATTGCTTGAAAGTAAATTGAGTACAAGAAAGCAAACCACAAAAGACACGACCTCTTTTTACCGTGGTGTTCGGAGACTTGCCGGTCTCCCCTAGTCCACGTTGAGATAAGCCCGAAATAATCAGACCGGCTCCACGAATTAAGCCTTCCACCTCAATTCCACTAGTGGTAGCTTTTTCCCGCTCCGAGTAGGTGAGCTCCAACCTTCACAAATTCGCCGGGTCTTCTCACAACCTTCTTTGAGAAGATCACAGCGCACCACAAAACTACGCCAAGTAATAACTATGCCAAGTAATAACCAAGGACATATAAAATATCGTACCATAAAATGCTCTAAACATAGACTATAAGATTAACCTGGTAAGCTAAAAATTGTATACATCGCGTATATAGTATATGCCCTAAATATTAACGCCCGACAAAATAATACCCAGCTAGACTTGTACACCGACTCATAGGTCTAACCTGACTCATGGAACACTCTTGATAAATACAAAAATAATAAAAGAGGTTATTAATAAAAATATCGAGTCATCGTATTCTACCACCGACCTTGCCTCAAATCACCCGAATCACCCATTAACTCATAATAAAACTAAATTGAGTTTATTTGGATTTATGTGGGCCTTTTAAGTTATTTGCCTTTATTTGTATTCAGTCGTTTAGCACGTAATTAGAAATTGGGAGTCCTGAAGAATCAAGGGATCAAGCGTGATCAAGAGCAAAGTGAAGATAAAGACCAGAAGCTCAAGAGGAACCATTGTGTAAGCTCAAGACCGCAGTAAACCGCGCAAGGTGAGTCAATACTTTGATCATATTGAATCTATCTTTTTTGCAAGTTATTTCCATTTTAAAGTTATGAAATTGCATGCTGTTATTTTATGTGCAAATGTATATTTGGTTTTAAGCTTCTAGTTATATGCCCATTAATGACCTTGTTAGTACTACCCTCATTTCAGACATTTGAATATCTGAGCCTTGTCACCTTAGCAAAATTATAATGTTAGAATTTTCGAAAATAAATATGTAATTATATGCTGCTACTTAGTATTGCTTAGGTACTCGGGGGGCCCAAAATGCCCCAAGCATCACTTTTAATCATGAGTAACTGATTTTGGGAAGTCATGTTGGAAATGACTAGTGTATTTTAACATGTTTATTTTATGCTCCCAGAAACCCCAACTTGCTTGAATATCTGGGCGGATGGTATGAGGGCTGGTATGTGGTGCAGTAGAAGCACAGATTATGGAATGTGGTAGAACCGCCCAAGTAATCCTAAGGACCGAATCTTGTCATGATATCCTGTGTAAAACAGTACAACCACAAGTCTGTAAAATACAACTTGGCTAAGTAAATTTATCGAAACTCCCGGACTCATCTCACTGGTAGTGGATAGGAGTGGTTATTGCAAGGGTAAGGGGAGGCCTAAAGGGACACCGAGTGGAGGGTGAAGTTTCCCAGTCGTACTAGCGTTGTGGGGAGTGGAGCCTGAATGTGCTAGTATCTGTGGTAAACATCCCGTGCAACGTATGGGACCCACCGCAAGTGGGAGCAGCGCATAGGGTGAGATGATAAAAGGAACTAGATACTTTGAAAAGTCACTGTGATGGTCTACTCAACCACATAATTAAGGAATCGTGTGGGGCAACAGCTGATTATCTCTTGTGGTGAAAGTGTACAAATTCTGCAGAGTCAAAACTATTCAAATAATCGTGCCCACGGTGAAGGGCGGACATGGGAACTTAACCAGATATAGTTCTATTACAAAAACAACTTTGTGGGTGGGAATTGGAAAAGTGGAGGGCAGTGGAAAGCCCTGATTTGTTTTGCCTTGGGTATCGTCCAGTGATAATGTAAGCAGTTATAACGTTGAAAGGTTAGCATATGGTGCAGATGCCATGTAACGGTGGATGGAATCTGAATCACTATTATTAATACATTCCTTTACACATTATATTTTAGTTCAAACTGCTAGGTCTCAGGAAATTTCTATATATTGTATTCAAAGGCAAATTTATGGCAAATAAAATAACCTGAGCCTTTCCTTGATAAGCCTTGCATGTTATCTAATTGCATCCTGTGTATTAGCTCACGGAGCATGGTGGTTTGTGCTCACCCTCGCTCTCACAATTAATTCAGAATTAGAAGTCAGATCGCTACGCTTCAGCAATACACCCGACGATAAGGATGAAGAAGATGAAGATGTCAAGAACTAGGTCGCAAACCCTCCAGTTGGCTGCCTGTGGGCACGTCCTGAGGGTCCCACCTGTGTGCTTCGTTCTTCCGCTGCTACAATTTAATGATTTCGGCCTGATCAGCCCATGAGTAAGTCTACCATTATATTTATGCTTCCGTATGATATGTATTTTGATGTCTATTACTGTATCTGCGAGCACTATCTACTGGTCCAGGGAATAGTGCGGTTGAATCACAGAGGATTCTGGATTGTAAAATCTGGGTCCTACATGTCTCTCTAGAAAAAAATGTATGACAAGATTTCCCAAAACTTCTGAAGTCCAGTACTATCACTCACACAGAGCCGGTAGTTCCAATTTACGATAGTAACGTGCAACACATGCCAATACTTTTGATCTTCGGTAGTACCGCGCAACACATGCCGGTAGTTTCGATTATCCTGACAAGTGCATATACTTCAACAAATCTAGCAAAACATTTGCAAGTTATAATATCATGTATACAAGGATCAACCATGAATTCCAACAAGTTGCAAAATACATTTATATACTTTTGAAATCATGACACAAGGTATAGATACATGGACTTAACACATTTGCAAAATACATTCGCAAACCTCAGTCACATGCTACAAGAATTATCTATGAGCTTCAACCATTTACAAAACATATTTACAAATATAAACCTCATACCGTAAAGAGTAGGAAACATGGACTTCAAACACTTACAAAACACATTTGCAATATATAGTCCCATATTACAAGAATTCATTACATGAGTTTTAACTATTTGCAAAACACATTCGCAAATATAAGTATCATGCCAAAGAAAGCTAGAGGAAGTAAGGTTGAGCTATCAACACATGATGAGACTCAAGCTACTAGACATGACCCCTCTTAATAGTACGGCAACCTATACTAGCAATCCGGTCTTTTAACCAAACATCAAAACTGGTAAAAGACTATAAATACATTCTTAGCCCTAGTTAGTCATACATTTGCCTTGAGCAAACTCTTGAAGCATGATGATGCACATCTTCACTTTAAGTCCGGGTCAGTGTCACTTGAACTCCATCAATACATGATAGATCTTCTCTTGACTTAATGATCAACATATGATCATCTCCTATTAGACATGCATCAACTCATGATGTATCCTTCACTTGAATTTCATCAACACATGATGAGTTTTCACTTGACTTGATGATCAATACATGATCTTCTCTTGATGGCCTTCAACTCATGAAGCCATCTTCCATTTCGCATCTTGACTTGAATCTTCAGCACATGAAGTCATCCCAAGTCATCTTTATTTGTGGAACCTAATCTATTCATCCAATTCATGAAAAATGTTAATCCAAAAAACAATTGTCATCAATTACCAAAACTTCACCATTAACTCATAATAGAGGGATTAGATTCCACAATCTTCCCTTTTTGGTAATTTATGACAATCTCAACATATAATAAGATAAAAATTGATTTACGAGTATATAACATGTACACAATACTTGCATACTATAGGATAAGTTTCTTAAGTAATTAACTCATTTGAGCATGAATGTTTATCTTTGAGATTAATTACTAGCAAAGCTTACTCATTCGATTGTCATTAATCCTCTAATCATTAACACATAATGGAGGAATTAAATGACAGCCCGATTGCAATTGATTTAATTTAAATCAATCATGAGTATATACAAACTACACAAGCTACATATACTCAAGGGATATATTTCAAAGTAAACATCCTTAATATGTGAAAAGAGGTACACAGATCAATACTAATGAAATCACAAAACATATAGTGAACTCCCCCTAAATATGTGCATACAAGAATATATAATGAAAGCATATGCACATATTGAAGTTAAACTATTGATTGAGTTCAATCTATATTTTGGATTCAAGGAATGCATTAAGATATAAGAATATGATGTAGAATGCATACCTCCATAATTTTCACCTTTTCATTCAAGTGAGACTTAAGAGATTATAATCAATAAATAAATTAGTCTCGCAATTAGATTTGTTGATACATCCAAAACCATTTATCATTAATTTCATCCAAAATGAGACTAGGCAATATTATAACTAATAAACATATTAATCTCACAATTGTATTTGTTATTATCACCAATACCAACTTAACGGAGCTTGAACTTACAATCTTCCTCTTTTTGGTGACGAATGATAAATCCATTAACAATAATAGTATTTGGATAAAAATGAACATATGATAGGAATTAAAGACGGTTGGTGAAATCACTCCCCTTGTGGCATTATTTTTAACTTTCCTTTTAGCATTGTTTAAGTTTAGTTTTATATTTAACAATAATGCTATTCTCCTCCTTTTGGTATTTTGCTATTCTCCTATTTTCCCCATTTGGCATTTTTACACTATAACAATGCTATTATTCATAATTCTCCTCCTTGTGGCATTGATCACCAAAAAGGCAAGGAAGAGGGTTAGGACAAAATAGATTCTTTTCAACATATGGAGCTTGATACCAATTGATATAACTTTAATTTCAGTCACAAGGAGTATAAAAGTAAATACATATGACCAAGAGGGAATTTGAGGTAACGAAAAGAAAAGATATTTGAAACACATTTAAATAATCTTACTCTTTACAGCTCCGCTTGTCATTCCAATTGAAGTTTTAGTTTGGAGTTCTTCCCCCTTTTGGCATTTGAATCACACTTCAATTGAAGTTGCAGATTCTTAGATGTTGACATTCCAATTGGGCTTCAATAGCTAGCTGAAAAACTTCAATCTGAGAAAATTTATTAGTATAGATCAATAATAGAGAAGCAAAAGACATAATTGCAAATTTTTCAGATTATGAGCTCACTTAAAGATACAAAAATCACAAATCAACTCAAAAATCATCCGAAACTCTGAATTTTTAGCTTTTGAGCAAAGGGAGAAAAGGACATATCCTTTTCAAATCAAATTGAAATGCTTTCAAACTTTGCAAAAAATAAACTTTGGGATCTTGAGAAACTTTTCCAATAAGAATTTTTAAAAAAGGAATTATCCTTTTGAAAGTTATGCCAAAATGAGTTTTTCTTCGCAATCTTTTGCATAAAGAGAGGAGAAATGTAAAATCCTTTCAAATAAGGTCCAATCTTTTGAAATTTTCCAGATTTTAACTTAGGACTAATTAAATCATTCTCATAAAAGAATTCTTGATAAAGAGATTTTCTTTCAAAAGATATGGTAAAATGTATTTTCAATGCAAGAGGATAGATTGATTTTTTTCATCAAGAGCTTAAAAACCAAGTCAATTGGATTTTTATGGAGTTTTTCACTTTCATGGCTTTGTATGAGTTATAAATACTATTTTAAGATAAGATACACAAATAATTCTTGCTTAAATAGTAAAACGCATTATATGCAAGAATAAGTCATTTTAGGTCAATACTTGTTTTTGGATGAAATTCAAATGAATATAGCTTTTCAACAATTGGTCTTTTGCAAAAACTTTGAACTGGAGGAATGTTTGAAATGACCAACCTTTTAAGTTTTGTATTTACTGCTTTTTCAAATACTCAATTGATTTTGATTTATGAAAATATGTCATTTAAAACAAATCAAGATCATATAACATCATTTTGAGGCCAAATTGTCCTTTTGGTTTTTAATATAGAGATTTTTTTACACAAAAGGCTTTGAAAACACTTGAAATAGATATTTGAGTACTTTTATCTAGTTTTTCATAAATTTTAGCCTTTTAAAGAAGATATTTGATTTTTGACCAAAGGGCACTTTTGAAAAGCTAATCTTGCATATCATTGACAATTTTACTCCATGAATTTCAAATGAACCAAAAGAGAATGAAACACATTCATTCATAAGATTTATAAAATATTTTGAGAAAATTACATAAAATAATTTTCCAATAATAATACTTCACCCCTTTTGCTTAAGTAAGTCCTACATACTATGTATGTTTTTCACAAAGAAAAAACTCACCCTTACACAATGGTTCTACCTGGCATTTCTTTCTTCTTTTCCTTTGACACAAATGATTATTCTCTTTCCTATTTTTCTTTCCTTTGTATATCTCTTCTTTTTTTTATTTAAACTTTCTCTCCTTATGTCATCTAACACCAAGAATCAAAGATTTCTCACGTTCCTCCATAATAGGTGCTTTTTAGTCTTTTGTAGTTCTTTTGTCTTTTCCATAAAAGGCATATACTACTTTGATATTTATATCACTTATGTTGACATTTGATTCCAATTGTAAAAACTTGATACCACTTATGAGTTTGAACGATATCAAGTATGATTAAGTGCTTTTTTCTAAAGACTTGATACCGCTTGTGAGCATACATGACACCAAATGATTGATTCTATTTATAAAAACTTGATGACACTTGTATGATCACCTTGTATCCTACTTCAAATAATCTTGAGAGATTTTCAATGATTTTCACTTGATGTTACTAAAGGGGATAGCACTTGTAAGAAGATACCACTTGAAATATCACTTGAAAGAATGAGATGATATTATTTGAGAAGATACCATTTAGGAAAGATATCACGTAGGAGAGATACCACTTGTACAAGTGGATACCACATAAGAAAGATATTATATGGAAGAACTTATTTAAGAAAAGATTTCGCTCAGCAAAAGAAAAGATTAGATACCACTTTCAAAGAGATAAGATGATACCACTTGAAAAGATAAGAGTGAAACTCATGCCAAGGTCAAGATGATCAAGGAGGTCTACCACTTTAGAAAAAAATGCTATTTCATGATAAAGCATCACAATATGATCAACATAACATACGAAATTAATAGATTACTTGAGGATAGCTAGCAATGATAAAGAAGGATCAACTTCACTTTGAGGAGCAAAGAGAATGTCTGAGAGAATTGAAATCAACATGTTTTGAATCAAATCAGCCACTTTCTAGAACAATCGGTAATACCGCAGTTTGCCTGCCGATAGTACCACAAGGCGAAAGTACCGCAAATTACACAATGATAATTTCGATTTTTCTGAACTTTTTAGAAACTAAATTTGATTAAGAGAAGAGGATAGATATAATGTTGTACTTTGCTCCAAAGTTTTCACAAAGAAACTTAAACCACTTGTGAAGCATTTCCAACTATATGCCAAAATTAATATTCTTTTTAGATATAGATTTTAACAAATTAAGATTTCATTTTTCAAAACAAAATCATTTTCAATAAACTCTTCAAGATTGCAAGAATGAGCATTAAAGGGTATCTTGAGCAAGTAATTTCATGTATAAGTTGTAAATACCCTTGTGAGCCAGTGTATATCAATAATTTTAGCTCAAATTGCAAAATACACTTAAGTGCTAGATTTTGACCACTTAGATTAACTCAAGATTTTGGATGAATTTCAAAACCAAATAACTTTCAATTGGTCGGCTTTTTGAAAAACTTTTGAATACCAATAATATTTGAAATAGCCAACTCTAGATTTTTGGTATTTAACATTTTTCAAAATTCCTTTTAGAATTGTTTTTAGCTAATTTTTGAGTTTAAAGCCAAAACAAGATACTATATAGCTAGTTCGGGGTTAGAAACTCAATTTTACTTAAAAATAAGTTTTTATAAAGCCAAAACCTTTGAAAAATATTTTAAATGCATTTGTATACATTTTTCAACTTGTTTTTCAAATATATACTAATAATTTTAAAATTTTGACTTTGGGCTAAATGGCTGAATTTTCAAAATCACTACTAGCACACTTAGGGATGTGATACACATGAATATGATTTAACACTCCTCTTAATGTGCCACATACAAATTGCTCATGATTACCATAATGAATTTTTAGAACAAGAGTAAGAACATATATCTTTAAAGATTTTCATGTAATACAACCTACACAAGGTTAGGGGCTAAATATATCAAATATAGATACTTGTTACCGAGATAGCATTGGCTCATGATGTGGCATGAGCATCCTCAAACTTGGCTCCCATTTTGCATATGGTGGAATTCACATCTTCATGAATAAGCCAAGTTTATAATTCCTCTCCAAGTACCTATTAAGCATTTATGCGCATTTTGGTACTCAAAACTTTGTTGGATCCATGAATGTTAGTCATAGTGGATTTGGGCACCCAAATGGCCCTAACATTAAAATTATGTGACCTAACATTTCTAACAAACACATTGTCATTTCTATCCTTCCTAAACAAATAATGTTCATTATAAAGAGATGGCTTAGGAATGGTATCTTTGGGACAATCTTTACTAAAATGTCTCTTTTCCTAGCAATTGTAGCAAGTTTAGCAATTTCTACCCCTTCTTATCTTCTTGTCTTGCTCATTGTCGATTTGCCTCATTTTTTATGACTTCGTCTTGTCATCCAATTTGTTGGGGGGCACTTAGAGGCATAGTGACCCTTCTCATTGCAACCATGGCACGTGGCATATTTCTTCGTGTGCCTTACATTGTGCCTCGTTTTGCTATTCTCCTTTTTCTTGGAGATGAAGCCGATACCTCTCTTATTACTTGACTTTCTTTGACTACTCAATAGTTTATCAAGAGAGGCCTTCCCTTTATAGCACTTCTCCAAGTCATGGTTCAGTTTTGTGACTTGGGCCTTGAACTCATTATTTTGCTCTACAAGGATAGTCTCACAATGCATAGAGGAATTAGAGGCATCTAATTTAGAGCAACAAGGTATAACAATTAAATTATCACAAGATGTGGATACACTAACTTTAGATATTACACAAAAGTTAGAAGCTACACATGGCACATCATCCAATAGATTGCACGCAATGCCTCTATCCACACTAGACTTAAAATATTCCTTGAAAAAAGAGACTCATGTTCTTTTTTTAGCACATCATAATTGTTTTGAAGAGAGATGTATTCTTTATTCAAAATCTTAAACTTAGCTTTCTCATTTACATGTAATTCGTTAAGTTCTTTTAGCATGTCCATCAACTCATCATAAGAAGGCTTATCATTGTTATTATCGTTATTTACTTTCTTGTTACCTTTTGCCATGAAGCATCGAGTTGATGTGGAGGGACTTGTGGATTCTTCATCGTTAGAGTTAGAAGTTGAGCATTCTTCTTCCGACACCCACTCTTATATGTAATCCTCATCGGTTGATATGGACATTTCATAATCATCTTAAATTTTTGTCCATATATCATGAGCGCTCTCAAGATTGCATACTTTGTTGAACACCTCTACACTCAAAGCACTAAATAAAAGCGTTAGTTGCTTGAGCGTCGAGATGTGAGCATTTCTCTTTCTCAATTATTGGAGCAAGAGAATCCTTTGGAGGAGAAAATCTCACATTTACAATCTGCCATATTTTTGCGTTCATGGTCTTAAAATAACAAATCATACGGATTTTTCCATTATCATAATTTGTCCCATCAAATAGAGTTGCTTCATCTAAATGCACTATATTCCTAGTCACCATCCTTTACTCTCTAGGCGGTGAAGCCTAATAAGTAAGAGACCTATCTCTGATACCACTTGTAAGATCGAGAAGACTGACTAGAGGGGGGTGAATGGGCGGTCTTAAAATTTTACCTTCTCTAATTACTATTTCTCTATTTGGCTAAAACCAAGTATATAATGTGCAAAAGCTTAAATAAATTTGGTTTAGCACAAATAATGCCTAAACCAACTAGGTTCACCTAAGTGCACTAACAACCTAAGTCTATACCATGGTTTGCAATTCTAGGATGACAATCAATCAATTTAATTCTATGAATGTAAATTGTGCACAAAAGAATAAACCACAATAGTCACAGTTTCTTTTTACCATGTTGTTTGGAGACTTACCGGTCTCCCCTAGTCTACATTAAGGTTAGCCCATGAATTAAGCCAAAACACCCCAATCCACTATTGGTAGCTTTTTTCCGCTCTGGGTAGGTGAGCTCCAACCTTCACACGTCGTCGGGTCTTCTCACAACTTTCTTTGAGAAGATCACCACGAACGATGCCTCCAACACTGTCTAGGAGTTGGCAAACTCCAAAAGTAATAAGTCAAGCTCCTTACTTGACTATCACTATGTGCAACGAATGCAACAGCTCAATGTGGATACTCAATCCACCACTAGATGCAAGACGTGCAATCTAGAGTCTTCCTTTTTGCTCACAACATGTAACACATGCACACTTGAGAAAAGGATCTCACACTAACTCAAGAGAGTGAAATGGAGTGCCAAAAGTCTTGTCCCAACTAGCCATAAGGGAGTATATATAACCTACACTCAAAAACTAGCCATTGGAAGAAGCGCTCGAATGACTAGAGATGCAGCAGGAGGGCGCAGCCTGTGAGGATAGAGGTCTGACTCATCCTACAGCACACGTCGCACATGCCGTGGTACATTACGACAAGTACAACTGATCTCCAGCTGATGTATACCTCCTCCCCGTCGGCGATAGCCCTCGCATAGCTTACAAGGCGGGTGTCAACGAAGTCACTGTCGCATACCCAACTGAGTCGCCTCATCCCCACCCTTAGGATGCGAGACACGGTGACTGGTGTGGTATTGCACGTCAACGCGCCAGTCCAGCATGCCGAATGGCCAATCTGAACCACCAAGGTCGCAAGTTAGCAATTATGACACAATTAGTGGTTTAATTATTTGTAGAATAGCTCTAGAAATTCTAAAAATTTACCTACATCTTGCATAAACCGCATATTCCTCAATATATAGCCATAGTCGCATTTCGGTATTAGGGTTTTAGGGTTTAGTATTTCAGGGTTTCGGGGTTAGGGTATGGGGTTAAGAGATTAGTGTTAGGGATAGCCATAGCGGCATTACAAGTATTAACAACTAAATTGGCATTAGTTCTATGAATACAATATTTACAACTATTTACAATATATGACATACCCGACACAATTACATGTATAATGATTTTAGTTGCTAATCTACCATGGTTTCAAAAGTACAACTATTAACAACTAAATTAATGTTAGTTCTACAACTACACTATTTACAACTATTAACAAGATGCGATGTACTAGACACAACTACACATCTAATAATTTTAGTTACTAACCTACCTTTGTTTCAAAAGTAAATCTACAAGGAAGACCCAACACAACTACACAGATAATAATTTTAGTTGCTAATCTACCATAGTTTCAAAAGTAAATCTACAAAAAAGTGCAGGAGACTCACCGTGGATGATGCGTGGACCTCTCCTCCTCTCTCCCCCTCCCTCTCCTCTCTTTCGCTCCCCCTCTTCTCCCTCTCCTCTCTTCTCTCCTCTTCTCTCCTCTCCTCTCCTCTCTTTCTCTCCCCTCTTCTCCCTCTCCTCTATTCTCTTCGCTCCTCTCCTCTCTTTCTCTCTGGCTTCTCCCTCTAGCGAAATGGCAAAATAGCGCTCGGCCGGCGCGTGCCCAGGATAAAGGCCCCTAGTCGTGCAAACGGTTGAGCGACTAGGGGATAGTCGCCCAACCACGACTAGGGGCTAAGTCATTCAATCATTGGGCAACAATAACCGAACAGTCTAGTCGCTCAACCAGTGGGCGATTAGACACTTGGTGCCCAACGGTTAGGAGACTACCCAAATCGCTCAACAATGGAGCGACAGAGGGTTATTAGTATAAAATAAAAAAAGCAGGTATATTAATGTAATTCAGAATAAAAATAGATTATTTAAAAAATTCCAAGGAGATGTACATCATGTCCTCACCAATTTGCTCTAAACTAACCTCTTGTTCATTTACTTTGAGCGTCTTGTTCATTTGGCACAATATGTCCAACTGTCTATCTATCTATATATTATCAATACAATTTAGCAATTTGATTTTCATAAGAAATCCTAAGTAAAATCCCTAAATAAATATAATTCAGAATAAAAATTACACAAAAAT
This sequence comes from Dendrocalamus sinicus, assembly GCA_036346575.1. NCBI lineage: Eukaryota > Viridiplantae > Streptophyta > Magnoliopsida > Poales > Poaceae > Dendrocalamus > Dendrocalamus sinicus. Next base: position 28,294,809 of record CM070659.1, on the reverse strand, counting down.
CAGCACTTGGGATTTGTATACGAATTTCAATAAAAAATAATTAAAATTTGAAATAAAAAAATAGCAACTTGATTTTAATACAAATTCCAAAGTAAAATCTCTAAATAACCCTAATTTGGAATAAAAATTAAACAAAAAAATAGCAATTGGATTTATATATGAATTTTGCATTAATTGTCGAAAATAGAGAAAGATCTATGTCGGTGATCATGGTGGGTCTAGATTATGACAATTTAGATTAAAATAAATAGTCACAGAACATCATCATCAAGTAATCCAAATCAACTCTTGATCCAATCCATGTTGGAATCTTGCTTTTGTTCTTAGTTTTGCCTCGTTTTTGTGGAATCGGGTGATTTCATGATCCATGCGATTTTGATTTGATTCTTTGTGAGGAATAGGTTGCAAATAGGCTTAGGAACAGATCTGCAAAGTTTCATTAGTAATCTCCAAGTCATTTGAAAGTTATTGCAATTGTAGAGTTTGACCTAGTTTTTTATTATCTCATGTTGCGATCTAAATTTCTTCATATCTAGTTGATGATTCTTGCAATTTCTTATTGGAATCGATTTTAGATATCCTTAGCATCACGTGTGGCAAATTTGAGATCAATTAGAGTTGATTTGTAGAAGTTAGATGGATTTTTGTTCGTGTTGGTCGTGCTGATTTCAGACGCTGAATAGTGCTAGAGGTCAGACCACCCTTCACCGGTCAGACCTCCCTCACCATTGCGATCTAATTGGCTAGAAGCTTTTGGTTTCGATTTTTGTTGCTAATTTGTTTAGGGTTTTCTTCTTCGGTTTCCAGTAGTTTTAATATATTATTTAGGTTGTTTTTCTTCTGGTACTAAGTTGTTTTCAGATTTCGAAAAACGGAGGCAATCATTCACCCCCTCTGATTGTGGATCCAATCCTACAGGAGGAAACCACGAAAGAGTACAATGGCATCGTTTTATCCTACAGGAAGATATTGACCCACATGGGAAACAAAGTGCTTAGGTAGCAGCAGAGATGAGGAATCGATGAGGACAATGTTGTTTTGCTTGCCGGAGCCATTGAAGAGAAATGCCAGTATCAAAGGATCCAAGGGCCACGAAATGATGGAGAAGCCCTAGCATAGAGGAGATGGAGCCATCGAATAGTTAGGAGCATGCTATCGTTGGTGATGGTAAAAAGATTCTCCATATCATTAGATAACGACTAAAGTAGACATACCGACATCAGTGAAGATGGGATTGATCAAGAAATAGAATAAATTGATGAACTGACACCCACCACAGCTAAGAGGGATCGATCAATAATTTGGCTTGTTGTTGGAGGTTGAAGAATAAAAGTTGTGGCGGTGAGAAGAAATAGAAGATACGGTTTGCTGGGGCAGCTGATGTGTGAGGGAAGATAAGCTCAATGTAGGTCACCTATAGTGCATTGATGTATGCATGAGCAAAGTACTTTAATACTATATAAATTAATAAGATAATTTGCCGCACTCATAATCAGCGTATTGCTTGAGATGAAATAAAGATACATGTGCATGCATACATTTAGAAAATAGTAACTGATGGAGAAAGAATAGAGGCATGCAGCTACATGCATGATCCATGTATGATAGAGAATGGTTACGCTTCTGAGAACCCTAACAACTAGTGTGCTCAATAATTTTCTTCCATAAAAACTCATACTTCAAGTAGATCCTTAAGTTGTATTTTCCTTGAAGCTTCTATTGTCATCTCTAATATTTATGATGTTTTCAAAATCTAAACAGCTTACAAGATACGTAAATATATTCTTAAACATCTAAATTATATTATTTAATACTACAAATTTTAAAATAAATCTAACTGCACAGATACGTGGATCACCATGCTATAGTTTGCTGGATGAGAATATCAAATAACTTTTTATTTAGAGCTTCTCAAAATATGGAGCCACAATATTGGACAATAGTCGCTCGCCAGTTCAAGAACCGCATCAGAGTGTCATTTTATCTGGGCCTTTCCCCATCTATGAGATCGTGCTTCGGATGTCTAAACCATATCGAACTTGATCCGAGCTGTTGAATCGTAACCGAAGTAAAGCCGGGGGGTTCCGCCCCCCGCACCGAGCCACGCCGCCGCGCGCCCCGGCCGCGCGTGTCGCCTGCTTTGGCGTACGGCCGGGGGAGGCAATTCCCTCCGATTTTCCAAAAATTACGTATAGGTCCTTTTTTCTCGCGAAAAGGTCCCTGGATTTTTTTCGAAAAAGTCCCTGCAAGTTTTTTTCCTAAAAAATTTTTTGATTGCGCCCCGCGGTTTTCCAGAATTACGTATAGGTCCTTATTTACTTACGTACAGGTCCTTACAGGTCCTCGGTTTTTTACGAAAAAGACCTTCGATTTTTCCTAAATTACGCATGTGTCCTCGATTTTTTTATTAAACCCCTGCAAATTGTCGTCTCTTTTACTTCGGTCCACACGGTGGCTGGCGTGGCGTGGCGCCACGCCTACGTGGCGCCACGCCTACGTGGCTAGTCTATATTACATTCGAACAGATACCACGAGCTGTTGAGCCAGGATTTTCATTTGATCGGCGTGGTTCTGTTCCTTTAAGTTTTCACCAAATATTTAACCTTACGCCCTTACCAACATATAAATAGATGGTACCGTTCTTTTTCAGAGTTTAGTTTATGTTTTTGACTTTTCTACAATAACTAGCTGTTAAACAGGGTATTTTTTCAAGATAGAGTCTACTAGTTAAGTTTTCACCAAATATTTCACCTTACACCCATACCAACATATAAATCGATGGCACTGTTTTTTTTTCAGTTTTTAGCTTCCGTTTTTAACTTTTCTACAGTAACTAGCTTTTAAACGGAATATCTTTTCAAGTTATGGTCTACTAGTTAATTGTAGTACATACTATACCGACTTCATTTATATCGGCAAAAATCGTATGTAAATTTCTATTATTCTATAATCTCTCATACGAACAGTCTAAAAATTATAAACTATAGCCAAAAGTCATAAATCTCAACAAAAAGAATACACCTTGAGGTTGGTCTAAGGCAGAAACTGTCCCTTCTAGTGTACTGGGCTATAGGTACATGCGTGCTAAAAAAACAAAATGAGTGTCGTTAAGTTTTTATTTGATGGTGAGACCGCGAGAGAGAACCTGAATATAATGTCAAACCTACTGAATCAACTGTATCATATCTAGTACACGGATTCTTGTCAGGGCTTTCTACGATCGATCGAATTGGTTGCATATGTTCCGATGGAAGTTGATGGATAGCTTCCTAGCTTGGAGATATCCTAGTAACGCATGGCCGTCGCATGCATGCAGTACACGATGCAGCCATATACGACTACTCATATGTAGCTAGAGCTACCAACGACGATTGGTTTAAGAAACACTATTTTAGCTAATTGTCTCTGTCCCCTTGTGCAGGTAGCGCATGTACATGTGCATCAGTGCATGCATTGTTTGACCTGCCGGCCTGCCTGCAGCCCAACAAATTTGCTAGAGCTAGAACTAGCTTAGTAAAATATTACCACCAGTTTACCTTGAGCTGCTGCTTCCTTCGTGCCTTCATTGCGTGCAGAGAGATTTCCTCGCAGACCTTTCTTCGGGTCTGTACTTTTTAGTTTTAAAAACTATTTTTCAGCTATTTTTCAATAATTAGCTTTTAAACAAAATATTTTTAAAATAAAATCTCTAGTTAATTGTAGTATATACTGTACCGACTTCATTTATACCAACAAAAATTACACGTGAGTTTTTATTGCTCGGTAGTCTTTCACACGAACAGCCTAAAAGCCAAAAGTTATAAGCTTCAGCTAAAAAGAAGAGACTTCATCCGCTGTTGATCCGATAGAACTTATGTCAGATCAACGGTGGATGATGACCCTCCTCATTAGATTTTCTTCCATTGCGTGCATCATTCGGTACGTAAAGCCAGCTCGGTCGTAGCGCTGGTATTAGTTGTTTAATAGTAATCTCGAGTTAAGCTCTAACTCGTGTGTTGAATGCATCCAGTGCTCATTACGAAGGAACATAGCTGCAGGCGGGAAGGAAACAGAAACAGCCATACAGCATGCAGATCAATCCAGTCGCACGCGCACGTCGGGAGCAAGCTTGATATGGTCAGGAAGCAGCAGCAGCAACCAATTGAACTCCCACTACTACTACTACCCAGGGAAAAAATTTTCGTTTTGCAAAAAAAAAAAAAAAATCAGAGGGTAACGAAAGGGACGGTAAAATTCGGTCAAAATATTCGAACTCCATTTGAATTTTTTGACGAAATTTGAGGACAAATTCGGTCGGCAGTTGACCAAATCGTTTTTTCTTTCAGAGGGTAACGAAGGAAACAAAATTTCGCAGCAATTGTGAACCCTCCTACCACCATGGCGTGTGTGTGTGTGTGTGTATTAGGAGACCTAGTTAAGTTCGCTAACCTTATATAGTATTTGATATGCGTGTACGCAGGCAGGGAAGAAAATGAATGCAGTGGGGAGGGCAGTCCGCCCGTAGAATTCCTCTCCTGCAGGCAGGCAGGCGGCTGCGGCTGCGAATGCGATCGATACCAGCAACCCCGTCCAAACGGAACAATATTTATCTCCTCCTCTGACCTTTTCGCGCGCAAATCGGACCATGCAGACGAGTCAGGCTTTCTTTTTTGGACATTCATCCTGACACGACGCCTGTATATATAATCCTGCGTACATTCACAATGGCGGGTAATTATTGAGTTGTAGCAGTGAGCAAACTACTTCCCAGTAGAGATTAGCAGGTAGAAGAGCTAGCGCGGCGCGTACACCATGTCCTCGCCGTCGTGTAAGGCAAAGGGATCGGGCGGCCTCCAGGGTCCGAGGCCGCATCCTCTGGACCTGCCGACGTCGTCCCGGCCGTCCAAGAGAGCCCGCGCCGGCGATGTCGTCGGCGGATCATCGGGGCCTGTGATCGTGTACGAGCACACGCCGAGGGTGGTCCACGCCCGGCCGCACGAGTTCATGGCCGTCGTGCAGAAGCTCACGGGCAAGCGGCGGCCGTCTGAGCTGGCCGCGACTGAGACGGCACCCGTGCTACCGCTGACAGCGGGGACGTTGCCGGAGGAGATCACGACGGCCGCCGACCCTCTGGTTCTCACGCTTGGGCAGCAGCGTCGGCCTGCGCCGCCGCCGCCGCCGTTCGATGATCGTTCGGCGCCTCCTCCTTCTCCAGCCGCCGGCGGTTCGCTTCTGTCTCCGACCAGCTTCCTCTTCTCCCCCACCACCATGCAGGCCATACAGGAGCTGACCACATCCTTGTTCTAATTAGCTGCAGAGTTCTTGCATCAAGACAAGTGATCAAGGAAGTCATGCATAGAAATTGAAGAGTTGTGAACTTGGGAGATGAATATTGTGATCAGCTCATACTAGCTCATGTTGCGAGACGTACTGTTCGTGCAAACTTTTTTCGCTTGGGAAGAAATTTAATACGCACAGGCACATCAGATTTGTAACTTGTTTTAGTTTGGTTCTTCATATGTGTTTTTTTTCCCTCTCACCACTGTACATTTCTTGATCATCCTGTTAATTAGCACATAAACTACATAATTAGTTGGTGTAACTTTTTTCTAAACCCATTCGCCTTCGCGTTCCGCATTATCTGAAACTGAAAGTAATGTTCTGATATCCTGCGAGTAATATTGAAGCTAAGATTTACAATGGCGAGAATTGGTTCGGTCCACGTAGAGGTGTTGGATATGTTAACATCTCCACTGCATCTAGCCGTTAATTAACAAAGGGTATAACTGTACAATTGATTCGGCGCCCACTTATAGGCTGCCTTCTTCCGTTAATCACCGTCTTAATTACCTTCGTTGTTCTGTCTCTCCACCTCTGCTATATACAGGCATGGACACCAGTCTCCTTCCATCCCCTCTCTCTCTCTCTCTCTAATTAGAGGAATGCCAAGAAGCATGGAGCACGGCGCAATGCTGAGGTGCTTCCCCTCGGGTGGTCTGCGGCCGACGTCGCATCCGCTGGCGGCGGTGTACGAGGAAGGGTACACATCGGCAGCGTGGACGTCGGTGGGCACGGGCTCGCCGCCGTCCTTAGAGTCGACCTCGTCCCCGGCGTTCCTCGACGAGCTCGCACTGCTCTACCCCAACGACTCCGATGCAGAGGCCGACGCCGACGGCCTGTCCACCGCCATCTTGTCCCGCCAGCTCTTCCTCGCGTCCCCCGGCCTGTCCAACTCCATCGTCGACTCCTCCGAGCACGCCGCCGAGTCCCACGGTGGCAGGTCGGCCGTCCCCAACGTCGCCCGCTCGCCGGGCCGCACCGTCACCCCCGCCTCCATTGCATCAGCTGCCAAGGCCTTGCGCGCCCACGAGGAGGACGACGACGCGGTGCATCGAATCTCGGTCTCGACAGACGCCCCCCGCGCGGAGTTCCGCAAGTCCATGGTGGAGATGGTCGACGCGCTGGAGCTGGACCCGCGCCGCAGCGCCGACCGCATGCGCCTCCACGACTTCCTCCTCGGCTACATCGCGCTCAACGAACGCGACGCGCTCGGGGACATCCTCGGCGCCTTCACCGACCTCCTCAACACCACCAACGCCACCACCACCACCACCTACGATGGCGACGCTGACGGCAAAAAGCACGAGGCGTAGGTACGATCAAGTACGGACATATTGACACCGCGCGCGCCACGCGGCCCATGGTTTCTTGCCGCGCGCGCGTGTTGTCATGTTCCTGGGCGCGAACGTGCGCGCCAGCATGTGTCATAGCCGTGAAACGGGAAGAGATAGTCTAGAAGGATTAGAAATGCGCTCAAGTCCGTTAACAACAAGAGATCCGGTTCAGTACATTAAATTATGATGAAATCTAAATAGTTATCCTAACCATTATGATGAAATGACGTGTATGCCCTTTTCACTTAGTATCACTTCTGCACACCACTCATATGCACTTGAGGTGTTAATATCATTAGAACCATTGGATGTGCTGTATTGAATGGCTAAGCATAATTCAATGTACTGAACCGAATCTCCTTATTTAATAGCATGACATGAAATAGTTTATAAAATTCCCGCCGTGTTCCAAACGGGGCCTCATTCATATACGCGAGATATTTTCTCCTCCGATTAGTACTGTGATGAATCAGACAAACAGGATGTTAACTTGTCTGCGTCAATAATTAAGACAGCAGGATACGTAGTACGATCTTCACCTGAATGTCTCACAAGGATTAATTTGACTCGGTCCCAGCGATTCACATTTGACATGAGGGATTCACATCCATCCTGCTAGCTATTGTCAACCTCATCCAGTACGAAATTACACATTGTGAATTAATTAAGATGTGTGACAGGTTCAAACGACTAAACTATTCATGAAATAATTAACCGTGCACCAGAAGTTCTTACATCCTTCGCCGCAGAAATTTGTGTTTCTAATTTTTTTAGAAAATTTTCTTCTGAAATTACTCATGAAGCAGAATTCAGTTTTCCAGATTCTTTCTAGACATGCTTCGCCGCAGAAATTTCAATGGCGTTTTATTTTCAACATAAGCACTAATTTACCATCCTTGACTGACAAACACGTAAAATATTACTGGTCATAGAAGGTTCTTGTTGACCATTTTTCTAGGAAGGCAGAAGAACAGGTTATCTGAAGAAACATTCAGGTCATTTGAAAACATTCAGCATTTCAGCTTACCACTGTAAGCAACAGATGACTGACTAGCTAGCTAGTAAACCTGTCACTCTCGCTGGACAAAGTGGCGTAGTTTTTCATCCTTGATTGGCCAATCATGATCCGTGAAGAAACTTGCAATGACAGTTCACAATTAACAATCCTGAGTAGAAGTAAAAGTCTATCTAATCGGCATTTTTTTTTCAGAGTTAGACTCACAATCCCTGTTTCTACACGCAATCAATACAGTTTTATTGACTTCTTCAAGTGGATCGATTTTCATGTAATCTGCCAATTAATTTCAGTGCAATTTGACAAACCCTTTCAATTGCGGTGCTTATCAGATTACTGCATCATAAAAATTAAAAAGTCAGCACGACCATTAACAAGTTATCATAATTCAGTCAGTCAGAGTTGAGGAAACCCAATCAACGTACAAATGAATTACTACCATTCCAGGTTGAAGAACTGTTCTAGTATGCAGAGTGGGCGCATATTTAGTAACCAAAGTTACATCATCTGCTGAATTGAAATGGAGGACCTAGGCTTCACTTAAGAGCTAAGTTTACCATTCTTATTCCAATGGCATTCAGAGTTTTATTTTATTTTTAAACCAAGAGCAGGAGCACTGTCATTCATTTCAAGAAGAATACAATTATACCGGTCTTAAAAGGGGTAACACCAAACACACTGACGCAGGAGTCCCAAACTAAAGCTCCTACCAAAGCACCCACTACACCCATAAGGCAAGCACCTTGTGGAGCAACAACAAACACAACATCCCCACCGATGATGAATCCTAGGGGTAACTAACCATGACGTGCTGCCCTCCAAGATGCACACCCTGCGCGGCATGCACACCAAGCACAGCCAAGACTAGGCTTGGCCAGTCATGCAATGGCGGACGCAGGAATAAAATATAGCTAGGACGGAGTCGAAAACATGAAACAAATAGTATTACCTAAAAGCAAAACAATTCATGATCAAACTACGTTACAATCATACTAATAAAAGTATATGATACAAAATAAAAGTAACAACTGTAATTCACATGTAAACAAATGTAGATAACGGTAAGACATTAAAAAATACCCTACTAATGAAGCTTAATTCATAGATGTAGATGAACTATAGAAGAAGTAACCTGTCAATTGTGAAAGATAGATATATCGGTAGTGTGACAATTTGATAATAGAACATAAAAGATGCAATAGACCAGATACAATAGATACTACATAGCCAGCATAACATGTCCATATTTCATATTTCCTTCAGACTCTTCAAAGCAAAAGCAGCATCTAATGTTGGCATACAGTCATACTTACCCTACTTAGAAGTTTCAGAAGAATCAGAATCAACAGCACTGCATGATGCTGCCCAGTTCAGCGCCATGTAACTTGATAATCCTAGAATTCCTAGCAGCTTCCAAAAGAATGACTTGTTGTGTAGATATCCACTCTTCTTTTCTCTACAAGTATATAAAAAGACTTATGTCATAAACAACAACAAAAAACTTGCACTGGTATGATAGGTTACAACTTACAAAAGACTAGGAACATTATTCTTCGCCCTTGGTGATCAATTGTTCTAATAAGTAGTAACCAAATATGACTTAGTGTGGGTCATTTAGGCCACTAGAGCCTCCTACTAGGAGTAAAGAAGTAGTTGCAGCATAATTCTAACAAAATCAAACTGCTTAAATTGGACAAGATTCAACAGAACATGTTATGATGTTACATTCATTCCATGGGAGCCAACAACATTTTGGATCACATCTCAATCTTGTTATTGCATAGCTCTAGAACACCAACTTACAAGCTGAACAGACTCAACAAAACATGTTGCTCAGACCTCAGTTGCTGTGATGTGATCTTGCAAGTATTAACCATCAATTTGTGGTGAAGACATTAATCCAAATTCCAAAGGGATCCACTGGCAATCTGGCATAACTCAGGGGAAGCAACAAGCACCAAAAGGTTCGATTTTACACACCTTGCCTGGAGTATGAGCCCATTCTCCTCTGCATCAGTGATCAATAGATCATACATTTATAATTTCATACTATATCCAATCTTGCACAAAAATAAAAACAGCAATGCACAAAACAAATTTTTAGCTCAGAATCCAAAAGATGTGCAACAAACTTGCACAATCCACACATAATACTTCAATTCTTTATCCACCTACCCTCAAGTTGCAGTAAAAGACGAAATGACAAAGCAAAGCAACAGTAGCATGCCAGCATTCATCCACGGAGGCACGGATCCACCATGGCAATCGCGTTCCCAAGCCGCTGCGCCACCCCTACAGCCATGTGCATAACACACAGCTAAGATCAGGCCCGACCAACCATATCGAGAAGTATGTTTGTTTCATTGTAGCCACTGACACGACACCCATGCCGAGGATGCCCGTCCCACTATAGCAACAAGTTGTCATAATTCAGAGAAAGTTGAAGAAACCCAATCAACATACAAATGAAGTACTACCATTCCAGGTTGAAGAACTGTTATAGTATGCAAAGTGGACGCATGTTTAGTAACCAAAGTTACATCGTCTGCTGAATTGAAATGGAGGACCTAGGCTTCACTTAAGAGCTAAGTTTACCATTCTTCTTCCTGTGGCATTCATAGCTTTATCAGTGCATGACATGGCATCTAATTCGTAAGCACTACAAAATTTGTCACAGAACTTCTCATCGACTAATCGATCGATGCACAACAATCTCGATCTCATATATATATATATATATATATATATATATATATATATATATATATATATATATATATATATATATATATATATATATATATATATATATATATATATATATATATATATATATATATATATATATATATATGTGTGTGTGTGTGTGTGTGTGTGTGTGTGTGTGTGTGTGTGTGTGTGTGTGTGTGTGTGTGTGTGTGTGTGTGTGTGCATGTACACTGTGCATGTGTGGTGTAGGATCGAGTATGGCGAGTTAGAGGGGATGACCTTTTCAAAATCTTACACCAAATATCAACCTAATATGCAGCGAAAAACCAAATTCATAACAACATCAAAACCCTAAGCCAAGGAATGTAACAACCTAAAAAATCTAAAACCTCGCTGGTCAGACCTTAAATTGCAAGCAGTCAGACAGGAAATGGCCAGTGGCCAGATCAAAAAATGAGGCCGATCAGACCTCCAATTCAATGGCGGTCAGACCATAGGTGAATAGCGGTCAGACCGATATAAACAATAAAAATAGGGGAATGAACAATAATTTCAGCATTGTTTCAAATCCTAAAATCCACATAACTTTTAATCCGATGATTCAATAACGTGAAACTTGGCATGTACTTTCTCTAAGATGTCACAAGCCTATTCCAATCAACGATTGAGAGAATCGTTGCTAAAGTTGTGACATTTTTTATTTGAGTGAAGGGTGCATCAAAACCGAACAAAAGAGAGAAATCTTGATCTGCTCTTACTCATAAGTCCTAAATAGTCTAGGTGATCTGAGATGGGTTCCCACATGTTATAGCAAGCTAAAAGACAACGCAAATTTGATCTAAATCATGCACGAGAGCAAAACCCAAAAATTACCTCTTTCTTGAGAAAAACCGAGCAAACTCAAGAGCTTTCTCTAGATCATGTCTAGATGGATGGGATCTTGTCTCCAGGAGATATCTCCACCTCTTACACATCTTTGACAAAAGAAAAGTTGAAGAGAAGAGAAATCCAAACAAGAAATCCAAGAAAATCAAAAGCACAAGAGAGGATCCATGACACAACTCACTTGAGCAAACTCTGGATGTTCATTTCATATGGAGAGAAATATTTTACAACCAATTCCTCAGGGTAGTAGAGCTCTAAGGCTAGAACACACACAAAAGGCTCTAACATAAGTAAACCCTAACCTAATCTCTCAAATCTTCCACATGACTCAACTCAACACAAGACTTATATAGTTAAAGTTTTTCACCTCTCACTTAATCCTAACAACAAGCCACTCTTAGTGGACCACACTACTACATATGGAGAAATCTGGTAACCCACACACAAAAGGGTTTTACTGTCACACACTTGCATGCTTTTCAAACCACGACTTCTTAAAGGCTCCAATACCCTGATAAGACATTCCGCCACAAAAACATGAACTAAACCATTTAGGTCAGCACCGCGGTTTTACAAACCGTCACTCTAGCCACTATTGTATAATTTCTCAAATTGCAACCCACCCGTCTTAATGAATGATACGATGTCTATGATTTGTTGCCAAGATCGTACCACAGTCCATGATACCCAGTACTTGCCGCCAAGATTGTACGACTACTCTAAGGAACGATACCACTAGGGGTGGCAACTCCCCCTGTGGGCGGGCCCCATGGGGAATATCCCCATGGGGGCGAGGGCGGGGGATGATCTCCCCGCGGGGGGAATTGGGCAAGGCCCTGTTATGCTAGCGGGGTGGGGACAGGGTTCATCCTCCCCTGTGGGAACCCACGGGGACCTGGTAAAAATAAAAATAAATATTTTTGACAATAGATTATGGTTTTTTAATATGAGAAATTGTATTTTTTTTCTTATATATTTAGACTAAAACTTAAATTTGTATGTTAGAATATATGTTTTGAGGCTATATTTTTTGAAAAAAATATGCTTAAGTAATTATAAATTAATAAATAAAGTCAAACTATTATTTTTTAAAACAAATTTAGTCTCCCCCCACGGGGACCAGGGACGGGGGGCTATCTCCCCCGGGAGGTTTTGCTGGGCAGGGCGGGAGGGGGGCACTGGCTTGCGGGGGGCGGGGCGGGGCCACGAAGGCTTCCCCCACGATCCCCCATCCCGTTGCCATCCCTAGTCACCACTTGAAATATACAAGTCAAATTGGCATACCACATATACGCCTTGCCTCCTCACGGTCCTTGTCTTTCTTCTGCCCTTCTCGGTTTGAGATATTGCTCCATCCGGACTTACACGACACGCCATGGTCTCAAACCCCTCCCGTAGCCTCGGTCTCACCGCTGGCCGTAACAACCATCAAAGCACCTATGCACCAAAGAACAAAGTAATCGATCTAAGCACAAATGACATGTACTTGATTCTTCGTTAGTAAACCATATGCATAGACCTACACCGTGGCCAAAGTTCACAATCTCGTTTTGTAAAAAATATCTCAAAGGGCAGTGAGATGAATGAATTGAACAAAATTTTGATCTTTTGTTCAAAATTTCGAATGAAATGTTAAAACGCCATTTGAATTTTGATGAAATTTAACCAAAATTTGAACAAATTTGGATAAAATTCAAATGGAGACAAATTCGGTCAAAATTTGACCGAATCGTACATGCTTCGGAGGGTAACGAAAGCAAAAAAAGTGAGCAAAATTTCATCAAAATTGTGAGCCCTGGCCATGACTAACACATGTATAAAAACATGTGACTAACACTTACATGAACACACCATGACTAACACTGCATGGATACCACCATGACTCACAACCACAGAACAAACTCCTATCACCAACACCTCACCAGGGCCAGTTAGACCGCCATGGTCCACCTATTAGACCGCAGGCCAATGCCGGTCTAACTGCAACCCGTCAGCGATTAGACAGCCATTCCATACCGGTCTAACCGATGCTTCCAGACAACACAAGACACAGCAAATTCTCACAAAATCAAACTCAATTAACAAATGCAAACCACAAATAATATCAATTACTCATCACTCTCATAGAGCTGCCACCGCATGGTCTTACAAATGGAGAACGTGAAGTACATCTACTCTATATCTAAAACTCATTACATGTCTATAAGACAAAAGGCACCAAAGCTTTGATGCTTGCAGGGAACTCCTCGAACTTGGACTCGTACCACCTCTTGGTGGCGCAGCTCCGGCCGACAAGGTATGCTGCCGTGCCGGAAGCCACGGCAAGAGCATACACCGTCTGCGATATCATCGCAAACCCAAAGAAGGAGATGATCTCGAAGAGGTAGTGTGGGCAGGTGATGAGCCCAAAGAGGCCGCCCGTGGGGATCTTGTACCCCTTGTCGTCACCGCCCTCCCTCAGCCGTGAGAGGAGGCAGTGGTGGTAGAAGTTGCCAGCGATGCCGACAGGGAAGAGGAGCATTCCGGGATAGAGCAGATCGATTGCGGGCTCTGGGAGGCCGCCGGCGAGGTGCTGCGCATAGATCATGGTGACGGTGTTGAGCAGGTAGCTGGAGGAGATTGTGAGCGCCGTCTTGAGTGGCATGTTCCCACTGTACCGGTGAATGAACAGTACCTGAAGGACGGGATGTAAAATTGTAAATTACAAATTAACAATTGTGCTCTGGAACATTTAGTGGCTTGGGATAATCTAGACCTAAATACCAATGTGGTCAGTTTTTTTAGTTGGGCGTCGGGCCATAAAAGAGAGCAGAGAGGGCAGGGACGTGGCCTTGTTAGGAACGATCATTCCATAGTTACCGACTGAATGTTCGTTCTCTTCTAAAAAGAAAAGAAAAGAAAAGAAAAAGATTGATTGTTCGTTCAACAGATGCGTCCCTGGAACACAATTCTTGTCCCAAGACTTTGATGGCATCCTGTTTGTTCGACACGGTTGCTAGGGAAAAAAAAACGTACGCCAGCATGAATCTTAAAGCAGTAGCTAGGTTACCTCGAGCACGCGTTTGAGGAAATGGACGGCGAGCGCGGCGCTGAGGAGCTGGGCGCGTAGGCCTACCACGGCGCCAGGCGCGGCGAAGGACGCCACCGCGGCGACGAGCGCCGGGGCGTAGGCCACCATCATCCCGTCGCGGCTCGACAGGAGCACGCCGCCGTCCGCGCCGGCTCGTATATCCCGCTGCTGCTGGCCGGCCACGACGTGCCAGAACTTGGAGTAGGCCATGTGCTCGCCGCGGAGCTCCCTGAGCCCCGCGGATGCCATCGACGTGAATGACACCACCGACATCGCCGCCAAGAACGCCGACGCCGGCGGCGGGTACAGGAACGGCAACGACGGCGGCCACATCTCTCCTCCTTCCCTCCCTCTCTCCTACGTGCGCGTCGAACGGTGCTGTTCGCGCGTCACTGTGCGAAACGCATGCGCGCGGCAGATGGAAGCTTTACGTACGTGTGTGGACGTGCTCTGATCCCTGCGTTTCGTCCGCCGTGCTACGCGTATGGGACGGGAGCCGCGCGCAGGACCTCGTCCTCATCTGGTGCCTGCAAATTGACGGAACGTGGCGCCATGGGAGCCTATGAAATTTTGGGTACAGATCACACGAGTACACGACCACAAATCATATACCGTGCATGCACGCATGGCAGATTCATCCAGCAATTTTGTGTTGTTTAATTTAGCTTTCCATTATGTACTGTGTACTGTGAGTTAACCTCCAAATTACAGAAGCTGTCTATGTATGCTCAAGCCTAATGTACGTAGTGAGTCTAACTCTTAGACCAAAACTCTAAATCATTACAAATTTGATATGCACCTTCCTTATGATGTCAGAAACATATTCCAAACAATGATCAAGAAAGCTGTTACCAAAGTTCTGATTTTTTTCCATCTGAATGAAGGTTGCACAAAAAACGAATCAAAAAATAAAAACAGCGAATATGACTTACTTATGGTGAATGATGGATAATATAGTTTTAGATGTATTCTACGTATCACGGCAAGCTAGAACACCAAAAAATTGAGATAGAAACAACTAGATCAAGAAATCACTCGAAAAAGCAAAAACCAGGTTTATTCATGAACTTGCCAACCAAGTGCCTAGATAGGTGAAGATTGATTTCCAGATGTTATCTCCATTTCTTGCACGTCCTTGGCATAATAAGATCAAAAAGGGAAGAGAAGAGTAAAAACAATCAAATCAAAAGCAAATTAATCAATCAATACAAGATGAATCTATAGGGATGAACAAAAATTGATGTATTATTACCTGAGGATGAAGACTTTACAACCGCTCCACTAGGAAGACAAGAGAGCACACCATACCACTCAACTTCACTTAAGCTTTAATGACTCACAAAGCACACAAGGAGAATTTCTAACTCTACCTAACTGTTCCTTATACTTTACCCTAAAAGCTTGACGCATCGCACCTTAATTAGCCCCAATTTCAACATAAAATGCATAAGAAATATAATCAATAATTTTCTTAGATGTAGTCATGGACACGTATTTTTTTTAATTTTAGATTTCTCCTGAAATATCTTGTTAAGAGCATTATTCTCAATTGTGAGTTTAGAACAGTTCTCACAAGAAGCACTCCTAGAATCAAAAATCATTTCGATTATTTTCTTTATTTTAATCTTCCTCGCAATGAGAGCAAGTATAATTAGAATTAAATTTAAGCAATTTCTTAGTAGCACTGTAACACCCTGATTTTCAGAGCCTTTTTGAAGTTTTCAAAATAAAATTCACCTTTTGAATTTTTATGGAATTAACTAAAGCTTAATTGGAATTTTTATTTATTAAAAGGATTTAATATGATTAAATCAAACAATAACATGTGTCAAAAATATTTTATTTGAGTTCCTTGAGTCTCAGGTAATTTTTTGGAATTTTTTTGGATTTGTCTGGAGTTATTTGCTATTTTCTAGAGCTCAAAAGTATTTGTTTGAATTTCTGGAAAAAGAAAACCACAAAAAATCCCTAAAAGGGCCAGGTGGGTCGAAGCCCATCAAACCGGCTCGCTTCACCCGCCGGCCCAGCCCACACCCCCTTCCGGCCGAGCCAGGTGTCGGCAATCGGCCTCCCGCCGCCCACATCCGAGCCGCCCGCTTCGCTTTTTCCTCAGTCGTTTGATCCTTTCCAAGCCACGTGCCATGCATCCGAAGGTCGTGTTACTATTGATCTTCCTCCCAGGTTTCTCGTCGCCGTGTTCATCACGAACTCCGTCGCTACCTCAGCGTTCGTGCCCGAGCCGGACTCCACTGCCGTCTTCACCTTGGAGTCTGCCGCCGTCTCCGACCGGGACACCTCGGTGTCCGGGTATAAAGCCGAGCCGCCCCCTCCGTTCCTCACATCCCAAGCCGCCGCCTCGCCTTCCGAGCCTCGTCGCCGTGCGTTGTCACTGGTCTCACCGAGTTCGCTTGAGTCGCTGTCTTCGTTTCGATAGCCATCGACCTTCGCCTCGCTTCGCCGTCTTTGCCGTTGTCTGTCGCCACCGGTGAGTGCAGCAGTCGTCGTCTGTTCTCACCCATCGCCCGAGCTCTCCGCCGGTCAGCCTCCAATGACCCGCGCCACTGTCCGCCTTCGCCGCTCTATTTTTCCGTACGAACGCGCCGCCTGCCTCGCACCGCCCGTCGCCAACTCAAATCGTACCGCGCGTCCCTTCGTCTTCTCCGTGGACATCGTCCACCGTGCGCCATGCCACTGACAGTCCGATCCCACCAGCCATCCGCACTATTCCGTGAACCCATGCATCAATCCAGCCGAGTCAGCCGCCACCTCACCTGCCACGTCAGCCCTAGCTGACTCGTCAGCAAGCCCAGTTACCCTTGCACTGTTCTGTGCACCGGGTTCACCGTAGACCACCTATTCTGTGAGCTGGGTTCACAACATAGTAACTTTTCTGATTTTTAGCCTTTTTCTTTAGATTAGATTTTCTGAGAGCTCGTTCTCCCTTGTCCAAACTCCGATTGACCCAATTCTTTTTCCTAAATTCATCTAAAATTGAGCTCTATCTTTTGGTTCTAGTTTTGAAGTTTTTGGAGTTCATTTGAATTTTATTTGAATTTGTTTTGTGCTTTATTTTGTTTTCTCTCTCGTTAGATCATGCTTTCGAAGGAGCTGAAGTAGGATCCGAAGATCAAGAATTCCTAACTAAGTAAGGCCAAGGCAAGTCATGACCTTTGATCATGTTGAACCTAATTTTCAAATCTATTATGTATTACTTTGTTTTAAATTATCACACATCGTGATTTTATTATAAACCCTTGTATTGGTAGTTATAGTCCAAATTGATTACTTCCTCTTTGATAATTTGAACGCCATGATTCTATTGTCACCATAGGATGGGAATTATCTAGTGTTGCAATACGTTGGGTTATCATCACATGTGATCAATTAATTAATTTTGACTTAATGAGATATTGAATTGTGGTGGTAGCCATAGTGATAAAAATTTGTTTTCCATGACAATGGGGTGTCATTGGTGTTGTGTTGGATTGGAAACGGCAACAGAGGGGGGGTGAATGGTGCGTTTAAAAATTGACCCCTAAGTATTCAAATGGTAGAAACGGCAGTAAAAATGCCCGCCACAGCAGGGAAACGGAAGCGAAATGCTGTCACGGCAGGAAGACAAAAGAGAGCTGCTAGCAAAGATTAGTCTACAGGAAAAGCAGTTTGCAGCCCCACATTTTTGCTGGCCAAAAGGACTAAAAGAAAGCTAACGAAAGCTCACAAAAAACTGCAAGCAAACTGCACAAACTAGCTGCTGAAAACTGAGACAAAAACTGAAAAGAGGGCTGCTGAAAACAGCTACTTGCTGCTGTAAAAGCAGCACTACTAAAGGTTGAAAAGAACACACAGGTTGCTGCCAAGAGCTGGACCGAATACAGCCAACCAAAACAGAAGTTTCTTATGATGCTTTCGGCTAACACAGAGAGACAACAAAATACAAGCTGATCTCTAGATCAAAGAAATAACAGAAAATGCCAACCAAAGACAAGAAGAGAAGAGACAAGATACAAGAGCTGCCATTTCAACACAAGAATTAAAAGTGATACAGAGACATGAATGATTGAAAATCAAGTGTGTTTACATGCTGTCCACTACTCTCAAGAACTCAAACTAAGTCCCCATACGCCTAGAGAGCATAGTGAGCAGCTCACACCTCCTCTCTTTCTCTCTTTCTCAATTCATACATGGAGAGAACCAAATAAAACCCTAACTCTTACACCCACTCTCTCACCATTTCAGCACAAACTCTCCCTCTCCTTTTATAACCTCCCACTAATGGGTTTGCACATGCTTTACCCATTAGGTCACCATCTACTCGATGCTTTATCCAAACCCGCTTCCTTTAGTGCAGCTTTGCGTTTTTACCGAAACGCCCCTCTCGCACCTTCTAGGAAGCTTCCTCCTTTCTTGCCTTGCAAGCCTCGCAGCCACCTCGAGCCTTCGCCGTCTTCGACACCTCCCGACCATTTTGACCTCAGCGCCACCTGCGCCTAGTCCGGTCCACCGTGTCTCGCCATGACTCCGCCTCGACGTCCTGCAGCCAACACAGACAAGAAACACATCAAATAGCACCGCTCGATACATTTAAGCATAAATGCATTAATGAAATAGCCCAAACCTGACAAGTCGACATAATATGCATCCTAACCATTTTAACCAGGTTTGACCAAGTCCGACCGAGCTTGATTGCACCACGCAACGACATGGTCCGAACCAACCAAATCAAACTCGACTTTCCTAAACCGATGTCAATTACTCATCACACACACGGGATGACCTCCGTCTCTCATGTTGGTTATACAAAAATGGTTTTCACTCGGGCGAATGATCGTACAGTAAAGGGGGTGCTGTTGGCATATTGGGATGTGGATGTTTCGCTTGGGTAATACTTAAGGACTTAACTTTGCGTGCCATTGATCTGAGCCTTACCGTACAACCACATGTCCAGTATGGGATGGACCTGGCTGATTAATTTGTGATATTTCAATTTCGGTTCCGTCATTGGGATGAGTGTGGTGTAGTCAGAGCCATGGACCTACATTGGCATAAGAGGGGGTAATTATCGACTAGGTGGTAGTCTACTCGACGGCGAAACCTTAGCGAGGTGGAACTGGGTTGAAATTGAACATTGTAAAGGCCTTGTCATGATCTTCTCGCCGCACACCTAAGGAAGTGTGTTAATCCGGTGGCAATATGGGATGATCATGTCTTGTGGGTAAAGTTGTACAACCTCTGCAGAGTGTAAAACTATTCGAATAGCCGTGTCCTCGGTCATGGACAATGCTCGGTGATTTCACAAGAGGGGTAGAGTTTTCATAAAAACCTGGTTGGATTAAGTTAGGGAAGTGAATGGGTAGTTCACTGGTGGTTCATACGTGAATCTTGGTTCGTGGGTGATTTATTGGAGTGAATGACCAGTTTACTTGGGGTTTGTCTCAATTCCTTTGATTACTTATTTATTATCATCTCTAAAGTTCGCTTTTCAATCTATTTATTGTATTTACTTTAAATTGTTGTTTTCTGCAAAATTAACCTTTCAGCCATCCTTTGGTAAGCCTTGCATATTATATTGCATTCTTTATTACAAACGACTTGCTGAGTACTCCATGTACTCACGGCTTCATCTATATTTGCTCAGTTGAGGAAGAAGAACCAGATCAGCAGGAGCTACTAGATGGAGGATACTGACGACTTTGCGGATTAGGACTCCCCAGTCAATTGCCTGTGGGCATGTTAAATGGCTACTACGCTTATTTCTGTTTTTTGCTACTAGTTTCTTTAAGCCTTTAGGTTATTAATTGTAAGCTTGGCCATAATGTCGTACTCTGATAATTATTAATAATATTTGAGTCTTTTCTTAGTGAATCGTGATATGGTCAATATTTCATCTTTGTTTATACTGTGTGCACTAGCGTGATCCTAGACTGGTGCAAAACACATAGGAGAGTCCGGATTTGCATATTCGGGTCTCTATAAGCACTATCCAATTTTAGTTCAAGTAAAGCACAATTTGATTAAGATAAAGGAATAACATCTACAGGAATCATATCTAAAGCAATAGTATCCAAACAATCATAATCATGACTAGATTTGAGAGATTTTAGTTCAGCTAGATCATTCTTAAGTTAACCAACAACAGAGACATGAGCAATTTTTAGATTAGCCATTTCATCATACAAACATCAACAAGATTCACAATTATCATCATGAGTAATTGATTTGAACCTAACAACTTCTAGGTTCAAGTTGTTAATCATAATGTCTCGATTTCTAATCATTTTAGCTTGTATTTTTAGTTTTTGTTCAGTGATAACAAGAGCACGTTTCATTGCTTTGGAGGAGGGACATACCTCGTTGAGATCACTATAAGGCTCTTCGTCGGATGAAGAGTTGATGTCGGTGCTACCCTTGGCCATAAAGAGCATGCTGATGAAGTCCTAGGCTTTCTTCTTGCCGTGTGAGTTATTCTCGTTATCCTTCGCCCCAGAGTCCACATCACACGTCGATATTCTCAAGAGTGGCAAGGACCGAATTGACGAACTTCCAGTAGTTGGGCTTCTTGGCCTTCATATTGTGAGCTTAAGGACACCTCCAGAAGTCCTTGTTCTTCTTGCCTTTCAGCTTGGGGTACTTAGCCTGAATGTGGTCTAGTTCACCATACTCAAAGCAAGTGACAGGGCCGCCTCTCTTCTTGTTCCTCACTTTGTTGTACGCTCTCATGAATTTTGTGGATAGGAGCTAAGTTATCCTAGCTAACTTCTCTAGCTGATCATCACTAAAGAAGCGCAAGGCGAACAAAAAAATCTAGATGAGCCAAAATTTAAGAAATTAAAAGAGTAGCTACTCTAAGAAGAGCCAACCACTAGTACCATCGATGCAGTCTTGGGGAGATGTGAGATGAAATCAATCTCATGCATCTTCAACATCGAGTGGAGTTTATCTATGGTAAACTCACTCATGATAGTGTTATCATTGATATAAGTGATATTCATCCTCCAGACTCTCACATTAAGTACATCCAACATCTGACGTGCATTCTCGGACTCAGAAAACACAAGACCAACAGCTCACAGATCATGGATGATCTTGGAAAACCTTCCCCCACAAACCATCCAAATATTTACTAGGCCTTTACTTGATCTTTAAGTACTCTTTCTTAAGTTGGTTCTATTTCACTTCCTTGATTGCGGTAGAGCTTTCATGGTAGTCAACGAGGGTCTTTTAGATCTCGTGAACATACCTCACATGAGCGACACGCTCAAACTCAGATTGACAATGTTTCAGCCCTATAAACAGTAATTCCAGCACTATTTCAAAAACAAAAATCCACAAACTTTTGATCTAGAGATCCAAAAGACTTGAAACTTAGACCAAAACTAGATCATGACCTTAGAAACCTATCCCAACTAAAAATCTTAAATGAACTTGATAGAATTGGGATCTTTTACTTCGTGATGTTCTGCTGCACCATAACTGGGTCAAAACATAAAATTGAGCTAACTCTCAGACCAAAACTCCAAATCACTTAAAATTTGACATGCACCTTCTCTAGAATATTAGGAACCTATTTTAATCAACAATCAAGAAAATCATTCCCCAAAGTTCTAACCTTTTTTCGTTTGAAGGAAGGTTGCACTAAAAAAAGGTTTAAAAAATGGTGAATATGACTTGTTCGTTGGTGAATGATGATCAAGATGGCTTTAGATGTATTTTCACATGTCACAGTAAGTTAGAACACCAAAGAAATTAAGGTAGAAATAGCTGAATCAAGAAATCACTTGGAGATGCCTAAAAGAGCAAAAACTAGGTTTCTTCATGAACTTGCCAACCAAGCCCTTAGATGGGTGAAGATTTGTTTCTAAAGGTTATCTTTATTTCTTGCACGTCCTTGGCACAACAAGATTAAGAAGGGAATAGAAAAGAGCAAAAACAACCAAATTAAGATAAATCAATCAATACAAGCTAGATTAATGGAGATAAACAAATATTGATGTATTACTACTTAAGGATGAAGGTTTTACAGTCACTCCACTTGGAGGATAAGAGAGCACAACACATTACTCAACTTCTCCCAAACACTAACTCTAGAACTAATGAACACACATAGTCTCAAGAGAGAATAGTTGGATTGGTTAACTACAAATCTCCATCCCAATCTATAAATGATAGGCTAGCCAGTCCCATCTAACCCTTAATGGATAATATCTACTTAGCACATATGGAAAAACCCGATAACCCCACACATACGGGTTTTAACTCACACACTACACTTATGCACGCTTTTCAAAATACATAAGCCCGAATCTGCTAAGTCCTTAGTTTTGATCCAACTTGATCTTCTCAGTTTCTCCTTGATCTAAAATGCTCTTTCAAGTTTGCAGTTTTGCTCCAAGATAGTTTTTACAATTTTTCAAACTACCAAAATATCCTTTCTTGACCCTATCATCTTCCATTGCAAGGAATCACTATGCTTGCCATGTGTCGGTAAGTCTCTCCCGTTTTGATTCCACAAGACCATGTTTCACTTGGACCGACCAAGCTACATGGTGTAACCTATCACTCGAACTTTTCTTCAATATTTCCCTCCTTCCTTGTGCTGTGTTTGAGTTCATCCATCTCATCCGGCATCTTTGATCGTTCTAGGCGTCGGCTCCTCCATGAGTGCAGCCCAAATTCTCGCTATTGACCATAGTTGACTCTGAACGACCCTGCACATAAAAGACAAAGAAATTATTTCTGGACATAAGTTCTTCACAACTTGACCCACATTAACAATAACATATCTCATGCAACCTATAACCCCTAACTTAGGTCACCAAATCATCACATGACTTAAAATTTTCAAAATCATCTATTTCTGCAAGCTATCCAGAAAAATCTACAAATTTACAAATTCCATATTTCTACTCTTCTAAAATGACAATGGTTCGTCATAGTAAAACCATGGACCTTCCCACATGGTCCTTCACCCATCAAAGCGTAAACATATATGTACTCGCCGAAATCTACGTGAGAGCATTATCATGAGAGATGGTTGTGTTACCGATGAGCAGAGCGTTATCGTGGGAGATCATTGTGTATTACCGATGATCAAACGTTCATGAATAAAAGTACTTAGTCCTAACAACCTTCCCTCTTTATCGATATCTCATGATGTATGTACAATGATTAGCCTCTACTCCTGCTTGTATAGGAGAAGGAGGTCTACCCTCAAAATAGAATAAGTAATACGAGACTAAACTACGTTAATGGGACTAGATGGGTATAGGCCTTGTAGGCCAGTTTAGACTAAGTGTCCATACAAAGGACAATGTGAAACTCATTGAAACATTCAAGTTTTAGATTTCAAACTCGTTGAAACCATTAGGTATAGGGGCATTCGTATTGGTTTCTACTGATGGTTTTTGACTGAAAATAAATAGTAGTAGTTGAAAGAAGTGACTTTAAAAAAAGAGAGGACGAGCGGTGTAAAAAGTGAGGGACAGATACATGCGCGAGATGAAGGTGAGGGGAACAGGGTATGTGATGCGTCTGTGACCCCCCCTGAATTATCCTCAGAGTAAAACGAGAAAGAGAGTGGAAAAGCCTTTTAGAGAAATTAGATGTTCATATTAACTTTTGGCTTCTTCAAAAATTAATACAAATAGGATTATAGCAACATCTTTTCCTTTTTCTGTTTCTTAACAGCTTGCTTGGAACGCTGGAAAGAAGGACATAGGAATAAAAGAAAACATAGGATTATAAAAGGAAGTGGATGTAAATAAACAGAGGAAAAACATAGGAATGACATAGGAATTTGCAGGGCATGTTACATTCGTGCATCACCCACAGATGGGTCCCACCAACTTGGAGGGCCCGACTATCAGTGAGCATTTAGGTGCTACTCGGTTGGGTTGAAATAAGCTATCTTATGGCTGAAATTACACTGTAACGGGTTGAAATTACACTGTAACTGATAGTAGCTTATTTGACGTAACTAAATTTAAAAAATTTTAAAATAAAAAATATGTTAGCCCATCATGAACAATGCAAATGAATATGAGAAAAAGAATCGGCAAAAAGATAAAAACCAAAAAATTAGGAAAAAAATTTAAAATTAGTAAAAAGTAAGTTGAAAATTAAAAGTTCAAATCAAAATAAACGGGCCTTAAAGGGTTCGCGTCGTTGCGCCAGCAGCCTGGCAGCTTGACGGTGGTAGTGCGTTGGCGTGACGTGATACCACTCCCGATACGTGGCCCCGCTCATTTCGGCTTAGTTTTTGGCTTCTGGCTTATTTTTCACTATTAAACAATTTCGTCTTTTTCTAGTTTTTTGGCTTTTTAAACTTTTTTGTTGGTTTTTTTCCCGTATTCGTTTGTACTGTCCGTGACGGGCTAATTTGTTTTTCTATTTTTTAATTTTTTAAAATTGAATTACGCCAAATAAGTCACCATTAGCTACAGTATTTTTTTAGCTAGTTATAGTGCTTTTCAGCCATAAGCCACTTAAAATAAACCCTTTGAGCAGAGTATTAAGCGCTTTGCCTCGCTCGTACGCGGAGGAAAGCAAAAAAGAGGTCCCTGCCAATCATTTGGCTTCCTGTGCAATCTCTAGGAATGGGAAACTTTCCTAATGTTTGCCGTTTACAAATCCTACGATCCAACACGTGAACAGCAGAAAAAAAAAACCATAGGAATCAGGGTCTGTACGTTTTGGGTTCGTTTTATGTCTTTAACTGTAGTTTATACCTTTTACATTATTTGTAAGAATTTTATGTCTTTTAATTGTAGTTTATATCTTTTAGATTATTTATGAGAGAGAGTACGAAGTGATAAAAATTCACAAGCGGTTTTAATCGATATAAATAAAGTCGCTACAGTATATACTACAATTAACTTATAGGCACTGTCTTAAAAAAATACTTTATTTGAAAGCTAGTTACTTAAAAAAAGATAAAAAATAGCTTTTAAAAGCTAAAAACAAGAGGCCCACAAATATCTCCAAAATTCTTCTAAATTTTCTCCGATCCAAACGGGGCTTCTAATCCAAACGAGGCTTGAAATTCCGGAACTCCAAGCGATAGGGAGTTTTGTGTCAATGTTTTCTTCGGTTGCTAATCTTCGCCATGTGTCAGGCCCCACTCAAAACGGCTTAGACTTTTAGTTTTTACCTTATTTTTCACTATTCAACAATTTAGTCTTTTTCTAGTTTTTTGGCTTTTTTTTGAGCTTTTTTGTCGGTTTTTCCCGTATTCGTTTGTACTGTCCGCGATGGGCTAACCTGTTTTTTCTATTTTTAATTTTTTTTTAAATTTAATTACGTTAAATAAGCCATCATCAGCTACAGTGATTTTCAGCCATAAGCCACTCAAAAAAGCCATTTTGAGCACCCCTGAATATTGTGAGGGTTATTGGTATTTGCATGGAACAAGAACAAATTTAATTGTGTACGAGTACATACCAAATGGAAGCCTGGATCACATTCCTTTCGATATAGTTTTCTAAGCACCGTTGAGAATTACTGCATCCGCCACCATAATATACACTTAATTGCTTTAATTTCTAATGCTTCTTGCTTGGCTGATGACGATAATAGAAGAGATTTGGACTGGCAGAAGCGATGCAAGATAGTTAGTTGCTCAAGGTCTAGAACTACATCAAGGATCTCCAGCGGGAGTCGTTCGCATGGATCTCAAATAGGGGTGGAAAAAAAGCTCGTTAGTGGGCTCGTTGGCTCGGTTCAAAATTGCTTCAATTATACTTGTTAATTAGTTAAATATTAAAATGAGTTGATTTCAAATGAATTTGAATTTTGCTCAAGCTCGGCTCGGCTCGGCTCGTTAGCTCGTTTCTAAAAATACTTTTAAATTATCCGTAAAATGATATTAAATCAAAATATGCTAATTTTAGAAAAAGCTCGATAAGATGAGCAATTGGCTCGATATCCACCCCTAATCTCAAAGCAGCGAAATGTACCAAAGAATGCTGATTTTGGGTCAGCACGGGAATTTAAAATGGACTAATCAAGGTATATCACAGACGATAAGGTTGGAACATGGTAAGAAAAGAAAATTTTCGAAATCAAATATGTTGGAGAGTAAATGAAGTACTCTCCTTGTTTTTTTTGACATTGCAGGTCATATGTGTCACCAGAATGGTATCTAATGCTGTTTATGCCTTCTGTGTTGTGAGGAAATGTTAACGGCCTGTTTGTTTTGGCTGCGGCTTATGGCTTTTGGCTGAAATTTTTGAATTTTAGCTGTTTACGGTACAGATTACGGAGAGACCGATATACTCACTTATAATTTTGGCTGGTACAGATGTTGAGCTTTTAACGTGTACAACGTTTAACTTGTAGACCCCGTTTTAAAAAATACTCCGTTTAAAAGTTAGGTACTGTAGCAAAAGCCAAAAGCCAACCGGCTTGTTGCTTGCGAAATAGGCCCGTTGCCTCGCTCATACAGGCCTATTTTTAATAGTGGATGAGCCTCGCTTTACTAGCAGCGGCGAGGAGGCTAAGGAGGATAGTCAGAGAGGCAGGAGAGCAGCAAATTCATCGAGCTGAGAGGATTTAACCCCGCTCATTTCGACTTAAGCTTATAGTTTCTGGCTTATTTTTCCCTATTCATAAATTTCATCTTTTTCTGAACTTTTGGCTTTTTTAAAAAGTTTTTTTGCCGGTTCTTTTTTTCCCGTATTCGTTTGCGTTGTCCATGATGAGCTAACATATTTTTTATATTTATTTTTTAAGTTTAATTACGCCAAATAAACCACCTTCAGCTAGTGTAATTTTAGTCAGTTATAGTGCAATTTCAGCAATAACCCACTATTTTCAGTCAGATCGAGCAGCACCTTAGAGTTTGGGTCAGATCGATGGCCATGACCGGAAAAGCAAGAATTTAAGGCCAGTCTCAGTGGGGGTTTCATGGAGTTTCATTGGCATTAAATACACTGACATGGCACTGTATTGATGAAGAGAGAGATGATAAAAGTTTCATGAGAGTAGAGAGAGTTTTATGGGGATGAAACTCTTCTGCACTGTTTCCAAAATATGGGTGTGTTGGAAACTGGGACATGAAACCTCCAGGGCATCTCTAATGGTTATAGCTAGCAACTAACTATAAGACTTCCACATCATTTATATAGTACACACTAAAGCTAGCATTCTAAAGAACTATCTATAAGGATAGCTATTTGATACTTACATGCACACAGAATTTATAGAGGCTGCCTCGTTTGGCGTTATAGACTAGTGCTTAAGGAAGAGCTGGCTCGGTTTTTTTTTTGCATACTCTCTTTCCTCCACATAGGATATATGCTGATGTGTACATGCATATAGCTAGCTGACTCAGATCATTGGAGATGCCCTGAGAGGAGGAAGAAGGGCAGCGACAAAATCGTCGATAGCGGTAAATCCAAGAGAAATAGAACGATACGGTGGCATATGATTAATTACGGCTGCAAGAATGTCAAATTCTAGAGTGCCAAACCGAGTGACATACGATCAAGTTTTCAATTTTTTAAAATGTTATTAAAAAAGGTTCTTCAATAAAAATTATTCGCTTTTGAGAGGAGGGTACAGCGGTAAAGCTTGTTACGATCGTGTACCGCAACGTTTGATGGGCTAGGGCAGGTTTGGGCTGGGCATGATTGTTTTTGGACTTCCTTATTCGTTATTTACTGTAAGAATATTTCAACCTGGCTGAACCTCAACTTTGTTATGTGGATTATGTATGATAGGTTAGCCCACATGGGAATATTGAACAGATGCGGCTTGAGTGAAATTTTTACCAAAAAGAATACAGTATATGTGGAAATTTTACAAAAAAAAGTATATTCCCTCTATTTCAAAATATTTTTCACAATATTAGTCTGACACATATACCAAAGAGTCATATTATTTAAGTAATATTTAATAAACTTAGATCATACTTATCCGTATTAGATAGAGTAGTACTATAATTATCTAATAGGAGTAACTATAGTTAAATTTTATTAAATATTACTTAAGCTAGCAAAGTGGCCCACACAAATGTGCTGGCTAGTATAATGAGGCGTTTATATCAGTTTTTGGCTGAAAATAAATAGTAGTAGCTGAAAAAAGCAGCTTTTA
Organism: Dendrocalamus sinicus; assembly: GCA_036346575.1. Lineage (NCBI taxonomy): Eukaryota > Viridiplantae > Streptophyta > Magnoliopsida > Poales > Poaceae > Dendrocalamus > Dendrocalamus sinicus. Next base: position 28,266,386 of record CM070659.1, on the reverse strand, counting down.
GAAGGAAGGGGCTAGCAGTGCCAAAAGTAAAGGAGAGATGCGTGCACTTGACAGGAACAGAGGACTGGTGTGGGTGATGCACCCATGACTCATTGCCTTATCCCTATAGCGAGTCAGTTGCGAGAGGAGTAAAAAAGCTGTTTTGAGAAGACGGATATTCGTATTGGCTTTTGCGGTCGGTTTCACAACGTTGTTGCAACTGATGCCCCTTGGGGATGTTGACACGTGGAATTGGGTGGTGACGCTCTCTTACTAAAGATATATCTGCATGCAGTGGTGGAACCAAGATTAAAATTTAGGGGGAGTTGCTAATGAGACTTGTTCATCAATTTGCCAAACACTGAGTTGCATGTCTGCATTAGCCTACCACACTGCCGGTGAGAGATAGAAAAACGCTATTGTGGTTATAGCGAGACCAAGTATAATAGCAGTCCAAGTAGCCGAATACTGAGTTGTCTGTCTGTGTTAGCCTACGAAACTGTCAGTGTGAGATAGAAAAACACTATTATGGCTATAGCGAGGCCAAGTATAATAGCAGTCCAAGTAAAGTTATCTCTGTTGTGCATCTCTTTGAATACACCAATGCCCGCTCAATGCTCCCACACTTTGAATACATGTCTATGAGTGCATTCCCAACCAAAACATCCATGTTGATCCCATGCCTGGTCATGTAAATCCTTGCCCATTCTCCTGTCTCTAAAGCGCCTACCTGGGTCCAAGCCGTGATCACGCTAACCATGATTTAGACTATCTCGATTGGACCATAAAAATATTACCCTAGGCAGGATTGAATTTACCTAGTCTATACACTAGGTATTTTTTTATACTATAGACTAAAACCTACTCTGCTTGAGACCTGATTCCACCCTGATGACCGGAGTGGGCGTGACTCCGGCCCTCACCATGTCCACGAAAGAGCAGCACGATAGCCCGAACTGCTTGCCGAATGCTACGGACCCAACACACCCACATGCCGGCCGGCGGTGGGGGCGTCAGCCCCGGCTGACCCTACGGTGGGTCTGCTCCTGTCTGCGCACCGTTTTTAACAGAAGAGAAATGTAGGCGTACGCACTTGGCTTGCCACGTGCCATGATCCGCAGCTGCTTCGATCGTGCTGCTTATCCTCATCTACAAACGAAATGCGGGAGCCTCCGGAGTTGTAGATACGTAATAGAGCACCAAAATCAACGACCACGAATCATACATGCATACACGCACGGCAGATTCATTGATTCAACAACAATTTGGTGTGGTTTACAACTTTACATCATGTACATGATACATACTACAGCGTGTGTGACTTTAACCCCAAATTGCAGAAGCTACTATATACTCAAGCCTAACTTAAAAATACAGCAAGCTTAGATGACCAAAACTTACCGGTCGGAACCAATACTACATGTACTCAACCGTTATTTAAGGGAGGAAACGCATGGAAGAACGTATATCAAATACAGCAAGCTCACAACAGTGTCAATCCAAGGTTAGCAACTACAGGCATTTGGTCTAAACCTGATGGTCACATTTGTTGCCTGGGCAGACGTTGCCGGCGATGCAGCGCGGTGAATGTGTCCAGGAGCACAAGCAGGCCGAGGAGCGTAGTCGGCAAGCCGAATGTAAACCTGAGATTCGAGAAACATGCTTGGCATAAGCTGACTTTATTCTTCAGACTGGAATTGAAGGACAGAGGAACAGTCATGAGAGCCCCTATGTACCTGGCTGTAGAACATTTCTTTCTCCTGAAGATTCGGGAAAACAACCACTGTAGAAATGGAACGAATTTGACGTTCATACCAAAATGGTGAATGACAAAAGGCTGATATAACATTGGAGAAAGATGGAATCGTGGAACAAATAGATGCTGACAGACATACAGATTTCATAATGATACAGAATCAAAGAGAAAAACTACTGCTGCCAGAGAATGCAACAGATAAATGATATTTCATTTTCTTTCTTCCGTTGTAGTTTCAATTTCTTGGGAAGTGGAAGTGCCATTGATTTTTTGCAGAGTAGAATTGAGAATAGCACAGTTGGCCTCTTCACTGCAATCATTTATAGTTTGAGACTCGCAAAGCTGTAAAATACTATAGTAAAACACATTTAACATTCCTTAAGTTTTGTGACATGAGCTATTAAAACATAACAGGTAAAGTTCATTTACCAAGCTGATTTACCAAGCTTAAGCTAAAACTAGCTGAAAGGGCCACTTTGCTGGTTATGCAGTGGCCTCCTGAGAGCTACCATCGTATCTATGGTAAATTAGCTTCAGTCAATTCACATAGAGTAACCTTATGGGACGCAACAAAGTTATGTTACAACCCAGAAGACATCATCTCAGCAAATTGGCGTCTATTTTTTTCCATAGCTCAGGGCACATTTGGATCCAAATTTGGAATTTGCAGCGATAGTTGTTCCTTTCAGTTTCAGATAGTGACATATCTCTAGTATGTATAACAAGCAATACAGGACTTCTAACCCAACTCCAACCCACCATGAATCATATAATTATGTCTACGTTATCAGAATAGTGATCAATCAGAAGTTAACTTATGGAGGCCAACGCAAAAGAATGTCGCCCAAGGTGCTCCTATATGCAGCACAACACAGTGTCACTTGTGGAAGGGATGTACTTATAGCATCCAAAGTTCCAAACCATATATTGTATATATAATGTAACATGGAATTAAAAAAGAACTATAAAATCAGAAGAGAAATCATTGCTTAGTAGATTAGTGAATTGAAGAATTCAGGAACCATGATCAGCATAACACAACATCACAGTCCACCAAATATACTGCACAATATACCATTAGCAGAGCAATAATGTATTTCCAGGAATATTCGGTGTAATATGAACAATACCTACGAGGCTATGAGCCTATGGATAAGACTTGTTCAGAAAATAGATCAGATATTGTATAGAACAAATATGAAACACTTTTGGACAAAGTATAACCCAACATGCACACAAAGTTCTGTTTCTTGATCTTATCCAGATTATGTCATAAGTCATGACACGGCATTAAAATACATGCTTACTTTCCAAGGAGAATAATCCATGAGAAGCTCTTTAATATCAGGGCCTACGTTTTTTAGAAGCTAAGACCACCAAAATTTGTTGAGGACATGAACTCAACACAACGCTAGCAGAATGCCATTGATTAACCATCCTGGGAGTAATACTGAAACCAAAATCTCAAAGTTTACAAGTAAATTGCAAGTTAGAAGAAACTGCAGATAACTCTAGTTTTCTTAGCTGACAGCCGACATATTGCAACTGGTTCATGAACTAATCAAGCATATCAAAGTAAGGAACATCATATTGATGTAAGCTTGAAAGGAAGAAAAAAAAAGAAAGCATTTAGACAGTGGACAACATGAAGAAAAACAGTTCAATGAAATAAAATCAAATTTCACCAAGTTGTATCCATTCCGTTGTATAGGTTTGCAGGACATGTGGAACTCCATATCATCAATCATGTTACCAGTTCTCACTATCAGATAAGCATGAGAGTAATAGCTTTATAGCTCCTCTGGTTTCAGTACAGCCGGCCTCAAAATTGTGAAGTAGCTATTTCAATCTGTCATACTCCCATTTCCAGAAACCAATATAAATCCAACCAATCACTCAAGCAAATAATGTCTGTCATACTTTGCCGCTCAATTTAGCTGCAGATGTCAAATTGCAACTACTACAAAGGATCTGAAATTTTAAATTCCATTTAACACAAACCATCACATTTGAATAGTAGGTCGGGAAGCTGCTGCTCACCAGCTCCAATGCATGAAACTTCCACTCATCTGCCCTGGTTTAAAGTGGCCTTATCACTCAATGTCTGAATGTCATTTACACTTCTATTCTTCCACCGTTACTAACATTCGTTATCTTCTTCAAAAATCCCCTGGCGCGAGAAAAATGTACTACTTGCTAGCTACTACTTTCCTTAACAAGATAAAATTGCCCAGCCATTTTATCTTCATCTAGGCCATAAAGCCTAAGTCCTGCTCCAACAAGATTCTGCTTCTGGCTTCTTCTTCTTCTTCTCCTTTTTTTTTTTGCTTTTTTGTCCTTTTTTCCTCTTATTTCTTTGTATTGTCCGTGATGATATAACTTTTTTAAATTTAATTACATTAAAAAAGATAACAGTAGATACAGTGCAAAAAAACCCCTAAAGCCTGAACTTATAAGGCCAAATAAGCACTACAAGCATTGAATGGTTGATGGAGTTACTAAATGCAACTGGTGTATCATCAGCAAGAATTGCTAAATTTGACCATGCAGTATTGCAGCATACAAGCATACATGACAAGCACCAACATCATGTCAGAACATTAATTAAGCAAGCACCAAACTACTAGCGATCAACAAAGCTGCTGAAAAATTGTACCTTGCAAATGGCGAGCACCGAGAAGCGCGGCTTCTCCGCCGTCACAACGGTGCCCCTCTCGGCGGCCACTGCCTCCCGGCACAGCCGCCGCGCCATCTCCCTCGCCAGCACCATCTGCGCGCGCTCCGCGCGCAGCGCCGCCACCTGCCTCCGCATCACCTCCCTGTCCGCCTCCAGTGCCTCCATCCTCGCGTACAAATCCCCCGCAATACCGACGACGCGCTCCTCCACCGCCGCCGCCACGGCCTTCGTCGCGGCCGAGCACCTCACGTCGATTGTGTACTCGAACTCCTCATCGGGAGGCGGCAACGGCGATGCCGACTCCTCGACTACCGTGCCCTTAACGTCGATGTCGCTCCCGTCGCCACCGCCACTCTCAACGTCCGGCTCCGCCTCGGTGTGTTCGACGGAATGCTCTTCGTCCTCGTCCTCGTCGGGGTCGATGCCGTGGGCGTGGAGCAGGGAGAGGTAGGAGGCGGCGAGGGCGGAGAGGGAGGCGAGCTCGTCCTGGAGCTCGCGGTCGCGGTCGGCGCGGCCCTCGGCGAGGCGGCGGAACTGGCGGGCCTCCATGAGCGCCGCCGCCTTCTCCCGCTGCAGCCGCTCGATCATCAGCATGGCCTCGCTCGCCGCCGTCTCTGCCGCGCCGCGCTCCGCTTCCAGCTCCGCCCGCAGCGCCACCTCCTCCGCCTCCGCCGCCTCCTTCTCCCCCCGCAGCCGCTCCACCGCCGCCTCCAGCTCCTCCACCCTCCGCCCAAGTAGCTCCCCCTCCTCCACCTCCTGCTCGCCATCCGGCGCGCGGCTCCTCACGTATCGGCGCCACGTGGACGTCGAGGCCGAATTCGAAGAGGTCGTTGCGAATCTCCATGGAAGCATGTAGGTGAAGACGGCGGGCACGGCGGCCGGCGGCCGTCGAGCGGGCGCGAGCGATGGAACGGAGCTTTGGACAGCTTGGCGTGGATTAGAAGTGATGTGAGCTGGCCGGAGACGGATTAGGGAATAGGAAAAGGATTATTGTAGTAGACAGGGATTAAAAAAAGGTGTGTATAGGTATCATTCGGTTGTTTTCTTCTCAATAATCATCTAAATTTTCTCTTTTTTTGGAGGGGGGAGAATTTTTTTTTAGGGGATGGGGAGAATTTGTGACCCTTGGATCTCTAATCCAACGGTCACAAATCTGGATGATAGTTAAAAAGAAAATATCCGGATGATGTTTATCGATACCTTTAAAAAAATAAGATTAAAAATTTGGATAATAATTAGAAAGAAAACTTTCAATGATATTTATTAATACCCTTAAGTTAATTAATGCAGTTGTGAGCGTTGAGCTTTCCACGTCGGGTTACGGAAACCACAGCCTTGGACGGGTAAATTTTTGATGATTTACATGCAATTTTCTCGGTCCATGGGTTTCAAACGGACCTTGCTATGCTAGTTAAAAAACCATTGGCAATTAATTTTGGCAATATTTTGTCATTATAGTTACAAAGATGGGTTCAACTAATTGATTGCAATGAACAAACAGAGGCTTGATTGATACTCCAAGGAGTTGCGTTTTCTAGGAGAAAGAATGTTTTCAGTGGGTTGACATGAATCCATGCGTTAGATGATTAAAGAGATTAAGGGCCCACAAAAAGCAAGCAGAAAAAATGGAAGAACATGAAAGTAATGGCCGCTTGATTGAGCTTCAGCTTTTGACTTCTAATCTTTAATTTAGTGTTCCTTAATTTTATTTTTTCTGATCTTTTTAGTTTTTAGAGCTTTTTTATCTTTTTTTTCATATTCATTCGTATTGTTCGTGTTAGACTAACCTATTTTTTATTTTAATTTTTTTAAATCTAATTACACTAAGTAAGTCATTTTTTATTTTAATTTTTTTAAATCTAATTACATTAAGTAAGTCATTAGCAATTACAGTAAAAAAATCATAAGTTATCGCCAAACTGAGCTACCAACTGTGTCATCTGAATTTGTATGGTCGTACCGGCAGACGGATAATATACAACGTATAGACGTCTAGCTGCCTCAAAAAGTATAATCCAATAAACAAGAAACAAATTCAGTAATTCACACGTCGCTAGCCCATAGTGGCAGGATTGACGCACAGAATCCATCGTTTTTCGGTCTTGTAGCGCGCTTTTTTCACATCCAGCCCTCTCGTGCACAAAATTATAATTCGAGCAAACGTATTGAATATATGTTAGATAGTGCCTAAACTATATTTGTATCTATATTTTTTTATATTGAAATACGAATCGAACAAACGTCGGATACGAATACGGACGGGATAAATATCGGATACGAATTCGAATCAAATATCTACTCAATTCGATCGGATCCAGATATTCTCATAACTTATGTAGTATGAAAACATTAATGACATTTTATCCTCGTACGATCACGCTTAATCATTCTAATTCATTTACTTCAACTAAATAAATATGAATTCACGCTCAATTAAAAAACTTGTCCAACTAATTAGTCATATTGTAATAAAATATGCATATTGCTTCATCGAATACAGATACGGATAGTTCGGATAAAATAATATTTCAGATGGTAAAAGTCCATGTCATATTCGCATCCATACTTTTTATGCGAATTCGAATACGAATAGGATAGAAATTGTTACTTGAATGGGAAAATCAATACTATATTCGCATCCTATTGAATGCAGTAACTAAATAATACGGATAATTCGTATCCACTTTTCACCCCTAATTCGAGCCTCCTCCTCAACCATGGCAGCATCGGTTGGTGACAAGTTACGTGGCAGACGGTGGGCACCACTAGCCTGCCGCATTGCTCGACGGCAGCAGCACCCTCCTGTCGTGTCCGAGCATCACGCCAGGTGCTGCTGCGATCAAGTTGCGCGGTAGGCCGATGGGGCCCATCACCTGTTGCGGTGGGGTGGCACGACAGTGACATATGTCGCTTGTTGCCATTGCTACTGCAGTCACGCAGGGGGTCAGGATTGTAATTTTGTGTTTAAGGAGACTTAACGAGGATTAAATAACTATTTAATAATCACTTTAATATGTACTTAAATCTCTTAGCTTAGTGTTATAATAGTTTATGCTTTAACATGTTCTGAGTAACCTTTGTCGAAGAATCATTATTTATCTACCTGACTAGTTACTACTCAAAAGCTCTATTGACCCGACATGTGAGCCTCTCCTATGGCAATGCCTCATGTGGCTAACGAGCAGAACACGTACGCTCACACTCCCTCAACTGCTCTACATTCAGTCTCATGTCTCTGACAACAACCGTCATATGGTTGTTTCCTAAGGCTTTTCCTTACTAATAATAACCGATCGACTGCTATTAATCAGGCTTCTCTCACCGTCAATAACTGCTTACACATGCGGACAGAAGGAATCGACAAAGTGCTTATTCATGCATACAACTCAAGCCTCTTTGGCACTATTTAAGCCTTACCCAAGGAGACGACGAACGATGGAAGAGAGAAAATAAAAGAGAACAACAACAGTAAGATCATTCCATATTAGTATAGTAGCGTTTTACTCTGTAATCACTCGTTAAAAATAAATTATAATCTTATTATAGCAATAAATATCATCCTATATCTCAGTTTATCCTTTTTTTCGATCCTCGACAAGACTAGATTTTAAAAAAGTGCTACAAGGATAGATTATTTGCAATTTCATTCCGAGCACGCGCGCACACAAAAGAACAGCTGGTCGGAATTTTTTTCTTCTCTACCCGAGCAATGGGAACCAGTACTTGTGTTTGTCCTTTGTTGGAGTGTTTGGCACGTAGTAGGCTAGTAGCACACAAGCCGACAAAATCTACCGTTTGTTTCGAGTACACGACAAGGGAAAATGGCAGTATGACACCAGCAATACAGTACAAACAGGCATGCTGCTCTCCTCTTCAACTGATTCCTCTTCGTCCAACTCATCAGTCACTACTAGGTCCTGCTTACTTCAACTTGAGATTCTAATTTATTTTTTATTATTTCTAAATTTATCTTTTTTTCTGATTTTTTTAAGTTTTTTTACTGGTTCTTTTTTCACATTTGTTTGCATTGTTTGTGATAGGCTAACTTTTTTTTTCTATTTTTAAATTTTTTAAATTTAATTATGTCAAATAAGTCATCATCAACTATAGTGCACTTTCAGCTAGTTATAGTGCAATTTCAACCGTAAGCCACCCGTTTTAGCCCAAATGAGATGAAAACGGATCGAATACGGATTACATAGTGCTCAAACCATATTCACATCCATATTTTTTCTCGGATTCAAATACGAATCGAATAAATGTCGAATATGAATACAGACCGGACAAATGTCAGATACAAATTCGAATCGAATATCTACTCAATTCGATCTGATCTAGATATCCTCATAATTTATGTAATATGAAGACATTAATGACATTTTATTTTCGTACAATCACGCTTAATTATTCTAATTCATTTAGTTTACCTAAAGAAACATGAATTCACGTTCAATTAAAAAACTTATCTAACTAATTAGTCGTATTGTAATAAATTATGCACATTGTTTCGTCCAACACGAATATAGATACGGATAGTCAGGATAAAATAATATTTCGGACGGTAAAAGTCTATACCATATTCGTATCCATATTTTTTATACGAATTCGAATTTGAATATGATAGAAATTGTTAATCCCATCGAATATAATAACAGAATATGGATAATTAGTATCCATTTTTCACCGAAAGAAAGAAGAACAGCTGCTCGGAATTTTTTCTTCTCTACCCGAGCAATGGGAATCAATACTTGTGTTTGTCCTTTGTTGGAGTGTTTGGCACGTAGAAGGCTAGTAACACGCAAACCCACAAATCGACCGTTTGTTTCGAGTACACGACAAGGGAAAATGGCAGTATGACACCGGCAATACGGTACAAACAGGCATGCTGCTCTCGTCTCCAACTGATTCCTCTTCGTCCAACTCATCAGTTACTAGTATTGAGATTCTGATTTATTTTTTATTATTTCTAATTTTGTTTTTCTAGCTTTTTACCTTTTTTGAGCTTTTTTTGCTAATTTTCTTTTTTCGTATTCGTTTGTATTGTCCGTGATAGGTTAACTTTTTTTTTTCTATTTTTAAATTTTTTAAATTTAATTACATTAAATAAACCACTATCAACTATAGTACAATTTCAACTAGTTGTAGTGTAATTTTAGCCATAAGCCACTCTTTTTGGGCCCAAATAAGTAGCCTTGTAAATGTCTAGCCAGACAATTAAGTGCTGTTTGGTTGGGCTTGCCTTACCTTTTCTTAGCTTCCAAGTAGGTTTTAAGAGAAGTTACTCTAGTTTATTTTAGACTAGGCTTCAAATTTTTTATTTTTGGGCTTCGAGGACTGCATGTTTGATCCAAATCGGCTTCATAATCCAAAAAACTGAAGCGGAGCCCGACCAAAACGGGTATGCACACACAAAAAAAGAGAGCAGAACTTAGTTCTGCAAACACAGCTAGCTGCTACTATAAGTGACAGTTTCAGGCACTAGTTTTCGTTTCTTCATTTTCCACTATATTGTAAGCTAACTTATCCTTTTTCGTTTAACAAAGAAGCTGGCCATCATTTACTACTAAATCCACTGATAAATTATAACCATTCATACCGTGTTTGGAATGTATGAAATTCGCGGGATTTAATAGGTTCCCCAGAAACCCGGAAAAAATTCTGACGTTACAGACCTGGCCTAAGTGTTGTTCTCAGGAAAGGATGCGGAGAGAAACGAGCAGGCACGGTCGACTTTGCAAGTTTGGCGCTCAAGTTACAGGAGAGGGACGATAGAGGTAGTAGAAGGCAAGAAGGCTACTGCATGCCGAATTATTACAGTTATTATTTGTCAGTTTGTTCTCAGCCATGGACAATCTCAGAATTTTCACAATTTTGAGCGTCCTTGGAGACGCTCTAACAGCTTCGGCAACGTTGTCAAGGTCTGCATCGCGAAAGCTTGGCAATCATACAGCCATCTATTTAAGGAGTAAGAATAGAGACTTATTGTTACCCATCCAACTATTCTTTCTTGATATCAAATGTTCATGAGTTCTAGAATTAGGGTTAAGAAAAGTTGAGTGCTATGGTGTGCTTACTTGTCCTCTAAGTAGAATGGCTGTAAAACCTTCATCCTGAAATAGCAATACTTCAATCTTTGTTTATCACCGTTAATTTCTTTTGTGTTGATTGATTTGCTTTTAATTTAGTTGATTTCCCCCTTCTCTCTCCGTCCTGATCTTGTTGTGCCAAGGACATACAAGAGATTGAGATAATCTCTGAAAATCAATCTTCACTCATCTATTCACTTGGTTGGCAAGTTTATGAAGAAACCCGGTTTTTACTCTTTTTGGCCTCTCTAAGTAATTTCTTGATCTTGTTGTTTCTATTTTGATTTTTTCGGTGTTCTTTCTTGCTGGGACATGTGGAAACACATTTAGAGTCATCTTAGCCATCATTTACCTACGAGCAAGTCATATTCACTGTTTGTCATTTTTGACCTATTTTTTTGTATAATCTGCCTTCAAACGGAAAAAATGTCAGAAGTTTGGTAACGATTTTTGATCGTTGATTGGAATAGGTTATTAATATTCTACAGAATGTGCATACCAAATTTCAAGTGATTTGAAGTTTTGGTTTGGGAGTTAGTTCATTTTTAGGTTTTAGCTCGATTTTAGTGCAGCAAAGTTTCACAAACAAAAAAATTCCTAATTCTCTTAAGTTCTTTCAGGTTTTTTTGGTTAGGATGGGTTCTTAAGGTTATAAACTAGTTTTGGTTCGAATTTCAAATCTTTTAGATCGATGGATCAAAAATTTATGATTTTTTAAATTTAAAATAGTGTTGTTTTCACTGTGTACAGGCTGAAATCACTATACCATCAAGAATTTTTTGGATTTTTAGCTTCTTAATCTCATAGCTTCTTATGACTATTGGTGTGTAGATTAAAGAAATAGTTGGGAAAAAAATTTGAAGACACCATTTACTCTCTCTATTGTTATACCGGTCCTACTGCTTACCTTAGTAGATGTATATCACAGATAGAGATGTTCAGTATGTGCTATCCAAATGCAATCTTCTGGAGTTTTTCGAGATTGCCAAGTGTAGAATGGTCACATGTATACGGACACCTCACCCTTTGAACGAGCTTAAGCATTTGCAGTGGATAACTGCCCCTTACTTAAAGAGATAGAGCTGAATTGTAGTCCAACAACACTCGAGTACACTGGCCACATGGTTCCTTCAGTATTTGCTTCAACTTTCAGGCTGACAAATATATGTATTAAGTTCTTGACTTATCACAACTGCTCTTGAGTACATCATCGCTGGATTCCCCAGTACTTTGAACGATGAGCTTACTTTGTGCTGAACGTAAGGTTCGTGATATGTCCTCTCTCGTGCATATTTTCTCTAAGATGCTCAAGGTTAAATTGATCATTTCCAATATTGTCGTGTGTGTTTGTGTGCACCAGAGGGCCATTTTGCCTGGAAGACATCTCAAATTTACGTACTGCTCGGTTGAACTAAAATATGCTGACTTATGATTGAAATTATACTGTAGCTGAATAAAATTATATTGTAGTTAATGGTGACTTATTTGACGTAACTAAATTTAAAAAATTTAAAAATAGAAAAACAGGTTAATCCATCATGGACAATGCAAACGAATATAAGAAAAAAAGAATCGGTAAAAAAGCTCAAAAAAAACCAAAAGGCTAGAAAAAGACAAAATTTAGGAATAGTAAAAAATAAACCAAAAACTTAAGCTGAAATAAACGGAGCCTTATCTTCGACGTTTGAAGTTGAAATTGGTTACCTTTTGCTTTAAAAAGAGAAAGACCAATGTCCTTGACTATGTCTATCTACCAAAGGCAGGGGTGGATCTAGCACAAAAGCTGAGTGGGGGCACTTAGCCCGTGCCGCATGACGACGCTGTAGTAGACCCGGACGTCGGAGCCGCTTGAGTGGGAGCCCAAGTGCAGGCATGTACAATGGAGAGACAGGAGTCCATCTATAAGATGCTGAAATATGATATAGAGACAGTGAAAAGACGGTTCATACAATGGAGTATTTATTTTAGTGTCTTTAAGTAATTTAATATTTTGCATGTGGTTAAGATGAACTTGGAGTCTCTAACTCATACAACGTCTTCTTTGTCTGTCTTTAAGCCTCGACTTCAGCGTAGAGACGAGCTGCTCACCGTCTCTTCGTGAAGAGACGCGGAGGCCGTCTCTTGACCATGCAAGGGGTATTTTGCAAAAAGTATTGAGATGGAGACGGCTTGAAGAGACCCATTGTACATGCCCTAAAATAGTTGATTACTCTACTATAAATTTAAAGTTGTGTGGGGTCTAGACCCCTACTCGGTCTTCTCTTGGTCCGTCCCAGCCGAGAGGTAGCTCCTTTCATAGAAAAACCGGAGCTACATGGAAGTTTATCATTGCAAATTTCAAAATACATATTCCGTATATGAACTAATTACTCTTTGAAGTTAGCAGCGTACTCTGCTGACAGACCCATTATTGAAAAAAAATGCCAATAATAACAGAAATTTAAGAATAGTAGTTCCTTTGTGTTGACTGTTCAGAGCAATTAGTAATGCGCTACCAACCATATCGCAAGGATGGCGAGCTAAGAGCCTTCCTTCACACCAGCTGCCCAGCACGCCCATCTCAAATCGGCTCTTATTACTGGATTTTCGGTTACAAAGATCAAGTGGAGCTGGCGCTTCACATCCTTCGCAGTTCCGCCATGCTCGGGACAATGAACTCCCAGGCTGGAAATAGCCGACGCTGCTAGGACGCCAAAAGGACATCTTGTGGAGAGTATGTGGATGGCTATAGAGTTGCCAGAGTTTCATGTAGGAGTATAAACAGAGCGGATAATATCTGTCTAACCAACAAACCAAAGGCTCGTGCAGCAAATACGGAAAGGTTAAATGGGTATCCGACATTACCCATATCTGACTCCAAGAAAAAAATGGAATATGATACAGGATAAGTGATATCTACCCGTATATATCGGTATGTCAAGTAAGTCTGCTATGGCTTCACTTAGAAACAAGATAACATATAGGCGGATTGTCACGTCTAAATAGGCGAAAAATACTGAGTGCTCTTCTTTCGACATCTCGACGATTAGTCTCTTCGTATTCGTTCTGATTGCACTCTACTGTCCAATATTTTGTGTAGAGATGCAAAAGAAGCAGATAATTTTCATTTGACCTACCATTTGAATGTTTATGGAATGAATACGGAATGGATAAATAGGTATCTGGTATTATTCGTGTCCAATTCTGAGAAAAAATATAGAATAGAATACAGAAGAAGTGATATCCATTCGTATCCACTTCGATTGCATCCTTAGTTCCATGTAACGAGGGGATCTTCATCGGCCCCAGTGCAGAGATGGCCATGTAGGAGTGGACGCGAGAGCTGGCACGAGGGGATCTTCCATGACGGCGGGGTGTGTCGTTGAGCTGGTGCGAAGGTCGTCGTGGGAGGTGCCTTAAAAGATGGGCATAGTAGCTGAGCTGTGCCACCATTGGTGGTTTGAGATGATTTCCTTGTTAATGTGCAGACGTCGCCATGTGGATGTTGGGATACAAGTAGGCTACACTAGCGCAGATTAAAATTTTCTACTGCATAAACTAGGAAGCTATACGAGTAAGAGATCATAAATCGTTACCACTAGATGCGTAGTGCAGCGAAAGTAGAGTTGAAACAGCCAATTCAATGAAGAGTGCGTCAGTGTAGTGGTAGTAGTTGATCGTCCTTTGGCCAACCGTCTCTTCCTCGCGATCGTCCTAATTAGCGCCGCAGTCGCAGCAGCGCCTCTACCAAGATCGACACGTCTAGGGATGGAGCACCATATGTCGGTGTGCTAGCATCAGCGCGCATGGCAGGGGATATGAGAGGTGGCGACTAGGGTTTCGACGGGTGTGTTTAGGGATGCAATCCTAAGCCCTGCATCTCTCCTTATATAGCCTCCAATTGGATCCATATCCAATACGAGTAGAGATCGAATCCCATTCAAAAACTATCATCCGGTCTCTTATCATTCCATCCCATTAAGTGTGTAACCGTATAGGTTCATGTGTATTTGGCCATAGGCCGAAAAACTCCTTTTCGGCCCATAAGTTGGTAACGGTCCCTAGCAGGACATAACGACTACCAAACATATGTAAAAATCATATCGGATGAACCTATATAGTGCTTACGTACCGATCCCGTTGTCTCATGATATTAGATCGAATTCAAGGCAAGAATCGTGCCATCCTATAATAGCTTGATCCTTCACTCGAACCTGTAGTGGATTACTCAGTTGTGATTGACTCTTCAACCATATTCGATATGGCTATGCACTTTCTTAATCCAACCAAATTGAGGGGCCCAGAGATATCTTTCCTGTTATGTAGGAGGGGCAAATTACATCTTAATCGTTCATATTCCTCAGCATGTTTCATAGTAAATCCAAAAGCTACCTTTATAACCACCCAGTCATGGAGTAGTATTTGGTAACCCCTAAGCAAACTATTACACATGTAGAAAACAATGACGATCTCAGGTTTAAGAATCCTACATACACTATGTATGAAACCAACTGATGACACTTAAGAACATAATAATTTTCCAGTGTCTCATGGTAGGTCAATCCAACATCATGTTTTCTAACATATGTCCACATTATTAATTTGATATATCATATACATGATCCATGAAACATGATCATCAAACAATACATATGATGATCTATAAATCATAATTATCCCACATAATGATATAAGATCAGGGATAATTTAGAATAACATCAAAACATGAATAAAGAGTTCTACGAACAAGTCACATACTTGTTGATCAATATGAAAAATATTTATTCAAAAGATAAAATAATATATTATACAAAAGATTATAAACATAGAAGTGATATAATCAGCTTCATAATTACCTTTAGTGCATATGACTAAAAGTGGAATGTTTTGCCTCTTTGTATTTGTCTCACGCACTGCTGTATGTGCTGGACTTGGAATGTTTTGCCTTTTTTTTAGCAATCACACTTGGCTTTCGGATATGTGAAATCTATCGAATACTGTGATAACCGGCGCTAGCTCTAGCGTTGGAATAGGTTATTAATTCATATAAATAGATGTCATGAAAATAGGATTAACAACAATTTGTACTTTGATTAACTGTTTTCAAAGGTATCCTTGAATAGATCATTAACTCATATACTCACTAGATGTCATGAAGATATGATTCATCGATAGGACAGCATAACATGTACGTTAAGCTTTTGCTTGTGCTGTTCTGCGCTAGGCATGGAAATGTTGAAGGAATGATCAAGAAGCCCAATAACTTAACTGGCCCACTAAACGCAATTAGTGAGTTGCCTTGGATCTCATCCCGGTCGCGTTGCCGACAAAATAATTATCACTCTGAAAAGACAGGAAAAAGAGATGCAAAAAAGAAATTAGACCATATGGCAAGTCTACCATATTTTGGTGATGAATAATTGATAATTTAGATGATATATAATTGACAACATTGGTTGTGATATTACTCGTGGTGTGTTGCGTGTGTGCGTGGACTGATATTGGTTAAGTTGGAGAGAACTTGTGCCGGGAAAATAGTTTTTGGTTTTTGCATGTACAGGTTGGCGCGTGGAGATGGTCATAGTCGGTGACGAGGAAGACCGAGACTAGGAGGGGGAATCTGAGGTCCAGGCGGTCGAGAATGCCACGAGTTGGTCGGGCTCACGCTGGAGCACATGGAGATCAAAGGTGAATGATGCGTGGAAAAGTTACAGGAGATGTGGTCCTGGAGGGTTTGACACGTGACGAGTTGGAGAAGTTAGAATTTGGAAAACCCATGTTAGAAAATGTTTCGGGTCCCTTATTTGTTGGAATTAAATTAGAATTCGTGGGTTATGATAAGCCCAGGTTTTGGGTCCTACATTATAAATAGACATGGAGTTGGAGGCTAATATTGTAGCTTTTGAAGAGACTAATTTTGTACTAGGGTTTAGGGGTGTCAGAAGGGCACTTTGTAACCACTATGATTTAGAAATAAAATTTAGATCTATTTCAAGAAAAAAAATTCCGATAGCGGTTTTAGGTTCGTGTTGTTCGTCGGCGTCGTTTTGATTCTCGTTCTACGGCATTGTATTCCGTGAGTGTGTTCGCCGATCTGGAAACATTCCAAGACTTGTGCGCGCATGCGTGAAAGTTCTCCATCCATCGGTTCAACAGCGCCGCTATTTGGTACAGATCGTTTCGTCGGCATTGTTTTTGTCCTGTTCGGTGTGTAAGAATAGCGTCAGTGTTTTGGTTTCCCAGTTTTGCTATTGTACAGGCGATTGAAAATTTTTTATCTTTCAGTCATCTGAAATTGCACTCTCAATCAATTGAAATTGTAACCCCCTTCAAAAAAAACATCTGCAACTTCAGGTGATTCAGACTGCAACTTCAGGTGATCTGAAATTGCACTCTCAATCAACTAAAATTGCAGTCCCCCTCCAAAAAAAATATGTGCAACTTCAGATGATTTAAAGTGCAACTTTAGGTGACTGAAAGATAAAAAAATTTCAATCGCCTGTGCAATAGTCTATCCCTTGGTTCCCCGATCTGCGTGGCGTGAGGTGTTCGGGTCACAGTTTTTTGGCTGTTGGTCCGATGGAGGCAGCCGTGACTTTTGTGCATGAGGAGAGAAGAAAAAGAGATTAGCAAGATGATTATGCGTGCTAATTAGACGTCGAGCGGCTGCGTGCATCGGTGCATGGTGGCTGTAAAAGCTGTGAAAAGTTCAGAGGCGCATTGGATGGATTGGAACGCCGTGCCTTTGTCTCGGCGGCGGTTACATGTTATATAAGCAAAGAACATCCCCTTGTATGGAAATACAAGCATATGAGATTGTGTGTGTGATCTGCATCTACAATCCTAGAGAGAACAACCAGAAAGGCAATAGCAGGATCTATACTTACCAAAGATACAAGACAAGAAATCTATACTACTAAAAGGAGCAGATCACACATCACAATCTACCAAATTTGATTACATCGGGAGATAGCCTTCCTTCTAACAAAAGCGTGCGAAATTTGGACACTATTGGACCCTAAAATACCCAAAATTCCGTTTTTGGCCCCCTATACAAAAAAATTCCACTTTTGGACCCCTTCCCACCGCGGGATCGCGAGCCGCCACGTGGCGGTCGTGCGATCGGGGACCGCGACGACCGCCTGCGCCGCTCCCGGCCGCGCCATTGCCTCCCGACCGCGCGACCCGCTTGCCACGCGCCGACCGCGCGACCGCCTCTCCCAGCGCGCGGCCGGCTCGCCCAATAGCGCGACCGCTGCTGCCAGTGCGCGTCCCGGTCCCGATGGTCGCACGAGCGCGCGTTGCTCCCGACCGCATGTCCCATTGCAATACTCGTGAATATTTGTATGGTTTCGCAATTTTGTAGTTATAAACTGAGAAAAAATAGATAAAATTGCAATAATAATTTATGTTCATTGTTAGTTGCGGATGTAAAAAAATTGGATAAATATTTTTTAAAAGGATTAATCATAGAACGATCGTTTAGTAAAGTGGTAAGTGATATTTAGGGTTTCAGTATGGTTTTTAGGTTTGCAATCACCATGTTATTTGTATGTTTTGTCAATTTTGTAAATGTAAACTCGGAAAGAATCTGACCAAGTAGTAATAAAAGTTTATATTCATTATAACTTGTAGATGCCAATAAAATTTTGGTAAATTTTTTTTAGGAACAATTGACCGTAGAATGATCGATACAAATAGTGGTAAGTGACTTTTAAGGTTTGCTGTATTTTTAGGGGTTGCAATCTCCGTGATTGTTTTCAGTTTTGGCAATTTTGTAGTTATAAACTGGATAAAAATCAGATAAAGTTGTAATAAAAGATTATGTTCATTGTAAGTTGTAGATGCATAAAAATTTTGGTAAATTTTTGTAGGAAAGATTGACCGTAGAGCAGTCGATACATAAAGTGGTAAGTGATATTGTGAAGGTGAGTAACATGGAATGCGATACATAAATTTTGGTACATTTAATATTGTTAAATGAGGTGCTACGTGAATCATGGAATGCGAAAATACTAGATATTAAATTTCATAATACAGATTGGGAGTAACATGCGCGTAGATTTTTATTACATGCATAACATATAGCATGATATCGACTAACCCACCCAATCGCTCGTGCGACCTCTTTGTGTGGACCGGGCCACTTTCCCTTCCTTGCCCGCTCGGCGTTGAACTCCTCCGCGGCCTCTTTTGCCTTAGCCGCAATTTCCCTCTTTCTCTCGCGCTCCATCTCGCGAGCCTCCCGATCCCTACGCGTGCACGCTTCAAGATGAGCTTGCGTCTCGCGCTGTATCGCAGGTGTGCTCGTGCTTGCGACGCTCCTCCTCCAGCAACTCCTTCTCCTTTGTGACATTCCACTCCTCGAAGTCGAGGGTCCATTGGTCCGCAGGGTGGATCTCAAGATCGATCCATTTGCGGTAGGCACATAGGGGCTCCGGAGACTGTAAATAAAGGAGAGATATTGTTAGTGCGTGCTGTGAAGGACAAAAGATAGGGGAAAATTGTGCATGTGGTTGTTACCATTGCCGATAGGTTGCGGTGTCAAAGCGGCGGTTGGGGTAGTCACCGGAGTAGTTTGCGCAACCCGATCGCATACCTAGACCGATGCGGTGCTTAGACTTGAAGAACTTGCACACGTCCCGCACCAACAAAGGGAGGTGTCTCCCCTCAGTGGTAGTTGTGGCGAACGCTCGGTGGGGGCGTTCGGGATGGGGTTGTTGCTCGCGCGCCTGGGGACCTTTCATCGTAGCACGATGGGCTTGTTCTACCGGGCTGTATCGCCTCGATTTTCTCATCGCGGGCGGCATCGCGGGCTGCGGTGACCGTGCTATGTCACGGGTCTCCTCCCAATCCTTCACCATCTTGTCCCATTGCTTCTTCTTGCCTTTGTCCATCCCGGTTGGGTGAGGAAGCGCGATGTAGTATGGGGTTTGGATGTGCAATGTTCGCTGGGAAATGGAATGCATACCAATTTATAGGGGCCGTTTTGTGCTGTACTCGTGCGTGTAAAGATGGTCCGCGTGGTAAAGTGATGAGTAAAGATGGGAGTGCTGCGATATCACTGAGAAAAGGCCCCCGTTTTGTCATGTCACTGCCCAAAGCTGGCATCTTTTGTCATCTCACTGAGCAAAGCTGACCTCTTGTTGTCATGTCATTGAGCACAGCTGCCCTCTTTAGTACTGTCACTGCCCAAAGCTGACCTCTTTTGTTATATCACTGAGCAAAGCTGCCCCGTTTTGTCATGTATCTGAGCAAAGCTGCCCCGTTTTATCATGTCACTGCGCAAAGCTGGCATCTGTTGTCATCTCACTGAGCAAAGCTGCCTCGTTTTGTCATGTCTCTGAGCAAAGCTGCCCCGTTTTATCATTTCACTGCGCAAAGCTGGCATGTGTTGTCATCTCACTGAGCAAAGCTGCCCCGTTTTGTCATGTCTCTGAGCACAGCTGCCATGTTTTGTCATCTCACTGAGCAAAGGTGGCCTCTTTTTGTCATTTGACTGAGGACAACTGCTCTCTTTAGTAATGTCACTACCCAAAGCTGCCATCTTTTGGCATCCCACTGAGGACAACTGCTCTCTTTAGTAATCACGAATTGGCTATACTCATGCCTTTTGGCATTGTTTAGGTGTTTAGCTCTCTTGAATGGCCTCAGTCACCCAAGCTAGAAATGATGTCCTCCTTATTCAAGGCACGGGGAACCGAAGATGATGGCCTCATTCGGTAAGAGGTGTTATTTGATCCAATATTAAAATTTATTTCATTGTCAATATTATGTACATCTGTCGATGTATGCATTTTATGCTTTCTTATGTAATGCCTTTTGAATGTGATGTGTATCATTGCACTTGGGACTTTCGGGGAATGACTTATTGACTTTGACACTAGCTTAGGGACTGAAAATGGATAATTGATGAGATAGGCTCCTCCCCTGAAGACCTGCAGGAATTTGTGCATTCACTCTCTTACGTGTACGTAGAAAATTTTACCACACGTCATTCTGCCAAGTTAAAGTATTACCCTAATATGTATATGTCGTAATGGCCTAGCCAGAGTCATCAAGCAGCTCGGTAGGCGGTAGCTCAACAAAGAGCCGCTTTGTCTAGTCACCGAGCAAAGTCGACTGCTTTGTCTAGTCACCGAGCAAAAGTCGACCTCTTTTGTCATGTCACCGAGCAAAGTGGGCCTTTTGTGAGGTCACATCAAAAGTCGGCATGTTTTGTCTCCTCACCGAGCATGGTGTGGGGTCAAGATTTGTATTGTCTGTGGTCTTTGTGCGTGAGGCTACCCCAACCTGACCTATAAACGGAGCCATCCCTCACATACTCCCGGCCATGTTATCAGTCACCTCCGAGTAAATTGTTCACAATCTGTGTAGTTTTATTTCGTGCTCACTCCCAAGACTAGGCAATGAGTCACTCAAGACGTCTTCATGGGCACCACGGTGATGTGTCCAAATTGCAACTTGGTGGTTAGGCGTAGGACATCGCATGACGCCAAGAATCCCGGCGACATTACTACAAGTGCCCCAATCACTCGGTTAGTCATATTGTTTGGGCTCATTCAAATCGTGGTGGTATGTTTAAAAATCTTCTTGTCATGGAATCGCAGGAATCTCATGGTGGTTGCCGATTCAGGTGTGGGAGGATGAAATGGGAAATAGGAATGACGGTGTTCGCCGTGAGAGAGTTGTCGTGGGGGTTGCGACCCGTCGGATGCGACATCGTTTGACAGACTAGAGTGGAAGATAAATTTAATGTTGTGTGCTATTTTGTTTCTTGTGTTTATTGTTATCCTCAAGTTGTAGTCTTGGAGGTTATCCTCGTGTATGTTCGCAATGTTTTATGCTATCTTGTCGTCAAGCTCTTTTGGTAATGTTTTATGTACGGTTGTGTTGTATTTTAGTTCTTGTGTTCGTTGGTGTGTTGGTGGTTGTACTACTTGCTACATGTCATGTACGTGAAATGTATGAGTTGTTCGTGTTGTCTTTGCTGATGCCTTCTCCTCGTATATGTTGGTAATAATTTATGGAATTTTTGTACGGATAATCCCTTTTTATTTGATATATACATTGGTAAGTGATATTTTTATGTTACTAAGAATTAGTGTACCAAGAGTATGTTAATATTGTTAAATGACTTGCTATCTGAATCATTAAATGCGAACACACGAGATAATAACCTTACGTGAATAGAAATAAACTTCATAACATGCAGCGTACAATTTTATTACATGCATAACATATAGCATGATATGCAACTAACCCACCCAATCGCCGTAACATTTTGTCTATGAGCACGTATCTGTATTTATGAAACAACAAGGAAAGGTGACATGAAAACGCATGGAAAGGATACATGCCTATGGCGTGAACACTCATTTGAAGGCTACACCTACGCCCTATTTGGTTGGTTTCTGTAGCGATAGGCTTTTCAGAGTAGCAATAAATGTTCCTATGTAGGCTTTTCAGAGTAGCAATAAATGTTCGTATAAAGGCTTTTCAGATCGTAGTCTTTATGTAGGCAGTTTAGCTGGCATGTGTTGTCATCTAAGTGAGCAAAGCTGCCCCGATATGTCATATCACTGCGTAAAGCTGGTATGTGTTGGAATCTCACCGAGTAAAGCTGAGCGCTTTTGTCTTGTCTCTGGGCAAAGCAGCCATCTTTTGTCCCGCCATTCGATATAAATAGCACGGTAGAGGTCCCATGAAGTTGTAAATCGAACAAAGAACATACCATGGCGGAAGATGAGGGGCCAGTCGGATATGGGTCACCGAAGGAAGACCTTCCCTTGGAAAGGAGGGAGATGTTCGGACCACAGTACCGCTTGCTACCAAGCGGCGCGCGCAACCAGCGTGGCGAAATGCGGACACAATGAGTGCGTGGTCGTGCGAGGTCTGGAAGGGCGAGCGATGGCGGCGCCGTTTCTTCCGATGCCCACGCTCCGGGTAGAAATTACTAATAGTACATTTTTATTACTTATGGACCCTCCATGTTTCTCGTCATTTTCGCAGATGGCGAAATGCGACTTCTCCGCTGGATCGACCCTCCTCATGAGCGGTATATTGACCGTTATGTGGGTACTATGGGACCGAATAATGGACTTGGAGTACCGAATGGAGACTCTCAATGAGGAGAACAATGAGCTCCGCCAGCAGATGCAACGCGAGAGGGGAAACGAGGAGGTTGTCAACATAGGAAGCTCTTATGATCCCACATGTTGCTGCGCGAACCCGAGCTGCATATGTGCGTGCCACTACCACGATGGCCAGCCCGTCGAGGCGGCCCCTCCAGATTCTCCATGTGGGTGCCACGAGGCTCGTTTGGCATGTAGGCCACGAGGTGCGGAATGTGTTCATCTTTGTGCGATGAGGAGTGTTGTGTTGATGTTTTGGGTGTAGAACTTTCCATAAATTCATGCTGTATGTGCAATGTATGTGTTGTTTCGTGTTGTAAGTGCATGACGCCTTCATTTTCTGTGACCTTCATATTCTGTGCCCTCTTTCCATAACGATGTAATGTGCAACGTTGTTAAGCATGTGATGAATTGGTTGTTATGTACGTGGAGTTGTTATCACAAGGCAAAAAAAATTGTCATCAAGGTATGTCTTCTCCAGCTACCCCGTGTTGTCATCTCTCAGGTGGTTGTATGCCGTACTAAATCAAAGAACTTAGAGCAACCCTTTTATACTGGAAACCATCTTTGAACATCAAACCATCAAGCACTTGAAAAACATCACAAATATTACAAAAGCACAATTTAAAATATTCATTCATCATCTCGTGGTCGCCGCCTCGTACGCCGCATATGATCCTCTGGAGAAGGTGAACTTACTGGGGAGCGGGGTGCATCGCGAAGATCGTGATCTGCGAGGGTGTGGCCGAGGCGGCGGTGGGTACAACTCCTCGGACAGTTGCGACGGCTGGTCATAAAGCATAGAGCTCACCCAATCGGAGGTGGTGCCTACGTCCTGCTTAGATGGTACAACTGAATTAGACAATGGAAAGTACGAGAATTGTTCATAATGAAATACACATGTTTAGTGCATACCGGGGTATGTGGCTGGTGAAATGAGTATGTCGACGGGAAGTCCCCCATGTACTCGTGCGATGTCATGCCTTGATAGGTCGGCACAACCCACCTATCCCGGTCATATAGGTTGGTCTGCACCTGTCCCGGGAGATACGAGGGCATCTGCCCCTCTGGTTGGTCCGGCGAGTCAGGGGCGCTGTCTGGAGTGGGCCCCCGTCGTCCTGGAGAGCGCGGTCGCTCGTCCGTCGCCCTCCGTGATGACGATGCCCGTTGCGACGTGCTATCCCGTCGCAATTGCTGCAAGACGAACATGTGGTTAGACATAAATGGTAAATGAGTGCATGAACATGTGTTGCCCATTGTCGAACCGAGGGCGAAGCGCGTGGAGGCGGCGGCCGTAGCTTTGCCGACTCTCGGGACGGCCCTCCGGTTCGTCGCGGCGATGTCGACCTCCGTGATGGCGTCGCCCTCAGTAGCGGCGTGCTATCTGTCGCAATTGCTGCAAGACGAACATGTGGTTAGACATAAATGGTAAATGAGTGCACACACAAATAGTTGCCAATTGTCGAACCGCCGGGCGGCGCGTGGAGGCCGAGGATGGCCGTCGCGATCACGGTGCCGACGGAGGCGCGGAGGAGGTGGTGGTCCGTGGCCACGCCCGCCACCGCGTGTAGCAACAACGTCATCTCGGTGGCGACCACAACTCAAGCCCGTATCGTACCCTTACACCTTCGCCGATGCGCGATATAACTTACCCACCGAGATTCGGTATTTGACTTCCTATGTCGTATAGCCTCATTAGCCTCGATGTCGTCACGATGTAGCGGTCCACTGCAGTGAAACAAAAGTCGGTTCAAATGTAATCTGCATTGCGTAATGACACAGTACTCTCGCACCGCCTCGTCGACCGTGCCGCTAGAGCGGCGGTGCGCACCTTCTGTATAGCCGCCCGTGAACGGCATGAAGTGGAGGCGGGGCTCCACGTAGTAAGCCTCTGGCGGGTCCGTGGAGCGTACCGGTCAAGGTATGCCCCATGCGGCGCGGTCGTCGTGGTAAATGCGGCCGTGTCTCATCCACAACCATCGTATGCGCATGGTCGGACCACATGTCGCCCACGTCCATTGTGTGGCTCTCGATCTTCGACGCTCGCCTCTCCTCGATTGCTGCAAGTCCATTGAGACATTACACAATCGATGCAGTGCGACATTGACACTAATGCAGTAATTAAATTTGGGGTGTCTTGACATACGGTGGAACTCCTCCGCAAGAGGGCGTCTGGCATGGGAGGGACATCTTTGGTACAGCCCGAAGCGTCTCATGACTCGGTGTGGGGCATGCGGCTCGGCGGATCGCGAACACCAAGTGGCGGTCGTCATCCAGTACCTCTGATCTCGCTCGCCTTTGGTATGACAACCCGTGGGGCGTGTTCGCAATTAATCGTGCGGACCATGGCCACCGGTCTCGTCGGCAAGCGCCAGACGCTCGAACCTCGGTGGAAATCCGAGCACGCACGTCTCGGTCTCTCCTGGACCACCTCAAGCGACCATGCGTCCAACGTGTACCCATTGTGGGCGCATCAATGGGGTCGTCACCACCATACAAGCGCGGGATGAGGTCATAAGGGTGTACACGACGACCAAAGTCGGGCACGCCAGCGGGTAAGTGTTCCCATGACCACAATCGAAGGAGAAGGTAGCGGCGGCTAGGATCGGCTCGGCGGCGCGATGCGCTGCGGCGTCACACAAGCCTCGGTATGTTGAGCTAAGGACTGCTGATCCCGGCTATACGTGGCTGGCGACCGGGCGACCATCCGCCAAGGACTCGCTAGCGGTATGTAGCTAGGCTGCACGAGTCTCGGTCGTGCTAGGGAACAAGGCGTACCCAAGCAGATATAGCGGTATGCAGCGAAGTGCGCCCGCACCGCGACCTCATCTGCGTCTGCGGGGCAGGTCATGAAGCGGCGAAGCCATCCATGTGGCACCCGGCTGCGTTGTCTCGGATCGCATGACCGAACCGGTGACCAGACGGACCTTCCAATCTGCTGCCTTCGGGGTGGCACCAAAGCGGCACCACGGAGGGGTAGACTGTAATCATCGTGGCGTCTGCGGCGTAACCGTCATCTCCCCAGCGGAAGTGGAAGGTGTGAGTCTCCGGCCTCCATCGATCAACGAGCGACAACGATGGCGCATCGTCTTTGGAACCCATGCGGTAGATCCAACATGCGGGCAATGGGCGTGGACCGTGTCCCGTAGTAGTGGGATGTACCAGGGTCGAGACGCCCGATTCTCTCGGGGCCCTAAGGACGAAGCAAGGAGGCCCCTCTGCGGGTGCCGACAACCACACATGGCATCGGTGGTGCTCGTCCCAACGGGGCTCTAGCAGCTCGAACGCCATGTCCTGCCAAAGAAGGATAACAAGTTAGTGTACATTACAACAAAATGTGCAACAAATAACAACATAACTCACAACAAATGTTATGACAGGAAGCGTCTGGAATGTACAAAAACATACGTAAAATGTGCACACGAATATGACCCACACGACAAGGAAACATATGGAATGTGCGAAAATATACATAACATGGTAATGTGCAATACATAGCTACACCATCGAGCCAACAAATAAGCGTACACCTCCTGAATAATACATTACATATGGATTGTGGTTGGTACTACGGAGCGTTGCTTGATGCCGGCCTGTTTGGGCACTGACCGAGGGAGTGGCCAAAGGTCTTGCATAGCCTACACTTGGCGCCGAACACGATCCCCTCGGCGGCTCTCATCCATGTCGTTGCGGATCGGCGGCTTTGTCGTCTACCACGCCCGACATGCTTGATTGCATCGTTGGGCACCCACTTTATCTCCCGGCCATAATTCCCTGTAGTGCATGTCTACCCGTAGGAATGGAACTCTGCACTCCAGGTTGCATACAAGTCTGCATGTCGTAGTACTTGGAGATGTCTTGTGTCGGCGCTTTGGTTCCATACAGCGCAAGCCGCGTACACATGGGAGCATGGCTTGTGCGAAGCGGGGCTTGTTGCGGTGCAAGATGCTTCATCACCAAGCGTGCATACCGCTGCGCTCCCCTCTAATGTGACCCATGACATATACGCCTTAGGCGGACCTCAAACTTTCTCCTTAGAAAATCAATGGGCTGAGCAATGTGGGATCGAGCCTTCTCCATCTTCTGTCCATGAAGGCTGCATGACCTCGAGTATTGCTTGTTTTCCTCAACGTGCCTGCGCCATCGGCTCTATTCACAAAGTACCCGACGGTACGGTTCCAGGTCTCGGCCACAATTGCCGTGATCGGCAGGGATCTGACGCCCTTCAATACACCATTGTAAACCTCCGACATGTTCGTTGTCATGATCCCATACCTCGCCCCACCGGTGTCGTGCAACAAAGACCACATTTCCAAGTCAGGTGCATTCGACTGAACCCATTGTGAGAATACCCCGACTCTTGTGGAGCCCCCCTCCACGGCCCCGCCGCATGCACATGCTTCGTAGCCTCTCGATCGAGCTGCCTCGCAAGGCGTCGAACTTCCGCTCAGTTACGCATGCATAGCTTCTTGAACATCTTCATGAGGTCCTTGCTACGGAACCTACGTGGAAGTTCGCTGCAATATGCCTCATGCACCGGTTCTTCACATCATCCATCGGGCGGGGCTGCGTCCCGATCTCGCAGCGTTCCCAACGCAGACATCAAGCCTGCATTGCGGTCTGAGATAAGGCACACTTCGGGCCTGTCTTGCACTACGGCATTCTTCAAATTGCAAAGAAACCAAAGCCAGCTATCTGTATTCTCGCTCTCCACAATTGCAAATGCCACTGGGAGTAACTGGTCATTTGCATCGGCTGCAACTGCGGTAAGGATAGTGCCCTTGTACTTGCCGGATAGGAACGTCCCATCTACGGTTAGCACTGGACGACACCACCTGAACCCTTGTATCGCCTGATGGAAGGCCCAGAACACTCTGTCAAGAATGAAACAGTTCGGGCCCTCCGTATGATGGACCCTCTCCTGCCTGTTTATGTAAGTGCCTGGGTTTGATTGTGCAATTTGATTCAGCATTCTTGGGACCAGGTCGTACGCCTCCTCGTACGTCCCATACATACCGTGCAGCACCTTTCGCTTCGCCCGCCACACCTTCTTGTAGCTCACTTCGTAGCCCGCCTCGTTCGCTACTGCTGCCATCAGAACCTTCGGGGTAATTGACACATCCGCCTGGACGAGGTGCGTGACCACCTCCGCAACATAACGTGATGTCATGTTGCGGTGTCTATGTACTGGCCCCGCAAGCTCGCAAGTGTGATCTTGCAGCACCGTTATCCGGAACTCCGTGCCAACGCCCTTGTACCGTTGTGCACGGACTTTGCCACCACATGACCCGTCCACACACTTCACAACGGGACGGGTCTGGCTTTGACTTGTGGACCCGATACGTCCGGCTTATGTTGGCGGCATGTCTAGCAATAGCTCGCTGGACAGCACTCTTATTACGGAAGCATCGCCCGGGAAGAGTGCGCCTCGCTGAACCCCATTCTCCCTCCTCCGTGGCGTAACTAGGGCTGCCGCCGTGATGTCGTCGACCGGGCGACACATATGCACCGTCCGTCGTAATAACACGACCTACCACCCTCAGCTTGCACCTTCGCCATCCTCGTCCTCTCCGAGCTGTGCGTGTCAACCTCCTCATCCTCCTCGCTGTCCTCTTCTTCCACCCGGTCCCCAAGATACTCATGGCGATCAATACGGGCGGCCCACCACTGTCGTGCACACCTTCGTTGCGCTGGAAATTCTGCGCACGCCTCCTGTCGTCTTCATCACCCACTTCCTCGCCCACATGTTCTCCCGCAGAAGGGTCTTCATGACCGCCGGCCACTTCATCTCCACCAGCGGCATCTGAACCAACCATGGCTGATGATTCTGGCCTCTCCACGAACTCGACATACACCATTGGCCTCCCATATATGGCAGCATCAGGGTTGCGCACGACCTCCATGTAGTTCGCCCATGAGGCGTCATTGGTCACCTTCAGAAGTTGCCATATGCTCTGCCTTTCATCATCCACCATTGTGGCATAGACCGCCTCGATCCGTAACTTCTTCCTTGCGGTCTCTCGATCGAACGCCGAACGGACACACCTCCGTAGCTCAGACAAGCTCATGGCGCTCAGACCGGGTGCCCGGATCACGATCCGCTCGCAATTTGACAGGTCCGCCCCATACGGCCCATCACGTGCGAGACCACTCCCATAAAACACCATCAATTGTTCAATGCCGACCATTGCGTACCTAACATAAGTGCATAATCAACCATTTTAGTACACAAAGATGTAACAATCGTACCATCTAATTAACAGATTTCGATTAGTATATGTTTTGTATTTCTAAATCTACGATGTATTTGTAACTATTTTACTTTCAAATTGTACCATACATCAAATTAAATATTCATATCATTTTTATTTCCATACTACGGTCATTCACTAAGCACACTAATTATACAAATTATCTCTAATCTACAAATTTACCACCTACAAATGCTCCAACATAAATATTTACTTTTCAACACATACACATTATTTACACTACAATCTTTTCTAACTTTTACTTAATATAGTATTTATGTAGCTCTACTATAACTTTCTATGACTGCTATTATATTTTATTTCTAATCTACCAAATTTATTTGTAATTTCTTTTTACCACATACCGCACTGTATATAGTTCTTCCCTAAGCGTACTAATCATATGCTTCTAATCCTACTACTATTGTTATCACCTACAATTGCTCTAACATAAATATATATTTTCTCAACATCTACACACTACAAATTCGTATTTTCCACCTAACTGAAACTACTCTCTGAAGACGTATGTTCACTACAAAGGAAAACACTACATACACTACAATACATTATGCCTAACATATGCATGATTTGCTATACATACATAGCGTATAAAAGATTCGCATAAAATAACGATAACACAAGATGGCTTGCTTAATTAAAGGCTAATGACATACATAAAATGATAGTTGCACGGGCACAAAACTTACCTCTTCTTGAAGCTCACGAGACGATCTACAACTTTTGTACTTGCCAAATCCGCTGATTCCAAATGAAAACAACTGAAATCTTACGGCTTTCGCTCCTCACTTTTCTTCAGTTCCTCCCTCGCGCTCGCTCGGTCTTCACTAAAAAAAGCAAATGAGCTTCCTGGATGTCCATACACGCGTGAAGCTCGGTTTTATCTCTGCATTCATCCATGAGTGAGGGGCCATGCGAGCTAGGTGATGACGCGTGTGTTACTTGTGCTGCTGGGGGTGAAAAAACCAAAAAAATACGCTGCTGCTTTCGGCGCCGATTGGACAGAGCCAAACGCGCGGTCGGGAATCAATCCCGCGGTCAAATCAACGGTCACGCGGTCGGAGGGCAGTCGCGCGGTGGGCAATCGGACGCGCGGTCGGTCGTCGGCGCTCGAGGAGGGGACGCGCGGTCGCGAGCGCGATCGCGCGGTCGACGCGCGAATGGCGCGGTGGGGAGCGGCGCAGGCCGGTCGTGCGGTCCCCGACCGCACGACCGGGCCACGTGGCGGCCTGGGGTGATCCCGCGGTGGGAAGGGGTCCAAAAGTGGAATTTTTTTATACAGGGGGTTAAAAATAGAATTTTGGGTATTTTAGGGTCCAACAGTGTCCAAATTTCAAAGCGTGCTGCTCTCGGTTGGCTATAGCGTCTGAGACACTAGTGCATGTACAAAGGACAGCGACAATAAAAATTTGCTATTCGGTGGTGACAAGCAGCAGCATAGTACCTTTGGAGAGAGAGTAATAATTAATATTATTCTTTTTTTGTGATTTCTTTTGTATTGTTTTTATGTTTTTGTTGTCGCTGCAGGTTGGACATTTCAAAAAAAAAAAAGAAGCAGAGGTGTGAAAAAAAGAGCTTCCGTTAGACGCTGCAATCATTCACCTTCTATATGATTGCTAGGGGTGCAAACGGGTCGGGTTAATCCCGACCGATCCGGCACCGAATCCGATTGGTACCGAATCCGAAGAAAAAATATGGGTTAGGATATGGTAACAGCAATATTCGTCCGAATCCGATACGTCTTCAAGTTTGATTTCAGGTTAGTGCTACTATTTGACGTTTCATTTTCTTTTGCAATGGTAAAATAAAATCTTCCACATCAGCCTATTAAGTAGTAACATTAAGTTCTTGACAGTACGTCCTCCTAATTCATTTGTTGTACTGCATGCATTCCTTACAAACGGGTTAATCCCGACCAATCCGGCACCGAATCCGATTGGTACCGAATCCGGAGAAAAAATATGGGTTAGGATATGGTAACAACAATATCCGTCCGAATCCGACCCGTTTGCACCCCTACTGATTGCTATCGACGATCCTACAAAAGACTTCCATCACACACACGCACAATAAGGGATGCTATATACGTGTGCATAGTCGTATCATGGTTGTGCACGTAGGTGAGTCCGTGCATGTTGCATGTGTGTGTGAGTTTTTGCAGTTGTGTCCAAGTACTCATGCGTGTTAGCTCTGATGAGAATCTTCATCGCTGTCAAGATGTGTCACTGGTGAAAGATAATTGGAGCTGAGTAAGAGATTGAAGCCGTCGGTGAGGTGTGTCACTGGCAGTGAAGATGTGAAGTACACCGGTAAGTTGTGTCACCGGTGGCATGGTCCGTAAGAAGAAGGTAAAACTTCTTGGAGATGTGTCAGGAGATCAGACTTCATCTTGAGAAGTTTAACAAGTCAAAATTAGGGGGAGATTGTTGGAACTAATCTTAGCTCATGCTAATTGTGTTGGACGTGGTCGAAGCTGCAGTCGAATGCATTGTTGAAGTTGTAGTCGAACGTGTGGTCGAAACTACAGTTGAAGGCGTGGTCGAAATAGCAGTCGTGACCGTAGTTAAAGTGTAAGTGGTCGTAGGCCTAAGTCATGGTCGAAGTCACAGTCGGAGTCGTGTGTTCGAGTTGTACTCGTAAGAGTACTGTAGTAGGGAGTAGTAGTAAGTCGTAGGGAGACTCGTTATCGTAGGCATAGTCGGGAAGCCGTGGTCGAAGCTGGGCGTCCGAGTAATGGCTGAGTCAATGAGTTGACCGAGTCTTTCGGGTAGTGCGCGATGTGCGTAAGTCGTGGAGTTATGGTGCATAGTGTGCGCAAGTTGTGGAGTGATATCCGGTGAAAGCGGATCACGGAGCGTCTATTTATATTCTTGTAATTAGTCTGTTAAGAAGAGCGGTGAATAATAGAAAAAGGAAAAAATGACACAAGTAAGTTCGCGTCGGAAAAATTATCTTCTGTTTGTCATCTTCCCATGTATTATACGTCTACGGATGAATCAAATGTGTGATTCATAAGTTGAGTTTCAACATAGCTATCTTAACCGGGTCAAGCCCGGCCGTGCCATACTGGACGGCCATGTGGTGGGCCAGGTTGCCGCCGGCCAAGTTGCCGGACAGGAAGACCCTTCCTGGATCGGCGCCGGAGTCGGCGAGCTACGGGTCATCGTCGTCTGCTCCCCAAGATATGAGCCGCTCGCGGAGCCAGAGGAGGCCGGCCGCGACGTCCTCGTGGGCGCCTGGGAGGCGGTGCTCCGGCGCCAGGCGGTAGCCGAAAGATTCATCAGAAGTTCTTAGCAAGGCTAACTACTCAGCCCACGGCGTACTACGGTTTCAGATGTTTTGGCCGAGGATCATCATCTGAGCTGTGTATAGCAATTACCTCTTTTAATTTCTATGGCTTCAGTGGGCAGCTAGCCCTGTTAAATTAGTGCAACACGCAACACCAAAGGAGAAGCAATTCGCAAGTGGCGGAAGAAAGGAGAGGAGACAAATTGATGCCCGGTCACAAACACAGGATCGACCCGTATCTTCACCTGACCTGGCTAGTAGCTGCCATTTGATCCATTTTGATCCATCTCTAATTATTCAATCCAAGAGAAACAAGAATAACCAATGCTGATGCGTATGTGTGTAAGACAGCGACTCGTGGGCGCATGTGGATTTCTCTTCCGTTAAAAAGAGCAACAGTGGCTACGCATTAAACTCTACGAAAAGTATTTCGTTTTGCAATCCATTTCGAAGAGTAACGAAATGGACCAGATGACCGAAATTTCAGCATTTCAGTCAAACAATTGGAATCAAATTTAAATTTAAAACTTCAAACCTCAGACAAAAGAAATGTGAAGTGCCTTCTTCTCACACATGTATGCTGGGCTAGTGGGATGGTCCTGAAGGTCCCGAGTTTGATTTGTGACGGCACAATTTTTAGTTTCTTTGCTAGGAATTACGTGGGATCCATATCGGGTTCGATTCGCGACGGCTAAGGGATTTCTATTTATTTTAACTCTTCATAATTTAAATTAAAATGAAATAATTTGGCTGAATTGAAATTTTTTCGTTGGATAGCGAAAGAAAGGAAATTTCCAAAAATTCGGCACCATAGTATTCAGACTCCATGATTGAGATTTTCCATCCATAATTGATTCATCATGCTAAATCAATAACTTTCTTTCTAAATTGATGCATTTTTTAATTAATGAATATTAACGGGTTTGTCTGATATATTATGGGCCTGTTTGGTACAGCTCCTGTTCCCAGCTTCTCTGTTGAATCCGGTGGAGCTGTGCCAAACAACCCGCTTCCTAAAATGACCAGATTCAGCTTCTCGCGAGGAGCAGGTTCCAAAATGAACTGTTCAGGAGAAGCTGGGTTGAGGTGGATTCTTGTGGGGAGTCAACACACCCTAAATACAATAACCTATTGAAGTTCGTAGTATTTACCCGCAAAATGCCACCATATAAAAACCAAAATCCCCCGTACCCCGTTGCCCGTCCGCCTCCCTGCATACCTCTCGTGCCCGCCGCCTTCCCCTCTCCCCTTCCCCTCTCACGCCCGCGCACCTCCCTCCGCCCCTCAGCACCGCCGCCGCCGCCCGGCCGCCTCCCTGCAGATCTCCGCCGCCCGCCTCCTTCCCGTCTCCGCCCCTCAGCACCGCCGCCGCCGCCCGGCCGCCTCCCTCGGGCTGAGCCAGCTATTATTTTTCAAAAGAATTTTTATGAGCTTTTGATCTTGTACTTTGAGCTTTTGATCTACATCATTTGGATGTCCTTCACCTTTGCTTTTTGTACAAAACGGCATGGGGAAAACTCGAAGGTCAAGTGGCAATAAAAATATGAAGGGTGTGCAGTGGCGGAGTGAAACATAAAATACAACTGTAGAGTTGCCAGTTGCTGGTTTCAGCGGTTTATGGTTCAGGACTTCAGGTGGTCTGAAGAATGAATCATTTCATCTTTGTAATCAATAGAAATGTTTGGATGCTATTACCCTATTGTAACCAAATGTGTGTGAAAATGCTATAGTACGGTGCTGGAATCAAAATAAACGATGCAACTCCAAATGCATGGCATCTTTGTTTTGATGATTGATGGAATATTAAACATGTGTAAGGCCCGAGGGGTCTGAAGAGTTTAGAAGCTTGTAATATATGTCAATAACAATGCCATGATGAAAAGGTTTTGAAGATTTTAATGTGTGTAATATTTCTACGACTCTCCCCGTGGCGTTGTAGGTCTAATTGAACTCTTTTTTCTCGTCTCATGTTATTGCCATATGTTGTTGCTTAGTCTTTTGGAGGCTCCTCTTGTTATGCTATAAAGGTGGTGTTCTTGCGTTCATAGACTAATCACTTACCATCGATGCCTTTGTGATCTTTGAACAATTGCCAGACCAGCATTCTCATGGTTCTATTTTCCTTTATATTTCCCGTGCCACGTTTGTTGTACGCAAATGTCAAAAACAGTATAATGCATGCTAAGGGTAACAACATGACAAGAAATGTCAAAGAAGAGCTCTTAAATCAAAATCTCATGGTTACAACTAGGGGTAACATGGTCTATTTCCCTCCAATCTCTTCTTTTAAGAATCTGGAGCCAACCCACTAGCCAAACGTTTTTCAGAGGTAGCTCCAGATTCTCAGAGAAGTGGATTCTTACAGAATCTGGAGCAGAAGCTGAAAAATAAGAATCTGGAGCTCTGCCAAACAGGCCCTATATATCATTACACTTGCAAGCATCTAAAATAATCCAAAAGCAGAAAGACTTGGTGCCTAGATATTATGGTGTTCTTATTTCAGCGCTATATATATATATATATATATATATATATATATATATATATATATATATATATATATATATATATATATATATATATATATATATATATATATATATATATATATATATATATATATATATATATATATGAGCACTTGTTTTTTTAATATATATATATATATATATATATTAAATATATGTATGCATATATATTAGATATATGTATGTATGTATAGTATGTATGTATGAATGTATGACCAAACAATGCTCAATTATTCAAGGCAGGCGGGATACAAGAGTCACTGGCACAACGTCACACGTGAACTACGTGGAAAGCACAACCTCCACACAACAGCGACATGTTCAGCCCGACTCGGCAGCTCCGGGAGCGATGAACCGCCTGATTACTCGGACCAGCTCGCCTGAGACCGCAGACATTGGCTTCACCGCGAAGAAGCCGTGCTCCTCGCCGGCGAATACGACGAGCTCCACGGCCTTCCCCATCGCCTTCAGCCGCTCTGCGTACTCCACGTTCTTGTCCCTCATCAGGTCGCACTCCGCGGCCACGACGAGCATGCGGCCGGCGTCCACCGAGCCTAGGTTTGGGCAGTCCGGCCCAAACGGGTTGTACAGCGGGTGGTCCTTGTTCGCTCCGGCCGGCAGGCTAAGACGCCGGTAACGGTCGCACATGTCCCGAGTAAGGAATGCGGTCTCCGTCGTGTCCAACTCGGATTGGGTCGGCTGCTCCGAGACGAACGACGGCATGAGCAGGATGTAACCGGCGATCTTTACCGGGTCGAGCCCCGCCGTGCCGAACCGCTGGGCCATGTGGTGAGCTAGGTTGCCGCCGGCAGACTCGCCGAAGACGAACACCTGGCTTGCGTCGGCCGCATCGGCGAGCCATGGGTTTGAGAAGAGCTGATCGCGGAGCCAGAGGAGGGCCGCCGCAGCGTCCTCGTGGGCGGCGGGGAGGCGGTGCTCCGGCGCTAGGCGGTAGTCGAAGGAGACCACGACGGCGGGAAGCTCGGCGGCGAGGCGGAGGCAGCCGGCGTGGAAGTTCGGCCAGGTGCAGGAGCCGATGCAGAAGCCGCCGCCGTGGAAGTACACGAGCACGGGGAGCTTCTTGCGCTCCTCCTCCCCTCCGGCCGTCGTCGGCCTGTACATGCGGAGGCCGAGGCCGCGGTCGGCGTCGTACACGGAGTCCTTCCAATCGACGCGGCCGTCCTCGTGGTCAACGCCGACCAGGAAGGCCGGCACCGGGGAGCGGACGACCGTGCCGTCGCTGAGCACCTGCAGCGCGCCGCGGCAGTCCTCGACGACGTACGGCCGCGGCTTCGGATCAGCTGAGGACGCCATTGCTGCTCGCGTGTGAATTGTGACGGGCTGTCGTGTCTTGTCGTGCGTCACAGTGCGCGCGCGGCGTATATGCATCTCTCCGTGGATATACATCGAGTTCCGATAGCCCCGTATCGGTTACGGGAGCAGGCAGAATACCATTTACAAAGTGATAGTGTACCATCTAACATACTAGTTTTTTAGAGAAGTATTACATCATATAACTAGATCTAGAATATTTTAGGGATAAATAATTGACAATAATTAATTTGCGATAAATAATTGATAATATTGTTCATTGTTACTTGAGATATATAATGTGTATATGAAGTGATGTTGGTAAGTTTCGTTCTTGGGAGTGTCTAGGCATCACGTGAATGTTTTCTTCCTATCTATCATCCAAATTT
Organism: Dendrocalamus sinicus; assembly: GCA_036346575.1. Taxonomy (NCBI): domain Eukaryota; kingdom Viridiplantae; phylum Streptophyta; class Magnoliopsida; order Poales; family Poaceae; genus Dendrocalamus; species Dendrocalamus sinicus. The sequence goes on along the minus strand of CM070659.1, from coordinate 28,229,987 downwards.
GTGACTCTTAGATTAGAAATCAAGAGGCTTCTTGTTTTTGAAGGGAAGATTTTTTTTCAAAGGGGAGTAGGTAGAATTCAAAGGGAAGGGGAGAATTCATGACTATTGGATCTCTAATCCAACAGTCCTAAATCTAGATGATAGTTAGGAAGAAAACATTTAGATGATATTTAACAAACAATTTTGCTATTGCACAGGCGACTGAAATTGCACTATCAATCAATTGAAATTGCAGCCCCCCTCCAAAAAAAACACCTGCAACTTTAAGTGATTCAGAGTGCAACTTCAGGTGACTGAAAGATAAAAAAATTTCAGTCGCCTGTGCAATAGTCACTCCCTTTAACAAAACCCTCCGTTCTTTCTTCTCAGGTTGATAGAGGTAGTTGTGTGGATTGGAGCTGCATCCTTTTGCATGGGCACATGAGGTGTTGTCCTATCCCTATGCATGGGCATCATGTGGTTTGTATCAGCCAATCACTTAAAAAAGGAATAGAAGTTAGGGATACATAACAGATTGTCTTACTGTTCCGTTTCTTGTCATCCGCTGGAAAACTTATACAAGAGATTTAGTACAAATCATACGTCTTTACAATAATTAATATTCCAAGTTGGACAATATTGTTTTCTCTTTTTGTTTTCTGTTCTTCTATTTTTGTGGACAGGTTGGAAGATACTAGATTCGAAAAAGAAGAAAACTTTGACTATGGAGTACAATCATTCACCCTTTTGATTACCATCGATGATCCTACAAGGAGATAGCTCGAGACTAATCTTTTAAAAGAGATAGCTCAAGACTAGTCTTTTTAGAAGAGATAGCTCAGGACCGCTTATAAGGTTGTTACTTTGTCAATTGGATTTGAGGGTATAATAACTACTTGGGGTTGGGCCGCTGGTTTAGCCAGTTGAGGGTCAAATGGTGGTTTAGAGGTTTGATGGTGCTGATACTGTGCAACAATTGGTATGTGTGAGGGAGATTTGTAGTTTAGCCAGCCTAGGGTCGGACGATAGTTTAGCGGTTTGATTGCACTAACGCTGTGCAACAATTGGTATCAGAGCCCAGCAATTCCGGATATATGTCAGGCCTCACGGTTGCCGGGGAGCACATCTGATGTATGAGGGGGAGATTTGTTGGGATAATCCTAAATCGTTTGAGGGAGAAGGCAGAAGCATAATTTATAAGAGTGATGATGTACCTACCTGTCAGGCAGTCTTTTAGGGGGAGATGGCACAAGACCACTTATAAGGTTGTTTCTTTTGGAGGGAGATGGCCTAAGGTCGGTTATAAGGTTGTTGCTCTACTGGTTGGATTTGTGGGTATAGCGGCCCAACTACCTTGGTTCGAGCTGTTGGTTTAGCCAGCCCAGGGTTGGATGATGGTTTAGTAGCCTAATTACGCTGACACTGCGCAACAATTCGTATCAAAGCCTAGGTATCCTGGATACATCTCAGACCTCATGGTTGCCGAGGAGTACACCCGATGTATGATGGAAAGATTTATTGGGATAGTCTCACATCATTTGTGGGAGGAGGTGGAGTATAATTTATAACAGTGATGGTGTATCTACCTTTCAGGCTAGTCTTTTGGGGGGGGGGGAGATGGCCCAAGACCGCTTATAAGGTTGTTTCTTTTTGGGGTGGGGTGATGGGTAAGACTGCTTATAAGGTTGTTGCTCTACTGGTTGAGCTTGTGGGTATAGCAGCCCAACTACCTGGAGTCAAATGATGGTTTAGTGGTCCAATGGCGCTGTAACATTGTTGTTATGCCGGTTGGGCTTGCTGGTATAGCGGCCCGACTACCTGGGATCAGACGATGGTTTAGTAGTTGATGGCTTTGATGATGCGTAACAATTTGTATCAGAGCATAAGTATCCGAATACATCTCGGGTCTCACAGTTGCCAAGGAGCACACCCGATGTGTGAGTGGCGATTTGTTGGGATAGTCCCACATCGGTTGTGGGAGGAGATAGAGCACGATTTATAAGTGTGATTGTGTACCCACCTATCAAGCTAGTCTTTTGGAAGATGATGGACCAAGACCACTTATAAAGTTGTTGCTCTGCTTGTTGCCTTGTGTGTATAGCAGCCCAATTAGCTTGGATCAGACAGCTAGTTTAGCGGGCCTGGAGTTAGACAATGGTTTAGCAGTCCGATGACACTTCGCAACACATCAAATTTGAGTTGTTAACTTCAACAGCAACTCCTACTCTCTGATAACGATCAAGTGTGGTCAATTGGGGATGTGTTTAGGCTTCAGAGTTTACAAAGCAAATGAGAGTACATGCACCGCTCCTTGTAGGGCTAGTGCTAAACAAGCATTGCTCGACACCACCCATGGTATTGGTGGCCGGCACAATGTCTGGAATCAGATCAGAGGAACTGTTGCGCCCCTCAAACATCTCCAAGTGAAACTTTTGAGTTGAATATTATAGTTGAAAGTTTTTAGAGTCCATGTTGGAAGTTTCGAATCCCCAATTGAAATTCATTTTCATTATTGGTGGTGGCAGGCAACAAGCTCATCGCCGGTGGCACTAGGGCCAGAAGGTGCAGCCAACTATGTGTAGGGTGGAAAAAAATTTGTTAGTAGGTTCATTGGCTTGGTTCAAAATTGTTCCAATTACACTTATCTCGCCTCCCGATTACTGAGAACCAAAGGGCTCACCACTTGCCATGATTGATTCATGGAGTGGGTTATCGGCATCCTATCCATACAACATGAATTTTTAATGATTTGCATGGAAAACAAGATGGAATGAGCACAAGTTAAGTGGATCAGCAAATAATGATATCTCATGCTAAATTTCTTCATATAAAACTAATACACGTGAAAATTTATGATATAAGGACAACATTCATGAAACTTTAACATGAGGGTTAAATTTTACATACTTTACATAATCCTTGCTTGAACAAAAAGCAAGCAACGATACCAAATATAAATAGCAAAATACAACCATCACACATTAGTGTCTTGCATAACTTAGTACATCTAAATACCAAAAAGTTGCTCATATCAACTTCCTAAAGTGAGCTCTAGCCTAAAAGTCTAGATCTAAATGTCGTCGTTGTGCTCGGTGGTGTTAGGGATGTTGGGGGGGGGCAGTAGGGGCTGCGAGCTCCACCTCCTCATGTCCATCGTGGTGAAGATGATGGTGTTGTACTACATGTGGTGGCTTGTCAACAGCTGCACAGATGACCATCACATGACGACGGTTCTTGATAGGGAGTATGACACCCTTTCTAGAAGAGCGAAACAGCCAGCAGTACTCTACTTGGTAAACCTAGGGTGACGTGCTCTAGGTATCTACAAATTTTAAATGATATGTGGTTAGTGATCATTTTTATGAAGTAAAATGAGAGGCAAAGATGAGAAATGATGCTAGGAAAGGAAAAGGGTGCAGCCGTGCGTTGCCTTAATTTTTATTTCTAAAGGAAAATATGGATTTACTGGGTCATTAGATTGACAGGTGTTGCCACTCGTTAGAGTTTTATTAATTTGTAAATTGATTGACATGTGGGTCCACATATCAATGACAGATTTTAAACCTGGATTTTAAAGCATGTTTTGTTATTATACCGAGTGGCTCCAATATGTCAGTGACTCATATTTTAAATATCAGTGTTGGACCGAAATGGTGACAGAGGGGGGTGAATGTCGACTTCAAAAACTTACCCCCAAAACGAACCCCGAAAGAAACTCCTCTTCAATAACTATGAGAGCTATGAAGCTGAGTTCAAAAGATCACTGGAACCCTCAACTAACAGAGAGGAAAGCAAGGAAAAAACAACTGAAGCAAAGCATCCATCCAAATAGAATAAAAACAATAGAAAAGACGCCCAGAGCAAACAGGGCCAGTCAGACCGCTCTATAGAGGCCGGTCAGACCGCCGTTATAGGGCCGGTCAGACCGCCTCTATACGGCCGGTCAGACCGCTCTATAGCCTCCGGTCAGACCGGCTACCAGGACCCGGTCAGACCGCCCCCTGTCCCTAGCAGCCCGAGAGCAACCTGAAAAATCTGAAATATGTGCAATTTCTCAGATCTTCCAAAACTGAGGAATTGAGGGTTTTGCTCCCAAATTTTTCTCTCCAGAGCAACACAACAATAACCTAAATAGCAAGGGAGGTTTGGGAAGCGAGGGAAACCAACTCAAAACCTATAATTTCAGATTTTGGCCAAAATCTGAAAATTACAGGCAGCAGCAACGAAAACTCAAATTCCCATTTCATCTTTGGTCCTTTGGCCTTGAGACTTTGGGGATAGCAAGTAAATAGCCTCTGGACTCTTGGTACCAAGTCTCATGCCATCTCAAAGAGGGAAACAAGATTTACACTAAAATCCTAGAAAAGCTTGGAGAATTTCAGAGAGGAGCACAAAAACCCAAATTACTCAAGATTCACAAAACCTTTGCACATGAGATTTTGCAATTACGTTAGCAATAATCTAAGAGCATGCCAACAAGAATCTCAAGCCATTTCCTCTAGGGAATCATGAAATTCATCAAAACCCTAGAATAGGAAAGAGATGAACAGGGGAGCCCAAAAGACAAAATATGAAATTAAACAAAGTTTGCTCTTAGGATCAACTAGCCAAATGGCTTTTGAGCATCTCCCATGTCATAGCAACCTATTTTGGACCTTTCCACCAAGAAACAACTCAAAACTCACAAAGTCAAGAAATCATATAAAGAGGAGAACGAAGAACAGAGAAGCAAGCACAAGAAATAAACTTCAGATTCTTCATTCCAAGAAACCAAGGATTACAGAGGAGTCCCCATACGCATGGACATTAGAACAAGGGTGATTACATGAAGGATCAACTCTCCCTCTCCCTCTCCATCTCAAGAACACATGAAGAACACTCAGGGAGGAGACAACCAGAGAGACACACTCAGAGAAGCATCGTAGGAGACAAAACCAACCTCCTCTCCTGCTCTCAACAACTCCCTACCAACTAAAGCCTAAAGCCAAAGCAAACCCCTAAAGCCCATTTTGACTAAAGGAAACCCTAACTCTCTCCCAAAACCATGAGGGGGCATGCAGCCACTTCCTCCTATTTATAGCCCTTGGCTAACGGGTCTCCAACCCGTTACGCCCGCTAAACCCGAACGAAACTGTCTCCCACTTGTGCAGCCTTGCGTTTTTCCCGAAACGCCCCTCCTGCACCTTCCGGGAAGCTTCCGTGTTCCTTGTCGTCCACGACTCTCTACCACCTCGAGTTCACGCCGTCTTCGGCACACCTCGACCGTTTTGACCTCGGCACCACCTGCGCCTAGTCCGGTCCTCCGTGCCTCGCCACGACTCCGTCTCGACGTCTTGCAGCCATCACAAACAAGAAACACATCAAATAGCACCGCTCGATATATGTAAGCAACAGAAGCATTAAGAGTAATCTTAAGTAAGTAAAAAGCCCAAACCTGTCGTAACACAAGACTAAGCATCCCAAGCTCATACGACCAAGTTTGATCAAGTCCGACCGAAGCCAACTGCACCATGCAACGACATGGTCCGAACCACTCAAACCAAACTCGACTCTCCTAAACCGATGTCAATTACTCATCACACACGTGGGGTCATAACCACATGGTCCATCAATCAGTTTAATTAAAGTTACTTAATTAATTTCAGCTGGACCTACTTGTCATAGACTCATTATGTATAAACATGTCATTAGTGCTTAATTAATCATCTCTTACATGTTGGCCCTAGTGTCAAAGAGAGAGGGAGTGAGAGAAGGGTAGTTAGCAATGGTGACTTTGGTGAGCTTGCCAGTGGCGAGGGAAGTGACGGCATGGTCTTGACATAGGAAAAATGGAAAGATGGGCTCACGACAAAACTCTGGAAGGTGGCAGTAGCTAGAAAGGTGGTCGGAGGTGATGGCACAATAGCGAGGAGCAGCGGTGGTGCTCAGGTATGTGATGGTATGGTAGAGGGAGGCTTGCTCTCACTCTAAAGCTAGTTGGTATGGGCTCAGGGCGCTATTGCAAAGCTATTGGAGGTGGGCTCAGGGACCAATGGTCACTAGAGTAGCGACGGCGAGGTTTCCTGTGATGGTGCCATGGTTAACCATGACAATGTCTTAGAATACTACATCTACTAGCCAAATTGACCGAAGTGTGAGCATCAGTGAGTCTCTAGGGTGCTCACTAAGGGCATGGATGGAGCTGAGGTGGTTAGAGACGTCTCATCAGTGATGAGCAATGATGATAGAGAGGAGGTCCACGACATCAGCAGGTTCTAGTGATGGAAATGCTGCAAAAAAGGTGTGCGTGAGCTTACATGCAAGCACACAATGGTAGAAATGAAAGGAATCGAGCTAAGGCTCACCAGGGGGTGTAACGGCAATGGTGGAGCTAGCTACCAGAGTTGGGGAAGGAAGCTCGGCTTTGATGATTCACTGCATTTGCGGAGAAATGAAGTGAGTAGAGTGCTCAGAGGGGAAGTGAGGCACATTATGACATGGTCAAAGAGGGAATGATCACATCAGATACATCAGAACGTGGTGGCAGGCTTACCGACGTCGAGAATGACATGTCAGTTCCTAGCGATTCAGGGAGCTTGGAGCTCAGAGAATACACGCAAGAGATTGATGAGCGAGCTAAGGAGAAATGACATGCTTGGGTGACCTTAAATATGGGTAGGTGTGGCAGTCAAGGGTGGAGTGGTCACGGGCATATCGTTATGCAGAGTAGGGAACAAAGGGAAGATAGGCGTGGTGATTTGACAGCTCACTGCTTCTGCTCCTAAGCGAAGTGCTGCTCGTGAGCTTTGTCCTAAGTGCCAAGCTTTTTTCGATGGGAGACAATGATGTTTGAACCTCCCCAAGTGAAGTTCCACTTGTGAGTTTTATCCCAAGTGCCAAGTTCTTGTCGATGGGAGACAGTAATGTTCGCACCTCCCCGAGCGAAGTGCCGCTCATGAGCTTTCATCTGAGTGCCAAGTTTTCTCAATGAGAGATAGTGACATTCGTGTCTCCCCAAGCGAAGTGTCGCTCATGAGCTTCATCCCAAGTGCCAAGTTTTTTCCGATGAAAGACGGTGACGTTCATGTCTCCCCAAGCGAAGTGCCGCTCCTGAGCTTCATCCCAAGTGCCAAGCTTTACCGATGGGAGATGGCAACATTCATGTCACCCCAAGCGAAGTGCGGCTCATGAGCTTTGTCCCAAGTACCAAGCTTTTTCTGATAGGAGATGATGAAATTCATGCCTCCTCGAGCAAAGTGCCATTCATGAGGTTTGTTTCAAGTGCTAGTTTTTTCCAATGGAAGACGATGACATTTGTGCCTCCCCAAATAAAGTGACACTCATGAGCTTCATCTCAAGCACTAGTTTTTCCAATGGGAGAAGGCAATGTTTGCGTCTCTCCAAGTGAAGTACCACTCATGAGCTTCGTCCTGAGTGCTAAGCTTTTTTTGATGGGAGGCGGCAACATTTGTGCCTCCTGAAGTGAAGTGCCGCTCGTGAGCTTCACACTGAGCACTAAGTTTATTCTGATGGGAGATGGGGTAGCAGGATACCCCTAGTAAAGAACAACAAGTGCACTTTATTCTAACATCATGCAAGCAACAAAAACACAAGCCTAGTAAATTATACAAGTAGCTATAGTCCCTTAGCATCTTTGCCGAATAACGCTATGCATCCGCTAGACGAAGCAAAGGCGTCCCGACACCGTGCGAAAATGAGTCCTGAGTGCCAAGCTTTCCCTGATGGAAGATGCGGGCCACTGTTCAAGCTCGACATGTGCTGTGCGCCACCATCCTGGGTCAGATCAACTCTACTGTAGCTACTACTATTTGGGCTCAACCTTGCAGGATCCACCCACGACGGTCTTAGGCGCCGCCTCAACTTCAACCTTGCCACACATCGTGTTCAAGTACATGATAGGGATAATAGATCTAGCCGTGGTTTTGTTGCTTTCCTTGTCCTCTCAAATGCTACTCCCTAGACCAGGTCCATACTACACCAAAGGCAAGGTCGGCGTCACTCCCAAGAATATGGTTCATTGCACCTTTTTCCTTGGCCTTTCCAGCATGTCGATGAAGCTTTTTGAGCATCTTGAAAGTGATGGCTTAACCCTGACGTGGTTTGATCTGTCTTGGTGGCTTCCCCTCAGCCGAACTTTGCTTCACCTTAATTGTGTCTCCCTGACCGTGGACTCTCGTTAGCTCTATGGATAATAAAATGATAACCAATTCATCTTCTTTTGTTGAGGGCCACACCTCGGTTGGTGGAGTACTTCATGCTTCATAGTTAATGCCTCGATGAGTCGACCACGCAAGCATCGACAAATTGGCTACCTTGCGTTTGGGTGCATTTCTCCTTACCTCGAATGCCAACCCTCGGTGAGTCGAGAACTCCTCACATGGTCACACCTAAGGCGAGTTGAGTATACAACACTCTTGTGCACACCTGTAATAACACAGATGTTTATTTGAAAATTTTTAGAAAAAATAATAATTTAATTTAAAATAAAATCAAGTGTTATTTAGTTGCTTCAATTTTGTAGATTTTATTTGCCTGTTTTCAGCTTTTAAAGTGGCTTTCCTAAAAACTAATTTAACGAAAAACATAAAAATATTATTAAATGAAGAATATTTTGAATTTATGTAAAAAATCTATTTCAAATTAATTATTTGAAAGCATTTGGATTTTATCTGGATTTTCTATGATTTTCTAGGATTTTAAAATCAATTGCAAAGCTAAAATGTATTTTTGCAAAAATTTAAAGACTAACTTTAGGTTGTAAATATTTTTCCTAAGTCTAAAATAGCTCTGCCAATTTCTTTGAATTTTTCTGAAATTTTTAGACTTTATTTGCTATTTTCTAAGAGTTTTTGAAGCCTCCTAGTATTTCTAAAAAATTAAAAATGGAATGTAAACCCCCTCTCTCCTCAGCTTAACATGTGTCTGGCCCATATTCAATCCATCCCCACCCAATCTAATTTGAGCCGTCCCCTTTTACTTACCCCTTCATTTTAATCCGACGGCCCCGATTCCTTCCTTGCACCGCGTGCTCGTCATCCGTCCGTCCGCCTCTCCCCCTCTCTCTCTCTTCTCTCTCGCTGACGCGCGGGACCCATTGCCCTTCTTTCTCCTTGCCTTCTTCAACCTTTTGCCGTCGCCATTACCGCACTACCGAGCTCATAAAAGCTTCGGCTTCTCCTTTATGTCCTGAGCAAATGTGTCCTTTGAATGCCTCTTCACTCCCCACCCAATTCCGACTGTTTCCCTGTCTTTAAACCCCGCTCACAGCCGTCACATCCATTTTCGATCGTCTTAACCCTGGTGAGGTCGTGCGCGACTATTACCCCTCCCCACACCTATAAAAGCCCTCCTCGAGCACCCCTCTCCTCACCCCATCTCTCCCTGTGCTCCACTCCTTGTCTCCGTGCTCGAGCTCTCCCCGCATCATGCCCTCTCTCCTCCGCATTGGTGAGCACCTTCGGCGAGGAATTTCGACCTCCCCGTTCTCCCCACACCCTGTCGTCTCCCTCTCTAGCTTTCGACCACACCCTCTCACGACCTCAGTCGCTCCCGACCACTATCGTCTCCATCTATCTTCAACCTTCGGCTTCGACCATTGCAAACCACCGACCAATCTAAACACTCTCAAGCCCGTGACCACTTTCAAAACTTTATAGCCTCCGACCACTCCAATCTCTCTGATCACTTTGTAGCTTTCGACCGTTCCGATCACTCTTTAGACTTTCTAACCTCTGACCACTCTGTAAGCCTTTCGACCACAGCTATTTTCGACCATGGTTGTTTTCAACCATGGCAGCCGATCAATCACTTCAACCCTTTCGACTACCCTTTTCGACCACATATGTAAATCCAACCATGTCCTGTCATATGATCTCAGCTGTTCGACACTTCAGCCACCGACAACACATTAAACTCTGCAAGCCTTTTGACCACCATGTTTCGACCACCAAAGACTCGACCACTTTGTAAGTATCGACTAGTTCCTATATCTTCGAGTACCGACCAATTACTAAAGCTTCCGACCACTTTAAAACTCTAATTTCCGACCACAGCTGTTCAATCACCCAAAGCCTATCGACCACACATAGCTTTTGATTGCCGAACTTTGATCATTCAGCTTTCGACTTCTCTTGTCCGACCACTCTCTTACTTTCGACCATAGTTATTTTCGACAACAGTCGGTTTTCGACCACACAAGCTGTTTGACCACGTAAATGCTTTCGACCACCTCTAATCCTTTCGACCTCCCCACCCAATCACTTTATAGAGCTTGCGACCACCGACCACTCTAAAGTTTCTATGACCGCTAAAACTTTTTCGATCACTATTGTTTTTCTGTCTACTGCATGCTTTCTACCACATAAATATCCTTCGACCTCTAAGCCTCTGATCACTCGGTAAACTTCAACCACTCCTACATCCGACTACTGCCATTTCTGATCACAGCAAAAATACTTCCAGAAGCCCGTATTTCTTCATCCTAACTTTGATCAAGACCATTCAAATTTATAAATTCTTATAAAAACTTAAACTACCCATTTCTAGCCTCTTTTTGAATTTTTGAATTTTTTCTTTTTGTATTGGTTCATCGCGTGTAGACTTTGACGAATCCGGAGAGTTCAATTTCGGTGATTAGCAGCATCAAGACTTCGAGCAAGACAAGTTAAACCTTTGATCGTGTTGCTCCTAGCAATTTAAATTATTATGTTGTTTTTAATTATTATGTGTGCATACTTTTATTCAAATTAGTTCAAATCTGATTACCAAATGCGAGGGGTGATGGCATGGACATACTACCAAATGTGCGAATGAGGCAGCGGGAAAGGGGGGATAGCAGCAAGTTGTCAACATATATGCGAAGGAGAGAGGTCACACACTATAAAAGATACCTGTCGCATGGTGGCCATGTGGCCTACGATTTCAATCGCTAATGAAATTAGCATCACATATTGCTAATTACAATTAAATTAATATTAATTAACATGGCAAATTCATAACACATAAAATTTCTAAAAATATTAGACAATTAGGTTGACTGTGTTAGAAGGCTACAATAAAATTTTATAATTTTTAGAGACCATTTGCTATATGTAACAACTCCTACAAATAGCATAACCATATGAATTTTCGAGCAACATTCACAATGGATAAAATTATAGAAAAATTACACAACCAATTACGTTGTGTCAAGAGGCTGCACACAAATTTTCATAATTTGTTGAGCTCATGTACTATATTTAAAAAAATCAAAGAAGTAGTAAATATAATTCAGTTATGTAATTAAGCCAGCTAATTTGCCGTCTGGTGGCGCGGTGCCAGGCCACCTAGAGCTCGGTGGCCAGGCCGTAGGGCTTGGCCGCACAGTGGCCAGGCAATAGGTTGCATACCGTACGGCCACAGGGCTCCAGATGACACGTATCTACTCTACGGCGTCGCCGCCTGGTGACTGGACGGTAAAACGGATATTTTTTCTAATTCAATATGTATATCGATATTTTTATAAATACAGGTCCAAATAATTCCATATGTGCCAATTCCTCATACTAATAGTAGGTGGATGGGAGAAGGAAACCAAATACCAAAGCATTTGGATTTTTTTTGGGGGGGGGGGGGGGTTAATTTAGGAGCTTATATAAGGATGCATGGCTGGGCACACTTGAACCAATAGGATTAGAGTGCTCTCTGAATGTGTTGTTCAATTAAACATCACCGTTTTTAGTGCACAGAAAGGTTTTCAGAGAGTTGTAGTAGGCGTTAGACATATATGCTGCTTCTCTTACACCTACAACGGAGCAACTCTTACGTGACCAAAGTAGGCATATAGGACGGATTCTTTTGAGTTTAAAGTTAGTTTATACTTGTACTATCTACAGTAACTGGTTTTTAAACGATACGTTTTTTCAAGGTGAGTTTAATAGGAAAATTATAGTAAAGAGTGTACTGGGTTCAGCTGTACTGGCCAAAATCATATGCGATTATTTTCCTCTGCGTACTGCCTCTCGCGAATAGACAGAATTCAAATATTTAAGCCATAAACCATCAGTCCAAAAAAATCCACCTATATGCTGCTTCTATTACACCTAAAACAGAGCAACTCTTTAAGTGACTAAACTCATAAGAGGTCCATTAGGCATGAAAGATGCATATGCTTGGAGGAATGCATGTGAGGTTAAAAGCTAATAGATGAGCTGGTAGTGTGATCTCCTGCATGGAGTGAGCTTACAAAATTATTATTGGGTAACTTTCCATGGATGGACGATGGATACAAGTTGATCCAGTCAGCTAGGTGCCTGACCTAAGTACCTGACACATTTCCAAATGTCAACTTGGCTGGTGACATGTACCATTTGCCTTAAAAGTAAGAGATAATTGGTTATATACCACTGAATAGCGTCTATCTTTATAAAATGCTATTAAAAATATTCTCTCTATTATATGCCACTGAATAGTACTGAAATTTTATTATATGCCATTGCCATCAGTTAGGGTACATTTGCCCTTGGAAAAAAACGATTTTGCCCTCCGTTCAAATCTAACCCTATGATAAAATTAAATATAGAACAAATTGGCTTAGCCAAAAATACTAAATTTTTTGGTGCATCATTGGGGAAGTTTAAAACTTAAATATAAAATTTCATGAACTGAAAATTTCATTTGTGCCATTTTGAAATTTAAATCCAAAATCAGCCTATTTGAGCTATTTTTTAAACTGGAACAAATTCACTGTATAAAAATGTAAAATAATATTTTTTTGGGAGCTTTGTGACATCTTAGGATAATGCAAGAATTTTTCCAGAATTTTTAGACCTCATTTATTTTCTGTTTGTAAATAGCAACCTTTACTAGCATTTAAATTAAAAATCTGAAATTTTTCTTTGAACAGTGCCTTGAAATTTTTCCTAGCGCACTGACATATTGAAAAAATATCTTGTGAATTTTTATAATTTTTAAAGGTTCTTTGTTATTTTATATAAAGCGGGTCTTCGGTCTTTACAAGGGGCATTTTGGTCTTTTTTTTCATAGTTTAACGGTCAGCCCCAATGGTAGTGGTATATAATAGATTTTTGATGCTATTCAGTGACATATAATAAAAAATATTTTTAAATGATATTTTATAGAAGTAGACGCTATTCAATGACATATAATCAATTATCTCTAAAAGTAATGCCATCACATCAAATGGCCATGTATGGGCCTCATGGCCGATTTGGCCCAGGTGACATCTGAAACAAATTTGATGCTTCTGTTATACCTGCAGCAGAGCAACTCATAAGTGGCTAAAGTTACTCTTTTTATTTGATTTATTTCTACTGGAAACTCATATTTTACACAATACAGCTTTATTTCTGATTCCATACTGTAGATAGTCTAGACTGGACAAAACAGCCGAGTTCCATGTTCAGTCGAACAGCTAGCCACCGTACACAAAATGTAGCTAGCTAGTGACCAATGCTGGTAAAGACGTCGCCTTGTGCAGCCGCTGTGCCTGGCTAGCTTGACCATTTGCTCTGAACTGAAGGGCCTAACTAGGATAGAAATGGATGGATGGATGTTCCAACTTCACACCTCGCTCGGCATTTGAACAACACTTTTTAACTCTTAACTATTAAGTTGGTCTATAAATCAACCTTAAACTCCAAAATCATTCACTTTATAATCTCAAACTCTCAGAACCGTCTAAAACATAACCCTTACCCTAAACCATCGTGGTATTATGCTGACTTGGATGTTATGTTGGCACTGGAAACCCATCAGGCTAGCAACAAAGGCATGCAACTGGGGCATGCCTGAGCTTAGGGATGCAAACGGATCGAATACAGATGGATAATGTCTCTACCATATTTGTTTTCATATTTTTTGGATGCGGATATGAATACGGATACCTCGGATACGAATACAAATACGAATAATATCGAATACAAATATGGAGCGAATACGAATCGAAACGAATACGGTCATGAATATTTATCGAAACATGAAAACCCTCTAAACTATACATCCAAAATCAATGAAAACACATAAATATTTTATCTTGTCAAAACATTAATGAAAACTAAACAAGCATAAGTATTTTTATCCACAATAGTTATATCATTGTACAAATTTTAAATCTTCAAATGGCAGTTAATATTTTTCTAAAGTCCTAAATAATTCTTAATAGATTTCTACCATTTACATGCGACTAATAAATTAATTAAGAATTTAAATTTGCATCAGAACGATTTAAATGGTAGTGCATCAATTTAATCGGTGCAAATTTTAATCTACCGACAATACTAATTTTTTTTAATAAACATAAATATTTGCTAGTGGGCTGGTGGTAGGGGAGTTGAGAGAGGCTGGCTTTGGATGGGCAATGTTGGGCTGAAATCTCGGATATCCGAATCCGTATTATCCAGATAATCCGTATTCGTATTGTATTCACCGGATATCAGGCCTACTATATTCATATTTGTTTCCGACAAAATAATTCGTATTTGTTTCCGATCTGAGAATTATCTGAAGAAAATCCGATCCAACACAATCTGTATCCGTTTTCATTCGAATCGATCGGAAACTATCCGATCCGTTTTCACCCCTACCTGAGCTGGAAGGACGTGGCTGCTGCGGTCGTGGCCCAAGGAGACCCGGAGCCTGGCGTGGGTGGTGCTACCCGGTGTAACAGCCTGAAAAATATAAATAGTAAATTATGGAACTTTTTGATTATTTGCTTTTAATTTGATTTGGAGTTTATTGACTTTTTGTAATTATAAAGGAATTTCAAAAGCGAAAAGAGGAAAGAAATCAACACATAAAATAATAAAACATGAGCACCCAATAAGGAGTCTAAAAAGATGATCCATAAACTATCAGGGGAGAAATGTAGTCAAGTATGAGATAACATCTTTAAAAATATTTGGCAAGAAAATTTAAAGGAGGTTAATGTTCATACATATATGCAAACTCATGTGAAGAACCATATATATATATAAGGACATATATATAAACATGAATACCAGAAATAAATAAATATATATATTTGCACAAAAATAAGGAGGAGATGAAAAAATATATATAGGTATATACCCAAGACGTATGTGCAAGTGTATATACATGCAGAATTTAAATGCAAAAACAAAATAAAACAAAAGAAAAAGAAAAGTGAAATGGAAATAACCCAGCCGGGCCGGCCATCACCCCGCCCGACTTCTCGCGCGCGCCGATCAAGGCGCGCCGCGTGGGCTAACGCTCATGCCCCGGCCAGACGCCGCGGCCGCGCTCCTCGCGCTTCGCTTCCGCAGCGGTGGACCACGACTCGCGCCTCGCTGCCTCGCGGCCCCCGCGCGCCAGCCGCTTTCCCCGACCGGTGGCCCGCCTCGCCCCGCGTTTCTTTCTCTGGCCGGTGGCCCCGCCCGCGTCTTCTTCCTCCTCCCCCCTCTTCTCCACGCGCCCGCAGCGCCAGCTTCGCCTCGCCTCTGATCTCCCTCGCGCCTGCCGCAGCCAATCCCTCCCCTCTCTCTCTCACATCTCGCGGGCAAATTCAAAGCACCCCTGTGCTCTCTCTCTTACACCAAATCTCGGGGAGATTTGATTCACCTCCCCTCGTCGGCATGAGCAGGGCGGAGCGCCAGGTGCTGTCCTCGCCGCGCGCCTCCCCCAGCTATAAAAGCTGCGCCCGGGAGCCCCAAACGCTTCGCCCTACTCTTTTCTCCCCTCCCCTATAAGTAATTGGCCCGAGAGCCCTCCAAACCGCTGTCGGTCACTCCTTCTTCCCCAACTCCGGCGTCACCCTCCCCGCCGATTCCGGCCACCTCCGGGCGATCCCCAAGCTCCCAGAGCTTCGCGGGAGCGAGGTGAAGCTAACCCCGGCCTCCCCCGCACCTCCCGAAGCTTGTGGCCCGCCGTCGCCGGAGCGCCGCCCGAGCTTCCGCCGTCGCACGCCGCCGGCTCGCCACCGCGCTCCTCCACCCCGGCCGCCTACACCAGAAGACTCCCCATCGTGCAAGGATTGTATTCTACGCACGACCCGGACCCCTCCGGCCACCGCTCGCCGCCGGCGTCGCCGTCCTCTTCTTCCTCTGCCCGACCGCCTCCCGGAGCTACCTCAAAAGGTATACTTACCCTATATGGGTAAGCATCGCTCGGCTCGGCCGAGTGGCTTCCAGCGCTAACTCATCCTCCCCTTCGCTCCCGTGGCGCGCGTTCGAGCCCCCGGCTCCGCGCCTGCGGTCGAGCGATTTCTTTTAAAACCCTCACGACAGTGGGCCCCACTCGGTCGATCAAGATACCGAGCGCCACGACCCTGGGCCCCGGGTCGATGGCACGCTTGCATCGAGCCCCTGGCGGAGATGGACCTCAATGAACAGTACCTGGACCCACTTGTCAGCGACACAGCAATAAAAGAATTAAAATAAACAGAAACTGACATGTGGGACCCACTGTCAGAAATTTCGTAATTTTTGGAATTAACTGAACTGAGAACTTCAAATAATCATAACTTTTTCATTTTAACTCCAAATTGAATAAGACAAATTTCTAAATTCATCTAAATTCAAGATCTGTCCAATGGAACCGAAATCATAATTTTTAAAGTTCATTTGAATTTTTGGTGATATTTTGTTTATTTGATGTTTTCTTTTTATCCAAATTTTCGCGCACGATTACAATAGCTTACGAAGCTCAAGAGGAAGAGTTCGAAGCAGCAGCACTAGAAGATCCGGATAATCAAGCACCCGACCACTGTGACCAAGGCGAGTCAATACTTTGATCATGTTGAACCTACATTTCCTGCAAATTAATTTGTTTTAAATTAACAAATTGCATGCTGTTATATTTATGCAAATACATGCTAAATTTAATGTTCTAGTTATATGCCACTGATATCTTGAATAATATTACACCCTCTGTTGAAATGTTTGAATAAACGAACCTTGTCGCCCTAGCAAAACTATAATAGTAACATTTCAAAATTAAGTCCGTAATTGTATGCCATGCTTAGCATTGATTAGGAACCTGGGGCAAGAAATTGCCCCAAGCGTCACTTTTATTCATGAGAAATCGATTCGGGCAGTCATGACGGGAATGACTGATATATGTTGGTATGATTACTTTATGTTTCGAAAATCCCCAACTTGCTTTAATGTCTGGGCGGATTGGTTCGAGGGTGTGAATGTGTATGTGTATGTGTGGTGCAGTGGAAGCACAAAATTGAGTTAATAAGGGACTAAAAGTGGGCTAGTGATAAGACCGCCCAGATGCCACTAAGGACTGAATCTTGTCATGTCACCCCGTGTAAAACAGTACAACCACAAGCCCGTAAAGTACGACTTGGCTAAGTAAATTTATCGAAGTTCCAGACTCATCTCACTGGTAGGGGTTTGAAGGGGTTACGCTATGGCAAGGGGGCTGAAGGGACACTAGTGGAGGGTGAAGTTTTCCCGCTGTCCTACGTTGCGGAGAGGTAGAAGTCCGGCTGCGTAGGGGCTGGGGAAAACATCCCGCGCACAGATGGGACCCACCGCAAGTGGGCAGTTTCCCATAAGGGTGAGATGAGAAAAGGGTCTAGATACTTTGAAAAGTCACTGTGATGGTCTGCTCAACCGCATGTCTACGGTATCATATGGGGCAACGAGTTGATTGCCTCTTGTGGTGAAAGTGTACAAACTCTGCAGAGTCAAAACTATTCGAATAGCCGTGCCCACGGTCAAGGGCAGACATGGGAACTTAACTAGATATAGTTCTGTTTACAAAATATTGAAAAATGGGAATGGAAAAGTGAAAGGGCGATGGACTGCCCTGATTTGGAATTGTCCTGGGTGTCGTCCCAGTGGTAAGTTAAGCGGCTATAACGCTGAAGAATTGCTATATGGTGCAGATGCCATGTAACGGTGGATGGAATCTGAATCACTATTATTACTGCATTCATTTACAACATATACGTGTGTTCAAAATGCTAAGTCTTAAGGAATTTTTATATAATTGTATTCAAAAGCACTCTTCGCAAAAGAAAATAAACTTAAGCCATCCTTGATTAGCCATACATGTTATATAACGTGCATTACGTGTGTTGATTCACGAGCACGGGTCGGAGTGCTCACGCTCGCTTTGCGGCAAAAATTCAGAAACAGGGACACAAGACCACTACGCCTACGAGGAAGCTCCCGCTACGGAGGAGAAGAATGACGAAGGAAACTAAGGCGTAGGCTTCGTTAAGTAGACGCGGACAAGTGGACAACCGGCGTTGTGTGCACGTATGTTACTAGTTAAATGATGACATATAATGCACACAGTACCTTCCAGTCGCTTGCCTGTGGATTTGGGTTTGCTTTTGCTGTATTTCCGCTGTGCGTATTTGTAATAATGACATTTGGCCTAGTCGGCCCCTTTTGTAAACTATCACCCGACGTGGTGTATTTCAATTTATGTAATATAATGGATGATTATGCGATGTATGAAATGATTCAGCAATGTACCTGTGTGCACTAACTATCGATCCAGGATTAGTGCGGTGAAAACACGAAGATTCGGATTGAAAAATCTGGTCCGATAAATGAGTATCGAGCATACGATCGCAGGTAAAAGCCGTAGAATGGTCGTTAGAAGAACCTTAGGGTGGTAATTTTTAAAAAACCCGAAGGCATTTCTAAAAATATAGCGTATTAATGCTACTCGTACCCTTCCTAGTTCTGCACCCCTTTACTTTTTTAGTTGACTATTTTTAAACGTTTCTAACGCAAAGTAATTGCCTTTACAGATGGCAGGTAACTGGGATTACGTCGCTCATGGAGTTTATGAGGGCGTGTTCGCAAGAATCCTGCGTAAGCTCCTCCACTACCTAGAATACCCGGAGCAGCCCATTTATCGTGGGCGTCAGACATCTGCAGGAGGGGTGTACTATTGGACGTTTGAAGTCTTTATCTATCCGAAGAGCGAACACGACCCACCTCACGTCTTCCAGACAGAGCACCCGAGAAGCACTAGATCCGCGGCACTCCAGGATGCTGCTCGTCTCGCCGCCGCCCGACTCTGCGACATCTATCAGATCTCCCTGCGCCGCACACCCTTCTGCTTCTATCCTTCACGCAGGGAGGGAGCACGCCATAATGAGACCTACCTGCCAGTGAATGAGGATGATCCAAGGCTCACCCACCATGTTGATCTTACCAGAGCCATGGGAGCATCCCATACTGCTGCATTGGAAGAGATGACTGCCCTCCGGATGCATCTAGTCGCCCGGCACACTGAGGTGGCAACCCTTCGTGACCAGCTTGCCCAGTGCTAGCAGGCATTGGCAGCTGCCAAGGCAGAGGCCGCAGCAGCTCAGGCACAGCTCCAGCAACCTCTTGCTCCGTTGGCAGCACCGGCACCTCCTCCAGTGGGATCAGGCCCGCACCACGGTGATGCGCGCAGAGCGCGCGACCTCGATCTCGATCCGCACCGGCGGAGAAGGCCTCCACCAAGCCGCAGCGCCCCACGTGCTCCCACGGACTCTGATGGCTCCGACCCATCGGAGTTTAGTGGCAGTCGATCCCGCTCCAGATCGCCAAACTACGACCCCTCCGTCAGTGGTGATCGCTACACGGTGTAGTGGAAGTGTCGTCGTACTCATGCCATGCTTGTAATTTAGATGTTGCATCAGCCCTGTTATATTGTAGTTGCGATCATATGAACTCTAACTATTATATTGTTGTAAAGCCCAGCCTGGAAGACTGGCTATGTAAATGCTTGTATGATAATGAATGGCCAGTCATAAGGCCTTATGTTGAATGTTCTTTTGTCGTTTATCTTATGGTTCTTTTTGCGAAGAGGGTTGATACCCTTCCTTTTTCCCAAGGGTAGTTTTAGTACTAAGTTATGAAGCTGTAACTGCAGATGTCCAGTCAAAGGGTTACACAATATCGAGCTCATGCTGACCCTCAGCATGCTGAGGTAGACTCAAACCATGGCACCAACCCCGAAGAAAATCAGAATCAAAATGCTGATCTCCCAAACCCCCCAGTCAATCCCACAATGGCCCAAGTAATGGCACAACAAACTCAGATTTTACAAGCCATTTATGCTGGACAGCAAGGAAGCTCTGGCGGACACAGAGCTGACTTAGGAGATTTCCAGAGGACCAGACCAATTACATTCACATCGGCAGAAGAACCTCTTGAAGCTGAAGATTGGCTTCGAGATACCGAAAGAAAGATGCGCTTAGCCAAATGCGCAGAAGAGGATAAAGTTATATTTGCCACCCACCTATTGCAAGGAGCCGCAGCAGCATGGTGGGAAAATTTTGTAGCTGCTAGAGGTCAGGAAGATGCTACCACCGGAGGTGACACCGAAGCTATCCCATGGGCAGAGTTCAAGAAGGCTTTCAAGGACAACTTCATTCCAGCCGGAATAATGCGGATAAAGAAGAATGAGTTTCGCAATCTCAAGCAAGGGAACTTATCCGTCAATGAATATCTGACAAAATTCACACAGTTAGCCCGGTATGCTCAGAAGGATATAGAAGAAGAAGAAGAAAAGGTTGACAGATTCTTTGAAGGGTTGAAAGATGAATTGAGAGTGCAGCTGATCACCCAAGACTTCACCAGCTTTCATCAGTTGGTAAACAAGGCATTGGCCTTGGAAAATGAGAAGAAGATTCTTGAGGCCAGCCGTAAACGCAAGATGACAACTCAACGGCCACAAGGAAGATTTATTCAGAAATTCTTCAAACCCTCCTCCTTAAGGTCCAATCAATCCAGTGGGTCAGCTCCAGCCTTTAGACCTGGTGGAAGTATGACCCAAGCATCACGCCTAGGAGAACAGTTTGGTGGTACAAACCCCGCAGCAAATCTTAATTGCTATAGCTGTGGGGAGAAGGGACACTTTGCCAACAGATGTCCACATAAGCAGAATGTCACGTCATGATCAAGCTTCAAAGACTGGCAGGGACAGCAGAGCTCTCAAGCTAGCAAAAACACTCCAGCTCCAAACCGAGGCAGAGTCAACCATATTACAGTTGAAGAAGCCCAAGAAGCCGCTGGAGTTCTTATGGGTACGTTTTCTGTCAAGACTATACCAGCACAAGTATTATTTGATTCAGGAGCTTCACATTCATTTATATCTAAGGGGTATGCTGATAAATTGGGATTACCTGTCTATAACCTTAAGAAGCCATTGGTGCTTAACTCACCAGCTGGACCAATTACTGCTACCCTAGTATGCCCAGAGGTGACCATTACCATGGAAAAATGTGATTTCCTTGCGGACCTGATAGTATTAAGCTCCCAGACCTTGGATATTATATTAGGGATGGATTGGTTAGCTAGATACCAAGGAGTCATAGAATGTGCCACCAGAACAGTGAGATTAACCAAGTGTCCTGGTATGACCATAATTGTAAAAGTGGACCGGCCATACCGATGGGGCCGTGCAATATTTTATTGTGAAGATGTACCCCTACAAGGAATGATAGTGGTACAAGATTACCCTGAAGTGTTCCCTGAAGAACTGCCTGGCATGCCCCCGGATAGGGATATAGAATTTGTAATTAACCTAAAACCGGGTGCTGCCCTAGTCTCCAAAAGACCCTATAGGATGACTGTGGAAGAATTGGAGGAATTGAAGAAACAACTTCAAAAGTTACAAGAGAAGGGATTCATCAGACCCAGCTCATCGCCATGGGGATCTCCAGTACTATTTGTGAAGAAAAAGGATGGCACCGCCAGGATGTGTGTGGACTACCGTGATTTAAATGAGATGACTATCAAGAACAAGTATCCTCTCCCCAGGATTGATGATTTGTTCGATCAACTTGGAGGAGCTACAGTATTCTCCAAAATAGATCTGAGGTCAGGATACCACCAGTTGAAGATAAGAGCTGAAGATATACCCAAAACAGCTTTTACCACGAGATATGGACTATATGAATTTCTGGTCATGTCTTTTGGATTAACAAATGCTCCAGCCTATTTTATGAATGTGATGAACAAGGTATTCATGGAGTATTTAGACAAGTTTATCGTGGTCTTCATCGACGACATCCTTATATACTCCAAGAATTCAGAAGAGCATGCAGAACATCTGCGCCTAGTGTTGGAGAAGCTAAAAGAGCATCAGCTGTTTGCCAAATTCAGCAAGTGTGAATTTTGGCTGAGGGATATCAGTTTCTTAGGACACATAGTGTCAGCAGGAGGAATATCTGTTGACCCCGCCAAGATTGCAGCTGTCACCGAATGGAAGCTGCCTACTTCTGTCACTGAAGTGAGGAGTTTTCTCGGTTTGGCTGGGTACTACAGGAGGTTCATAGAAGGATTCTCCCGGATTGCCAGGCCGATGACCCAATTACTCAAGAAAGAGAAGAAGTTTGAATGGACCAAGTCATGTGAAGCAAGTTTCCAAGAATTGAAGAAGAGATTGACTACCACCCCTGTATTAGTTTTACCAGATGTACGCAAAGATTTTGAGGTATATTGTGATGCCTCACATCAAGGGCTTGGATGCGTACTAATGCAAGAAGGCAGAGTGGTGTCATATGCATCCAGACAACTCCGTCCCCATGAAGCTAACTACCCCACTCATGATCTGGAGTTAGCACCAGTGATTCATGCATTGAAGATTTGGCGGCATTACTTGATTGGTAACCACTGTGATGTATATACAGATCACAAGAGCCTTAAGTATTTCTTCACACAACCTCATCTCAATTTAAGGCAGAGAAGATGGCTAGAATTAATCAAGGATTATGATTTAAGTGTACACTACCACCCTGGGAAGGCCAATGTGGTAGCAGATGCATTGAGCCGTAAGGCTTACTGCAATAACCTTATGGTACAGGAATATCAACCTGAGCTCTACAAAGAATTAAAAGCTTTGAATTTGGAAATAGTAGGGCCAGGCACTCTAGCCGCCATGGAAATCCAATCAAGTATAGAAGAAATGATTATGGCAGCACAGCAAGAGGACCCAGCCATTTTGAAATGGAAGAAATTAATGGAAGAATGGAAGGCACCCAATATGAAAATTGACCATGAGGGTACTCTACGATATGGAACACGTATCGTAGTCCCACATCACACAGATCTTAAGAATATGATATTGAGGGAGGCACATAGCTCTCCATATTCCCTCCACCCCGGGAGCACCAAGATGTATCAAGGTATGAAACAATTTTGTTGGTGGCCCCGTATGAAAAGAGACATTGCAGAGCATGTAGCATGCTGTGATGTGTGTCAGAGAGTGAAGGCAGAACATCAAAGACCTGCAGGGCCACTACAGCCATTGCAAATACCCCAATGGAAGTGGGAAGAAGTCGGAATGGATTTCATCACTGGATTCCCACGGACCAAGTCAGGATATGACTCTGTATGGGTCATAATTGACAGGTTGACCAAGGTCGCCCACTTTATTCCGGTTAAGACGACTTACAAGGGAGACAAGTTAGCAGAACTGTATATGTCTCGCATTGTGTGCTTGCACGGTGTGCCAAAAAGGATAGTCTCGGATCGAGGTTCTCAATTTACCTCGCATTTCTGGGATAGCCTACATGAAGCTCTTGGCACTCACCTGGATTTCAGCACCGCTTATCACCCTCAAACGGATGGCCAAACAGAAAGAGTGAACCGGATACTAGAAGATATGCTCAGAGCTTGTGCATTGGATTTCTCCAAAGAATGGGATAAATGTTTGCCATATGCCGAGTTTGCCTATAACAACAGTTATCAGGCTAGCCTACAGATGTCACCATTTGAGGCTTTATATGGAAGGAAGTGCAGAACCCCACTATATTGGTCGGAAGTGGGGGAGAACATTATATTTGGACCCGACGTTCTCAAACAAGCTGAAGAGAAGGTTCGTCTAATCAGAGATCGATTACACGCAGCCCAGTCTAGGCAAAAGAGTTATGCAGACAAAAGAAGAAGACCACTGACATTTGAGGTTGGAGATTATGTCTACCTGAAGGTTTCACCTCTACGAGGAGTTAAGAGGTTTAAAGTCAAAGGCAAACTTACCCCTCGCTATGTGGGACCATTTCCAATTGTGGCCAAGAAAGGAGAAGTTGCCTATCAGTTAGAATTACCTCAAAATCTATCTGATATACACAATGTCTTCCATGTATCTCAACTCAAGAAATGTCTACGAGTACCAGAAGATCAAACTCCACTTGAAGCCATTGAGCTTGAGGAAGACCTGACTTACAAAGAGCGTCCGATCAAAATATTGGATACTGTGGAGAAAAAGACAAGGACCCAAATCATTCGTATGTGTAGAGTGCAATGGAGTCACCATTCCAAGAAGGAAGCTACATGGGAAAGAGAAGATAAACTGCGTCAAGATTACCCCGACCTGTTCGCTAGCTAGGCTGAATCTCGGGGTCGAGATTCTTTTTAAGGGGGGTAGATTTGTAACAACCTGAAAAATATAAATAGTAAATTATGGAACTTTTTGATTATTTGCTTTTAATTTGATTTGGAGTTTATTGACTTTTTGTAATTATAAAGGAATTTCAAAAGCGAAAAGAGGAAAGAAATCAACACATAAAATAATAAAACATGAGCACCCAATAAGGAGTCTGAAAAGATGATCCATAAACTATCAGGGGAGAAATGTAGTCAAGTATGAGATAACATCTTTAAAAATATTTGGCAAGAAAATTTAAAGGAGGTTAATGTTCAGACATATATGCAAACTCATGTGAAGAACCATATATATATATAAGGACATATATATAAACATGAATAACAGAAATAAATAAATATATATATTTGCACAAAAATAAGGAGGAGATGAAAAAATATATATAGGTATATACCCAAGACGTATGTGCAAGTGTATATACATGCAGAATTTAAATGCAAAAACAAAATAAAACAAAAGAAAAAGAAAAGTGAAATGGAAATAACCCAGTGGGCGCCATCACCGGCCCGACTTCTCGCGCGCGCGCGCCGGCGCGCGCGCACAGGCTAACGCTCCGCGGCCCGGCGCCAGCGCCGCGGCCGCGCTCCCTCGCGCCGCTCGCCGGCGGTGGACCGCGACTCGCGCCTCGCGCCTCGCGGCCCGCGCGCGGCCGCTTTCCCGGCCGGTGGCCCCGCCGCGTTTCTTTCTCTGGCCGGTGGCCCCGCCCGCGTCTTCTTCCTCCTCCCTCCTCTTCTCCACGCGCCGCGGCTGACCGCCTCGCCGCCTCGATCTCCCTCGCGCTGCGACCAATCCCTCCCTCTCTCTCTCACATCTCGCGGGCAAATTCAAAGCACCCCTGTGCTCTCTCTCTTACACCAAATCTCGGGGAGATTTGATTCACCTCCCCTCGTCGGCATGAGCAGGGCGGAGCGCCAGGTGCTGTCCTCGCCTCGCGCCTCCCCCAGCTACAAAAGCTGCGCCCGGGAGCCCCAAACGCTTCGCCCTACTCGTTTCTCCCCTCCCCTATAAGTAATTGGCCCGAGAGCCCTCCAAACCGCCGTCGGTCACTCCTTCTTCCCCAACTCCGGCGTCACCCTCCCCGCCGATTCCGGCCACCTCCGGGCGATCCCCAAGCTCCCAGAGCTTCGCGGGAGCGAGGTGAAGCTAACCCCGGCCTCCCCCGCACCTCCCGAAGCTCGTGGCCCGCCGTCGCCGGAGCGCCGAGCGAGCGCCGCCGCCGCCGCGCGCCGCCACCGCTCCTCCACCCGCCGCCTACACCAGAAGACTCCCCATCGTGCAAGGATTGTATTCTACGCACGACCCGGACCCCTCCGGCCACCGCTCGCCGCCGGCGTCGCCGTCCTCTTCTTCCTCTGCCCGACCGCCTCCCGGAGCTACCTCAAAAGGTATACTTACCCTATATGGGTAAGTATCGCTCGGCTCGGCCGAGTGGCTTCCAGCGCTAACTCATCCTCCCCTTCGCTCCCGCGGCGCGCGTTCGAGCCCCCGGCTCCGCGCCTGCGGTCGAGCGATTTCTTTTAAACCCCCCGGACGGTGGGCCCCACTGTCGGTCGATCTGGCCGAGCGCCACGACTGGGCCCCCGGGTCGATGGCACGTCTGATGAGCCCTGGCGGCAGATGGACCTCAATGAACAGTACCTGGACCCACTTGTCACGACACAAAGCAATAAAAGAATTAAAATAAATGAAACCGACATGTGGGACCCCCATCGGAAATTTCGTAATTTTTGGAATTAATTGAACTGAGAACTTCAAATAATCATAACTTTTTCATTTTAACTCCAAATTGAATAAGACAAATTTCTAAATTCATCTAAATTCAAGATCTGTCCAATGGAACCGAAATCATAATTTTTAAAGTTCATTTGAATTTTTGGTGATATTTTGTTGATTTGATGTTTTCTTTTTATCCAAATTTTCGCGCACGATTACAATAGCTTACGAAGCTCAAGAGGAAGAGTTCGAAGCAGCAGCACTAGAAGATCTGGATAATCAAGCACCCGACCACTGTGACCAAGACGAGTCAATACTTTGATCATGTTGAACCTACATTTCCTGCAAATTAATTTGTTTTAAATTAACAAATTGCATGCTGTTATATTTATGCAAATACATGCTAAATTTAATGTTCTAGTTATATGCCACTGATACCTTGAATAATATTACACCCTCTGTTGAAATGTTTGAATAAACGAACCTTGTCGCCCTAGCAAAACTATAATAGTAACATTTCAAAATTAAGTCCGTAATTGTATGCCATGCTTAGCATTGATTAGGAACCTGGGGCAAGAAATTGCCCCAAGCGTCACTTTTATTCATGAGAAATCGATTCGGGCAGTCATGACGGGAATGACTGATATATGTTGGTATGATTACTTTATGTTTCGAAAATCCCCAACTTGCTTTAATGTCTGGGCGGATTGGTTCGAGGGTGTGAATGTGTATGTGTATGTGTGGTGCAGTGGAAGCACAAAATTGAGTTAATAAGGGACTAAAAGTGGGCTAGTGATAAGACCGCCCAGATGCCACTAAGGACTGAATCTTGTCATGTCACCCCGTGTAAAACAGTACAACCACAAGCCCGTAAAGTACGACTTGGCTAAGTAAATTTATCGAAGTTCCAGACTCATCTCACTGGTAGGGGTTTGAAGGGGTTACGCTATGGCAAGGGGGCCTGAAGGGACACTAGTGGAGGGTGAAGTTTTCCGCTGTCCCACGTTGCGAGAGGTAGAAGTCCGCTGCGTGAGGGGTGGGAAAACATCCCGCGCACAGATGGGACCCACCGCAAGTGGGCAGTTTCCCATAAGGGTGAGATGAGAAAAGGGTCTAGATACTTTGAAAAGTCACTGTGATGGTCTGCTCAACCGCATGTCTACGGTATCATATGGGGCAACGAGTTGATTGTCTCTTGTGGTGAAAGTGTACAAACTCTGCGAGTCAAAACTATTCGAATAGCCGTGCTTACGGTCAAGGGCGAACATGGGAACTTAACTAGATATAGTTACATTTACAAAATATTGAAAAATGGGAATGGAAAAGTGAAAGGGCGATGGATCGCTCGATTTGGAATTGTCACAGGTGTCGTCGATGGTAAGTTAGCGGCTATAACGTTGAAGAATTGCTATATGGTGCAGATGCCATGTAACGGTGGATGGAATCTGAATCACTATTATTACTGCATTCATTTACAACATATACGTGTGTTCAAAATGCTAAGTCTTAAGGAATTTTTATATAATTGTATTCAAAAGCACTCTTCGCAAAAAGAAAATAAACTTAAGCCATCCTTGATTAGCCATACATGTTATATCTTGCATTACGTGTGTTGATTCGCTGAGCACGGGGTCGGAGTGCTCACGCTCGCTTTGCGGCAAAAATTCAGAAACAGGGACACAAGACCACTACGCCTACGAGGAAGCTCCCGCTACGGAGGAGAAGAATGACGAAGGAAACTAAGGCGTAGGCCGTTAAGTAGACGCGGACAAGTGGACAACGGCGTTGTGTGCACGTATGTTACTAGTTAGCGGTGACATATAATGCACAGTACCTTCGATCGCTTGCACGTGGATTTGGGATTGCTTTTGCTGTATTTCCGCTGTGCGTATTTGTAATAATGACATTTGGCCTAGTCGGCCCCTTTTGTAAACTATCACCCGACGTGGTGTATTTCAGTTTATGTAATATAATGGATGATTATGCGATGTATGAAATGATTCAGCAATGTACCTGTGTGCACTAACTACTGATCCAGGGATTAGTGCAGTGAAACACAGTAAGATCCGGATTGAAAATCCGGGTCTGACACCCGGGCCACACCTGCATTGTGCCAATCCATGGATTGAAGAAGGATAGCCAGCCCAAGTTGCCGCTGTTGCTACCGGAGTTGATGCTTTGTCCACCAGTGTTTGAACGGTTGCCGCGGCGACGATGATTATTGCAGCGTGAGCCACCCCACTACTACCGGAGTTGCCCCCTTGTGTTGTTGTTGCAACTGCCACCACCGTTGCCACCACTGTCGCCTCTGTCGAAGTTGCGGCTGTCGGCCAGAGTGGTGGCGACAAGAGTGGTAGATGGCGAGTGCAGCTTTGAATTGTCCGTGATCTCCTCAAGAAGCAAATGAGACCGAGCCTCGACAAAGAATAGGAATGGCTTTTGCATCGGCAACAAGGTAGCCATGTAGGAGAACTTCTTTCTTCAGGCTGCGTAAGACAGACAAGACGAGAGTGCGATCGCTAATCGGCTCACCCAAATCGCCAAGCGCATTGGCTATGTTCTTTAGCTTGCAGCAGTAATAGGAGATGGAGAGGTCACCTTGAACGAAGTTGCATAACTCCGCCTCTAGGTACAACATGCGGCTCTCCTTGTCGCCAATGAACTACTGCTCGAATCTCATCCACACAAGCCACACGGTGGAGGTAAGAGTCATCACGATCTCCAAAAGCTCATGTGAAGATGGTGCCATAGAGCCAGGATGGGACAACACGATCCATCTATACCCAATCCACGCTATCGAGTTGGTTCGCTGCGAAGAGCATGTGATCGGCAAGGGCGTATCTGCCGAGGGTGACAAGAAAGAGGCCTCGCCACTTGTTGTAGTTGAAGGAGACGAGGTCGAGGGTGACGAGGACTAGGGCCTTGATGTTGACGATGGAGATGACTTGCGCATGGAGCGCGGAGAGAGTGGCCTCTTGCGTGGTGGCGATGGCCAGCGTGTTGGCGGCGTCCTCCTACGCACCGGCAATGGCGGCCTCCTCTTGCACCTAAAGAGCAGCAATGGTGGGGGCGTTCTTAGCCATGGTGTTGGGGAAGGAGAAGGAGGGGCGGCCGGCAAAGGAGGACCGGTGGCCGGGTGAGGAGAGGGGTGGTAGCGGCCGGCAGAGAGATGTCGGCAGCTAGGGTTTGCAAAAGAGGGGCGTAGGATCGTCTGAAACCATGAAAGTGGAATAATACATAATAATAGTACTCAATATTTTTACTATATATATATATATATATATATATATATATATATATATATATATATATATATATATATATATATATATATATATATATATATATATATATATATATATATATACGTATCCAGATGCTAACAGGCTATTCGGTGCTAACATGTGAACTCTACTTGTGGACCATCGGATGTTCCTCAAACGGCCTGGATCTTTGAAGGTGGAAGCACCCAATCCATTTAAACGTTTTTGCCAAAACCCCCCTACCGGTTCAGTTTCTTTTTCCGCCCACGCCTCGATCCCCACCCCACCCGCGTCGTTAAAATGCGCCATTCGGGCTCCCCCATCCCGTTCCCGTCTGCTCCTACGAAAATATGGCGATGTCGAGCTCCCCCTCTCGTCCCCGTCTGCTCGCCTCCCCCTCCACCCTAGAAGCCCGACGATGGCACCGCCCTCTACCACTGAGCCGTCGCCGCTCCATACCTGCATCGCCGCCCACCTCGGCTAGGGTTTTGGGCGACGGCGCCGCCGGCCTCCTAGGCTAGGGTTTTGGCCAACGGCGTCGCCGCCCTCCACCACGGCGCAGCCTAGCGTCGCCACCTCCTTCCCCCTCTGCACGGCATCGCCCTCCATACCTGCATCGCCGCCTCCCCTCCACCAGCGAGCATGCCGCCCTTGTCGGCTAGGGTTTTGGCCGACAGCGCCGCCCTCCACCACAGCGCGATCCTTGGCTCCTCCTCCGTCGGCAGCATCGCCACCTCCCTCCCCACTGCACGTCACGGCGCAATCCACCGGGAGGTTGATTTGTGTTGTGATTTTGCAAAAGAGCATTCTTCTTTAGATTACGGTTGTAATGCAGCGGTGGTGTGTTTGTGATGGTGTTAGCATGGTAGTTTGTGTGTGAATTGTTTTGTGTAATCAAATTGTGAACCTAAATTGTTTTGTGTAATCAAATTGAGAAGCGATGGATTGTGTAATCAAATTGTGTTGTGCTCTAATTGTTTTGTCGAATGGAGAAACAACAATGATCGAGTATTGTTGTGCAATATTCTGCGCTGAGTGAAACAATGAGCGATGTCAGTGTTTGTTGGTTCGAGTGAAACAATTGTGCTTCTTGGTTCGAGTGAGTGAAAATATTGTGCTTTGGGTTACGAGTGCAGCTATTGGGGAATTGTATTCAGATGCTATTTCGAGTGCGAGAGGCCTGCTGATTTCGGATGGACCACGTATTCCAACCGGTGAAAGAACACTTTACATCACCAACCGCATGATTCGAGAATGATGGATTGGCTTGAATTTGTCATTGATCCCCAAATGAGGAAACATATTCTTCTGAAATGGAATCTGAACAATAGATTTACGTTGTGTTAAATTTCAGCGGTGATTGTTATCTAATCTTCCAAGTAAAATGCGTGTAAAATCTAGTTTTCTAGACAAATTCAATCAATAGAAACAACTGAACAAGTACAGCTCTTCTGTCTTCAACAATGAATTAATCTCAATTAAGCCTGTTAGCAAAATAAAATGTTGCAGTTGGACCTCAAGTTTTCAACAATAACTGTTGTAGTAGAATGGCTAATTATTCTGCCATTTTTCACACCAAAATACTACAGTAACTTAATCTGCAGAAGCAGAACACAGGCATCTCCTTGTAGGCAGAACACAGGCATCTCCTTGTAGAAGGTGACTCTTGTCAGTGTGCATGCTTAAAGTTGATTTCCTCAAACCCTACAGTTGATTTTCTCAGTAAGCTTTGCAAATAATAAGAATAAGATTACACCTACAGAAACAGACTTTTCTGATAAGGATACAAACATACCTACTCTGCTTTGAAGCTCATGTCATCCTCAAAGGGCAATTACGGCTATCATGGTACACAATCTCTTTGCATGACCTACACAAGCGTGGCACCTTTGTTTTCTTCTCAACTTCTCAACTCTTTATGATAATTCTGCAAGTCTCTCCTCGTGCATCCTACATTCTCAAATCCACCCTCACTAATACGAAGATATCTATATGCCCCGCTTGTGCCGATGCCTCCTTTATGACATGTGATTAATGTACGCTTCGCCTTCTCATTTACTTTCCTATTAGACCTTATCAGCTGTTGTTTGCTAGGTGATACCAACTCATGTGTATGAGATTCAATAAATGTTTCCACCCTAAACTTATTGTCGGCAGTGCGTTTGATAGCTAAAATTGCCTCACATCCACACCTACTTAGCTTTCTAACATATTTCTTTTTCTTTGACTCTGTGTTATTGTCCTTACCTTTCTCAGATCGGAAGCCTTGTCTAGAGCACATCCATCGCTTCCATCTTATGACACCATTGACAATCGTATGTGGACCAACACGGACTCCAAATCCGGCTGAATGTGCATATGTCTTGTAGAATTCATCTGCAGCTTCTAAGTCATAAAA
The DNA here is from genome assembly GCA_036346575.1 of Dendrocalamus sinicus. NCBI lineage: Eukaryota > Viridiplantae > Streptophyta > Magnoliopsida > Poales > Poaceae > Dendrocalamus > Dendrocalamus sinicus. The sequence goes on along the minus strand of CM070659.1, from coordinate 28,198,265 downwards.
AACCATCCCTTCAAATGGCTTGATAGTTGCGTCAACATAGGGTGTATAAGAAGAACCCTGCAATGCAAGGATTAACTGTGAAGCATGATGGATTGACATGTGGGGTAAAACACATGCACACAACATGATACTTACTACGAATGGAGTGATGCCGCTCTTTTTCGGGGTACCACAATGAATTAACTGGTGGGGAGGTGAACTAATTTGAGTGATAGATTGTGTATCAAGATTTCCTTCTCTTGGCAATCCCAATGTCACGCTCTCATCGGCCACAGATTCCATCCTCCTAACATAATAAAGTGTCAGAGGAAACAATAAAAAATGTAATATAAATATAATATAGCACATTCATTGGCGGTTTGAGCAGCTTTGGTGAAGCAGATTCTTATCAAGTGGACCAGCAGGGGTGACAAAAAAGGAATTCTTATAGGAAATAACAAAAATTCAATATGTGTATCATTGAGGTGGAACTGATAGATAAACTAAAGGCACTTAAAGTACAGTCATAGCTTTTAATAATATTTTCAGTTTAACCCATCATCTTGGCTTAACATTCCTAGTTTTTTAGACTAACCTAATGTGTATATCATTAATTCCTGGGTTTAGACTAATATGCCAACACATATTTAATCATCATGCAGTTCACAGAGTGACTTAGAGGCTAAAGAAACACTAGTTCTTTTACAGCTTATGGAGAAACGGGGATACGGTGAGGACTATATTAATCGGTATAAAATGATGACCAGGTATTTTGTTGGAAAAGGCTGTTCTATTTCATATAAAAAATGCAGAGGTATTTAAATAAACAGATCAAATTCCATAGTCTAACAACTTAGGTGCCACCCTTGTATCATTGTCGTATTCATGTCAAGTCTACTTTGCAGAACTTTTACTTCAGTGGCATTCAGATATGTTTATCCTCTGTTTGTCCTCAACTGCAGATTCCATCATCAAAGAGTACCACTAGTAATTTTAGTGTGCGGAACTGCTTGCACGGGAAAATCAACAATTGCCACACAACTAAATCGGAAGAAGACAAACGGAACATGCATGCAAAAAAATAGTGTTTACCTGAATCAACTTTATCTGATTGCGATTGCGTTTTGCATGCAAACGTTCCGATCGGGCAGCTCGCGCGGGACGGCAGCGCGGGGAGATGGAACGGCGCGGCTCCTGAGCGGGACGGCGCGGGGAGATGGAACGCCGCGGATCCTGCTCTTCGCGCGAGGGAGAACAGGCGCCGTTGCGCTCGGAGGGCGTGGCGGCGGTCGGCGAGAGGAGGCGGGCGTCGCGCGAGGCGAGCGAAGCAGCGGGGTGGGGTGGGGATCAGAGGCGTGGGCCGGAAAAAAGAAACCGAACCGGTAAGGGGTTTTGGCAAAAACGTTTAAATGGATTTGGTGCTTCCACCTTCAAAGATCCAGGCCGTTTGAGGAACATCCGATGATCCACAAGCAGAGTTCACATGTTAACACCGAATAGCCTGTTAGCACTGGATATGTTCCCTATATATATAGTCCAACACATGCCTTATCTAACCAACACGGTTTATAGAAACTGATATTGGTGGGATAGGCAGGGAGGGACGTGATGCATGCTAGGGTCCGGTACCTACGGTACCGGATATCTGTCTTAACAAATACATCTGACCCAGTTGTCGAGCATAAGATTTGCCTTTCTGATTGAGTATTGTAGACGTGTACGCAATTCTAATCCAGGCAAACTAGCCGAGTTGTGCACTCGATCAGTTGGACGGGGCGCCACCGTCCAAAAACCTCTTCATGACTCGGACCAACTCGTCCGATGCCTCACCCCACGGCTCGAAGATGAAGAACGCATGATGCTGCCCTTTGAACTCGATGAGCTCAACTGGCTTCCCCATCGCCTTCAGCCTCGCGACGTAATCGACGATCCGGTCGTGCAGCATGTCCTGATCGGGGTCGACGACGAGCATCGGCGGGAAGGAGATCGTGTCGAGGGGCACACTCTCTGGCCCGAACGGGTTCGCCGCGGGGTGGTCCCTGGTCGCCCCCACCGGCAGCGCCAGCCGCCACAACTGCTCGGACCATGACAGGTTCATGAACACGTCGGCCGGGCATGTCGCTTCGGACGCCATCCTCTTTTCCCCACCGAAGTACGGCCAGAGCAGGATGCATGCGGCGATCCGCCCCGGGTTAAGGTCGAGTCCACCCGATCCGTACCGGACGGCGATGTGGTGCGTGATGTTGCCGCCGGCCGAGTCACCGCAGACGAACACTCGGTCGAAATCGGCCGACTCAGCGAGCCACGGGTCAGCGCCCGCGGCAGAGACAACCTGGCCACGCAGCCATGAGAAGACGGCCTCCGCGTCGTTGTGCGCCGCGGGGAGGCGGTGCTCGGGGGCGAGGCGGTAGTCGGCGGAGAGCACGATCGCCGGGAGATCGTTGGCGAGCCGGAGGCCGCCGGCGTGGAAGCCAGGCAGCTCGAAGCTGGCAATGCAGAAGCCACCGCCGTGGAAGTAGACGATCACCGGGAGCTTCTTGCCGCCATCAGTAACACCGGTGGGCCTGTACATGCGGAGCCGGAGGCCGAGGGCGTCATCGTAGACGACGTCCTTCCACTCGACGGGCAGGTCGCAGCGGACGTGCGCCGAGGGAGGAAGGCGAGAGTAGTCCGAGGTGCGCGTCACGGTGCCGTCGCTGAGGAGCTGCACGATGCCGAGGCAGTCCTCGACTACGTGCGGCGGTGCCGAGCCCGAGACGACCGACGCCGGCGAGGAAGACAACGACATCGTTATCACTTATGGTACGCGTGTCTAGCTAGTGTTGGAGCGATGTGGTGTAAGCAATTGGAGTACAACTGTGGGCTATAAATAGTGCAGTGTAAAGATGCCAAGACGTGTGCACTTACGTTGGTTTTGTTGACCTGGGCACGACTTTTGGGCGTACCGGTCAGCCAATCAGCGTATGCACTTAAGTGCTACTAATTGTGGAACCATGCAGAGTATGTCTATCGATTTTATTGTTTTTTGGGAGTGACTATTGCACATGCGACTGAAATTTTTTTATCTTTCAGTCACCTGAAGTTGTACTCTGAATCACCTAAAGTTGCAGGTGTTTTTTGGAGAGGGGCTGCAATTTTAGTTGATTGAGAGTGCAATTTCAGGTCACCTGAAGTTACACTCTGAATCACCTAAAGTTGCAGCTATTTTTTTGGAGGGGGGCTGCAATTTCAGTTGATCGAGAGTGCAATTTCAGGTGACTAAAAGATAAAAAAATTTCAGTCGCCTGTGCAATAGCAAAACTGTTTTTTATAATAAGGAAGACACATCATCACACACACGTGAAGGTGCCCTCTTAGCATATGTCTAAAAAAGACAAAGGATATGGATAAATCTATGACTTTATAAAATTTCTACTAGAACAGATGTGAATATAAAAGTAGGTATAAAATTAGAACCCTAATGGATACGTACAGCGATACAGCTCCACCGCTCCACTAAAAGTTGGCTAGCTGTTGACATAATTGTTCTGTGCACCGAAAGAAGAATTTTATCCTATGATTACTCTCACAAGATGATATAGACCGTGCCATGTGGATGGTAAATCACTGTTTTTTTTCACGTGTCAATATGTTGTTGGGTGACCATTGGGCAAAGATGTTTGTACAGGGCTGTGCCAACGCAACCGCGACTGGCCGGGCCAACTTCAATCTGCTCGTTCTCTTTTTCTGCTGAAGTGAACGCGCTGAAGGCACAAGAAGCTAGCCAAAGAAGATAAGGTTGAAATTGTTCAAGCACATAGCATCAGAGGCAGCAGCCTTGAGTTTGATATCTAGCTAGCCTAAATTTCGAGACGTGGCGAATGCAACTCAAAAAATGAAATAATTATGATAGTTGAGCGTTCTGATGGTCTTAGGTCCTGCTTCAAATAGATTTTGATCTTTAGCTTTTAGAAACTAACTCTGAAATAGAATGACTTCTCAAGGCAATTCCTATAAGTTATTTATATAAGTTACTACAGGAACCGTTTTGAATAAAATAGCTTCTCAATGCTAGTATCTCTTACTCGTTTAATCTCTCTTGTAATCAACCAAAATCATAGTACTTTGCAACAAAGCCTTACCGATGAATAAAAAAAGAGTCTTAGAAGTGGACCAAGTTATGGTAGATGTCAATCGAGTCCATGTCGAAGTCTTGGTGGAGTTTAGACATAAGAGGGGTGTTGAAGTATGAGTAGAATGTCCATCTTTTCTTAACACCTTAAGTTTTTTTTGTTGAATTAGTTAGTGGTGCATTAAACTTGACAGAATTGTTTGATACGAGAAATCGCTCTAGGATTTCTATGAGTTTAGACGTAATTGTTTTGTGTACTTTAGTATACCAGCTCATCTGTTTGAAGCTAATTCATTATGCAATCTTGAGGTGTTGTCAATGTATTCATCAAGCGAGAGATTGTTAGACCATGTGGCTAGATCTAGGATATTTTGGTGATGAATAATTAACAATGGTTACTTTATGATGAATATTTTATAATACTACTTATCGGTGTTATGCAAGGCGTATGGCGTGGTGTGTGAACTGATGTTGGTCAAGTTGGGACAAATTTATGCTGAAAATTTTTTTTTTTGGTCTTTGCATGTGCAGGTTGAGCATGGAGACGATTATGGTCGGTGATAAGGTAGCCCGAGACTAGGATAGGAGATCCGAGGTTCATACGGTCAAGGAGGTCACGAGATGGTCGGTCTCATGCTTAGTGCGCATGGAGATCAAAGATGGATGATACGTGTTGGAGCTACAGAGGTGCGGTTCGGAGGCTACATCACGTGGTGAATGATGCGTGGAGAAGCTACGGGAAGTGCGGTCCTAAAGGCTTCGACACGTGATGCGTTAGAAAAGTTGGAATTTTGAAAAACTCGGGTTAGGAAGGGTTTCGGGTCCCTTTGCTGTTGGAATTGGATTAGAACTCGTGGACGGTTCATCCCATATTTTGGGCCCTAAACTGTAAATAGAGATGTGGTTATGGACTAACCCTATGGCTTTTAGATAAACTAATTTCATGCTAAGATTAGGGGTGTTTAGAGAGGACACTTTGTAGCTACCATAATTTAGAAATAAAATCTAAATCTATTTGGAGAAAAAAAAAATGTGTGCTACAGCCGAGATTTCTTCATCGCTGGAAGTAATCGGCCGTGAGCTCGGTTAGATAGTTGCGAGCGGCGACTGTGGCGGTGATTGAGAAATAAAAAAGAAAAGCCGGGTGGCGGCGTTTTGTTCTCGTCAGTCCATCTGAAGGCGACATTCAGTTCTTCGTGTCCTCAATCCGCTCAAGCCGACGCGCGCGAGGAAAATTCGTGTGGGTTCCTCGGTCACCGTGATCACAGCGCGGTCTCATGCACGCCACGAGGTGTGCGGTCTCATGAGAGCGACGTAAAAGAAATTTTCATCGGCGTGTGCAACGCAAAGAAAGCGACGTTTCTGTTTTCTTCAGTTTGGATGGTTGTGAGCGGCGGCCAAGAACTTGTTGATCGAAGTATTATGCAGGGCCATGAGAAAGCATAATAGTAGGCTAGTAGCACACGGATAAAGTAATCAAAGCCATCACGTTAAGTAAGTAGCACAAGGTATTTTAGTTTCTAGTATTATTTATTAGGTTGTTTTCTTTTTGCTGTCATTAATAGGTTGGATGGTCTGAAAATAATTGTGAAAAAATGCATTCTCTGTGAATTACAATTATTTATCTCTCTCTGGTTGTTATTGACGATCCTACAATCCTCATGTTCTAACAATTGACTTAATTGTTCTGTGGACAGAAAGAAGAGTTTTATCCTATGATTAGTCTCACAAGATGATATAGACCGTGGCACGTAGGATGACAAATCACTGTTTATTCCACGTGTTAATATGATATTAGGCGACCATTGGGCAAAGATGTGTGTACATGGCTGTGCCAACTCAACTGCGACTGCCCGGGCCAACATCGATCTTCTCATTGTCTCTCTTCTGCTGAAGTGAACGTGCTGAAGGGACAGGAAGCTGGGCAGAGGAGATAAGGTTGAAATTGTTCAAGCACATAGCATCAGAGGCAGAAGTCTTTGAGCTTGAGATCTAGCTAGCCTAAAGTTCGAGACGTGGTTTTAGGACCAGATTTCTGAATCCGAATTCTCTATTTATTATTACACTAGTTTCAGATCAAAACTAATGTACACAATCAAACAGTGATGATTACATAATCAGTAACACTTTATTATGATAAAAAAGTGTACAGGCCTTAGGGTCAATTTATTACAACTGAGGTTACAATACCTCTCAAACTAACAGAACTCAGCGGAAGCAAAATAAAACTCTGACGATGACCCATCAATATGCCACAGGCAATTGACTGGAAAAACGCAACCTAGTACTCTGGGAACCTTCGTTGAATCCACACGTGAAGTACTCATAGGCTCCTTCTTGATCTTCATAACCCTCTGAGAGTTGTTTTGAGTGTAGCATGTGATTACATAAAGTACTCCGCAAGTTTTAGAAAAAAATATAGTTGATGCAAGGCTTAACAAAGAAGGATAATATGGTTCTTTTGCACAAAGCAGCATTATGTTTCAAATACCATAATTAAATTCTCAAAAGCATCAATTTAACAAAGTAATTACAATAGCTGAAACTAAATAAATTTTCTAGTGAAGGTTCCAACCACCAATACTAGTAAACAGGCTCTAACTACCAAGGTTCAAGATTACGGGTTCCATCCACCCACACTAGCTCCATCTGCCAAGACACCCTTCCGAGAGTTCCATCCACTCCCGAGTTCCCAAAACTTTTACTTTGAAACTAAAAACAAAGATCTATCATGTCATATGAAAGTGCACATCGCCCACCCTTGACCATGGGCATGACTATTCGAATAGTTTTATACTCTGTAGAGGTTGTACAATTTTACCCACAAGAGATAAGTCATTTTAATAGCTAACATACTTCCTTAGGCATAAGACCCAGATAATTTATCACAAAATCTTTACCTCACTTGGTCTAGCTAGACACCACCCGCTGAGGTTTCGCCACTGAAGGGTTAAATCCACCACAGTCAGAAGCCCCCTCTTGCACTATATGAGTACAATAAATCCCTGTGCCTCACTGTGAGTCCAGTAAATCCCCGGCACCCACTTACCACTGGTGATATCTAAACTAAACCTTTGTGAGTTAGTCAGCTAGGTCATACCCATATAGACTTGTGGTTGTACGGTAATGCTCACTTTGAACAATCACAAGCGTTGGTCCTTAATTGACTAAGGCGGCACATTCACAATACAAGTTCTCATGCTAAATCCGCACCAACCAGATCTTACTATCCGCTCAAGTCTAAAACCAATTTTTATCATTTTATTTTATTTTATAAACAACGGCAACACCTATTGCCAAACACTTGATAAAAGCAATTATTTAGAGATTCGATAACATTACTTCCACCCATAGGGTTATAGTGACCGATTAGCTTGTATAAGTAATTACTACCCTTCTAAAATTAACAAATATCATAATAATCTCAATACTGAGACAAGGGAAGTCTAGGGTAACAAAGGCACATGGTTGTCAACTTCAAATGAGGTTATAACAAATTTGGATTAGCTAATAATCTTAAGACATAAATTAATATTTTATGTAAGAAAGCAATGCAATTAAATTTGAAATAACAAAATGATTTTTGAAAACAATAGGTACAAGATGATTAAAGGAGATTTGCCTTCCTGCACGTTGTCTAGACCTTCCTATTGCGGATCAAAAAACTCTTCTGCGATGTTGGGTTCTACACGCAAAAACAAGAAACCTAAATAAATAAAAAACACAAACAAAGTCACAAAATATATATACTGGAAAGAGGTTTATGATTTAAATGAATTTAGAAATTTTAACAAGTTCAAATAGAGTTAGGATGAAGAAACACGAGCTTCTGGAAATGTTTGCCATGGTCAGAGGGGTCAGATCTTCAGAGAGTGGTCAGAACTACCAAGCAGTCGAAAGACCATGGTAGCGGTCGATAGTTGAAGGTTAAATGTGGTTGAACAGCTCTGCGTGGTCTCAGCCACCAAGTCAAAAGCGACTGTAGTCGAGCACGACTACGGCTGAAATGATCGAAGGGTCTGGAGAGGTCAGAGAGATCGAATGGTTCAAAGTAGTCGAAGTAATGGGACAGTGTGGAGTGGTCGGAGGAATCGATTGGCTTGGAGCGATCGAAGGAATCAATCGACACGGTTGGTCGAATAGATGTGATCGGATGGCTGAATGTGGTCGAGAATTTAAACGTGGTCGGTGATCGAAGTGGTTGTGAGTAGTCAATGGTCAATACTTGGTCAGAGGGAGTGGTCAAAAAGTTTGAAGTGGTCGAAATATGCAATGTGGTCGAAAGGTTCAGAGAGGTCGAAAACTATGAGGTGGTCAAAAACGAAGGTGGTCATGAGCGACTGCGGTCGTGAGTGACCATGGTCAAAAACAGCTATGGTCATTAGTGACTGCGATCGAAAGCAACCGTGCTTAAAAAGTGGCTGTGGTCAAAAGCGACTGTGGTCATGAGCGACCGTAGTCAGAACCGGTCGCGGTCGAAAGCGACTATGGTCGAAAGCAAGAGGGGTGATTGTTTTCAACCGGCGAGGTAGTTACCAGAAAAGGCTGGAGAGTGGTCGGTGATGACGGTGGTAGAGTGCTTTGGTGAGGGAAGGGCTTCGGTGAAGGATTTGCTCGACGGCGTGGCAGAAGACAGCAGCAATAGAGTGCTCTGGTGGGGTCTTGGATGGTGAAGCGGTCGGCGAGGTCGCTCTCGAAACTGGTGGTGTCGTTGGCAGACTCGGTGACTTCTCTGGGGGAGGACAGTTCTGGCAAGATGAAAGGTAAGGCCACACGATCACGGTGCTCCGATTTATAGCTTCGGCAAAGAAAAGGAAACCGACAGGATTTATGGCACAATTCAAGTGTTTTGGTATTCAAGGACGCGTGAAAGGAAAGGAAAGGAAAGGAAAGGAAAGGAAAGATTGATGAATTGATTGTTAGCACAAATTGAGTGGTTTCGAAATGAAGGCGCAGAGGGAAAAAGGCTTTTGTCGGTTGGAGACTGGAGCTTGGGTCTGACGGAAGGTAGAAGAAGATGAACAGTGACCAGGCCAAAGAATAAAAGGAGGAAAGGTGGAAAGAACACACAACAAAGAAGAAGGTGAACTGGTGGCTAGTTTTGTTGGAACATTGATGTTAAGCGCGCTTGGCTTATGGCAATTTTAGGATGGATGACCCTTTAGGAATTTTTTTATTGGATTTTGGATTGGAATTGAGATTTTGATATTCTTCCAGTATTACACAAATAATCCAAATAAAATCCAAACACATTTAAAATAATTAATTTGAAATTAATTTTTAGAGAAAGCAAATTTTTGGGATGTTACATGTGGCTAACGCAATTCAAAAAATAAAATAATTATGATGCTTGAGGGTTCTAATGGTGAGATCAAGAGTCTTAGAGGTGGACCAAGCAATGGTCGATGTCAATCAAGTCCATGTTGGAGCCTTGATGGCGTCCAGACGTAGAGAGGTGTGTTGATGTACGAGTAGGTTGTCCATTTTTTCTTGAAACTGCACAAAATTTTTTGACGTGAGGAATCGCTCTAGGATTTCTATACGTGAGAATTAAAGGTGCGGTTCCTCCAGCCTTATCAGTTGCGAACCACAAGTAGAAAGATATTTGGTTGTGAAGCATGCATAGTTTACGCCAAGCTTAATCAATCCAATGACATGACGATAGCATCTCGGGGGTAGATAGCGGTAGTTCATGTAGCAATAAGGTTGGTTGAGAAGAACGCCAGGATGTCGAGGTAATTGGCAATGATGGCGGAGATGACTCTAGTGCAATGGAGGCGTGCGCGGGTGAACTCCGGAGTTATGAGGGCAAGCCATCCTCATTTTGGTGTGGATATGTAGGTTCATCGAGCGGAGGTGCTAACTATCATATCAGGTTGAATCGGCAAGCATGGCTCGACCATGACTATAAAACTGTCTGTACATGGTTAAAACCATCTGTAAAGTATCACAGATGGTTATTGACAAGAACCGTCTGTGATATTATGAAGTATCACATACGGTTTTAAATTTGAACCATCTGTGATAATTCATGGACAATTCATTATAAAAACCGTCTGTGATAATTTGGCTATATTAATAGCGCACAGACCCGTTGGCCTCCTCTGTCTTAAATTCCATATCTACGCTGCTGCGTTGAGCTACAGGCAGGCCTTTGAGGCCATTTGGTGGAAGGAGATCGACTATTTGACAAGAGTAATATTATATCTAGTAAGTTATTGGCTAGCTATAGTTAGTAATTTGTTTCTAATTGCATTATAATTTAGATCTAGCTTTTGGTGAAACGACATGCAATTTAGATCTAGCTTTTAGTGAAAGGAGAATTGAAGATGGTTTAGATCTAGCTAGCTTGATGTAGAGAAAAGATTATTTACATCTAACTACATATATCTACTTAATTTAGATCGTACATATATAGTATAGTAATTAATTAGTTGAATATGTTATACTAAATTGTTATATGCATAATGTTGGACCAAAGCTGGATGTACGCTGGGAATCATGTGAGTGAAGAGTACATTAATGGCGTTTTTGCTTTTACAAGAGCTGCCGAGGAAGATATGTTGAATAAGGGGGTAGAATATATGTCATGTCCATACATTGACTACGAGAATATAAAGATGTTTAAGAACGAGAGCAGATTGAAGCACACTTGATTCAAAGGGTTTCAAAAAGGGGTGTGTATGTTGGACCAATCATGGAGAAGAGAAGATTACACTGGAAGATAGTAATAATGACATATCGATTGTGGTTCTGATTCGGATAGTTTGAATGATGACAATCTAGATCAAATGCTTTGTGATGCAAAAAGGAACTGTAATGAGAGAGAGTATGTTAAATTTTGGGGCTTGATGGAGGACTCGGAGAATCCTTTGTTCACGTGCTGCAAGTCAAAGTACACGAGGTTGTCAGCTATGCTTGAACTGTTAAAATTGAAGGCAAGCAACGGTTAGTCCGATAACAGTTTCACGGCACTGGTAAGTCTTTTAGCAGACATGCTTCCGGAGGGGAAATAAGTTACCCAAAACCACCTACAAAGCCAAGAAGGTTCTTTGTCCATTGGGAATAGAAGTAAAAATAATACATGTATATCTGAATGACTGTATCCTCTACCGTAAAGAGTATGTAAACATGCATGTATGTCCGGTGTGCAACGCATCCCGATACAAGTGTAAGAATCAAGCAAATGATGGCGAGGGAATAGAGGTGAAGAGAAAACTTCCGGCTAAGATGGCATGGTATCTTCTCATAATTCCCCATCTAAAGTAGTTTTTTGCAAAGCCAAAGGTGGCAAAATTACTGCAATGGCACGCAGAGTAGTGTAAGAAGGATGGAATGCTAAGACACCTTACTGATTTCATCCAGTGGGGAAACATCTATAGGATTTTTGCAGACTTCAGTGCAGAAACGAGGAATTTAATGATCGAATTGAGTACTGATGGAATGAATCCTTTCGATAACATGACTAGCCGACAAAGCACTTGGCCCGTGATTCTCTGCATCTACAACATTCTTCCTTGATTGTGTATGAAGCTGAAATATATTTTGTTGTCGATACTTATCCAAGGGCTGAAGTAACTTGGGAATGATATTGATGTGTACCTAGCACCATTGATGAAAGATCTAAAAATATTATGGATCGAAAGGGTATAGGTATGGGATGCGTACAAACGAGAAAACTTCACTTTACGCTCCGTATTGTTCTGCACCATAAATGATTATCCTGCCCTTGCTAACCTGTCAGGCCAGAGTACAAAAGGGGCCAAAGCCTATACTCACTGATTAGATGATACCGAGAGTGTATGGCTGAAGCACTCGTGCAAAACCGTGTACATGCATCATCGTAGGTTCCTTCGGAGGGCTCACCCATATCGCAGGATGAAGAAACAATTCGACGGAGAGAACGAGGACAACTTAGCTCCAAGGCATTTAAGTGGAAAAGAGATCTATGATATGTTTAAGGATTTAGATGTTGTGTTCAGAAAGGGACGTAAATTGATGACATGTGACAAGAATGTCTGGAAGAAGAGATCAATATTTCGGGACTTACCTTATTGGGAGCACCTACAAGTTCATCACTGCATCGACATCATGCACATAAAAAGAATGTATGTGATAGCTTGATTGGTCTCTTACTGAACATTCACGATAAAATAAAGGATGGTGTCAACGCACTGCTTAACTTGGTTGATATGGAGATCGGGCTTGAGTTAGCACCGACAAAGATCGATATAGGATGAACTTACCTTCCCCTGCTTGTTGCACTCTGTCCAAGGCCGACAGAACTGAACTGTGCTAGTGCTTGCATGGTTTGAAAGTTCCATCCAGTTACTCTGCCAACATGTAGAAGCTTGTTTTGCTGGAAGATTTGAAGTTAATTAGCATGAAGTCTCATGATTGTCATGTGCTGATGACACAGATGCTCCCCATTGCAATTAGAAGTATTTTGCCGATCAATGTCCGAGAGACAATCATGAAGCTGTATTATTTTTTTAACACAATTGCTCAGAAGGTCATCGATCCCGAACGGGTAGAAGCTCTGCTGGACGAGGTGGTGACAACTCTATGTTATCTTGAGATGTATTTTCTCTATCGTTTTTGATATCATGGTCCATTTCATTATTCACGTTGTGTGGGACATAAGAATGTGCAGGCCCATGTTCCTATGTAGCATATACTCATTCGAGAGGTTCATAGAAATTCTCAAGTCCTATGTATGGAATCGATCTTAGCCAGAGGGCAGCATCATAGAAGTTTATGCAACCAAAGAGGTCATTCAGTTCTATGTCGATTACATGGCTTAGGTTGAACCAATAGGTGTGCCTCGGTCTCGCCACGAGAGGATGCTCAAGGGTATCGGGACCATCGGAAGGAAAGCAGCCCATTTCATGGTCTTGCAACACATAATTGAAGTGTCCCCGTATATCGACCAGCACAAGGGCGTGCTTCAGCAATAGAATCTGAAGCGGCCGGATGTTGGATCACAAGACAACACAATAGTCAGTTCAACCAATGGTTGAAAGAGCGACTCACTAGGAGCTCATCAAGTGATATGCTGACATGGTTGGCAAAATAACCAATATTTACAGTTATGACATGGCAAAGATATGACATAAATGGGTACACATTCTATATACAGCCTTAGGATGTAAAAAGCACTAACCAGAATAGCGGTGTCCGTACAGATGCGTTCAATACATATGGGTTGGGAAACTCCTACTATGGGTTCATACGGAGATTTAGGAGCTCGACTACGTACTTTTCAAGATCCCTTATTTTGGTGTCATTGGGTTCATCTCTCACAGGTGAAGGTCGACACGTAGGTGTCACTACTATGGACCTCAAACTTGTCAGATACAAAGACGAACCATTTGTACTCGCTAACGAAGTTGTTCAAGTTTTCTATGTAACCGACCAAGCAAATAAGAAGTGCCACATAATTCTTCATGGAAAAAGATGGATTGTTGGAGTTGAGAATGTAGTGGATGAGGAAGAATAGAATCAATTTGATGAGTTGCCTCTTTTCAGAAATGGCATAAGGGTAGAGGAAGAACATGATGAAAGTAGCTACATACGTGTCGATCATCATGAAGTGCTAATTTTTAAAGGAAATAAGCAAGTGAAATGATGAATGAAATATTTATGTGTCATATGTTCTGTATTTGCATTTATATATGTATATGAGAATGTGTGATATATATATATATATATATATATATATATATATATATATATATATATATATATATATATATATATATATATATATATATATATATATATATATATATATGTGTGTGTGTGTGTGTGTGTGTGTGTGTGTGTGTGTGTGTGTGTGTGTGTGTGTGTGTGTGAATTTGCATATATGTATATAAGAATATATATATATATATATTTGAATTTGCATATATGTATGTAAGAATGTGTGATATATATGTGAATTTGCATTTATGTATATGAGAATGTGTGATATATATGTGAATATCAGTAGGGAACATCACATACAGTTTAAGTTAAAACTATTTGTGTTGTTTATTATTGTAGATGGTTTGAGGTAAGAACTGTCTATAATGTTTTCTTATTATAGATGTTTCTAGTTATGAACCGTCTATGATGTTTTGTTATTATAGACGATTCTAGATAAGAACCATCTATGTTGATAAATATCACAGATGGCTATTAAAAGAACCGTATGTAATTATTTCCCTATATATTACGCACTAGGGTTTATCCCCGCTGTACTGCCAACTAACGTACATCGCCGCCTCACCCTGAGCCCGTCGCCCTCCTCCTCCCCCGACTCCGGTGGCACTCCTCACCTGAGGCTGTCGGCCTCCTCCTCCTCCCTCGATTTCAATGGTCTTCCTCCTCTGAGGCAGTTAGCGGCCTTCCATTCGAGCCTGTGGCCACCTCCCCCGGCACCTGTCGCCGCCTCCCCCGTGCCTGTCGCCGCCTCGCCTCGAGCCCATCACCGCCTCTCCTAAGTATTCTGCTAGTATTCATTTATCATTACTTGTTTTTTTACTTCAGTTAAGTATAAATTACTACTATTCTTTACTACTTATTGTTAGATTCAGTTATTACTGCTATGTTATTATCATGTATTTGGATATATGCGCTTGGTTTTCTGGATTGTTGCATTATCTTCTAGTGCTACAACTAAGCAAATTAATTGAAATTTTAGTTAGCACAACATATATGCAAAGATAAAGCAGAAATAAAACATTGTGATACGAATGCGATTTACTTGAATTAAATAGTTTTGATATTTGTCTCTAGTTCATTGTTAAGTTTATTGCTGCTTGTCTTCATATATTCAGTAAGGTAGTCTAGAGTTCAAAGCCTAACTGATTAGAGAAATTGCACATAAATACGTGATCATATTCTAAATTCACCAAGAATTGGCTTAAGGATTGCTCACTTCTATCATCTTTTGAAGATGTCATCTGCTCATTCTTTGACATTGTTGCCGGATGTGTGTGATGCACCGTCCTCTAGAAAATCCCGAAAAGGAATATGACTATCGAAAAAACTCGAGGGCCGATTTACCATCACAGATATCGATGCATATGGGACCCCTCTCAATCATCGAAGAGCAGTGTCCGCATTCTGGAGAATAATCAAAATAGTTGCACTGGAATGGATTGAGATCACATTCATTTCGTGGAAGATGGTGACTGAAGAACGAAAAAGTTAGTTGCTGACGGAAGTTTTTCAATTGTTCGACATCCTGGAAGAACACCAGGCCTCTGTGCAACGACATGCGTTGCTAGCAACGTGCAAAGCATGGAAGAACTTCAAGAGCCTGCTTGTTAAGCAATACGTGCAGAAGGATCTGACGCTTTTCCACAAGTATCCATTCCTGGAACCGCAATGGCAAGAGTTTGTGGTGACGAAGATGATAGATAATTTTAGGAGTGAAGGTGCAGCGCATAAGGCCCTCCAGGCAAAAAACACGCACTCCCACAAACTCGGCACCGCTAGGTATGCAGGTAAAATCCTGCAATGGAGGTAGGAGGACGAGAAGGCAATTTTGTGGGAGACCTCCCCGCCATTTGCCGGGATCCCTGATGAACGTGCCTAAAACTGGATAAGAGTTAGGTCATCTACCATGTCGTCGGGGGCCATCTCCTTTTGGAATTCTACAAATGAGGAAGTGTCGCACCGCCTGGAAGTGCTGAGTGTAGAATCTTCCCAAGGCTCATTCGAGGGAGTTAGGGAGAGAGATTTACTCTCTGCAGCCCTGGGAAACAAGAAGCACCCAGGTCTCAGAAGAGGCCTTGGTCTTTATGTTCCTTGGAAATATGGCTTCCCAAAGGACTCTGAAGCTTACCAGTGTAGGCAGAGAGCCAAAGTCGAGCGTGAGGCATAGCTACGAGAGGACATTGTGACAAAAATCAGAGATGAGATGCAAAAGTTGGTCAAAGATGAGATGTAAAGTTACGGGGAAAATCGGTAGGAAGCCCCTATTGCTCCTGTGCTAGGCAGCCCCCAACCATGGGAGTAGCTGTGCATCCAACCCTACCTACCACTGATTTCCTCTCGATGACATCCTGGTAATAATTATTATCTCTAGAATACTTGACCCATTGCTAGGCCTGTTGGAGTAGCTAATTTTGTATCGTTATGTAGGTGCCTACGAAGTGCAAGCTCCAAGTGAGATATACCTCCGTTGCCCTGTGCGCTGCTTGGGGTCAGGTGTATCCATCCGAGCCTGGGGCTTTGGTGCACGGTGTATCTCTAGTGCCAAGTTTCACAAAAGTTAATGTGGACAACATTCATGCCAATTTCGAGGTCATCCCACTGTAGATGCCCCCAACGACGAGGTCATGATTCTAGGGCAAGCTATTGGAACATTCATCCAGTGGCATAAGAGAGACATCTACCTGGAGACTCCTACACCTGTGCTAAGTCCACAAGAGCTATCTCCAAGTCCACGAGAGCCATCTGCACCGATGCCAAGTCCACTTGAGCTACCGCACTGGTGCCAAGTCTACTCGAGCTACCTCATCGGTGCCAATTCCACAGGTGCAATCCGCACCAATGCTAGCTGCACAAATGCAGCAAGGGCATGGTGCATCTACATCTCGTGCCTGGTCGACTACCGTGAAGTTGACCTACAGCCGAGGCAGCAATGTCAACCCGAAGAAGACAGATGATGAGATCTCTTACTTTCTGTTGCCCTAACAATTCATGATAGGCGAGCTATTGGTCATCCTAAAAGAGCATCTCTTAACTCTAGGATTATCTTCATAATAAAGATTGCATGTGTATTACATGGAACAGGCCAACAAGCCGGAGGAACAATGATGCTTGGGTGTCAACGCCAATTTCATGCCACATCATCTGCAGCACCATATTCATGACTGTGTCTTCACGATGACTTTCAACGACTTATTCCTTCTCTTCACACTCGATGCCCTCGACAGCTCACTCATTCAATGCCGGACACTGTAAGTATATACAATTACGGTCTACATTTATGTAATGCTGATAAATATCATATATAACTCATTGCTTGTGTGTGTGTGTGTATCTATATATATACATGGTGACTGAAGCTAAATTATCGAAATCACCGGTTGGTTTTTTGACCCACGCTTGGTCTTCATAGATACCATTGAGAAGGATGCATCCTTCATCGAGAATTACATGACGAAGGTATTGGAGGCTTACCATGACAAGAAATTCATACTTATACCCTACAACAAAAGGTAAGTGCTACACTAATAGCTATACTTGTTAATCTGTACTTTATAAACAATACGAACTTAGGTTTAATGATTATGACATATCTATGTAGGTTCCACTGGATTCTAATTGTAATTATACCAAAATAGAAAATGGTAATATACGTTGATTCCCTAAATAGGAATAAAACCAACTACACAGTTGTCCAACAAGTAATCGACTGGTAAATACATTTTCTCCATAGATAACTGTATTGTAGTTTTTTCTTCTTTCCCAATGACTAAAGCT
Organism: Dendrocalamus sinicus; assembly: GCA_036346575.1. Classification (NCBI taxonomy): domain Eukaryota; kingdom Viridiplantae; phylum Streptophyta; class Magnoliopsida; order Poales; family Poaceae; genus Dendrocalamus; species Dendrocalamus sinicus. The sequence goes on along the minus strand of CM070659.1, from coordinate 28,180,696 downwards.
AACTTTTTGGGATCACATAGGTCATTCTCGATGTACGTTGCAAAGGTGCAGAAATCTAAGGAAGGGATCAATGCCCTGTGACACATTCTAGATTTCCCGATATTCGCTAGTACACATTAATTCTATGTAACATTTCATAGTAATGCCTCTCGAACTAACAAATTTTATTTTTGCAGTGCCACCAGCAGCTGTCGAGCAACAACACCTGTGGATTTTATGTTTGCCACAACATGCAACTACTCGTCGGTTCAGCGAAGAACAATCCTGAGGTTTGTCAATCTTGCAATAATTATTTCATACTTATCAATTTATATATACACGACATTAATCTTCCTACTGACAGATTTTGTCCATTGCTACAACTTTGTTGAAATAAGTCGAACTCAAATATATTTGAGGACAATGTGCGTACTTCTTGATGTCTAAAGGCATAAAAGAAGATGGAGAGTTTCACTATGTAGACTGAATTTTACTAGGATAAGATTGAGCTTAATTATTCATGTGTGTGTTTGTTCATAGTTGGATAATTTATTTCATTTCTGTTAATTAATTTGTGAAATAGATGTTCTTGTTTCTAAAATGAATAAGTGTAAATTGGATGTATGTATACTGTGTTGATCTGCTAGCTTGTTTCAGAAGGCATGGCTAGTATTTTCTAAGACTAGCCAACAAGCAAAAACAGATTTAGAAATAGAAAATGATATCACAGACGGTTATTAACTCGTAACCGTCTGTGATAATCTTTATCATAGATTGTTCGAAAGCCGTCTGTGATGACCTCGTATTATTGTTGACTCATAAATTCAGACGACTTACGAAATCGTTTGTGATGATGTTTTTGAACTATCTGTGATGATTTTCTGTGTAGTAGTGACATGGTGGATTTTGACGAACGGATGTTGAAACCATCAGATCGGGTTGAATCGGCATCAAGCATGGCACGGACACGACAACAAACACTGTGATTTTGGCGAACAGAAGATTCCGTAGATGGACGTGGCAACCGTCACGTCATCTCGGATCCACGGTATGGTCGGCAGCTCCGGCGACGTACGTGGTGCCTTGGGTGATTCACGGGTAGCGTGACGGGCTGTGTGCACAGCAGCTCACAGACGGCTTCTCCTGCGGCAGCTCCTGGGCAGTGCAATGTACTCAGGTGCATGCGGCAGCTCGATGGGCAATGACAACCCCACGACGGACGGCTCACAATTGACATGAAATACTCGAGCGTAGCAACTCTGGCACCATGCAGGAGGTGGTGGCTCCATCCTTGCGTGTGTAGATTGGGCCTCATCTTGTTTCCATCTAGAGGGTAAACACATATAGACATGTAACATGCATACGTACTAGTATTGATACAAGCTGGCATTGCCCATGCATGCATGTATATTCTTATGCGTGGCCTTCAAGTTGAGTAGAGGGTTGATAACGATCATGGCTGCCTTGGCAACGTCCACGGCAGCTCGGCGGCGTCGATGGTGGCTGTAACAATGGTACGGTCCAGCTACCTGGGAACTCGGATGGCGAGCGTTAGGATGGAGGCCGTCTGATCAGGAGGAAAAGCCAGCGCGAACGGCGACCAAACGTTAAGTTTCCTGAGTCGGTTTGGGACGACTGAAATCGGCCGAGCGCCTCAGCCCATGTAAGCGTTAGGGTTGGGTCTGTGACTGCTCGGAAGGGCTTTGTGGTGGCGTGTGCAGCCGAAAGGGGCAGATGACTCATTACACAATTCACAATACTTCTGAATTTTCCCCGTCTCCGAGTTCTTCCATCCTCCCCAAATTGCTTTCCCTCAGTCGCTGGTCTTCCTCGGGACCGTAACAAATATGGTATCAGAGCATTCCGATCTGGAGCAGCCACGCTACCTCACCCAAGCACAGCAGAAGAATGAAGCTATGGAGCAGCAATGGGAGAAACTGACACAAGCCATCCTTGAGCAGGGGAGTCGGTTCGGCGGCTTCTGATCCAAAGCACCACAATCCAGACTTCGGTGGAAGAGATGAAGCCGGCCATGCTCGACTTGCAAAAGTGGAAATCAGATGCAGAGTCAGTGGTGGAAGAGCTGCGAGCGGAGATGGGTGAGCTGCGTACCCAAATCACCCACATAGTGTGGAATCCAGTCCTCTCACCATCCGTCCGGGCGATCTTCTGGGCATCAAGCCGTGCGAGGAGCCCTGGCGAGCGCCGAGGAGACAGCCCCGGAGTACAGTGACACGAGTCACGGACCTGACGGCCGCCGCGAAGCAACACCATACCGGGGAAAGGCAAATGGAGGGAACTTCTCTCCCTTGCCACCTCTGGTCAAGGGTACGTACTTCTCTTCTACTAATTTCCATTTTGCTTAAGAGTAGGTGGAGGCAGAATTGCGGCCTATGGGTTCTCATCACATTCTCCACCCACCCAAATTGGATTTCCCCATGTTCGATGGCGAGAACCTGAAGGCTTGGCAACTGCATTGTGAGGCTTGCTTTAAGGTGTGTTCAGTGCAACCTTATCTCCGGGTCAGCATTGCCGCGATGTATTTTGGGGGTAGTGTGGTAGGCTGGTTGCAATCCTCCCAAGCACATCTTCAATTTACGCGATGGGACGATTTTGCCGCAGCGGTGTGTGCGAAATTTGATCGTGAGGAATTTCATAACCAAAGTCGCCAGTTCAATCGTTTGCATCAAACCAATTCCGTGGCAGAATATGCTGATTGATTCATGGAATTGATGCACAATATGATTGCACACCATACTTCGTGGAATTCTATTTTCTTTGTAACTGAATTTGTGGATGGCCTTCGCAATGATATTAGATCGGCAGTAATTTTACATTGTCCCCAAGACTTGGATACTACAATTGTATTACCATGCTTGCAGGAAGAAGTGGTGGACACCACATGACGCGACATCCGAAAGATGGACTCTACGTTGGCCACCCGCTCAGGGTCGCGAGTAGAGATGGCAATGAGTACCCGAAACTCGATACCTGGTGGGTTTTTACTCTATTAGGGCATAGGTCTGAGTCAATTTCCTAACCCAAGGGTCTCTTAATGGGCAAAAAGCCCAATCCATCGGGTCTGCCAGGTTCAGGTACGTTCCTATAGTACCCAAACCCATAAACCCATAGGTAATATAAACCTGATCCATATGAGTTATAAACCCAAGCTCCCAGGCAAACCAGCCTAGCCCATAGCCCGTTAGCCATTTAGCCCCAAGCCCCCAAATCCAATGCGGCAATGCCCCATTACCCATACGGCTAACCCTAGCTAGCACTCGGTCACGGTCACTACTCACTCCTCCCCAGTCCCCACCCCGATTCAACAGCTGCCGCAGCGGCGGCGCATCTGGCGCTCCGCACTCGGTCTCCGGTAGTCTCCACGCTCGCCCTCCCGTCCCGCAGCTCCTGCTCCTGCTCCCACTACTCTCACCGCATGCTCGTCCTCCCGCACACCCTCGCCGTCGCCTCGCCTTCCAGTTCAGCCCGCCGCCCCCACGCCGCAGCCAACACGCATCGCAGCAGTAGGCCCTTGGCCATGGCGCTGCCCTCTGGCTCCAACGAAAATGGCCGGTGAACTTCTTCCTCCTCTCCATTAACCATTGTTGTAGCTCGCATTACTGACCCCACGGATGACCCGTGGGTACTTGTTAACCCAGTGGGCATAGATCTGGGCAAAAATCTGTACCTGTCACGGGCATGAGTTTTTTAGCGGGCACGTTCAACTTTCATAGACACGGATTTGGAATAGCAAAACACAGCGGATTTGTGCCCGTTGCCATCTCTAGTCGCGAGGAGCATGGCCACTGCCCCCACCTCCCAGACCAGGACTAGCGCTGAATGGGCGCACTAAAGACAAGCGCGGGATAGAGTCAGTGAGGGCAGTGACGCCAGATGACAAGATTGCGGTGTTGCGCACATACCGGCGTGCACGCAGCCTCTGTCATTACTGCGGAGAACGGTGGGCACGGATCACAAGTGCTCAACCACTGTCCAGCTACACGTGGTTGAAGAGATGTGGGGACTATTTCTAGATCGTGAGGACCATCAAGCTGCAGTCGATACAGTCAACACTCATAGCGGGGAAGAGCTTATGGCGATATTGAAGGAGGTGGTCTAGGGCACTGAATCTGATGCTATTCGGACCGCCCGATTGCCAGGACAATTCAGGGTAGAGAGGTGATCATGTTGGTGGATTCGGCAGTTCTCATTGTTTTGTTGTGAGTCATTTGCACACATATTGGTGGGACGAAATGGTCGCTTCAGCCGGTGAAGGTCAAGATCACAAATGGTGGTGTCCTAACTTGCCATAGCAAGTTCCCTAATTGTTACTGGAGTGTCCAAGGGTGGAACTTCTTCAACACATTTAAGGTGCTACCAATTGGTGGATATGACATTATATTGGGTATGGATTGGCTCGAGAGGCACAGTCCCATGAATGTCCATTGGCTCAAGAAGCACTTATCATTTTGATATCAAGGCAAGACGGTCTTTCTTCAAGGTATCAAGCCTCAACACCCGCAATGTGTTTACTTATTACTAGAACAAGCCGAGCCGCCTACTGCAAGGAACCCTACTTCGGTCCAGATGGCAGTCATGGAAGTCGAAGCAAGCACCACAGTAGTGGAGGACATGCTGACTTCGGTGCAACAACTAGTGGTTGAATTTGCTCATCTATTTGAAGAACCTACGGGGTTACCTCCATGTAGAGCATTTGACCACACTATTCCCCTGTTGCCAGGAGTGAAACCAGTCAACCTACGACCATATCGTTACAATCCGGCCCAAAAGGATGAAATAGAAAAAGCAAGTGATGGAGATGTTGACTCAGGGTGTTATACAGCCCAGTTCGAGCCCTTTTGCCTCACTAGTTCTCTTGGTTCAGAAGAAGGATGGGACTTAGCATTTTTGTGTTGACTACCGTCATCTCAACGCGTTAATGGTCAAGAATAGTTACCCTTTGACAATTATTGACAAGTTGTTGGATGAGCTGGCGGGAGCATGTTGGTTCACAAGCTTAGACTTGCGTACAGGGTATCACCAGATACGGATGAAGCCGGAGTATGAGCACAAGATCGCTTTTAAGACACATCACGGCCATTTTGAGTTTAAGGTGATGTCCTATGGACTCATGGGGCTCCTGCTACCTTCCAAGGGCTTATGAACTTGATCTTAGCACCACTGTTGCAGAAAGGAGTGTTGGTCTTTATTGACGATATTCTAGTATATAGCACCACCTTGGAGGATCATGTGCTCAAACTGCGCAGCGTGTTTTAGATACTATCCCACCATCAGTCGAAGATTGAAAGGTCCAAATGTACTTTTGCACAGTGGTAGTTGACCTATTTGGGGCATGTGGCCAGTGAGAATGGTGTGGCAACCAATGAGAAGAATATTTAATAGATTTGCCAAAACGCACTGAACCTCAATGAGGTTCCTTCCATTATATATCTTGTCAGTTACACAACGCAACCAAAGATCCGGTTTTACAGGACATGCACACGCACTACAACAGCCTAACCCGGTTTGTCAGCAGAGAACAACTTGCTAACAGAAGCCACTAATCAGAACTACTAACCAATATCCTAACAGCATATTATTTCTAACAGTCGCCCTCAATCACAACGGGAGCTACGGACGTTGAGGTTGTAGCAATTTTCAACAAATGGAGTTCTTGAGAGTGGCTTGGTTAAACAATCTGCAATTTGATCCTTTGACGAAATGAACCGAACTTCCAACGCTTTCCGCGCTACTTGCTCTCGGACAAAGTGGAAATCAACTTCAATATGCTTGGTTCTTGCATGGAATACTGGATTGACTGTTAAATAAGTAGCACCAAGATTATCACACCAAATCCGAGGCGGTTTATGCTGAAATATACCGAGTTCCTTCCACAGCGACTGAATCCAGATCATCTCAGCTGTGACATTTGCTATTGCTTTGTACTCGGCTTCTGTGCTTGATTGAGACACTGTGGCTTGCTTCCTAGAGCTCCATGACACTAAGTTTGTGCCTAGGAATACGGCAAAACCACTGGTTGAACGTCGATCGTCAGGGCATCCAGCCCAGTCCGCATCTGCAAAGCCTGACAACGTTGTTGTTTCTGATTTCTGAATCATCAGTCCAAATCTTGCTGTTCCTTTGATATATCGAAGAATCCTTTTTACAGCATACCAATGTACTTCAGTGGGTGATTGAATGAATTGGCAAACTCGATTGACTGCAAAGGACAGGTCAGGCCGAGTCATAGTTAAGTACTGGAGACCTCCCACAATGCTTCTGTACTTAGACTGCTCTTCATCTGACAAGAGAGTTCCCTGACTTCTGGATAGCTTTTCAACTGAAGCCATTGGTGTAGAAATCACCTTGCATTTCTCCATGTTGGCTTTCTTGAGAAGATCCAGTGCATATCTTTCTTGTGACAACAATACTCCATTCTTCTCCTGTTTGACTTCAACTCCCAGGAAATATTCAAGAGTCCCCAAATCCTTTACTGCAAAGTCATTGCTTAATTGCTGAATCAATTTCTCAGTAGCAGTATGGATGGAACTAACAATAATAATGTCATCTACATAGATCAACATGTAGATTGTCACTCCACCTTGCTTGAACACAAAAAGAGATGCATCTGCTACTGAAGGTTTGAAACCCAGATTTTGAAGCTTGCTAGTCAGTCGATGATGCCAGGTTCTCGGTGCCTGTTTAAGTCCGTAAAGGGCCTTCTTGAGTCGACAAATATATCCTGATGGGCTGCTCAAATCTTCATAACCGGAAGGTTGTCTCATATACACTTCCTCCTCAAGTACTCCATGCAAGAAGGCATTTTGTATATCAATTTGCCTCATACTCCATCCTCGTGTGACAGCTAGAGACAAAATGATTCGCACAGTTGCAGGTTTCACAACTGGGCTATAAGTATCAAGGTAATCCACTCCATACCTCTGTTTGAATCCCTTAGCCACCAATCTTGCTTTGAATCTGTCAACTGCACCGTCAGCCTTTCTTTTAACTCTATAAACCCATTTGCAATCTATGAGATTAATACCTTTCTTTGGAGGCACTAGATCCCAGGTCTCATTTTTCATCAGTGCTGAGTATTCATCATCCATTGCCTTCCTCCATTCTGGGCTGGCTAGTGCTTCTTTAAGATTACAGGGTTCTGAGATTATTTGTTTGGGACCTATTTGTCTATCTTCAGGAGGAGATATTGTCAGATTTTCTTCAGTTACTGAGACTGACTGTTTTGATTTTGTCTGTCTGTCCGCAGCAACAGCTATTGCCGAATTTTCTTTAGTTGTTGAAGCAGAAAAACCCCGAGCATTGATTGAATATCTGACAGTCCCATCAGTGAACTCCTTGGGCTGCGTTATATTGTCATGAAGACGAGTTCGCATTGGATGTTGTCTAATGACCTCAGGTGAGGAAGATAGACTCAAACTCTCTCCATCTTCTGTATTAGGAGGAGTTTCATCAGAAGCGCCTGAAACACCTGACTGACCTGTAGAAAACTGACCAGCACTGAAAGGACTATCATCGACAACATGGTTAGTCTGACTATTAGTTATGTGAACATCATCAATTGCTGGTTCAGTTTGAATTAAGGTGTTGATGGTTTGTGGAGCTATTAATGAGTTTTCAGTATAATGTGAGGCTCTAGCTAGAGTGGGTAGAATGGTGGGATGATGAGAAGACTTAGGCAGTCGAGACTCCAACAGAGAGGATTTCGAAAACGGGAAAACGGATTCATCAAACACAACATCCCGAGATATGTATACTCGCCCTGTGCTTCGATCAAAGCACTTGTAGCCTTTGTGCGATGAGCTATAGCCTAGGAATATACACTGCTTGGTTCTGAAATTCAGCTTTCTGTCATTGTACGCACGCAAATTGGGCCAGCAAGCTGAACCAAAAACTCGAAGCATTGAATAATCTGGCTGAATGCCAAACAGTTTGTGTAAAGGTGTGTCTTGATGAATGGTTCGGCTGGGCATTCTATTGATGAGATAGCAGGCAGTATTAAACGCCTCATCCCAGAATCGCAATGGCATTTGCGCTTGAGCAAGGAGAGAAAGACCCGTTTCAACTATATGCCGGTGTTTCCTTTCGGCAAGGCCGTTTTGCTGATGGGTATGTGGGCAAGAGATATGGTGATCAATGCCAGTGGCCTTGAAGTAGCTGTGTAAGCGATAGTATTCGCCTCCCAAGTCAGATTGAACAGAGCAAATTTTACAATTGAGCATACGTTCAACATGCTTTTGGAATTGAAGAAATATAGGCTCAACATCCGACTTGTTCTTCAGAAAATAAATCCATACATATCTACTGAAATCATCGATGAAGGAGACATAATACTTCGAATTATTAACTGATGGGAGAGCTGGTCCCCAAACATCAGTGTGAATCAATTGCAAAGGTGCTGTAGACTCATGCAAAGATGGATTAAAGGGAAGCTGATGTGCTTTCCCTTGTTGACAAGCATTACAAACTGAAGGAGTAGGAATGTTTGTGTCTACAGCTATTTTGTTATTCTGGAGAATACGAAGAGTAACAGGAGTAGCTGGATGTCCAAGTCTTCTGTGCCATTGTTCTTGAGAAATCTTGTTTGACAGCAAGGCTTGACAGGACCTATTATTTGGCAAGACGTAGAGGCCATTCTTACACTTGCCTGTGAGAAGAATGTTCTTCGTGGCTCGGTCCTTGACAAAGAAAGAATTCGAATGAAATTCAACAATAGCATCATTATCAGAAGACAACTTCCGAACAGACACAAGGTGTTTGTTAATCTTGGGAGCGTAGAGAACATGATTCAGGTGTAAAGGGCGATTTGAACCAGAAATCAATGAATGTCCAACATAAAGAATAGACAAACCTGCTCCATTGGCAACTTGGATTTGATCATTCCCTGTGTAGCGTTCTTTGACGGTGAGGCATTCCAGATCGTTGGTAATATGATCTGTAGCTCCGGTGTCGACATACCAATTGGCGTCCGAGGAGTATCCGTTCGTCACAGCTGCCGCTTGCTTGACATTTTCATCAGATTGATATGCCTGATCAAACCGATGCCAGCATTGAAGTGCATCATGGTTCGGCTTGTGGCAGATCTGACAAAGGGGACCGTTATTGTTGTTATGTCCCCTCTGAAGTGGACGAGCAATGCGTCTTTCTTGCGATCGACCGCCACCGCGGCCGCGTCCGCGACCATTCCGGCCAGTGTTGCCACCACCACGGCTAGAATTCCTGTTGACATTGTTAGCAGATGATACCTGAACAATTGTGCCATGATGCTCTTGTCTCATTTCATAGCTGAGCATGTGGGCGTAGACATCGCTTATGGAGTAGGAGTCAGTCCGCGTGGTGATGCTGGTGACCAGTGGGTCATAATCTGGGCCGAGACCACGCAGCATATACGCGATCAGTTCCTCATCTTCAAGCCGTTTGCCGACGGCTGCGAGTGTGTCGCCGAGACGCTTCACTTTGCGGAAGTAGTCGGCGATGCTCAGATCTTTCTTCTGAATGGTGGCGAGCTGCATGCGTATCTGCATGATACGAGCTCGCGAGCTTGATGCAAACATCTTCTCCAGAGTACTCCAGGCGTCGTACGCGGTGGAGACTCCAACCATTGTGGCAAGGATGTCCTCGGTGAGAGATGAGTTGATGAGGCTGAGTACAAGCTGATCCTGGTGGTACCAGCTAGTGTACTCCGGATTGACGACAATTCTCCGGCCACCAGTTTCTTCTGACGGTGTCACCACGATGGTCTGGCTGGGAGCTGCCATTGATCCATCGACAAAGCCGATAAGACCCTGGCTCCTCAGATATGGAAGAATTTGGGCTAACCAAATCAGGTAGTTTTCCTGCGTCAGCTTGACGTTAATCACATGGCTGATTGAGGGCGTAGGCATGGAGCTAAACTGAATTGAGGTAGTATTGCTGGTGGATGATCGAGGAGTGATGGACATGGCGGAAGCTGATGTGTGGATCTCAGGCTCTGATACCATAATAGATTTGCCAAAACGCACTGAACCTCAATGAGGTTCCTTCCATTATATATCTTGTCAGTTACACAACGCAACCAAAGATCCGGTTTTACAGGACATGCACACGCACTACAACAGCCTAACCTGGTTTGTCAGCAGAGAACAACTTGCTAACAGAAGCCACTAATCAGAACTACTAACCAATATCCTAACAGCATATTATTTCTAACATATTGCAGTTGTCAAACATTGGACTACCCCTTCTAATGTCAAACAAGTGTGGGGATTTTTATGTTTGGCTAACTACTACCACAAGTTTGTGCGTAACTTCAGCATCTTGAGTCATCCCCTGATTGACCTATTGAAGAAGTACGAGTTATTTGTATGGACACCTAGGGCGTGTTTGTTTCAGCTTAAAATCCGATTATAGGTGAAAATAATCGAGAATCCCACCCAAACACCCTTGATTGTTTTAAGATTATCTAGAAATCGAGAGGTCAAAAGAATCCCAATTGAACTACAACCGCGTTGTCTGTACCGCAGCTTCCCCACCGCGATTTCCACACCGCGAGTTTATTTCCACCCGTTGCCCCTCCGCTCCCCCGTCCGCTCGCGGTCACGTAGTTTCCCCGCCGCCACCGCCTCGGTTCGCCGCGCCGCTCCCTCCGCTCCCCCGTCCGCTCGCCCCTCCGCTCCCCCGTCCGCTCCCCGTCCGCTCCCTCCTCTGCTCCCCCTCCGCTCCCTCCGCTCCCCCGTCCGCTCGCCGTCCGCCCGCCTCCCCTCCTCCTCCTCCTCGCTCGCCCCTCCGCTCCCGTCCGCTCCCTCCTCCGCTCCCCGTCCGCTCCCTCCGCCCCCGTCCGCTCGCCCTCCGCTCCCCTCCTCTCCTCCTCCTCCGCTCCCGTCGGCTCCACCGCCCGCTCGCCCCTCCGCTCCTCCGCGCACCCCGCTATCGTCCCGCGCAACCGAGGCGACCCGGCTATTCGGTCGGTGGAGGCGGCTCTTTGTGCTCCTCGCCCGCTCGCGTCGCGCTAGGTTTCCCGCCGCCACCGCCTCGGTTCGCGGCGCGCTCCTCGTCCGCTCGTCGCTGCGCGGCTCGTCGGCGCGCCCGCGCTCGCTTCGCCGCCGGTCTTCCGTCGCTTCCCGGCTCCCATCATCTTCCCCGCGCAACCGGAGGCGAACCGAAGGTGGAGGCCGGCTCCTTTGTGCTCCCCCGTCGAGCTCCCCGAAGGCGTCCCGCTTCCTCCACGCTCCCCACCGTCCTCGTGCTGGTTCAGGTATGGATTGTATGGATTGTAGATTTGATTTGTATTGTAGATTTGTGTGATGTATGGATTGTAGATTTGATTTGTATTGCGAATGGATGGATTGTAGATGGAGATGCCCAGCCGTAGCTAACACCTAGCTAGTGCTGGTGCACACAGCCGTTTGTGTTCTGCATTCCTGGAGATGCCCAGCCGTAGCTAACACCTAGCTAGTCTGTTCTAGAGTCGAATTTGTGACGTCTCAACCTTGTGCATGCTTCTTAATTTGAAAATGTCAACCTTGTGCATGTTTCTATCATGGAAACAAAAAAATTAGTATCATAATTGTTTTCAGCTCGTATTCAGTCAACAAATGAGATGTCATTAGCCTCAGGGGCATACATGTCATTTTACACTCAGGACAGACAATCTATGGGTTGAATAATCAGGATTGCCAAACACTCTCGATTGTTTAGACAGCAGATTCTTTAGATCGCAGCTTATCAGAAAATCCTGATCAGATTAAAATTAATTCTCAGATAAGCGGTTCCAAACACGGCCCTAATAAGGAGGCAGCCTTCTAGGCTTTAAAATAGGCGCTGATCACAACGTGAGTGTTGGCCTTGCCGAACTTCCAAAAGGTATTCGAGGTGGAGACCGATGTTTCAGAAAAAAAGGCATTGGAGTGGTGCTGATGCAGGAGGACCATCCCATAGCGTATCTCAGCAAGTCTCTTGGGCCACGCACGCAAGGGCTGTCCACATATGAAAAAGAAAGTCTTGTGATTCTATTGGCATGGGAGCACTGGTGACCTTACCGTCAACAAACTGAGTTTGTAATCAGAACAGATCAGCACAGCTTGGTGCACTTGGGAGACCAGTGATTGTCCACCCCATGGCAACAAAAGGTGATGACCAAGTTATTAGGCCTACAGTATCGTTTGGTCTACAAAAAAGGAGCTGATAATAGGGCAGTGGATGCACTGTCCCACCATTCTTTGAATTCTACCGGGGAATTTGTAGCGATCTCCACAACTGTGATGACCTGACTAGAAGAGGTGGCAAGGGCTATCAAACCGATCCTAAAACCAAACAGTTATTGGAAGAACTCACAGCCAATGGGGTCACACATCCAAAGTTCTAGCTTTGGCAGGGCATCATCAGATGCCAAGGTCGCATCTGGATTGATGCCAATTGTCCATTATAGCACAAAATCATCGAGGCCATGCATGATAGCCCTGTTGGGGGGCATTTGGGTTTTCATGTCACATACTATCGTGTGCGCAAGCTGTTCTCTTGGCTGGGTTTAAAAAAGGATGTGAAAAAATTTGTGGCCGCGCGTACCATTTATAAGCAAGCAAAAGCTGAACATGTCAAGTATCCTGGGCTTCTCCAGCCATTGCTGGTACCTGAGCACGCATGGTAGGTAGTCTTTATGGACTTCATTGAGTGGTTACCCAAATCAGCAAGTTACAACAGTATTATGGTAGTCGTGGATAAGTTTTCCTAGTACGCGTATTTCATAGCGCTGGCTCATCCTTTCACTACATTTCAGATTGCGCAAGTGTACCTAAATCACATTTTTAAGTTGCAGGCTTACCACAGTCTATTGTGTCTAATCGGGGCTGCATCTTTACAAGCCTGTTGTGGAGAGAATTGTTTCGGTTGGTGGGCACTCAACTGAAGATGAGTTTGGTTTATCATCCGCAAACAGACGGGCAGATGGAACGTGTCAATCAGTGTCTTGAAGAATATTTATGCTGTTTCATGCATGCTTGTCCCACTAAATGGCAAGAGTGGCTTCCCCTGGCTGAGTTTTGGTACAATACTTCCTTCCACTCCACACTTGGGAAATCTCCTTTTGAGGTCTTGTATGGCCACAGTCCGCGGCACTTTGGGGTATCCAATTCTTCAGTTTGTGTAGTCCTAGATTTAGACATTTGGCTGAAGGAGAGAAAGTTGACGAGTACTCTGCTGCACCAGCACTTAAACCGGGCAAACCAATGAATTCAAGTGCAAGCCAACTTGAAGCGTTCTGACAGATCCTTCGATATTGGCATTGGGTTTACATCAAAGTGCAGCCCTATGTCCAATCATCCGTAGCTAACATGTCTGCTCACAAAATATCATTTCGATATTTTGGACCTTTTCTTATCTTGCAAAAAATTGGCAAAGTGGCGTACAAGCTAAAACTGCTGCCAGACTGCCGAATTCATCTGGTCCTACATGTTTCGCAACTGAAGAAGGCGCTGAAGCCTGGTGAGTCGGTTTGTCTAGAATGGCTGCGAGTGGATGATGCGTCTCAAATCCCAATCAACATCCTGGACTGTCGCCTGCACCAGCATGGTTCAGTAACCTCTTCCTTGGGACCATAACAAACAATTGCGGCCATAGAGAATTCAGCAACACAGCTATGGACCACGTGATAGAGAGCATTCAGAAGTTGAGCCGGGCCACAACAGATCATCTAGTAAGGGCATCGATAATAGGGTGGAGGTGTTGGTGGTGTCTCCAACTTGCATCTCCGACGTGAACGGCAAAACAGACTGCAGGACCTCTGTTAGATAATGTAGATAGTTGTAAATAAAGTGATGATGAATAATTGATATTTGGATTACTTTGGATTTTGTGTTTGTGAAAGTTTTGGTTGATCACGGTTGAAGATTTTAAGTTGAAGTGGTTTCAGTCTGCTCTAAGTGGTTTTTGTCTTCTCCGAGTGTTTTTGGTTGCTCTGAGTAGTTTCAGACTAGACCGATCGGGTCCAAGTAGTTTCAGATGGTATTCAAGTAGCTCTGGAGCATTGGACGGCTTTTGAGACACATCGGAACATCGGACTGCACTCGAGTGGCATCCGTGGGTTGCACGGCTGAATGACCACGGCAGACTTCGACCATGGCAGCTTTCGATCACGGCAGACTTCGACCATGTTGTATTTTGACCATGTCCGGTGTCGACCACGGAATATCGACTACTGCAGTTCAACCACTTTCGACTTCGACCACGACAGATTGACCACTGAAGGTAATTGTAGCTATAATACCTTTCGTGGTCATAGTTATAGTACTTTTTCATGGTCGTAGCTACAATACCTAGTCAGTACTCAATAGTTGTAGATTTTTCTAGTCGATAGTCTTAGGCTTTGTAGTTGATTGTTGTAGACTTTGCGGACTGTTGTTATAGTCATAGAATTTGCGGATTGCTGTTATGGTCGTAGACTTTGCAGTCTTATTTTCATAGTCGTATATTTTGCAGTTTGCTGTTGTTGTCTTCGGTAGGCTTTGTGATCGGTTGCTGTAAGCTTCACGGTCGGTACTCGTAGACCTCATGGTCGCTATGAGTACTTTAATTCCTGTGATTTTCGAGTACCTCGAGTACTCGTGTTGGGTTAGTGGTTGACTGATCTAGTCAGAGTAGTTGTCGATGATACTCGATGCTCGGTGATCCATGGTGTGATGATTGGTTGATGATTGGCAATCGTAGACTTGGCGCTCGATACTCAGTAGTTTTGGTTGGTAGCGATGAGTGGTATCTTTTGAGTGTTTGGAGCGGAGCGATAGTATTTCCCGAGTACTTGTGGTTTTCGAGTACTCGTTGAGCTAGCAGTCGTAAGAAGTTGTCTGGAGCTAATTTGCAGTAAGTGATGGAATGTGTGGTCATAGACAACCTAGTTGATAGTCATGGATGGTTTTGTTCTTGTCTATGGATGGACAAAGGTGGTGTGAGGTTGTGTGCTGATGACGGTCAAGTTGTGGAGAAATTGTGCCGGGAAATTTTTTTTGGTCTTTGCATGTGCAGGATGGCGTGGAGACAATCATGATTAGTGACGTGGAGGACCGAAACTAAGATGAAGAGATCTGAGGTCCAGACGGTTGAGGATGTCACGCGAGCTAACGCTGGAATACATGGAGATCAAAGTAGTGATGCGTGGAGAAGCTACAGATGGTGCGGTCCTAGAGGCTTCTACACGAGGGTTGATGATACGAGATGAAGCTATGGAAGGTGCATTCCTAGAGACTTCATCACGTGGTGAGATTAAAAATGTTATAGAAGTAGCCCGTAATGGGAGAGATTAGAGATTTAGTAAAACCCGTGTTAGGAAGGGTTTTGGGTCCCTTGATTTGAGAAAGGAATAGGATTTCGTGTTCGTATTTGAGTCGAATATAATTTAAGGCTCTAGCATATAAAAGCATAGAGAGGCCAAATGTTTTGGCTGTGGCTTTGCTAGGCTCTTTTGTGCTAGGGTTTATGGGTGCTTGTGAAGGCACTTTGTAACTCCACGAAAATTTAGTAATAAAGAACATCTTGAATTAATCTGGTTCGTGGTTAACTTATGCTAGTATAACTCATTTTGTCCATATGGCAGGTCAGAATTGTGGAAGGCCGTCGCGGCAGCCTTGGTGACTAGCTAGGCTGGAAAGATTGGTAGGTGTTGATGACGATGGTGGCAATGACTCATACGTCGGCCAGCGTGTGTAGAATCCTCGAGACGAGGGAGAGCTGTAGGATTGGAGGACCTGGTGGCGTGGGCAGCAACATGGTCGCCCTTTCTTCTCGTTTAGTCATTAGTCGACGGTGGCCGGGGTTGTGACGTTGGCGCTGTGCAGCACGTACGCTTCGCCGAATCGGACATGGCCGACTAGTTCAGCAGCTCAGCGCCGGGTCTCGATCCCTATGATCAAACCTATGATTTGACTGCGTCGTGCTTACCTCCTTTGAGCCCTGCCTTCCATCTAAATATGATATGATGAGAATATGGTGAGGGAAATGCTTTTATTCATTGGAGATCTGCAGAAATTCTTCCATCCAAAGAATATGTTCATTTCGTTCCAGCCGGTCGTGCTCGCGTCGGGCCGACGGCTCCAGGCGTAAGTGCGCCGATCTACTGATACACGTTAATGTGTTTTGATGAATCAACTTTGATGGTGTTGTTTGCACGCATCTCTACAATTAGTAACATGTGCGAATAACCAAACCCTTAAGCACGCAGTAGGATGCTAAATGCAAATTAGTACTTGGCGTACGCAAAACAACCTAGTCTTATCTATGTGGCGCTTGTCGTTGCATGCATGACAAAAAAATTTCTTGCCTCCAGGATCACATGCACAAGCATTATAGAACTTGCACTTGTATGTATCCATTGTTTGCCAATTTTATTGTTTTTTTTAAATTCTATACAAAATATCATCAAACAAATGCCTCCTCGCCAAGTGGAGTTCGAGTGTGCAGAGAGATCGAACTCGACTTGGTGACAGGGCCGGTCCTAGGATTTTAGGGGCCCGGGGCGAAACTAAAAATAGGGGCCTTAGTATAAATATCTAAATATAAATCTACACACACACACATATATATATAATTTTACCAACAAACACTTAATTAAAGAAAAATTCACATCAAAGAGTTCATAGATATTACCTTAAAATTTCTTCTAACATTTCTAGATGCGAAGTCATTGATGATGGTATTGATATCAATCTTATTTAATAATTTCTTCTCAATACATAAAGTTGCTAAACCGTTTAACCTCTCTTGAGACATTGTTGACCTTAAATGATTCTTCAACAATTTCAACTTTGAAAAGCTTCTTTCAGCTGATGCCACGGTCACAGGCATAGTAAATAAAATCCGATAAGCAATAGAAATATTAGGATAACAATCCGCTTCTCTGACAAAATCAAAGATCTCCATAGCAGACATTGGTTTATCTAATAAAGTCAATTGCATAACACTTAACTCAGAAATTAGATCATTTAACTCAACATCAGAGGAACCATCTAGAGAGAAAGTTTCTGCAAATTTTGTACAACATTCTTTTAATTCAGTTCGATCCAATGACTTCAATGTTGTTGAACTCATTAAAAATCCAAATATACTTCCGAATGTTTGGAGTTCTTGAAATCTACTTTTCAATGAATTGATTGCCATATCAACCATAACAAAAAAAAATTAACTTCAAATTCCTTCTCAGCTTGCAAAACTGCTTCATCACAATCAATTTCATCAAACTATTTCTTCCTAAGAACACGCCGTTTAACTGGAAATGATGGCTCTACATTCATTTGAGCTGCAATATCTTTGGCAATGATCATACTCAAAGCAAACTCTTCATTTCTATAAGTATTAAAGTATTTAACCATGCCTTCTATTTGTTGTATGTATATACTCTACATAGTATATGGGGGGCCCCTGGATTTTGGGGGCCCGGGGCGACCGCCCCTCTCGCCCCCCCCCCCTCAGGGCCGGCTCTGCTTGGTGAAACTATTTGCCGTTGCTAGGAAGGCGCTTGATCTTTTCATAGCAGCCTTAGTTTAGTTTCCTAGCAGGAGTTATTTCCTGTTGACAAATCCACTCAAGCTAGCTCCTTGTTGATTTTGTTCGCATTATGTTGGAAAGTACTGTATGCATCATTGCATATTTCCTTTTACCAACAATGTCAAAGTTGGGTATGTTTGTGTTGATACAGAAGTCCATGCCATATAATTATGTTGAGGTGGAAGATCGTGCCATGTAATTGTGTTGAGGCGGAAGTTTGTGCCATAGAGAGCAAATAGTTCTTCGGACCATTGATAGTGACTTGTACCAGGTCCAAAAATAAGAAGGCAACCGTTGATGCCACATGATTATCTGTTGCAGTGTCGATGATGGGACCAACTCTAGTCATATTTAATTTGTGGTGAAAGCTCCTACCATGTCCTAAAGGAGTTTTATCAACTTAGTAATGACCGTGTAGCTGTTACGGTGTTGCCGACTAGGTGGAAGGGTCTCATAGATTCGCACTGGCCGCACTGGCATGCTACACTACTCCCATATATTAGATGCAAATCAGTGTGAAGGATAAGGTGCCAGGACACCATTGGCACTGAAGTAATTTGATGTTGATGATGAGACATCGGAATATCCTCGACGATGTCTATGGGTGGTGAGGTGTTTCCCATTGTTGTTGAATATATGTAATGTAGAGGATGAAGTGTCGTGATGCCATCGACAACTAATATATTTCGATGAAGAAAATGATATACCGAGATGCCATCGATAATGTGTTGCGTGAGGACGGTGCTGCCCCCAGTATTGTTGACGTAGGAGATGAGCTATCGGAATGCCTCGATAGTTGACATATATCAATAGAGAAGATGATATACTAGGAGGATATTGGTGATGTATAGGGGCTGACATGTTGCGATTATAAGAGATCATCAACCCAGCTCGCGGTGTGGTCAAGAGGGACTTCAAACATGTAGAAGTCCTTGCAACTCTTGCCTTTCGCGATGGTTACATTAACTGTGGAGATTAGTACAATATTAACAATTAAAAATTCTAAAAGATCACCTGTTTTATTTTTAACATCCATTTGATTGATTAGAATTTGGGTGTCATGACGAATGCTGATGTGACCACGCCACCAACATATACGACCATAGCGGCCAATATCAAGATTGAACTAAAGATGAATTTGTTTCTTCAACTTCAACACATTTTAAATGAGAATATGATGCTACCTAATGATGAAAATATATATATTTGTAGCACCACATCACTTTGGAACCAATTGAAGCAAGGGTTCAAGTTGGATAGATTTTGGAATCCAATTCGGCCTCCAGATCAATTCGGATTTAGTCTGACAAGCCAACTTCAAATGTGCATAGCGTTTTATCCAGAAGGCTTCTCGGGACTCGTGAGTACTTGTTGGAAATCTCTTGGAGTCTACTTTCAGATGGATCTGGTCTCACCTCCAAACTCCATCTGAGCAGATCAGAAACTGCGAAACAAGTCACATCATTTTTCCAGTCCGAGACAAAGTGGGCCGAGGGCCTTATAACTTAGGCTAATTGGGCCAGTACTGTTCACGTAAATAGTACCACGGCCGCGTGAACAATAACCGTGAATAGTACCACACCATTTTCATTAGATAAGTGCGGCTTTCTTCTTCCCTATTTAAGAAGGTCACACCCCTTTAGTTTTCCTTGGGGTTTTTATTAAGAGATTATTTTGCTTAACAGTTTCACCGTATTGTTCGGTTGAGGAACCCAACTTGTGAACTTAATCTTTATTCGCAATACAATTTTAGATTGCATCTTCAACTCTCTTGCTTGTGTTCTCGATTCGCTTGCAGGAGATAGCCTTCTTGGCGAGGTCAGCCGTGTTCAGCACGGTTGATAACCAACGGAGCAGTGGCGTAGTGATTGCGAGGGGTTCGATCTATTTTGGTCGGAGCCTTTGGATCATCAACGTCGAGTTCTCCACAATCGACTTATCAGTACCTCTCAGAAGATCGGGCCATCGTCACATTAGTTGGTATCAGAGCAATGGTTTCCCGTGAGGTAATTCTTGTATTCCTAGTTAGTAGATTAGTTTTTATTTCCTATAGTCCACAAAAAAATTGTCCCACAAAAAGAATTAATTCCGCTGTCCAAACCCCGTTGTGCCTTTCAATCTGTTAGTTTTGGTTTGCTAAATTGAATTTGTATCCATCTTAGCATTGTCTAGTTGCTGGTCACATCTTTGTTCCACTAAAAATCTAAACAAAAGAAAAACATTCCCCACCCCAAACCCTAATTCCAATTCGGCTGATTTCTCCTTTCTCTGCACCTGCCACCAAAAACGCCATAACTTTTGATTCCGAGATTATTTTTGAGTGAGACCACTGCCATTAGATTCAAAAATTCCTTATCCATCTATCTGTAAAATTTCACAACATTCCAGCAAGGCAGTTAAGAGATATATGCGGTGAAAGTTGATCCAATTATCTGTTTTGAATCTGCAACAGTCATCAGTTGTGATTTTTGTGCGAATTTCTGTGTCGGGTTTTGGAAGTTGGTCCCAAAAGAAAATCTGTAGAAAAAGCTGTCAGAAAACAAAGAAAAAAGAATCAATGAAAAAGAGGCATCTGACAAGAAGTTACGGCCAAAGTACCGACGTGCTGTCCAGTGGACAGAAATTTTCAGTTTTCAGTTTTTTGTCAATCCTTATATTCTTCAATTCCAGATTGCATTGGATTGAATTATCTTCTATGTACCACTCCTATACATTGTCATACACTTGTTTTTAGCCTTCTTCCATTCTTGGTTGATCAGCAACATAGGCTAAATGCTAGATACGAACTACAATTCAATTCTATGCAATTTCTGAAATTAACTGATTGTTCTCCATTGCTACATATTGTGCCTTCCAAGCTCCACATACTCTTGATCAGAACAGGTTCCCTCTTGCAATCGTACCCACGCTCGACATGGTATCACGAACCGGCCACCGGTTGTACCACCTGCTGCATTGGTAAGAACACTTGTAAGAGTGTGGTAAGACGCTTGCAAATGTATGATTCCACCTTCCACCACCTAGTAGTTGATAGGGATAATACCTTTGTTTTGTCTTTTATTTTCTACTAAACATGACAGGTGAGTCGTCTGATGATCAAGAGTGTGTTTTAAAGGGAGAGTTCATGAAGCTCTTGGATGAACCACACATCGATAGGAAGCTGGATACATTGCAGCGCTCCATCAATGAAAGTATTGTAGCACTCACTGCACGCATTGAAAGAATGGTGAATCAGCCATTAAACAATGGACGCGAGTATGATCACGATGCGGACCACGATCGTGAGGAGGAAGATGATAATGAGAGACAAAACCGCGACACCGGTGCTTCATTTGCTGCCCAAGATGCACGCCCATGACACCGCCTACATCATATCCGTCACGGTATGGGAGGTAATAATTTTCAGCACTACAATGCTCGTGCTAATGATGAACCATTTGCTAAAGTTAAATTTACCATACCATCTTTTGCGGGGGTTTATGATGCTGAACTTATCTAGATTGGAAGATAACAGTTGAACAAAAATTTAATGCCCATCTAATTCCTGAAGTGCATAGAGTCAGACAAGCTACTAGTGAATTTAAAGATTTTGCTATCATTTGGTGGACTCAAGTCGTTAATTCTGGTTTAGCACCTGATACATGGGATAGATTGAAGGTAGCTATGCGTGCTAGATTTGTTCCTCCTGCTTTTAAACATGAAATGCGTAAGAAATTGCAGCGCTTAGACCAAGGTAATAAATCTGTCGAGGAATATTATCAAGAACTACAAATAGGCATGTTGTGTTGTAATGTTGTAGAGGATGAGGAGGATAAGATGACCCATTTTTATGGGGGATTAAGGTGTGAAATTTAGGACATAATTGATTACAAAGAGTATAATGATATTAATAGATTGTTCCAGCTTGCTTGTTTGGCAGAAAAAGAATTGCAGGGTAGGCAACAAAGGACGAGGAGCAACTTTGGAAGTACGTCTACATCAAGATCGACGCCTGGGCAAGCCAAGATAGCCCCACCTCCTGTTTTTCGAGCTGCTGCCCCCTCTGTGAGTAGGGCGCGTTCAGCAGCACCACCGCTACCATCATGCGCACCCGAGATGAGCAAATCTACTAGTGTGCAAGCACCAGCACAGAGCTCTTCATCGGTTGCTTCCACGGGTCGTACGACAGGCATTGTGTGCCATCGTTGTAAAGGGATGGGTCACGTTATGAGAGATTGCCCAAGTAAGCGGGCGTACATTGCGATAGAAGATGGTGGTTATGTAAGTGCTGGTGATGTTGAGGATGAATATGCTCTTGCAGCTAACCTGCAGGCAATGGTGATGATCATGAGAACAAACATGTGTTTGTGCCCTTTTTTGTGACTAACAACTTGCAGGTAGTTGAGAACCATGCCGAAGAGGAGCATGAATTGATTGAATCACTGATCCCAATGGTTGAGAATGAATATAAGGAGATGGATGCACTTACATCATCTGAGGAGAGCCAAAAAGGTAAAGAACATGGTGCTATCATCGCTCACGGTACTGATTTGGTACTACAACAAGACATAGAGCAACCTTGTGAGTATGTACCTGCTGTAGTGCAATCTTTTGATATTCCTTGTGTTGACTTAAATGAACCATGTGCTAATATAAATTCTCATAATTTAGCATGTGTCGAATTAATAACACATAAAGAAGTTTTGACTAGAATTTCTCCTGCTAAATCGTTGTGTTACATCATGTTGGATCTACCTATGAAATTGTCACATGCTATGGAGAAAGTTTATAAACTTGCATGTTCGAAATTCTTATTTAGTGCCTACACCTCTAGATATAAGTTTAATTTGATTGGAGATTATAGTGTGGAAAATCAATTTCTTGTATATCGAATATGCATAACTTGCGATCAAATGGATGAATTGAAACTTGCTGTTTGGGACAACAATTTTTGTATGATGAATCATATTCAATGTGAGAGGGAAGTAAAATTTAGTACTCGTCCAATACCTATGTGTTCAACTCTTTTTGCACCACCTAGTATGGACAATCTGAATAAAGATGATGAATTATGGCAGAACATACAAATCTCTTCACCTTGGCTAGATGAATTTGCTATTGTTCGATTGAGATATGATTATATGGATGAACTTTGTTTTATTCCAAAAGTTGTAGTTTTGCCCATATGTGCCACCACTACAAGTTTACAAATTCAAAGATTTGAATTACATAAATGCTTCAGTTACATTTGCAAAACAAGTTGTAATAATTACTGTGTGAGAAATTTTAAATTGCTCATTAATATATATGATTACTCTTGGGTTAATAATACAGTGAGCTTTTATGATCATTGCAGTTTTATAACATTAATTGTGCAACAACGAAGAACTGTTAAAACGGATGACATATACATATAGCATGCATACACCTTGGCTTCTTTGTTACCATATTTTCAGCTTATCAAAAATCAAGGACGGCTTTGTTTGCAAGAAGGGGAGGAGCTGATAAGAACATGTACCCTATGGATACAACCATATTTGCTATACTTGTTGTTCCAATTATATGAGCTCTTACGCATCACTTAAATTATGAGGTGAGCTCGTTTCAAAGAGATTTTACTTTTTTTGATAAAGAACTTATGATATTACATAATGAGAGCTTGTTGTGTTTGTTATCATGTACCAAGATTTATGATCAAGATCATGCAATACGTGACACTACACCTATGTTAAAACCGAGGACGGTTTTTTGTCCAGAAGGGGAGGCTGATGTGACCACGCCACCAAGACATACGACCATAGCGGCTAATATCAAGATTGAACTAAAGATGAATTTGTTTCTTCAACTTCAACACATTTTAAATGAGACTATGATGCTACCTAATGATGAATATATATATATATATATATATATATATATATATATATATATATATATATATATATATATATATATATATATATATATTTGTAGCACCACATCACTTTGGAACCAATTGAAGCAAGGGTTCAAGTTGGATAGATTTTGGAATCCAATTCGGCCTCCAAATCAATTCGGATTCAGTCTGACAAGCCAACTTCAAATGTGCATAACTTTTTATCCATAAGGCTTCTCGGGGCCTGTGAGTACTCGTTGGAAAGCTCTTGGAGTCTACTTTCAGATGGATCTGGTCTCACATCCAAACTCCATCCGAACAGATCAAAAACTACACTCTAAGTCATTATCAACCGTGCCAAGAACGCGGTTGACCTGACCACGAAGGTCTATTCCTGCATGCAACTGAAGAACACGCAAGAACAAGATAACAAACAATACAAAATTGCAAATATATAAATTGAGTTAAAAAAGATGGTATTTCTACAGAGGTTCTTTACAGTTGGTCTGGTCGACATAAGTGAAGAACAAGAGTTATCACCATGAAAAAACTAAACAAACGAAATTTAGGGTGGAGCCTCCTTAAATAGGGGAGGAAAAGCATCACAAAACTAAAAAATAAGGAGTGGTACTATTCATGGTACTGTTCACATAAACAGTTTGACCATAAATAGTACGGGCCAAGAGATGGGGGTGCCTTCCTCTTGGGCCCAAGAATTACAAGGTCCAATTTGACCCAAACAGATGAAGTAGCACCTTATTTTGATGATTATAGTGTGCACACAAGAAATGGGAGGTAAGATTAGTTCCGTTCGAAAGAAGACGAGAAAAGCTTTCCAACAAGTACTTGTAGACCTCAAACGGAATTCGTATGTGAAAGTTATGTACATTTGAAGTTGGGCATGTCAAACTGAATCCGAATTGATCTGGAGGCCAAATTGGATTCCAAAATATGTCCAACTTGAAATCTTGCTTCAATTGGTGCAAAAGTGATGTTGTGCTATAAAAATATATTTTTTATCATCAGGTAGCATCATATTCTCATTTAAAATATGTTGAACCTGAAGAAACGAATTCACCTTTAGTTCAATCTTGATATTGGGCGCTATGGTTGTATGTGTTTGTGGCGTAGTCACATCATCATCCCCTTCTTCACTAAAAACCATCCTCAGTTTTAACAGATGTGTAGCCTCATATATTGCATGATCTTGATCATAAATCTTGGTACATGACAACAAACACAATAGACTCTCATTATGTAATATCATAAGTTCTTTATCAAACAAAGTGAAACCTATTTGAAATGAACTCACCTGATAATTTAAGTGATGCGTAGGAGCTCTTGTAATTGGAACAACAAGCATAGCAAATATAGTTGTATCCATAGGGTACATGTTCTCATCATCCTCCGCTTCTTAAAAATAAAGTCATCCTCGGCTTTTGATAAGCTAAAAGTATGGTAACAAAGAAGCCAAGGTGTATGCATGGTATATGTGTATGTTATCCATTTTAGCAGTTCTTCGTTGTTGCACAATTAATATTATAAAATGAGAGACCATGTGGATGCGACCCCATGCTTGCGATGAGTAACTGACAAGTTTTCTGAAAAGTTTGAGTTTGGTTCGTGCATTTCGTGCCATGATGGCATTTGGCTCAGTCAGGTTTGGTTAGTCGGACTTGAGGCGTATTCTTCTTCCCGATTAAGCTTTTGGGCCATTTTATGCTTGAGTACGATCCATTGATGCTAATCATGATTACATGTTTCGAGCGGTGCTATGTGATGTGTTTCTTATCTGCGATGGCTACAGGATGTCGAGGTAGAGTCGTGACAAGGCACGGGATGACCGGACTAGGCGCAGGCAGTGCCGAGGTCAGAACGGTCGAGGTGTGTCGAAGACGGCGAGGACTCGAGATGTTTGCAAGGCTTGGAAGGCAAGGAATGAGAAAGCTTCCCGGAAGGTGCACGAGGGGCGTTTTGGTGAATATGCAAGGCTGCACTAAAGGAAGTGGATTATGGATAAAGCATTGGAGTTGTTGAGGCTTAATGG
Source organism: Dendrocalamus sinicus (assembly GCA_036346575.1). Taxonomy (NCBI): domain Eukaryota; kingdom Viridiplantae; phylum Streptophyta; class Magnoliopsida; order Poales; family Poaceae; genus Dendrocalamus; species Dendrocalamus sinicus. Next base: position 28,155,290 of record CM070659.1, on the reverse strand, counting down.
GCAAAGCAAATTGCAAACCCTTTAGTGGAAGACTATATAATGGAGGGGTGTCTCCTGCATGTAGCATGTTTTTGGAGAGAGGGTTGAGTTTGTTTTGCTTTGTGCTTTAGTTGTTGAGAGTGGGTAAGAGCAGGAGAGGTGGTTTTGGCTATTGACCATGTTCTCCCGTGTGATTTTTGGCTTGGGTTGTTCTTGAGAGCTTTGAGATTGTGAGAGAGAGGGGATGAGTTGATACTCCATGTAATCATTCCTCTGTATTCAATCTTTCATGGGGATGAATCGATTTGGCTAGTGTTTTGTCTCTCTGTGATGTCTTTTTCAGAGTTTGCACTCTCTGTTCTTCCTCTTTTCTTTTTGATGTGAGTGTTGATTTCTTCTCAAGAATGCACAAATGAGATGCTCTGTGAAGAGAAAAGACTCTAGACCACTTGGTCATTCCATTTCCTAGAGCAAATGATGGATTCAATGTCCTTTGTGATTTCTAGAATCTTGGTCATGTGCTCCTCTGCTTCCTGAGTTCTAGGGTTTTCAAGCAGGGGTTGTTGGAATCTTTTAATTTCCTTTGGGAAATGGTTTGAGACTTTTGTTTGTGAGTCCTGAGTTCATTGCTAATCTGTTTGCGAAAGATCTTGAGCAGAGGATGGATGAATCGTGAGCAATCTGGATTTTTCCTCTCACACCATCCTATTTTCAGATTTTAGGGAAATTCCTTAATTCTTTGCTTTGAGATGGATTCTCTTGGTTCCCTAAGCTCCTTTGGTTATTTAGGATGTTATCTCTCTATTCTGGGCTGAGAAATCCAGAGAGAAACCTCTAATTCTCTTGCTGTGTGGAGACTTGATCTTGCTATCTGAATTTTTTCAGTCTTACTGCGCTCTGAATTCGACAGGCGGTCAGACCGGCTAATAGAGGGCGGTCAGACCGGTTAAAGGCCGGCGGTCAGACCGCCCCTGAGCGGTCAGACCGGCTCAGGCCAGGCGGTCAGACTGGCCCAGCCAGAACGATCTGACCGGCCAGGTGTTTTCCTCTGTGTTTTCTTTGCAAGTTGAAGGTTCCAGTAGGTAGCATAACTTCTTCTTCATAGCATTGGTTGCTATCGGAGAAAGCTTTAAGTGGGTACTTTCGGGGGAAATTTAAAAGGACGACATTCACCCCCCCCCCCCCTCTATCGCCAATTTCGATCCATCATAAAACATCAGCGATCATAAAAGCTCATCGTATAATTAACCCTAGAGTAATCGTATATGTTAATAAGCAAATCAAAGTTTCTCACACAGCAATTATTGTAACTAGTTTTGCAAATGTAATTGAAGTATTTATGCAATTCAAATCTCTGGAGTTGTAAACTTGCAATGGTGGCACATATGAGCAGAGCTACAACTTTTTCAATCAAGCAAAGTTCAGCCATATAATCAGATTTCGATTGAGCAATAGCAAATTCTTCTTGCAAGGGTGAAGAGATTTGTAAAGTATTCATCATCTTTAATCAGATTGTCCATACTAGATGGTGCAAAAAGAGATGAATACATAGACAATGGATGAGTACTAAAATTCTCATATTGAACAAGATTCAGCACACAAAAATTGCTGTCCAAAATAGCAAGTTTTAATTCATCCATGTGATCACATGTTATGCATATTCGATATACAAGAAATTAATTTTCTACACCATAATCTTCAATCAAATTAAACTTATACCTAGGGATGTAGGCACTAAACAAGGATTTTGAATATGTGAGTTCAGAAACTTTCTCTATAGCACGCGACAATTTCATAGGTAGATCCAACATGATGTAATATAATGAATTAGTAAGAGAAAGTCTAATCAAAACATCTTTATATTTAACCAAAGCCACATGATCATTGTATGCGATTAAGTCATCCCATGAATCACTCAAAATAGCAGGCAGTTTATTTATTTTATGACATGGTGCACTCAAGTCAATGCAGTCTGAATTCTCTACTTAAAACATGTGCATGTCAAAATTATTTTCTACTAAGTTTTGCTCTAAAATATCATGAATAGTGGATAATTGTAGTCCCTCAGAAGCATACTCACCGTGAGTGATGACAGCACCACGTTCTTTACCTTTTTAGCTCTCCTCAGATGATGTAAGTACATCCATCTCCTCATCTTCATTCTCAACCAATGAAGTCAGTGGTTCAATCAGCTCATGCTCCTCTTCGGAATGGTTCTTAACTACCTACAAATTGTTAGTCACAAAAAAAGGCACAAACACGTGTTTATTCTCATGTTTCTTATCATCAAGCACTCTTAATTTTTCCTCAATCTAACTTTCAACCTTACAAGTAAGTATAAACAAATAAGGGAGAGAATTATATTCTTCGTGAATAAGAAGGTCCTGAATTTCTTTATTAAGCCCACGTAAGAATCTATTCTCAGTAGCTTTAACATGTTCCTCTAAGCCACAACGTAATAAACAAGTTTTTAATTCATAATAATATTCCCTTACAGTTCTACTTCGTTGTTTTAAATGTTGCAATCTAGCTAGCAAATAATCAGCATGGTTTTTAAGAACGAAATCATCCCTCATAAGTTTTTTTAATTCATTCCAAGTTTGAGGCACTTGACCATGTCTACCAAAATACTTCCACCAAAATATTACATCATCAATAAAAAAATATTAGTGGCAGCTCTAATCTTTTGCCTATCAGACCAATCATAACATTCAAATTCTTTATCTAGTGTTATCTCCCAGTCAATATAGGCATCAAGATCAAATTTACCAACAAAGGATGGTAAGGTGATTTTAGTTTTATCGGACGTAATATCACGACCATATACCTCCCGTGGTGAAGAAGTTTGTCTCGAGTGTGCATCTTCCTCATGAATTTTCTTGAGCTCCCATTCAATGGCTCGAAGAAGATGTGCATCTATTTTGTAATCATCCCATGAACCTTCCATGGTTAATAGAAAACAAGGAAACAAATCACAAGTATATGTTCCTATCAACTACTAGGATTCGGAGGCTTAAAGTCGCTTACACTCAAGTTCTTACCTAGCTCTGGCATGTTCTTACCAATGCAAACAGGTGGTAAAACCGATAGCTGGTTCATGATAAACTTGACTCAAGTGATGAGTAAAGCGATTGCAAGGGACGGCTCAACGTGATATGCTCGGTTAGTATAAGGTATAGCTTGGAAGGTAGCAATGGAGAACAATCGGTTAATTTCAAAAATTGCACATAATTGAATTATAGTTCGTATCTAGCTCTTATCCTATGTTGCTGATCAACCAAGGATGTAAGAAGGCTAAAATAAGTGTATAGCAATGTATAGGAGTGGTAACACAAGATAATTCAATTGAATGCAATCTAGAATTGAAGAACACAAGGATTGACCCAAAACTGAAAACTGAAGATTTTTGTCCACTGGACAGCACATCGGTATTTTGGTCGTAACTTATTTTTCGTTGCCTTTTTCAATGATTCTTTTTTATCCATTTACCGATGGTTGTTTTCTACAACTTTTGTTTTGGGGCCAAGTTCTGAAAACTGACTGAAAAATTGGCACAAAAATCACAAGTGCCAACTATTGCAGATTCAATTCAGAAATTTGGGTCAAATTTCATCACAGATATCTTTTAACTTCCTTGTGGAAATGGAGCAAACTTTTTTGGACAGATGGATAAGGAAGTTATCTGTCTAATGGCACTAGTTTCACATAAAAAGGATCTCAGAATCAAAAGTTATGGCATTTTTGGTGGCGGCTGCAGAGAAAGGAAAAGATCAGTCGAATTGGAATTGGGCTTTGGAGTGGGGGGATTTTGTTTTGTTTGGATTTTATAGGAACCAAGATATGACCAGCAACTAGACAATGCTAAAACGGACACAAATTCAATTTCGCAAACCAAAACTAACAGATGAAAGGCACAACGAGGTTTAGATAGCGGGAATTAACTCTTTTCGTGGGGCAATTTTTTTCTGTACTATAGGAAATAAAAACCAATCTACTGACTAGTGATACAAGATATTCCTACCGGTCAACTGAAGCTCTGATACCACTAGATGAGGCATGGGGTCCCGATCTTCCGATAGGATGATAACTTCGATTTGGAGGAGAACGACTTTGACGATGCAGACTTCTATCCGGCCACGACCCGAACACCAAGCAATTGCTAAACCACACTCTAAGTCATTATCAGCCGTGCCAAGAACACGGTTGACCTGACCACGAAGGTCTATTCCTGCATACAATCGAAGAACACGTAAGAACAAGATAACAAGCAATCTGAAATTACAAATATATAAATTAAGTTTGAAAAGGTGAGATTCCATAGAGGTTCTTTACGGTTGGTCTATTCAACACAAGCGAAGAACAAGAATTTTCATAATGGAAAAACTAAGCAAACAAAATCAAAAAAACTAGAAGGGTACAGCCTTCTTAAATAGGGGAGGGAAAGCCGCGCAAAACTAAGAAATAAGGGGTGGTACTATTTATGGTACTGTTTACACGAACAGTACAGCCGCGAATAGTACGAGCCAAGAGAAGGGGCGCCTTCTCCTTGGGCCCAAGCATTACAAGGCCCAATTTGGCCCAAACAGGTGATATAGCACTTTCTTTTAATAATTAGAGTGTGCACAGAAGGAATTTAGAGGTAAGATTAGATTCGTTGGAAAGAGGACAAGAAAAACTTTCCAACAAGTACTCGTACCTCAAACGGACTCCGTATGTGAAAGTTATGTACATTTGAAGTTGGGCCGTCAAGCTGAATCTGAATTGATCTGGAAGCCAAATTGGATTCTAAAACGTGTCCAACTTGAAATCTGGTTTAAATTAGTGCAAAAGTGATGTTGTGCTACAAAAATATATTTTTTCATTATTAGGTAGCATCATATTCTCATTTAAAATATGTTGAAGCTGAAGAAATGAATTCACCTTTAGTTCAATCTTGATATTGGGCGCTATGGTTGTATGTGTTTGTGGCGTGGTCTATCACCTTCCCCTTCTTGACCGAAAACTGTCCTCGGTTTTAACAGATGTGTAGCCTCAAACATTGCATGATCTTTATCATAAATCTTGGTACATGACAACAAACGCAACGGACTCTCATTATGTAATATCATAAGTTCTTTATCAGACAAATTGAAATCTGTTTGAAATGAACTCACCTAATAATTTAAGTAATACATAGGAGCTCTTGTAATTAGAACAACAAGCATAGCAAATATGGTTGTATCCATAGGGGTCATGTCCTCATCACCTCCTAGGTATGTTTGAACACTAGTGACCAGATGAAAGGTCATCAAGTAGCTAAAAGGTCACCAAAGAAAAAACTCGTCAAAACTTGCGCACCTCCTTGATGCATGTACAACTTCCACCAAAACAGTCATAACTTTTGACACACACCCCCAAATAATGCACCGTTTGAAACGTGTGAAACTAGACTTGAGAAGCTTTTCAATGATGTACAGTGATGTGATGAAGACATCCATATTAATACAGACTTGGCTTGGAACTTGTTGAATAGATCAATAGGTTGATTGTACTATGAGTTAGTGCCACCTCCTCTCTTGCCTCATCAATTATTTTTCATGTCATATTCATTGAGGGCTTCCTTGAACTTGTTTGTATGAAATGTTGTTATGGGACCACATGGTAGGTTGAGTGGATCCATTTTTAGTCATGTGTTGTGTCACTTTCCTTTGGTGTAGCACCAATGCTTGGATGCTCCACATCAAGTAGGTCACGTCCCACAGTTATTTGCCTGTGGGCATATTAGAATAGAATGGTTAAACCCTAAGAACTTATTTTAAATAACCAGTAATTTTAAAAAAAACTTTGCTTACCGTTACCTCTCAATCCTTTCTCATCTTTATGTCATTACTTAAAAATTTATTTCTAACTCTTCCCTTGTTCAAAATAACTATAGATAGACAACGATTGGGATTCATTGACTCTACCACCACTTCAATCTTCGTCTTAAAGGATCAAGCTTTGTATTAAGCTATCCATTTCAAGTAAACGATGTTGTGATCTATCATTTTTTTTCTTTTGTTGGTATCTGTGATAACTATTATTTGTTATTTTCTTAATCAATGTTTTGGTAAGTTGGTATTTCGTGTTGGATTGTGCAAAGTTTTGGTAAGTTGCCTTCTCTTCTATTCTCTCCTAACCCTTGAAAGCATTAAGCAAATGATGAACACAAGGAGCAAGGGTAACCTCCTCAACAACAACAATGAAGCCCAAGGGAATCAATCTGCTCTCATTCCTCCACTACCACCCGCTAATGAACCTGACTAGGCTCTGATGACGGCCAATTAGTATAGCTAATTCAACTGCTGGTACAGACCATCAACAACTCCGCTCAACCTGCTCCTCCACCAGCACCAACCCAGGCTCCACAATCAATACTGTCGGAGTTCATGAGGATGCATCCTCCAACTTTTTCTAGCAGCACTAAACTTATGGATGCAGACGATTGGCTCAGATCCATTGGGAAAAAATTATACATTTCCCAATATCGGGAGAGAGTTCTGTTTGTTTCTTACCAGCTGAATGGACCTACTTTGGAGTGGTGGGACAACTTCACTGCCGCTCACGCCAATGCATAAGCCATCATTTGGAATGAGTTTGTGCCAAAGGAAGCAAGGCTCACGTTCCCAACTGCACAATCACTCTAAAGAAGAGGTTATTCTGAGCCCTGCGACATGGAAGACGTGCGGTGAATAAGTATCTTTAGAAGTTCAATCAGCTAGTGCGTTATGCCCCAGAAGATGTGGCCATCGATGAGGCCAAGCAGGAGAGGTTTTTGGAAGGCCTCAATGATAACGGTAGGTCAACCAAGAGAGCTCGGTAGACCGGTGGGCCCTGCCGGCCCCTGTACGGGTGCCTCTCATACTGAGTTCACCTCGCCTGCCGTGCTACCCATGTCTTGCCAAGCTGTAGTGGTGCAGCAAGAGCCAGATGTCACCTATTGTGTCTACCGAGCTCAAAGACAAGGCTATTTTTATAAAAACAGATGTCTATGAGACAAATTTGAAAGAAAAAAAGTGGTTACAGTACCAAAAGTGTAAACAGTTCCATACTTCTGGCCACTGTTTGGCTAAGTGTCATATGTACTAGTGAGTTGTAAGGTGATGCGAAAAGCACCTTGTGTGTGTATGCACATGGATAATGGACCGATGAGGCACGATAGCTTTTGGTCATCAATTTGTTCTCCTCTTGTTAAAGTTAACAGTCCCGATCGGATATTCGGATGGGACAGAAAAAAAGGAAAAGAAGAGATAAGGCAGAGTTTCAGTTAATAGTTTTACTATTAAGCTATCAATTCAATCAATCTCAGCAAGATATATAGAGATGCTTATTCTTTAAAAATAAAATATATAGAGACTGTGCAGTTGTTGTGATTAATCATTACTGATGTTGTAGCTAACCTATAAAGACTAACTTGCCTGACCATTTGATCTGAGAAAGGTATGGAAGCGGACATACACATGTTTTACTGCTTGCTCGACTTAATCACATTGTTGGATCTGTGAGGATATGCATGCAAAATGATAGCTCAGCTGTTAAGACTGATGTTCGCGCGCAAGAGATATATGCCAGAGCTGGAATAGTCTGTGTGTAGTCGCTCTGTCATGACAGACAATTACAAGAGATTCAGAAGAACAAATGGATCTCTCTGGCTACAAGGCATTATGGTCGTTCTATTAGGACAGAAACCTTCTTCACATGTGTACAGTTTGCGTCCATGTACGAACGTACGATGTACACCTAATGCAACGCGATTCTGATCTTCTTGGAGCAAGTTAGATGAGTACTGAAGCATTCGAGGCTCAAAATTATTAGGCTGCAGATTTATATCAATATGAGTTGTTAGTTTGGTCTTTGTGATGATATCGGTCTTGGCTTACAGATAGATACACACCACAAGCTTTTTGGATGACTTCCCATGCTACAAATCGATGGAGAGATAAGGCAGATCTAGCCCAGGTCAGCGAGATTTTGGTTTCATATATGCACGTTGTACGTCTTCAAGATTTTGTCAGTCTTGAAGATTTTGTCGTAACATCATCACATGGAGATCGATGCTTAGCCCCATGCACTGGATATACATTGGGAAGATTCAACTCTTTGCGATGTCACTCGGTAAGATTCGACTCATGTGCATTGTCACTCATAATTTTTGAGTGTGTATAGGTATCATCTGAATGTTTTATTTCTAATAATCATCTAAATTTCGGACCGTTGGATTAGAGATCCAATGACCTCTTATTTTTTGGAGGGGGCGGGGCGAATTCGTGACCGTTGGATCTCTAATCTAATAATCACAAATCTGAATGATAGTTAGAAAAAAAAACATCCGGATGATATTTATCAATACCCATTTTTTTAACATCCTTCAAGATACCTGCGTGGAAATTTCAAAGTAGGTTGCGCAAACACCACAAATTACGGAAGCAAACAAGATTAATTAACACACATGTGCCGACCTTGAAGTCAGCACTCCTGTAATTTTAAGTAATTTGCTTTGTCTTTACATGAACTGAACATTGCATATGTACTAGGGGACAGAATAGTCGAAGTCGAGGGACTAGAGAAACACAAAGACGGTACATACTACACTGAGGAAGATTCAACTGTTCACAGCACTAAAATTCAGATGCATGCATGTTTCCCCTGTAAGGAGGAAATGTTTCTTCACTTAGGAACTTAAAACTTTTACTTATGGAGTGACATGCAAGACATGTTTGTTGATTCCTGAGTAGTGTTGTCGTGACATGATAATCGCACCCGGATAAGCACGTAGAGAGAAGTCAACACAGCTACTTGGAGAAGTTGTAGTTCTAGATATATAGACCGAGGCAGCTGAGCTGCCTGACACAGAAGGTCTTGTATGTATATATATATCAAGCCCTTATTCCATCCGTACACAATAGGACCGTGTAAAAGTGCATAGCTACGTATCCGTCTGTGCTCATGCCTCCTCATGGTAAGTTCCTATCTTTGCTCCTCACTAGCTGACGCTACCTCGGATACTTCGCACTACATATGGTACATGCCATAGACTGTTTGTCAGCTAGTGAGAAGTACAGATGGACACATCATTGTACACAGGCAGGTTGCACTCGACAGAAAGACGATGAAGACAACACGACTCTTGATGCAGCTTTGGACTCCTCTACGTAAAGCATAACATGCACAAGCCGAATCAAGCAGTCTCTGGCGCCGCTGCACAGCCGTCGAGGAAGCGGCTCACGACCCGGATCAACTCGCCGGTCGTCGCGGAGCCCGGGTCCAACGTGAAGAACCCGTGGGGCTCGTCGGCGAACTCGACGAGCTCCACCGGCTTGCCCATCGCCGCCAGCCGGTCGGCGTAGTCGACGACGCGGTCGCGCATCATGTCGAGGCCGCCGGCGACCACGAGGACAGGCCGGAAGTCCACGGGGTCCAGGCCGGGGCTGTCCGGCCCGAAAGGGTTCGCCATCGGGTTGTCCCTGGTGGCGCCCACCGGCAGCGACAGCCGCCAGAACCGGTCGAACAGGTCCAGGTTCAGGAACACGTCCGCCGGGCACTCGGCCTCCGACGGCGTCCGGCGGACTCCGCCGAAGAACGGCATTAGCAGGATGTAGCCTTTGATCGCGACAGGGTCGAGCTCGCCGAGCTTTGACGGGGCCGAGTCGGCGCGCACGGCGAGGTGGTGCGCTATGGTGCCCCCCGCCGAGTCGCCGGTGACGAACACGCGGCCGAAGTCGGCGGCCTCGGTGAGCCAACCGTCGGCAGCGTTCACGGACTGTTCGCGGACCCAGCGGAGGAACCCCGCCGCGTCGTCGACCGCCGCGGGGAGGCGGTGCTCGGGGGCGAGGCGGTACCCGGCGGAGAGCACGACGGCGCCAGCCTCCGCGGCGAGGCGGAGGCAGAACGAGTGGACGTTGGCCCACGTGCACGAGCCGAGGCAGAAGCCGCCGCCGTGGAAGTGGACGAGCACCGGCAGATTCCTGGCCTGCTCGCCGCCGGCCTCGGCCGGGGACGGCTTGTACATGCGGACATGCAGGTTCTTGGCCTTGTCGTAGACGGCCTCCTTCCATTGCACGGACGGGTGGTCCCCGGGGAAGGTGGTAGGGCAGAACACCGGGTCTGCAGACCGGAGGATGGTGCCGTCGCTGAGGACGCGGAGGAACCCATGGAGGTCCTCGACAACGTTCTCGGGAGGAGCGGCGGCGCCGGTGGCCGCCACGACGGCCGGCATGGTTGGCATGTCTGTGTACAAGAGAGGAGAGAAATGCAGGTAGCTAGGTAGGGTTAACTTATAAGAGGACAGGGTTGATGAGATCGTTGTAGCGACCTTGAGCCGTCTTATATAGCCACCATTTCAACAGTAATACTTCGAGAGTGTGTGATTGTCACAGAAACCTACATTCGTAGGCATAAAACAATGGTTCATTTTGATATGCCTATGTCTCCATCGTGCATGTAGACCAGCCATGGTGAAAGCTTTTTGGTCTTACTATTGCACAGGTGACTGATTTTTTTATCTTTTAGTTCACTCTTAATCAACTGAAGTTGTAGACTCCCTCCAAAAAAATACTTGCAATTTAGGTGATTCAGAGTTGCACTCTTAATCAACTGAAGTTGCAGCCCTCCTCTAAAAAAATCACCTGCAACTTCAGATGATTGAAAGTACAATTTCAGGTGACTGAAAGATAAAAAAATTTCAATCGCCTGTACAATAGTTACTCCTAAACTTTTATGGATCAACCATCCTCACATAACAAAAGTAGGAGACCTAGTACCGACCGTTCGATCGCACGATGAGCCTGATCGAACGGTTAGTATATATCCAAATGTCGCAGCTCCCCAATCCCCTGATGCATGGTTGCTTCTGGTGTATGCTTGCTCCCTGAGGCATGTAGCACCTCAGTTAGCATCAAAAGCACAAATATACTGGCGAAGGAGCTGTGAATTACTAGTCTTTTGTGGTCATGGTCCTTGTTATTATCAACATAATTGAGTAGGACCGGTCAAAGAGGCTATGCCCCTATCACCTTTTGCTTCTTTTGGGATTGATAATGGGCAACTTGTGTGGTGGCCTTTGAGTCGGCATTGGACAAAACCTGTCCATTAGATCACGCACTAATGACAACTGGCGTACTAATGTGCCATATCAACTTAATTAGCATGTCATGCTTTAGATGATAGCAACGTTGAGTTGCAAGCAATTGGGGATTGATGAGCAATTAGTCGATGGCCTGGTCATGCGTTAGCTTTGATGTGCTAATAAGTAAATAAGAACTAGTTAGTGGAGACTGGTAATTGGGAAGTGTGGTGTTCATTGGCACGTAGTGAAGCGGTGCTGAGCGAACTGCAACACAGTGTTTCTTGGGCCCTTTTTTTTTGTCTCAAGTCACTGGATTTATCCGTACAACGTCGTCTAGTTGTTCGTGCTTTCTTCCGATCATGGTGTCCTTGCCTCTTCTCTCTGTTTTTTTCTAAGTTGGTGCTTGTGCCTCCTTAAATCTCTTTTGGCCGGTGGCTTCTCCACTTGAGACAGGACAGTCATGCTATGCTACTCAAAATTATGGTACGTACTTTCTATATGGGAACAACCTTTCGATGTGTAGTAGAGGTGGGAGTGTACGATTTTATTCACTAGGATTTAAATCTTAGTACCTATCTTTACGTACACGCTCGTACAACTTAGGAGAAATTTTATGAGGTAGCATATTTATCCCGACATCCGTTTTTCTGGTCATGTGCTAAGAAGACATACTCACGCACATGTGTGTGTGCGTGTGGTGTGCATGCGTGTCCGTCTTCATTGTAATCGTAAAAAATATATTTTCTATATATTACATGAATAAAATATTTTATTAAATTAGTCAAATTTTTTGGGCCGTTGGATTGATCCAATAACCCAATATCTCCCACTCTCCCACAGATTTCCCCTCCCACACTACTCATTTCGAAACAACCAAAGGCTGCGATTATGGGCATGTTCTTTTCAGCTTTTAAAAGCTGTTTTTCGGCTTTTCTATAGCAACTAGCTTTTAAACGGAGTACCTTTTCAAGGTATGGCCTACTAGTTAATTATAGTACATATTGTACCGACTTCATTTATATCGGCAAAAACCACAAATGAGTTTTTGTTACTCTATAATCTCTCATACGAACAGTCTAAAAGTCACAAGTCGCAACCAAAAACTATAAGCTTTAGCCAAAAAGAACAGGCCTATAAGGTGACAAGGCCGGAGTCACACGAAGCTTCAAGCACATCCTAGGATGGAAAGTTTTGACTGAAATCACACAAAATTTTAGTTGAGTATTACGCAAGAAATTCAAATATTAAGACAGATCATGTAAAGATAACAACGCTGCAATTGTCTCAAGCAAGCAGCGACAGAACTTGAATGTGTCAGACCTGATTCAATGTTTCATTGCAGCCTGATCTGAAAAGGAACAACTATAAAGGAGCCGATAACTCTAGTTTGGTCAGATGAGATCCCTCGACAGAAAAGAGAGGTCAGAATAATCTCGGATAGGCATAGGTATCTCTCTCGATGACAAGGGCCAAATCTTTCAGGGAAATCTGGGTGACAACTGACAACGACATATCTCAAGGAAAAGTCACAGAAAATTGACTGGGTGAAGTGTACAAATTAAAGTCTGCCTCAAACACAGTAAATCACTTGACGATCAATTCATTTATTCACGCATGATGGAAATGAGAACATTCAAATGAGACAAATCTTCACCAATCAACACACACATGTTTGTATTTCGTGATATCAAAGACTGGACTGTTCGGTGGCTCCACTGGAATGAGGAGAGGGAAGAGATGGCAACGTTGACAGAGACGGAAGGAGGAAGAAACGTCATGAACTTATCCGAGTGTGTGTGTGTGTGTGAGAGAGAGAGATAGATCATTGGATCATGAGATGATCACAATTACATCAATGGGGAATGGTAAAAATGAGCCCTTGACGCTGAACATGGATGGTGTAACAGCCAAAATTGGCTTCCAAATAAAACTTGCATAATTTTCATGAGTTTCAAAGTTTTTGGTGCATGTTAAAAAATTTTCCAAAAGCCTTGCTTCAATTTAAAATTTTAAAATAAATTTCCTTAGCCCAAAAATCAAGTTTGAAAATGTCTAACAGTTATTTCTGTGCTAAGCAAATTTTCAAAAAACAAACTCTACATGCAAAAACCTTCAATAGTTTAAATCCAAATTTAAAATAAACTTTAAAATCTTTTCTTTCCCTCCCTCGCCTTCGAGCTGAATCCCAACCACCGGCCTAGCCTATTTTCCTTTTTCTCTCCACTGGTCCGTTCTTCCTTTCCTCTCTTTTTTCCTTCCCACGGCCCAGCCGGCCAGCACGTCACGCACATCACCAGCCAGGCCCCCCTTTCTCTCCTCGTTTCACTGACAAGTAGGCCCTAACCCCCCTCTCTCGCTCTCTCTCTCTCTCGTGGCCGTCCGTGCTGCTGTAAACACACACCGCTCACTTCAAAGCCACGCCAACTCTGCTATCCCGATCCTTGTGTCGCCGCCAGGGTTTCAAAAATCGAACGAAAATTGGTCAAAAATAAAAAAACTAGACTTACTAGACCCCTCCGGTAAAAACCCATACCTGGCAAAAAAAAACTCAACCCAATTTAAATACAAGCCTAGCCCAAACAGGCCCTTTCAGTCTCCTTTAGTCTTTGCCCTAGGTCATAGTAGCAAACACATTGATCCCCTCATCCTGGCGGCTCGAATCTTCTCTGCTCCTTTGCCCCTCTTCCTGATGTCTGCTTCTTGAATTAGGAGCGTGTATCACCATGGTTGGGAGCACATTGAATGATCGTTTCACCGCGCATGAACAGAAGATGAATGACTTGATGATTGATCTGAACACCACCTTGCGAGATACGGGAGCACGTCTACCGCTGCAAGGGGAAGGGGTGCACGAGTAGCTCCTCAGCCAGCAGCCAACGCTCGTACAAAAAAGGTTATCCTGGACGCCTCATCATAAACGGTTCAACACAAATCGTCAGTGATAAAGTTACCACATACGATTTTATAAGATGAACCGTCTAAGTTAAACGTAATAGAAAGAACCGTCTGTGATGACCTACTTATCACAGACGGTTCTTTACCTAGAACCGTCTGTAATAATATTTCAACTTACCCGCTCTCGCCAAATTTGAATTTCCCGCTTATCTCGCTGGATTTGCTCTTTAAATAGAAGGCTCGGGTATTCTTCTCCTCAACTCCTCTTCTCTCTTCTCACTTCTCCACTCTCCACTTCTCTCTTCTCCTCCACCTCTCTTCGCTAAATCTTCCTTAAAAATAGAAGGCTCAGTTGGCTCTTCTTCTCCTCATCTCCTCATCTCCTCTTCTCTCTTCTCTCCTTCCCCACATCTTATTCAATCACATCCATCTGGTTTTGCTATAACTTAGTGCCCAAAATTTTGACTAAATCTGGATTTTTACGGTAAAAATCCAAACTTAGCCAAATCTTGGGCAACCAAGCTATGGTGAAAATCCAAGCCATGATAAAATTACCACTTTTTAAGCTCTAATATAGCTATCATAGATAGTTTTTACCAAGAACAGTCTGTAATAACTGACTATTATAGATTGTTCTAGTTTTGAACTGTCTGTGATAACAGACAATCACAGACAGTTCTAGTTCTGAACCATCTGTGATATAGATTTCACAAACGGTTCAAAAATCGTCTGTGAATAACCCCTATTATCACTGACTCATTAAGTTAGACCATTCAAGGAACCATCTGTGATGATGGTTTTGAACCATCTGTGATGAATTTTTATGTGGTAGTGCAACCAACACGTTGTGCACCGCAATGGTGGTGAATTCTATGGAGTTGATAAAGATGATGAGTTGTCCGATGGCACCGGAGGCTATCCACGCATGCCACGACGTGTTCCTAACCAACGGTGAGGTGTTGGACATGGCCGGTACCAAGGAGGAGGTGGGGGACATGACAACGATGGTATTGGTAAGCTTAAACTAACCATACCAACATTTTAATGGCAAATCTGATCTGAAGGTTTATTTGGAGTGGGAGATGCGTGTCAATCAGATTTTTGATAGTCATAACTACTCCAAAGACAAGAAGGTCCGTGCCACTTCAATTGAGTTCGTTGAATATACTTTGATTTGGTGGGACCAATTGAACCGAAGTGGAAGGCATCCTTATACTTGGGCAGACATGAAGCAAATCATGAGGAGGAGGTTCGTTCTAGCCTACTGCACTAGGACATTGCAGATGAAGTTACAACAACTTCGCCAAGGTACATCTATTGTTGATGAATATTTTAAGGAGATGGAAATACTTATGCTACATACCAGAGTAAATGAGTCCAAGGAGGCTACTATGGCTCATTTCTTCACTGGATTAAATGAAGATGTGCAATACCAAGTTGACATGATGCAATACGGCAATATGCAAGAGTTAGTTTATCAAGTTAAGCGTGCTGAACAGCGAGTCAAGGTGAAGCAATCTAGGGGTGTATGAACCAACTATAATGGTTGGAGGTACTCCAACATGCAAGAAGATAAGGTTGGCTCAAGTTCTAAGCCGGTTGCATCTAATAAACCAGTTGGAACACCATTCAAAGAAACATCTAAGATGGCAAGTGCAGCGAGCAAGGAGGTGTCTAAATCTGATTCTAGTGCCATCTCTACCGCTAGAACAAGTCAAATTGAGTGCTTCAAGTGCAAGGGGCAGGGGATCTGATGAAGGATTGTCCAAATACAAAAAAGGTGTGGTTCATAAAGGAGGGATATACTACGAAGAGTGATAGTGCCGAATCTGATCATGATAAAGCACACTCCAAAGATTCACCTTGCATTGAGTATTGCAAACCCGCAGATGGTTATTCGAGCTTGATGGTTCAAAAGGTTCAATGTGACAGCATGCCAATTGTGGAGAAATAACAGCGACGTGGTGTATTCCAAAAACAATCATGGTTGTATTCCAAATACAATCATGATCAAGGGCAAACAATGCAAGCTTATGATCGATGAAGAAAGCTACAACAATGTGATCAGCAAGGATGTGGTTTATGCACTATCATTGACTATATAGCGTCATCTTAAGCCATACTATATGCAATGGCACAATGTTGGTAAACTCAGGTACACATAAAGTTTCTGTTCCATTTTTAATTGATGGTTATGAAGACTGGAGCGCGACATCGTGACAATGCATGTGTCACATCTTGTTGTGGCGTTCATAGCAGTTTGATCGCAATGTTGCACACCAAGGAAGAGTTAGTCGCTTCACTTCGATGCATAGAGGTGTGTTTCAATCTTTGTTGCCCAAAAGAGATGAAGAGATCACTTCTAAAATTGATATTAAGAGCAAGGAGCTTGTGAAGAATACCCTGAAACCAAGGACAATTTCGCTTGTTGGGGGAGGGGATGATGTGCCCAAGAGTGCTAAAGCTACTTTGATTTGTGTTTCATTAATGCAAACTGAAGTTATAAAGCATTGTAATGTTGAATTAAGCATTGCAAAGGAGAAGTCATGTGAGGCCGATTATGGGAGGAAGAAGGGAGAAACCCTAGTTCGTACAGCTACTTATGTGATTCCTACTTTATGCAATGCAAATAAGATGGCAGCGCATGGATTGGAGGTGTGGACGGTGAAAAAAGAAAGCTAGTTCGGCTCAAGAGGAGGACACAAGATCGATCAAGTTTTAGTGCTCACGGTTCTATCTATGAAGTTCATGAAAGTTTTGGTGCCAATTCTAAGGTTTTTAATGCCAATTCTAAGGTTTTTGTTAGACCATGTGGCTAGATTTAGGATATTTTGGTGATGAATAATTGACAATGGTTAATTTGTTATGATGAATAATTAGTGATTTTGTTTAGCATTGTTATGCGAGTTGTGTTGCGTGTGTGCGGATTGATGTTGGTCAAGTTTGAACGAACTTGTGCTGGAAGAATGTTCTTTGGTCTTTGCATGTGCAGGTTAAGCATGGAGACGAT
Organism: Dendrocalamus sinicus; assembly: GCA_036346575.1. Classification (NCBI taxonomy): domain Eukaryota; kingdom Viridiplantae; phylum Streptophyta; class Magnoliopsida; order Poales; family Poaceae; genus Dendrocalamus; species Dendrocalamus sinicus. Next base: position 28,138,323 of record CM070659.1, on the reverse strand, counting down.
CATGGTCGGTGACGAGGTGGACCGGGACTAGGATAGGGAGATCCGAGGTTCAGACGGTCAAGGAAGTCACGAGATGATCGGGCTCATGCTTGGGGCGCATGGAGATCAGAGATGGATGATACGTGTTGGAGCTACGGAGGTGCGGTCCGGAGGCTACGACATGTGGTGGATCATGCCTGGAGAAGCTACGGGAGGTGCGGCCTTAAAGGCTTTAACGCGCGTGTTAGAAAAGTTGGAATTTTAGAAAACCTGTGTTAGGAAGAGTTTCGGGTCCTTTATTTGTTAGAATTGGATTAGAACTCGTGGGCTTAGGATAAGTCCATGTTTTAGGCCCTAGACTATAAATAAGGTGGGGTTGGTGACTAACTTCGTGGCTTTTGGAGATGTTAATTTCGAGCTAGAGTTTAGGGGTGTCTAAAAGTGCACTTTGTAGCCACCTTGATTCAGGAAAAGGTTTAGATTAATTTCAAAAAAAAACAGCACATCCTCTGCAGCGCACTCGAGCCGCCAATCTCCTCGCGGGATAATGCATGTCATCGCATTGATTCTAGTCTTCGGACGGCGTCTCAATTCGTGGCGTGTTTTCTTCTTGGATCGTACGCCAACACCTCAATCTAATAGGCACGTCCGAGGCTTGATCGACGCTTCTCTCGTGGCTTGGTGCGTGTGCATGAGCTTCGTGTGTGCGTGCGTCACCGAGTCCGTTCACTGTGTTCAAGTTGTGGCTGTTTTGATCTGCATCGAGGTATGATTTTTGTTTCCCTCGTGATTGCATTGGAGGCTTGCAATTAATTAGCGACCGGCCGGACGGACATCATTAGAGGGAATTAATTAGGGGTACTAATTAGAGTGCAGATGGTTGCATATGTGGTGCATTGTGGCCATGACTTTTGAGATTAAAAAGTGGATGCCGTGACTTTTGTGCATGAGGTGAGAGGAAAAATAGATTAGAGAGGTGATTAGTGAACTAATTAAACGTGAAGCGGCTGCATGCATGGTATTTTGTACCGTTAGTTTGAGAGAGATTTAAGTCTTGCAGAATTGGAGCAATTGATCAGACGTCATAATACATTCATATATGTTTTTTTGTTCCTTTTTTTTGTGTCTTTGCTATTATTGCAGGTAAAGAAATAAGTAAATCTTAAAAATAAAAAAAAAACTTCAGCCATGCGTTGCAATCATTCACCCCCCTAATTGCCGTCGACGATGCTACAGTTTTTAATGTGTGCAAAATATATATTTGGAAAGCTAATAAAGTCTACATTCCAAAGGATCAAACGGGGCTTGATTGGGGCTTTCTACACAAAGTTATGGTAAGATCATTGGATGCTGCATGGGCTGTCCAAAGAGGCGCGAGAGATGCCAAACATAAGAAGTGTGTATTGCAAGGCAAGTGTGGATAATATCCGGCCATAACATGACTTTCCAAAGATTGAGAATGTTTCCTTTTCATGTCTCAATCGGACTTGAAAGCCCCCTAAATCGGGAAAGGAAAGATATAAAGATTTGATGTCAATTTGTACTCGGTTCGGGATAGCCAGCAAGACCAATATTAAAGCGCTCATAACTTTCACAAACAGAGTCTGATTTAGGTGTTCTTGGACTCGTTGGAAAGCTAACTTGAAGCCCCATATAATGCATAAGGTGCTAGCCTCAAAAACCTCATGGTAACATCGCAAATTCAGAAACAATCCGATGGCTATAGTTTAGGTACTACCTTTTTAGTTCATATTGGAGTCTAATTTTGTTCTAAGTCTTAGAGATGTTATATAAGCCCATGTACATGTCCCTTAGGCCAGATTAGATAGGATACATATAATATGTTCTATACTTATGAAATAAAGAAGAAAATCGCCATGATGGTTGTTGGTGGCCAGATTGCGTGATTTCGTCGAGGTTTTCTTGTTTGAGGTTTGTTGGAGTTGGCGCAAGGCAAGAACTGTTTAGTCTTAAGATTGCCCACAGAATCTACATGATTCTTCTAAATTCATTGTCACAATTGTGATTCACGATTTGGAAGATTTCATCGAGGTGCTTCTACTTCAGATTGCTAGTATAGTGAATTCGTCGATCGAATTAGGGTTTCTCCTCTCAATCGAAACCCTAATTTCTACTTAGCCATGAAGAAGAAAAGAAGATTTTGCTATTATCCATACCGTAAAGATCAGGTCACCCTATGCATCAACTAACCTACTAGTTGAGGCGCATCAGGAATTGGAGGTAGTGCAGGAGTGGGGAATTTTTTGTACGAATATTCAATTTTTTATTCGAAATTACATAAATATACCCGCGGCAATATTTTTTTACACAAATAGACTCCTGTCGCCTAACGGTGGGTGGCTGGAGCCAATCGCCCAACGAGGGGCGACACATGGGCAATATAGTAACCGTTGGGCGAATAATTGCTATCGCGCAACGGGCGGGCGACTGGAGCTCCAATCGCCGAATGGTTGGGCGACTGGAGCTCTAGTTGCCCAACAGGGGGCGACAGGGGGGTTAAAAGGCCCGCGCGCTCGGCCACCGCCACCCCCACACGCACACTGTTTTCATTTGCGTTGCGCTCGGCCGAGAGGAGAAGAAAAGAGAGAAGAAGAGGAGAGGAAGGAGAGGGAGAAGAGGAGAGGAGAGGGAGAAGAGCAGAGGAGAGGGAGAAGAGGAGGGGGAGAGGAGGAAGAACCAGATCCAGGTTTTCTTTTTATTTGTAATGTTGTATTTGCAATATATTTTTTATTTAGTATTAGTGTTAGTAAAAACTGTAGATGTAGATATAAGCAGTTCAATTTTTAGTATAGAAAATTTAGTTAACGTAGTTATAGGAAATTAGCAGCCGTAGAAACGGAGAGGAGAGGAAGATGCAACAGTAGGTGTAGATGTAGATAGAAATATTGTATATGGTTGTTATTGTTAGAAAATTGTAGACATAGATAGAAATAGTTAAATTTTTTGTATAAAAATTTAGTTAAAATATAGTTTTAGAAAATTAGCAGCTGTAGAAGCGTGTAGTTGTGTATAAATTAGGGAGCATAGTTTTAGAAAATTAGCATTATTATAAAATTTGCATGTGTACGAAATTGTAGTTGTAGAAAATTTAGTCACCGTACCGTACAAATTAATCATCCCCTAAATTTGTACGTATTAAAAAATTCAGTAAATAGTTTTGTTAGAATTTAATTAATTTGTATGTAGAAACGTTGGAAAAATGTTGGAAAAACCGACAGAAAGTTCATAGTACGCGTTTCTTGTAGTGGGTTACGACATGTGAATGATCGGGGAAATGTGAATTGCAGTACGTCGGTGCTTTGGTATTGTGCGATGCAATTTGACATGTTGCAAAATTAAAACATATATGTAGGCCGATATCAGCAATGCCAATAGCCACTACATTGAGAGTGCATTACGGTGCTAAAACCGTTCGTGAAGGTCCGAATGGTGTGAATTTGAGCGGTTTTCCGCAAGCCACTCTAATACATCCAAATGGTGAGAATGCTCAAATCTCAGACGTGATGCATTGGCTGACCCGAAGTTTTTCGTTGGATCCCGATGTGTGCAGCGACGTTGTGCAAGGGCTTTAGATCCGGTCTTCCACGGACATCATATGGGAGTTGAGGACATTGCTGCGCACTACTGCGTGGAAGGGGTTTGTGCAAGGGTGTTGGCATCGTGGATACAAGTGTGTGCTGCTTGTGCAATCGTGCGCATTAGAAGCTATGCAAGGTCGTGCGTACGGCCTTGCTCCGGGAGGTGCTAGCAGCTTGGGCAGGCCGCATGTTGGCGAAGAGGATCAAGTTGCTCGTGATGAAGCGATGCAGTACATGGGAGAGAGGTACAAAGGTCAAGCCATGGAAAGGGAACAGGACAAGCCGATGAAGGGGAGCATATTGACTACATCGTGCAGCAGATGGACTGTTATGACTAGACGGCATGGGCCGAAGAGGAAGCTGTACTAGACGACAACGAGGACAGTTTGGATGAGGATGAAGCTCCCGTCCCGTAGGAATGGAACCGATTTAATGCTGAGGGTGTTTCCGCACATGATGAGCATGAATCATTGTGGGAGTATCATGAGACTGGGGTTCGGTTGTATTATATATTTGCTGACAAGGCAGCGCTACAGGATGCCATCAAGCTGTGGGCCCTTTCAATGTAGCGGACTTTTCGGGTCATGAAATCTTGCCAGGAGCAGTACACCGTGAAGTGCGAGCAGACCGGCTATCCTTGGAGGGTGTACGCACGTAGACCCAATATGAAACTCACTGGATTGTATCGAAGGTGGAGCCACACTCTTGCATTCTCAGCAATGTTTTGGCAAGGCATCATAACCTAATGTCCGTCTTTATAGCCAATTTGATGTACGGAGAGATAGTGGAGAAGAAAGACATGGAGGCCACGCATATCGTGCTAGCTATCAAAAAGAAATTCAAGTACAAGATTAGCTACACGAAAGCGTGGTGTGCCAAGCAGAAGGCATTGAAAAAATGTTTCGGGTCTTTCGAGGTGGCATACGACAATCTTCCTCGTATGCTTCAGGTATTGCAGGATAGGAACCCGGGCACGTATATCACTGTGCAGGACAAGCCGTCCACAAGTCTACCAAGATATGCGATGTTGCAGAGAACCTTGTTAGCATTTGGTGCTTGCATCAAGGCATTCAAGCACATGCTACCAGTGATCTCAGTTGACGGGACATTTTTGATAGGAAAATACAAGGGGCAGATCCTGACGGCCATAGGCATTGACAGCAATAACCAAATATTGCCGCTGGCCATCGCATTCGTGGAAAGTCAGAATTATGAAAACTAGTTGTGGTTTCTCAGACATGTCAGGGTTGGAGCTGTCGGCGCTCATCCTGGTATGTGTGTAATCCATGATCGCCACGTTGGGATTATAAAGGCTATAAGAAAACTTCAAGAAGACCCCGAGGAGCCCTTTTCTTGGCTGAACATGAGGAACATATGGTGCATTCGTCACTTAGGGGCGAATATTTTCAAGCAGTTCCCCAAACAATCGTTGACGAAGCTATTCAAGAGGCTGGCTATGCAGAACCAGCGGAGAAAATTTGATGCTTTGTGGGCATTGTTGGATGAGCACAGCAGGAAGCACGTCGACGAGAGGAGCAAGGGGCCGGTTATGCCTGGGGCGGCACAACCGGAATGCTTGCCAGCACTCGATGAACCTAACCTAGCTGGTCCAAGAAGGAAGAGCTCATGAAATATCAAGTGCTTCTCGCAGTGGATCGAGGGAGAACCATTGAAGAAGTGGTCGTTGTTGCATGACACTGACAGCGCAAGGTACGATATAATGATGACTAACCTTGCCGAGGTGTACAATTAGGTTCTCAAGGGCCTCTGTTCTTAGCCCCTTGTCGCCATCATCGAGGTGTTCTTCATAGCACAATCGGCTACTTCAGGGAGAGGCACGCGAATGTCGCACTTCATGCGGCCAATCCCCGAGCATTGTATTCGTCGAAAATTACGACAAACATAGAGATGAATGCACAGAAGGGTCAATTACACACAGTGCATGTCATGGAAAATAGGGAGTATCGTTTTGATGTCGTACTCTGTGATAGAGCTGGATTTGGGACGGCTCGTTCCCTTGTTACCCACGAGGTATGCCTTGGAGATCATGCAAATGAATCTAGCTGCACGTGCAACAAGCTAAAGCTGTTACACAAGTCATGCTCTCATGTCCTTGCTGCATGCGGAACCGTGGGCATGGATCCTTCAAACTTCATGTCAGAGTACTTCTTCAAGGAGAAAGTACTGCATGCGTTGTGTGGGGAGCTACGGGGGTTCAGGGTTGTAGGAAACTTCACCACCTTGGACATTGCAGGGAGGACCTGGATTCCAGATGTTAACGTGCTGAAGGGTGGGAAGGGTCGGCGATAGAGCCGGCGTATTTGAAATGATATGGACGAATCGCAAGCCGAAGCATCTAGTGCACGTTGCGGGCGGTGCGGTCAGAAGGGGCACACAGCTAGATGATGCAACGCTGTGCTGATCAGTAGGTAGAGCGGCATGGTGTGTACTTCTAGTTGTTGGAGACTAAAAATAAATTTACATTGTAAACTGTGTTTGGTTAATACGCACTTATGACATGCAGAATGTTGTACTAAATGTATCGTATATTTTATGTACCATTTGTACAACTGCTATGTTACATCCCCCTTTTCAGTAATATAGTTGGTGTTGTGCTGGTAGCTTAGTATTACTCTGTTTATTTACTTGCAAGTTCTATTTACTGTTACTTTACATGCGATATTTTTTGGTTCCTTATAAGTGCTAACTTGGACTCTTTTTGTAGGTATGGCTCATGATCTTCGTGAGTCGGTCTGGCGGTACCCCTGTTGGACGAGCACATGGACCGCCTGCATCGTGCTTCCCGTCATGTCCCACCTACGGGGAGTGCGGACAATCCAGCTGAGCTGGAGTGGTCCAGACACGCACACCTCACGTGACCTGGAGACTCGACCCCCATTGGACAGTCAGGCTTGCACTCCGCCAGCGTTTTAGTATTTCCGTAAGTATGTTCCGTGTTGACCTTCACTTTGTTTGCAGGCTACGGGATGCCGAGTACTCCCTCTCGCCCGGATGGTATAGGCCACTGATAAGAACGAACCCGCCGTGGTCGTGGGCGGGGTCATCGTGGAGCGATCACGACGCTTCCTATTTGACCGTTCCCTGCTGACGACTTTGGTGGACCGTTGGCGGCCCAAGACGCACACTTTTCACCTCCCATTTTAGGAGATGACGCCTACCCTGCAGGATGTATCCCTACTGCTTGGCCTTCCAATCGCGGGAGCCGCTGCCTTCCTACCGGAGGCTTCGACCAAGTGGCGCACTGACCTGCTCGGGAGATTCGAGGGGGTCCTTCCGACGGGTGTTGTGGATGACTACTACATCTTCCTGGTGAGTCAGAGACACGGGTATGAGTTACTGGGGTTGCGCAAACTACTCCAATGACTACCCCGACCACCGTCTAAACATCGCAACCTATCGGCAGCTGGTAAGGACTAGGTGCATCGTTTTCCCCCTAACTTTTCTCCTTCACAGCACACACTAACAACCTCTCTCTGTATTTACAGTCCTCGGAAACCCTATGTGACTAACGCAAATGGATCGATCTTGAGATCCACCCAGAGGACCAGTGAGCCCTTGACTTCGAGGAGTGGAATATCGCAGGGTTATCAAAGATCCGGGAGGAGTGCCGTAAGAACGAGCAAACCCTGTGTATAAAACGTGAGACGATAGCTTATCTCGGGGCATGCACGCGTAGGGAGCGGGAGGCTCACGAGAGGGAGCACGAGAGAACGAGTGAAATAGCGACCAAGGCAAAAGAGCCCGCCGAGGAGTTCAACGCCGAGCTGGCAAAGAAGAGAAAATGACCTCGGTCCATACAGTAGGTCGTACGAGCAATTGAGTGGATTAGTCGTACATGATGCTATATGTTATGCATGTAATCAAAAAGTAGGCGGCATATTACTCCTAACTGCATTATAAAGTCTATTTAAATTCAAACAAGCTTATTATCTCATTTTTCGCATTCAATTATTCACATAGCAAATCATCTAACAATATTAACATGCCGGTTTTCTTCGTATACGAATTCCTAGTAACATCACAATATCACTTACCATCGTATTTACCGATCATTCTAAGGACAATCGTTCTAAAAAAATTCCTAAATTTTGTTACGCACATATAACATACAATGACTATAAATTTTTATTACAAATCCAGCAGATTATTTTCCAGTTATAATCTACAAAATTGACAAAATATACAAAATTCACAGGAGACTGAAACTAGTCGCCCAAAGGTCCGACGACGGCTGTTGCCTAGCCGTTGGGTGATTGGCTCCCCCCCCCCCCACCCCAGGTGGGAGGTCAAAGGGTGACACTTCGTTTTCAAATGCTTTGCAATCAGCTTTCGTTTTCAAATGCTTTCGCAATCAGCGACTAAGCGCACGAATCACGAGAGTCGGCAGCTCGCGTGCCGCCAATACCGGTTCCCGAATTATTCCATCAAGATTTAGCGGTAAGATTTTACATCAACACAGTACAATCTAAAATCATCCAGCTTAATTTCTCTGGTTACCTGTCATTTAGTAGCTTATAATCGTTAAAATAACACCAGGAGAAAAATGTTTTGCACCTTTATTTTAAACACATGAGCCCGTCCGGCTCTTTATTACAGATCATGTGTAGTTTCCCCGAACACGTGCAAAACAGTTCTGAGCAGTTGAAAACTTGCATGCATGTAGTTGGCGACACCCGCGACATGCCTTGGCTTGGACAACCAAACCCACTCGTGGAAGCCCTCGAATCAGGCAGCCACTTGGGGCGTCATATGCAGACATGAGGTGGAATCAGCTTCCCTGGATTCATAATGTTGTTGGGATCCAACGCAGCCTTTATTCTTTTCATGGTCCTTAGTGACTCAATGCCCAGCTCCTTCTCTAGGTACTGCCGATGCGGAGAAAAATAATCATCAATAATGCGGGCAAGAAAGTAACGTCTCATGCGGAAATTCAGAACAAACTACAACTTGATAACTTGCAGGGTTGCAAAAGGAGGCAATCACCGATCAGGCAAGTAAATATTTAAAAGGTACACTCTGTTGGACTTTACCACCTACAGACGTTACAGTAGTCTTAGTTGTACTGCATTAGCGCGTTAAGAGCATTAGTGCGTGTGTTTTGTAACTTCATGAATGTCATGAATAGCTCGGACGTGGGATAGCGCTGGACGTGGCGGGTATGTTAGGTCAGTTATTTCTTTTTCGCAGTATAAACGATCAATGGAGAAAACACCGCAAACTAATTCCGAGCGACACAAAAACACTATTGTCTTGTGAGTTCACTGTTCTCCAGCGAGTCTAGCCATCCGCGAGTGTTGAGTCTTCGTTATCGTCACTCGCTTCGAATACGTTTCTTCGTGATTGTAACTCATTTCGAGTACGTTTCTTCGTGATCGTAACTCACTTCGAGTACGAGTTACTTCGTGGTCATAAGATTACTATTCAAGTATTGTAGCAAAGCATTGTTCTATGAGTATTGTAGCAAAGCATTGTTCATCCAAGCAGTTCTTCTTAGTACTCACGGTCAAAGCTTTCAAGTACTCACAGTCGAAATCTTTCGAGTACTCATAGTCAATGCTTCTGGGTACTCATGACTGAGACTTTCACAAATCTTCCGACCACATTGTGTGCTTCGACTTGCCGCACCAAGTGGTATCAGAGCGAGCATAGTGGTTGATCCTGCCACAATGTCGAAGCATGGATCAAGATCTCCAACACGGACACCACCACCATCGAGAGCCTGCGTCCTCGAAGACGGCAATGGGAGCAGCAATGGATGCCATGAGGTTGTGCTGCAGCGTGTGGTGAAGGAGACGGGTGTCACGGTGGTCTACCCTATGCTGACGCGCACAAACTACGGCGACTGATCCCTCCTGATGAGGGTCAATTTGCAGGCACAAGGACTCTGGGCAGTGATTGAGCCTGGAGACACCGTCGACTACCGCGACGAACGACAACCGCTTAGCGTTGTCGGCAATTTTCCGTGCCACGCCGACCGAGATGTTGGCAACTCTTGCCGTCAAGAACACGGCGAAACAGGCGTGGGACGCCGTGAAGGTAATGTGCATGGGCACTGGGCGCATGCACAAAGCCAAAGCGCAAACATTGCACTCGGTGTTCGAGTCCATGAAGTTCAAGAATGGAGAGACCGTCGACGACTTCGCGATGCGACTCACCGGGCTCATCAACAACCTTAATCTGCTCGGTGACAAGATGATGACGAAAGGGTGGTGAGGAAGTTTCTTCACGTTGTTCCCTCACGGTACTCGCATGTCGCAATTTCCACCGAGATGCTTGTCAATCTCAAAACAATCTCTATTGAAGAGTTGACGGGACGACTCAAGGTCTTGGAGGACCGCTACGACCTGGAGGGTGAAGCCGACGTCCAAGGATGGTGGCTACAACCCACGAAGGAGTTACTCACGCACCACCAGAAGGAGCACGGCGAAGGCTCTTCTAGTGGCGAGAAGAACCGAGGTGGCGTCGGTGATCGACATCGTGGCAAGCAACATGATCGTGGGTGCGGCAACAGTAGCCGCGGCAGCAGAGATTCTATATCTGCTGGAGGTTGTGACATGATGAAGGTCAAGTGTTACAATTGTAACAACTACGGGCATCTCTCGAAGGACTACCGCAAGCCACATCGCGAGCACAAGGAAACGGCGAACCTAGCTCAGGTGCAGGACGACGCACTGGCTCTGCTGATGGCTGAGCATTGCGAGCTTGCTCAGATAGCCATTGATACAACGCAAGCTGTGTACCTCAACGAAGAGAAGATGGTGCCGATTGATTCAAACGACAAGCAGTATCTCGACACAGGTCACCACATGACTGGTGACAAGAACATGTTCACTTCGCTAGAAGATCATGTGAAAGGCAAGGTGAAATTCGGTGATGGCTCACCGGTGGACATCTGCGAAAAAGGCTCCATGTTTCAGTGCAAAAACCAGGAGCATCGAGCGCTCACAAAAGTATACTACATCCCTCAACTACGGTCTAACATCATTAGTCTTGGCCTACTTGAGGAGGGTGGATGCAAAATTGTAATCGAAGACAGCGAGCTAAGCATCTTCGACCAGGAACATGTTGCTGGCACGGGTGCGTCGGTCAAGAAATAGGTTGTACACTTTTGGCCTGAATCTAACCGCACCCATATGCCTGCTGTCAAAGGCGAACTAGGTGGCGTGGCGCTGGCATGCGCGCTACGGTCATCTCAATTTTCGCACCCTGCACAACCTGAGCGCCAAGAAGATGGTCAAGGGGGTGCCCTTCATTGAACGACTGGAATAATTCTGTGACGGATGCACACTTGGCAAGCAGCACCGAGTACCGTTCCCATAGCCTCAACGTACTGTGCCGAGCATGGCCTTGAGCTGGCTCACAGCGACTTGTACGGCCCAATTACACCAGCCCGTTTCATGTGGCTCAAGGTGATCAAGGCGAAGGACGAAGCATTCAAGTTCTTCAAGATCAAGGCCATCGCCGAGAACGAGATCTGCTTCAAGCTAAAGGCGTTTTCAAACCAATCGTGGAGGAGGGTTCAATTCCATCGACTTCAACGCCTACTACGACGAAATGGGCATCAAGCGGTATACGACTGCGCCATACTCGCTGCAACAAAATGGTATCGTGGAGCGTCGAAACCAAACGGTTGTAGAGATGGCTCGTAGTATGATGAAGAGCATGGCAATGCCTACCATGTTTTGGGACGAGGCAGTAAAGACGGCAGTGCACGTCATAAATCGTGCCTGACTCAAAGCCTGGACGGTGTAACACTGTACAAGGCATGGTACAAGAGGAGGCCTAAAGTCCACTATTTCCGAACATTCAAATGTGTGACACATGTCAAGAAGGTTAGCCCTGGCGTCACCAAGCTCTCCGATCGCTCCACGCCAATGGTGTTCATCGGATACGAGGGCTCAAAGGCTTAATTGTCTACGATCCGATCACAAAGAAGCTTCATGTGACACGTGATGCCGTATTCGAAGAAGAGAAGCAATGGGACTGGACAATGTCATCTTCATCAACTGGTGTCAGCGAACTCGATACGTTCACTGTCGAATACGACGTCACGAGTAACAATTTGGTGGACGTCGATCGCACTACGTCTTCGACAACGACGAATACGCCTATGACGCCACAGGCGACGAAACCACTCCAACGCACAACATCGTCTAGAGCTACGATGCAGTGAACAACACCACCGACTGGCGAATCGCGTGATTCTGAAGGTATGTCGCTGAGGTATCGCACTGGCATTACTGAAGCGGTGCAAATCAACGACACCAAGCCTGCTGATGAAGTCGTGGAGTTCGACGACGTCTGTCTCCTTGGTGTAGAGGAGCCCGCAAGCGTACAAGAGGCACTCTCGGATAGAGCATGGAAACAGGCCATGAACGAAGAGTTTTAAGTCCATTGGGAGTTCGCCGCACTCCCTACTGATCATCGAGCAATTGGGCTCAAATAGGTCTTCAAGGTGAAAAAAGATCATCAATGTAACATTGTTAAACATAAAGCTCGCTTGGTTGCAAAAGGATATGCACAGCGACAAGGGGTGAACTTCGACGAAGTATTTGCACTGGTGGCTCGCATTGAGACAATGCGAGTGCTGATCACAATGGCAGTGCACAGCGGCTGGCAAATACATCATATGGACATAAAGTCCGCATTCTTGAATGGTGATCTGGTCGAGGAGTTGTACGTTCAACAGCCTCCAGGGTACATCGATAACAGGCACAAGAACGATGTGCTAACAAGGCCTTATACGGGCTGCAGTAGGCGTTGCGAGCCTGTAACTTGAAGCTGGACACCACTTTGGTGTCACTCGAGTTCACGAGAAGTCCACTCGAGCATGCGGTATACCGACGGGAAAAAGTAACATGTTCTTGCTCATGGCGGTATACGTCGATAACCTCATCATCACCGGCTCAAATGTCGACGGCATCGCCGCGTTCAAGGCCCAGATGAAGGAACTATTCAGCATGACCAATCTTGGTTTGCTAAGTTACTATTTAAGCATCAAGGTCAAGCAAGAAGACAAGAAGATCACGCTATCACAGAGTAACTATGCGTGCAAGATTTTGGAAGAAGCGAGAATGGCGCGGTGTAATCCGTGCTCAACGCCGATAGGGAACCGGCTGAATTTGAGCAAGAATGATGGCAGTGCCGCCATCAACGCCATTGAATACCGCAGCATTGTCGAAAGTCTTCACTACCTTGTGAACACGAGGCCAAACATTGCTTATGCCGTGGGCATTGTGAGTAGATACCTGGAGACATCAACATCACAACATTTGGAAGCGGTGAAGCATATACTTTTATATGAGCAGCACAACTGGATTCGGGTGCTGCTACATGAGGGCAAGTACGCCGAGTCATGATCTTGTCGGCTATAGCGATAGTGACTTGGCAAGCAACACTGACGACCACAAGAGCACCACAGGTATGGCATTTTTCCTTGGTGCAAGTTTGATCATTTGGGTGTCACAGAAGTAGAAGATTGTAGCGCTGTCCTCATGCAAAGCGGAGTACGTCGCGGCAGCAACAGCAACATGCCAAGCATTCTAGTTAATGCGGCTCCTCGGAGACCTGATGGGTGTGGAGTCGAAGAAGGCAAAGCTACTCGTTGACAATAAGTCGGAATTGCTTTGTGCAACCATGATCGCAGCAAACACATTGATACATGGTATCATTTCATTCGTGATTGCATTGAAGATGGCAAAGTAGATGTGAAGCACGTCGACACAAATGAGCAGCTGGCTGATATTCTTACGAAGGCCCTCGATCTCGTCAAGTTCATCGAACTGAGGCAAAATATCAAGATGGTCGAGGTAAAGCCGGTACATCATGGTTAGGGGGTGATTTGCTAGACTTAACCATGTCGCACCTACAGACGTTATAGTAATCTTAGTCGTACTGCATTGGTGTGTACGTTAAGTGAGTTAGTGCGTGTTAAGAGTATTAGTGCGTGTATTTTGTAACTTCATGAATGTCATAAAAAAACTCAAACGTGGGATGGCGCATCATGAAGAGCTGGACATGGTGGGTATGTCGGGTCAATTATTTCTTTTTTATAGTATAAAAGATCAACGGAGAAAACACCGCAAACCAATTCCAGTTGGCACAAAAACACCGTTATCTCATGAGTTCACTGTTTTCCAGCGAATCCAGCCATCCGCGATTGTGGAGTCTTCGTGATCATCATTCGCTTCGAGTACGTTCATTCGTGGTCGTAACTCGTTTAAAGTACATTCCTTCGTGGTCGTAACTCCCTTCGAGTATGAGTTACTTCGCGAACGTAAGATTACTGTTCACCGAGGACTATAGCAAAGATTGTTCTACGAGTACTATAGCAGAGCACTGTTCATCTGAGCAGTTCTTCCTCACGGTTTAGGGCACGCTCTATATTGGATGAGATTTATAGGCATTTCAACCATGATGAATGTACTAGTAAATCATCTTTGTAATGTTCCTACCAAGGTGCGGAACATTCACACCAAATAAACCGTTAACTACCAATGAGTAGCCAACTCGTCTGGTAGTCTGGAACCATATCCCAACAGCCCATACTTAGCAGATACGAAGTGAGGAGTTGATTAATGGAGGATTTGAAATGATCTTAACCAAGTTTGTAATTACTTTTGCAACTACACTATTACCTAATAATGTTCTATATTTGGAAAAATAAACTTTAATATTTTTCAATACCAGCCGTTTCAAGCTAGGCTTCAAGACAAAACTACACCAAGTTTGAAGTTTTGAGACTAATCAATTCTAAACCAAGTGCAGCTGGTGCCTGGATGAAAACCAACCACCTATACTTGATTGACCAAGTGCAGCTGATACAGATTTCTGGAACCCAGGTTCCAATACTTTTCCTTATAAACCTAGGCTCCAATATTTAAGATCACAATTTACCCATATAAACTAGAAGAGTACATGGTCAATCAGGTAACATCTGTGACACCGCATTCCTATCTTAACGGACTAATTGGTTTGCCATTCTCATGCCACTACTTTGGGGAAAATATCAGCAACATAACCAAGCTTTTGCATCTGGGAACAGAAATAATTATTTAAAAAGAAAAGAACAGGTGACAGACACTTGCCTTCATTTTCCCTGTACCAACACCGTGCTCTCCTGTACATGTACCTGTTCGGTATCACTGTCACCATTAATCTTTTCAAGCAGTTCAAGTTGATGCAGTGAAACAGACACACAACTTGTGTATGTTATGATTGCTGTCTAAAAATGTGAATATTCATAGATCAGACAAGCAGTTCTTTAGTTCATGACAACAATCCAATCTGTGTGTGCAAGTGGACCGCATAGTCCATAAAAAGAAGCAAGTGGTCTACGTAGTTTATAATCTTGCTTTGCTTAGTAGATCACTTGTTTGATAATCTTAGTTATAGATGAGAGGGAGTAGACTATTGCTTTTACATGTTGCTTTGCTTAGCTTTTAGTTTGTACCTTCCATAGAAAGAGCAGTATGAACCATGAAATGGTTTAGTCTCTCTGCTTCTCGTCGTTGGTCCTCCTGACTAGGGTCAAATAGGATAATAGTGTGGAAATTTCCATCACCAGCATGAGCGATAACCAAACTGGAAACATATAGAAATCAGAGGTAAGGCCTTCATAAATGATAAAAAGGATAGCTTACTGTCTTACAGGAGCTACAGTAAGATAATGCCATGCTAATTTATTTGCAGAGTTTGAATTTTCAAACATCCTTTCCTACATTATCAATTTCGAAAGAGGCAGCCATGTCTTGTATGAGCTACGAGCCTAAGAATGAGAACAGAGCTTGGTAGAATAGCTTTGCATAAGAGAGAATGTGTACCAAGTCAATGGCGATGCATCAAGCTGTTGCTTTGATACAGATATGCATTCTGCAAGTCTAGACAAAGGAACACAAACATCCTGCATGAACAACACATCGGGTAGCATTAGAAGACTTAATACAGTTCATCCACTGAAAATTGATAGCTCATAAGGCTACCATGATCCTAATGACCTTTGGATGATCTATGTAAGCATATGAGATAAAAATTATGGTGCTGACAAGATCTGCATCTAGCTCCTTGCTAATGATAAAAAAGCCTATCTTGTTTCAAACAAAGAGATGAGGGTCTATTATCCTTGCGTAACTGAGAGCATGCTTGGTTGCTAACTACCCTCTACCTTGAATGCGGCGCTTATTTTGATTTCACATTTTTGCCCACATTTATGAAGAGAAAGATAACTACATAGGGAGATCCTGCCAAGACTCACAACTAAGGAAGCGAACACAAGGCATATGATGCGCAACACAACAGTAGGCCAACTATGTCTACCAAACAAGTATACAATTATGATGATATCAATATGTATTGACAAGCTGTAAGGAAACAAACCGTTATCATAGCTTCATGACCAGGTTTCATGGCAAAACCAGCCCAAAGTGCCTCCTTCCTGATCTGCACATAAAGGAGTAAAATGTCATTACAAATACGTTTTAAGAACAAATATCATATATACTGCAGTACTACCTCTATTATCCAGAAACAGGTGGATGCAAAATCATACTGTACGATACTGCGATTGCATGGCATGTGTAGATCATGTAGTAGCACAAACAAACATCTATACATTAGCTACTATAAAATGTACAGCAGTTCAGATGAACTGACCTTCCATAGTTCCTCTTTAGCTTCTGGCTCCTCTACGAATAAAAAATCAGAACCATGGTGTTCTGCAGCAATCTTTTGAACCAACAGAGTTTGTTCAAGTGCATATGCTTCTGGATATTTGCAATGGAAGGAGATTAACAAAGAAAAAGAAAAATAATCAGTACTTGACATGTAAGCTGAAAGAATGGTTGCAGCTTAAGAAGTTTCATCCAACAAGAGGTTTTAACTTTTAAGTAAAATTGTCCCAGCAAGTGAATGACCAGCAGAAACCAATAAGTAGATTACTGGATGTATGCTGGTTATGCCCCCTAAGCTAAGGAGCACCACAAGCTCAAGCTATGGATTTCACTTCATGAAACCAAACCTGACTACATATCCACTCCAATTTTCTCATATATACAGCTCTGAAAGTTGTCTTGAGAAGTAGCATGCACAAAGTAAATTTAATTTTATCACAGATTTCAAGAGGCATCAGCACACCAGAAATTATATTGCAAGAGTTAGCCTTTCTAAATGATAACCTAGAGTACAGAAACAACATATTGCAGGGACAGTAGCTCTGTTATATTTTGTTTACCCATTGTTGTCGCACAACAATCAAATATTAAGTATTGACAGTGAAAATATGTAACTGTGGAACCGAATTTATCAATTACAGCATCAAAATAGCCAGAGAACATGCTTACAACTAAGCTAGTTTTATGCCCATTTTTGTCTTTCGTATTACTATGTTTTGAAGTGTGCCAAGAAGTGTGACGATAATTTTTTTGTATGGTTGGCTGGTTGCATGTAGGAAACGTTAAAACATGGTGGCTACTTGCACAACTCCTTGAGGATATTATTTGACTGTGTTCATCTGACCTTGTTCATAATCCAGATATTATGTAAAGACTTTGTTCATATTCCAGCTTTTATTTAAATTTTAAACAAATAAACCTGACAGAACTCAGTACTGCCACCATAGATGCATAATACAGTATAAACTGCTTAAATAATAAGTTAGGTTACCTGTCCCTATGAATTCAAACATCAAGGTCGGTACTTCAGGTAAGGTTTTACCATTTGCCATGTTTATTGCCCTTATCTGAACCTCATCCAATAATTCCACTCTCGAGACCTAGTCAAGCAGACAACAGAAGTATCAGTAACCTGCAACAACCTTACTGAGTTGCCCATTGATACAGAAATATAAGTTCTACCAAAGCATTCCAATTAAAGTTAACCTAACACCTACTATAGCCCAAGCAAATATAAAAGACAAGATCAGTGACCAATTAACTAGCAACAATCAAATTATGTTACGTGCACAAACATGAGCATGGAGACATGCACATTCACTCCATATGAAACACACGAGATCACTTATTTCGTATCTGAGATTCAAGTAGTCGTTGACATGAAATAGAATCAGAAGGAAAATGACAAACCTGTATGCCAGAAAGCATTGTTGCAATAGCAACATCGGCGGCATCCTTAATTGTTTGAAAATTGCACATTGCAACCTGAATAAAAGAGCATTTACGAGGAATGTCTTCACCAGTAAAATGAGGAGAAAGAAAAGGAGACAGATAGTACCAAACAAAGAAGTCAATTAAGCAAATGAACAATATAGTGCTCTATGTATGTGCTAGCATAACTCTTTCACAAGTTTGAATATTCAAATGGAACATGGTTTGCTATTTGAAATAGCCATACAAGATGACTATCATGGCTTGTTCAGTAATCAGTTGCTCCCTCTGTTACTAAATTTGATGATAATATATGTAAGTACCAAGAATGGCCATATGTAGATAATACTGGTGGATTTGTCACAAAGAATACTTTCATAATATTATATTTTAATAGCTTTCTAATACATATTGTGATAAAAAAAACCACTGGTCAAAGTTGTATCCCATAGAGCGTTAAGCCAACAAAAACTCAAATTTAGAAACATAGGGAGAGCATCACATAGAAAGGTTTCAGATCATGTTATTGTCCAGTGCAGAACACAGAGCATGTGATTAGTAGAGAATATTTTTTATTCATACAATCATACAAATGTCATTTCCATTTTCCAAGATGCAAGAAAACAGTTGTATTTCATGACATGACAAAAAGTGTTTCTCCAAAGACAGAGCAGCAAGTTAATCAAAATAATCCATGTGCTACATAAAGGGTGTATATCCTACACACAGCAATATGTTGTTTTTTTAAGACTAGCAATATGTTGAGTTGTTGACATTCAGGTCTACACATGTCAGTACACACTGTTAGCAAAACATTATTTCGATTGTGACTAAATCGAAACAAAATACCTACCACAGAATGAGAAGGAAGCTTTTGAAGTCGCAAAGTCACTTCTGTAATTACCCCCAAAGTTCCTTCACTTCCAATGATCAAACGAGCAAGGTCATATCTGACATTCAACAAGGTGGAAAGTAAAGAAAGTTGCCAACATTGATGGCAAGAATAAATGTGAATGATCATATCTATTTAAGACATCCTGCGTCGTTCGAGAAAAATATCTATTTAAGACATTTATGGCAAAGCAAGGAGTGAGACTATGATTCACTTCCAAAAAGACAACTTTTTACTCTTAAGAATCAGGAGGGGATCTTGTATACCCAGCTGCACTCTTTCGAGCCCGGGAACCGGTCTTGACAATATCACCATTTGGTAGAACGGCCTGCAGTACCAAGAAATATTTACTATTTGTATGCGAAGCCAATGCAAAATAGTTTTCTTGAGAATAGAGGGATAGGCAAAGGGACCTGAAGATTAATCACATTGTCCCGCATTGTTCCATACCTACAAACTAATAAGAAAATCATCAAAGCCATTTAACAGTAATATGGTAAAGTTAACCAATAAATGGATGCACTATCATAGGCGTTACTGTTGTACTTTTTTTTGTGGAGATGAGGTGTTACAGTTGTACTGTAGAAAATTGAAAGTAGCCTGAAAATATAAGGAGAATTACCTCACAGCTAATGAACCAGAACAGCGAGTTGCACACATTCCTCCAATAGTGGCACCAGGCCCTGCAAATCAGACCAATGTATTTGACGTCAGGCACTGAGCTAGTGCCAAATCATGCTGCCTGTCATGCTATTTTATGCCCACAGGTATGGGTGAAGTTGGAAGCAAGTGTTAGTCGCTGGACTCTTGCTCTTGGTGATAGCAAGATCCTTACTCTCATGGAGAGGAGAGGATGACACTAGGAGATGGGGCAAGTTTTCTTGTTTATTTCTCACACAAATGCCATGCCAACCTGAGGGGTTGGGGATACAAATTTATAGGCTGAGAACCAGCCAAGCATATGCTACGATGCTATCCTAGATGCTGTCCTAAAGCGGTCAATATGCTGTCCTAAAGCAGATGCTGTCCTAAAAGCAGATGCTGTCCTAAAGCAGATGCTGTCCTAAAAGCAGATGTTGTCCTAAAAGCAGATGTTGTCCTAAAGCAAAAGCAGATGCTGTCCTAAAAGCAGATGCTGTCCTAAAGCGATCAAAAACAAAACCACCACAGCCCCACAAAGACCACGATGCAGAGACTTATTCATCATTCTCCCCTAAGTCTTGTGCGTCGTTTTGTGGGAGGGTTGAACCACTGATCTTGGAGCGAGCTCAAGGAACTTGATCCTTCCAAGAGGCTTGGTGAGAGATCCGCAAGCTGATCCGTGGTGTTGATGTAGCTTGCCTTGATGCTTCCTTCATCCAGCGACCTCGGATGAAATGGTACTTCACCCGGATGTGCTTGCTCGTTCATGAAAAGCGGGGTTCTTTGCGAGGCTAGAGCGGACTTGCTGTCCACCCGAGCTCCACCGCTTGATGTCCCTGCCGAGAGATCACCAGCGATCGGCGAGCGAGTGCTGAGTCGAGCGGTGGAAGCCGCCATGTACTCGGCCTCACGGTGAGACAGGCCACCACCGCCGCTTTGATCGACTACGATGAGCGAGACACTTGCCGAGGAAGAAGAGAATCCCGCTTGTGCTCTTGCTTTGGTGTCAATGTCGCCGCGTGGTCACCGTCGCCGCATGCGACGAAGTGTGCGCGCCAGACACCTCGGGTAATGGAGGCCGTGGTCAAGGGTCCCCGCAAGCGTAGCGGATGATCCTCTTCACGCCTGCGATGCTCGTCGTCGGTCGTTGCATGAACCGACTAACGAGCCGACGGAGAATGCCAAGTCCGCCGTGTGTGGGCGAGGTAGCGAAGGCTCCCACAAGACGCCGATGCTGCGTGGCGTCCGCCTCCTCCGTCGTCTTGTCGCGGCTCGGCCGACCTCTCCTCCATGGGAGAGAGTGGGTTGCGATCGGTGAGCCCGGCTAGCTCAACGGCGCGCTTGGCGTGGCGATGCGTCGAGCGTGATCCGGAATCATCTGGTGCACCTCGATCCCTAAGTAGAAGGAGAGACCCGGTCACTCATCCGGAAGGTGGCCTTCATCTCTTCCTTGAATGCCGCCACCTCGCATCCTTGGTGCCGTGATCACCAAGTCGTCGACGTAGACACCCGCGCCAGGCGTTGCCGCCTTTGCCCGCCGTGAAGCTGCGACCTGCGTGTGCGCTCTGCTGGAACCCCATTTGCTTGAGGTGGAGTCGACTTAGCGTTCCACGCCCTCGGTGCTGTCGCAAGCCATAGAGGGCCTTGCGCAGCGAGCACCTGCCTCCTTGCCGGGATCGCAAATCCGGCGGTGATGCGTAGACCTCCTCCTTCAAGTCGCCGTTAAGAAATGCCGACTTGACATCCATGTGATGAACACGCCACCTTACGGGCAGCTAGCGCAGGAGGAGTCGCACGGACTCCATCCGTGCGACGGAGTGCGGCGTCATCGGTCGACCCTCTCGCGCGCACGAAGCCTCGTGCCACCAAGCGAGCCTTGTGCTTGAGCGATGGCGCCGGCCATCCCGCGGCGAACACCCACAAGGGTGATCGCGCGGTGGCCGGCGGGAAGATCCGCCCGGCTCCACGCCCGGTTACGCTCGGCGGCGTCCATCTCTCGCTTCATCGCGACACGCCACGCCGCGTCTCCTCCGCCTCGGCGAAGGAGGCGGGCTCGCCGTCGTCGCATGCCAAGTGCAGCTCCGCCTCGCGATCGCGCTGCGCCGATCGAGGACGGCGGCTCGCGAGGATGTTGTCCATGGTGCGATAGCGCAGAGGCTCGTCGTCGTGGTAGGCGTCGACGCGGTCCTCGTCGTGGGGACGGCGAGTAGCGAACTCCACCACGCGCTCCTCATCGTGGACCGTTGCTTGGGGCGATTCGGTGGTGTGGCCGCGGTGCGGGAGAGTGGTGGCCGGTGGTGAAGGTGGGGCGTGGCCGTGCGAAGGTGGTGGAGCACTCGGCCGGAGTTGGTGGCGAGCAAGGTGTCGAGGTGGACGAGCTCGGTGAAGACGAGCTGCTAGCTCCCCCGGCTCTCTCGAAGTGGACGTAGTCGACAACAAAGTCCCTGAGAGTCGAGGCCGAACCGTCGTCCACCGCCTTGTCCCACGTCCAGCCTCGCCCTTCATCGAACACAGCGTCACGCGAGATGCGGACGCGCTGTGTGACAGGGTCGAGGATGCGGTAGGCCTTCGAGCCCTCCGCGTAGCCGATGAACACTCCCGGAGTGCTCCTGTCGTCGAGCTTGCCGATGTGGCCAAGCTCCTTGGCGAACGCGAGGGAGCCGAAGACCCGCAAGTGGGAGACCGCCGGCTTGCGCCCATGCCAAGCCTCGTACGGCGTCCTGCCGTCGAGCGCCTTGGTAGGCGAGCGGTTGAGGATGTAGACGGCCGTCACCACCGCCTCTCCCGAAGGCGGCGGCATCCCCTGCGCGAGGAGGGCGAGCCATCCCACAACCGCCTGCGGTTGCGCGCTCGGCGACGCCGTTCTGCTGCGGGGCATGCGGGCGCGAGTAGTGGCGCGAATGCCCTCATCGCCGTGATGCGACGCGATTCGCCGCCGTGAATTCGCGCCGTTGTCTCTGTGGCGCAACACGCGCGACTGCGACCGCGCTCGCCTCGCGGCGACTGCGTGCGCTGATGGCGTCGCGAGCCTCTCCTTGCTGCCGAGGACCATCACCACATGTAGCGGGAGAGGTCGTCGACGGCGGCAGGAAGTAGCGTCGTCTCTGGTGTGGCGGTGTCGCGGGCCACACAAGTCCCGTGCGAGCTCGAGCCTCTCCTTGGCTCGGAAACTCTTCTTTGGGAAAGGGAGTCGCCTCGCCGTCAACACGCAGACGTCGCGAGCTGCTCCACATGGTCAAGGCACGGCAGCCTCGCACCATTTCCGTGGCACCGAGCCGCCGGGGCCTCGAAGTGAAAGGTGCCCAAAGCGCTCGTGCCATCGCCACGCCTCGTCGTCCCGGACGAGCTGCGAGACAGAGGGTTGTGCCACCGCACGTGAAGAGTGTAGAGTCGATTTGCGCCTCTGGTTACCTTGGCAAGGAGGCGGCGTTGAAGATCCCAAATCCGCGGCACCGTGCTCGATCTCGACACGCGAGCCGTTCTCATCCAGTGTCCCAAGGCGATGATGGAGTTCGCGGTCGGGGATGTAGTAGACGCCGTGGCGGCCGGTGCTCGCCGATCTTAGCGGCGAAGGCAGCAGAGCCGACGCCTTGATCTCCACGGCGGGCGTCGCCGAACAGCGGTGCCTCGAGCGCTGAGTCGAGCTCGGAGAAGAACTCCGCCGCCGGTCATGTGGTGGGTGGCGCCGGTGTCGAGCACCACCCGTCGGTCTTGTCATTGCCGGGCGCCGCCGAGGAGGCGTGTGCTTTTGGCTCGTCAAGGTGGAGAGAGAGCCGCTGCGGCGGTGCGTGGAGGTAGTTCGATGCTCGCATGAGCAATGAGCAGACAGTCGCTCCTCCTCCGCTTGCGCGGCGTGGGCTGGCGCGTCGTGGTCGTCGACACTCCTTGGCCCAATGACCAAGCTTGCCGCGATTGTGGCAAGAGTCGTCTCGTCTGCGCTTTTGCTTGCCAAAGATCGCGCCTGGCGCTTTGCGCGGCTTGCCGCGCTGCCACTCTTTGCGGCGCTTTGTCGTGGAAGAAGGCTCCTTCTTCTTGTCACCTTGGCCGGACCAGCTGCTCCCGAGTGAGGAGGAGCTTCCGCCAATGGTGACGGGTCCCGAGAGGCTCGTGGCTCATCGATGTCGGCGACTTTGAGGCGACCCAACGCCTCCTCGATGGTCATCGTGGAAAGGTCAGCAGAGACCCGATCGGCGAGCCATGCGCTTGTACTTCTCGGGGCGCGGCGGAAGAGCTTCTCCACAACTCTCTCCTCGGCAGTAGGTGTCGCCACCGAACTGCACCAACACGCAAGCGAGTGTTGAGGCGGAGCAAAGTCATCAACGTCTTCACCGGCTTGAAGGCGTGTTCTCCCACTCCGCGCGTAGTGCTGCGGTGTAGACTTGCGCGCGCGGTCGCTGCCGATGCGTCTTTGCGGCGATGGCGTCCCAAGCCTCTTTGGCGATCCGCTTGTTGGTAGCGAAGCGCATCTCGGGCGGGGCGGCGATGAGAGCATCCAGCGCCGTCGATCCTCGGTCGTAGTCGGCGTCGCCGTCCGGATCGCATCCCACATATGCCGCGCTGGAGCTTCACCTCATCACCGCGACCGCTCGGCGTAGTTGGTCTTGGTGAGGGTAGGCCACCCGCCGCCGGGCCGACATCCGGCGACGACTGGTACTCGTGGTGACCACGGTGCCGAACCGGGAGAAAGCGCGTTGCTCGTGAGGCGCGCTCTCCGTCGACCGTCTGCCGCCGCCGTCGCGTGCCTCCTCCGAGAGCGCCGCGCCGTGTCGCGCCTCGCCGAGCGCCGCCGCGCGTCCGCGCTGTGCGGGCTGCCGCCGCGCTCGTGGGCGTCGCGGCCGCCCATTGCGCCGTTCGCCGCCTTGCGCGCCTCCTCTCCAGCGGTGAGGTCCGCGTCGGACTGTCATCAACAGAGCCGGAGCTATTCTTTGCCGCTGCGAGCCTTGACCTCTGCTGCTGCGCGCGCTGCGTTGCATCTGCCGCCGCCGCTTCCGCCGCCTCATGCCGCTGCTGCCCGGCTCCGCCTTGCCCGGCCAGCGCGCCTTCGCCGCGCCGCGCGTCGCCGCCGCCGCCGCTCGCTCGCTGCGCTGCCCACAGCGAGCTCGGCCGTCTGCCGACGCCGCATGCTCGAGGCGGCCGAAGGCGAGAGGCGCCTGCGGACATGGCGCTGCGGGGCTGTTGCGTGGAGAGAGGGCGCCGACGAGCCGCGCCGTCTCGGAGAGGAGTGGCGGGGACGGCCGAGGCTGCTGCTTGCATCTCTTGGTGGTGGGCTCGCGAGGTGGAGAAGGAGATGAGCGGGAGATGCTCAAGCTACGAGGATACTAAGGCTCGATACCACTTGTTAGTCATTTGGACTCTTGCTCTTGGTGATAGCAAGATCCTTACTCTCATGGAGAGGAGAGGATGACACTAGGAGATGGGGCAAGTTTTCTTGTTTATTTCTCACACAAATGCCATGCCAACTTTGAGGGTTGGGGATACAAATTATAGGTGAGAACCAGCCAAGCATATGCTACGATGCTATCCTAGATGCTGTCCTAAAGCGGTCAATATGCTGTCCTAAAGCAGATGCTGTCCTAAGCAGATGTTGTCCTAAAGCGAGATGCTGTCCTAAGCAGATGCTGTCCTAAAGCAAAAGCAGATGCTGTCCTAAAAGCAGATGCTGTCCTAAAGCAGTCAAAAAACAAAAACTACCACAGCCCCACAAAGACCACAGTACAGAGACTTATTCATCAGCAAGTACTCAGTTTTAAAAGCATGCAGAATTCATCTCCCTGGGACAAAAAATGTTAATATCACCTAACTGTCTAGAGGATGCAACAAAGTTATACAAATCAATCAGAAACTAAAGCTGATCAACTGCAACAAAGTTAAATTCAATATAATACCGTACGGAGTTATGTCAATATGGGTCTCTTAAAAAAGTCGATCAACAAAATAAATTATAAGCAAACAAGAAACAAAGGACTTTCCTGGGTCAAGAGGGAAAAAAAGGCCATAAGGTTTCAGGTATTCATTCAGCTCAATCCATCCAGTTCCTGGTTCAACAACTACATCCATATCCTCAACATGCAGGGATTTGATTTTCTGTGATGAATTCATGACATATTAGAAGAAAAGGAAAATTAACAGGTAGTGAGCTTCTATCCTGCATCTATATCTCAATTCTAAGAAACATTTTGCCTGCTTGGCATGTCGAACCACAGTAAAGAAAAATGACTGCCCAAATACTGTAGCACTTTTTAAGGATTAGAATAAAAAGTTTAATTAATTCGCAAATATTTCAGTTCCATATCATTATGAGCGTTTACAATCATATGGTTTTTAATTATGTTGCTCAATATTACCGTCATCAAAGACATGTCAATGCAAACGCCACCATGAGGCGCCAATGTGTGACCCTCAATTGATGTAGCACCACCATATGGTACAATTGGCACCTGATTCCAAGAAAAATACCATTTAGTTCTATAATGGAACCTGTATACAAGAAAAGAGTCATCATGCAAAATTAGTTTCTATTTTCTAAACAGGATCCTGTGGCAGTGGCACCCTATAAAAAGTATGTAAGAATTGTAACATGCTAAACTTGAGAAAGATTAGCTATGGTACATATATATGATTAGGGAGCACTTGGCAGCACCAAAGTCTTGTACACGTACTGAGGCAGCAAATATGACTAGTCTAAAATATAATCAACAGCAGCTTAAAGATGGAAACCAGATTGTCATGGGAACCAGTGGTTCAAGGCACTTAGCAGCACAAAAGTCATTAGTCATGTGCATTGAAACAGCAAACACAGCTAGTCTGAAATACAATCAACAGCTAGCTTAATGATGGAAACAAGTGGGGCAAGGTACAATCTAATTCGGTAACTCATGCTAATGAGAGAAGAGTACCATACCTCGTACTTGTTACAAGTCATCACAATCTTTTGTACCTCATCCTGTGACCTGCAAATTGATGATGGGGGCATTACGACATCTGGAACAAGTTTGGCAGATAACCCCACCGAATGAAATTTCAGAGCCTCAGTATCCAATGTTGTAGGTCAGATTACCTCGGGAACACGACGACGTCGGGCACGTTGACGGACTTGTGGAAACTGTTCTGCGGCTTCCCGTGGAAGCACCTCTCCTCGTAGTCCACCGTCAGGTTCTCCTGCAAGATAGCAACCCACCTAGTCAGTTGGTCGGTCGGTCACCCGCCAGCAAAAACATCAAACACTTGGCGCGCGTCATCGCCGCCCAGAGACAACAGCGACAGCCCGGACTCGAACCCACCCCGAGGAAGGATGCGAGCTCGTCGAAAAACTCCCGCGGCACGGGCTTGCGCTCCCCGCGCACCACCAGCTCTGTGCTCTCCTTGCCCCCGACCCTGAACCAAAGCAAACAGACAAGGCGCGGGTCAGCTCAACCCCGATGCGGCAAGTAACGGAAGCATCAATCAAACGATTGGGTCGAGTCGGGGCGGACCGGTGGTCGAGGCCGGGGTCGCAGAGGGCGACGGTTGTTGTCCCGGCGGCGGCGGCGGCGGCGGCGGCGAGGAAGGAGAGGAAGGCGGGGAGGCGGCGGGCGCAGGAGGGGGTTTGGGAGTGGGGTTGGGGTTGGGTGGAGATCGGGAGGCGGAGGGAGGAGAGGCGGAGGAGGGCGCGGCGGGAGAGGGAGAGGCGGAGGGAGGCGGCCATGGCGGAGCGGGGACCGGAGAGTGGTGGTGGCATACAAGCAAAGTAGGAGACGGCTCTTCTTAGCTGTTTATGGTATTTTTATGTAGCTTACAATTTTTACATTGTTTGTGAAACAGTATATAGTAATAAAAATTTATTTGTGATTTTAATTAATATAAATAAAGTTACTATAATATATACTACAACAAAATATCATCTTAAAAGGACACTTCATTTAAAAACTAGCTACAGTAAAAAATGAAAAATAGTTTTTAAAAATTGAAAAGAAAAAACGCGTTAAGTTAAATACATCGCTTCTCTCTCCAAGTAACCATTCTCTCTGCATCACCATTAGGCATTTTTTTGAACGCTTAGCATCACTTGTAAGTGTGAGGTTAGATATTAAGCTAAAAAAACTTTTCTGCAATTAACGCCAGCTTCAAGATCTATTTCACTGCCATACAATTCAAACTTAGCATCCACTCATTCGTCCGATAACGTAAGCGCTAAGAAATTTCGGTCACCCCTAATATTATCTTGACACCTCCAGATAAACGTGCTCTTATAATAGAACAATTGTCGTCTCCTCTCGTCGTTGTCACGATCCTCTCACGGCAGTGGGCCAGTGGTTCGGGTGGACACGAGGGCTGCTCCTGCGCGGGCAGCAGGGGGATATGGCCGACGACGACTAGGGCAACATAAAGATTCTGGGAGATGCTGCATCAAACAAATATTAAATAGTACAAAGAAGGAAAAATTGTCGAACAAGGCGTTTGTAGTCCAACGGTTAGGATAATTGCCTTCCAAGCAATAGACCCGGGTTCGACTCCCGGCAAACGCAAACTATAATTATTTTCTGCCTTTTTTATTTTAATCTATCTCATTTTTTTTGATAAAATTGTTTTCATCTTTCGAATGTCTATAGTTCTAGTTTTGTGTAAACGAATAGAGGTTGAACACCAACACATTGGGTACAAGGTGCTAAAAAAATCTCTACCCTGTTTGGGAGGAGTTGGCCATCATGCATCGAAGTGCTCAACCATTCAACCTTGTTTACGTCCAACGTTGATGCAAAACAACATAGCAAATTCAAGATCTCAGATGTAACTAGTTTTAGTGTTATCCATTATAAAATGGTTGAGTATGGTAGAGACGATAGTATTTGCTCTAGCAGGCAACAAGCACTCTAGCCTTAACTAAAAAGCGCTCTCGAAACCTGTCTAAGAGCACTCCCAATGCAAAAACTATGGATGGTTTTTTATGGCATTAAATAAGGTGCCAAATAAGCAAAATGCTGATGTGTCATTGGAGTTAAGGAGGAGAGATAAGGAAATAGTTTCTTATATAGACACCATGTCTACACAGGAACCAAGATAGAAAGAGCTGTGATAGGTAGATGATAGGAGAGAGAAGATAGATGATTGGATGAAAATTTTATTTGTAGAAACTATCCATTGGGAGTATAGTTTCTATGGGTAGTGTCTACATTAATTGGTAAGTATAGAAACTATCTCATAGTTTCTGCATTAGGAGTGCCCTAAAATGCCATACTGGACATTTTGTTGCCTTATGAATTCAACCTTTTTGAACCGTGTAAGTCAAACTATTTTGTGTGCCTCGCTTTTGTTGCAGATATGGAACCTTACGCTTGCTTTAATGAAGTATGATGCAAAATAGCACCTTGTGATTGGGGCACTTGAAGAAATCGCAGTCTGGGTTTCCTTTGGTTCAAAAGCGAACCTCGCAACCTCCTTCCAACCACAGCAGGGGCAAAGGACTAGCGGAAGCGATCATCTCCTTATGCTTCAAGATGAGCTCGTTGAGCTGGATGCACCAGCCATGAGGGCAGTCACAGTGCTCCACGTAGAATAGTGTCTATGGCATTAATTAGATTGCCATGTAGGAGTTTTAGATGATGTGGCGCTATATTAAATAAGAGAGAGAAGAAAAAGAGGAACAAACTGGGTCTCATGCAAGACCTAGTTTCTATGAAAAAACCAATGCAATAGACACTACCAAATTTTGCATTGGAGAGATGGTGGTATTTTCATGATAGATGGAGAAAAATTATGATTGGTGGAGAGGAGAGAGAGATTTTGATGCTTAATTAATTGCTTGGGTTATAAATAGACATGGTGCATTGGAGACAATAGTGTCTAAAGTAGTGTCTATATGACATGGCATAGATAGAAACTACTTAAGTAGTTTCTGCACTGGGACTGCCCTGATGTGTGTAAAGCAAGGGCAAGAAGACAAGGGAAAGTTGGAGTGGAGAGAGGGTTTGGCCGGATGCAATTGAGTGGGATTAAATTGCTCACCTACCGTGCCTAATAAAAACACTTCTTAGCTAGACCTTATGCAAAAATGGACCCTCCCCAGCCACAATGGACAAGAACAACATGCTAACTCAACAATTTTATCTGTTCTGGTTGAATTGGACTCTGGGTGAACCACTTAACAAATTTGGGGATTTAAGGTGTACCATTTATAAGTTTAGGGTTATACTTGACCGCTCAGGACAAATTTAAAGATGTAGAATGTATTTTATTAAAAACCTATTTGTGTCATGGTTGTAACATCGCTCAATGATATATTGATTCAATTCTACAGTTACGATAAAGGCTTGACAGTGTTGTAAGGTGAAAGTTGATGCAACACTGTAGGTGGATCAGCGTCGAGGATTCAAAAATGTTAAGGGTATTAGTGTCGTTTCCTTATTCCAGGGTTGTGTCTTTTGTACTATATATATGCCCCTTTGGGCTGTGGAATAGAGCTAACCTTCATGCCATTCATCCCTTCCTCTATACATATTAACATGGTAGCAGAGCCAAGGTTCAAACCCTAACCTTTGTTCTTTTTTCACTACCCTCAGAAGGATCAATCTCCACTCCCGGGGATGGCCACGTCGTCGCCTGCTCACGCCTCTTTAGGTTGCCACCGTCCTCTTCAAGGGCGGCCATGACACCGTCTTGCGCTCTTCGGGCCATCCACTGCCTCTACTAGATCCAGCCATTGACAGCCTATCCGACCGGCCAATTTGCTACCATCGGCTCATGATTGGCCTCTCGAATCCGTGCCACTACTCTTCGGGCCACTGACGGCTCATGCTCATCACACGCACCATCGTCAGAAGCCATCTCCATCCCAGTCGGATCCTTGCTCGCCACTACCTGGAGCTCTGCCACCTAGAGCCATCATTGTCATCCTTCCCGGGCCGTAGCTGCTCTTCCTGGCCCGCTGCCACCTTTGGGTCACTGTTGCTCTTCCCGGGGCATCGCCATCCTTGGGTCGCCGTCGTCTCCTCCCACCACCAGATCTGGCCTACGTCGCCCGGATCCAGCCACCACCGATGCCTTCAGCGCCTTCACTAGCTTGTCGTCAGCGCTTCTGGATCCAACTGCTACTGCCTCTCTCAGATCAGGCCACTACCGCTGCTTTTTGAGCGAGATGGAGATGAAGGGGTTCTTGCCCACCGTGGTGACATATGGAGCTATTATAAACTGACTGGGCAGGAAAGGTGATACAAAGAAGATTGGTCTGCATCATAGGAATAGTGGATAATTACAATACTTGTGTATTGGTCCGAGCGTTGTTTTATCTCTAGATCGAGTCTTTTTCTTTTAATCTTCCGTTGTCACCCATCTAAATCCAAAATCTCCATCTTTTTCAGTACATTCAAGCCATGCTAGCAACGGTCCATCCTCTTGGATCTAGTGTGGTGCCTTTCTTCTTTGGGAAAATTTGTTCTGTAGCATTGAAAGTTCACTGCTTCTGGAAAATACCACCGAAAGAACCGGGTTCCAGAAATTACCACCAAAAGATTCACCTCGCTTCGGGATTTAGCAGTCTGTTAGTTTTTCATGTTGACGGTGTTAACTGAGACAAAAATGCCCTTACCTGTTTGTTTGGACCATAGATACTGGAGACCCAATCCAAGTCATCAGCAGTGCAAAACCAGAATCCTCTTACAAGTGCGATGGTTTGGCTTGGAGCCGATGCACTATATAGCCCAAGCCATCAAGCACGCTTCAACAAAAACATCACCAGTGCAACATCACAGAACAAAACCAAGCCATCACAGGCCTTCTCAAAACCAAGCCAACACAGGCCATCTCGAGCAGATAACCAAAAACTTCTTGTGTCAGATCACAAGCTTCCCCAGCAAGTATTTTGGAGTGCCATTGTCGGACAGTAGACTGAGAGTTGACTACCAACCAATCCTCGACAAGTTCATGAAGCACTAACGGTGGAAATCCGAATGATTTCGATGGTGTCGTAATATCGATCTAGTTTGTTCTATCTGTGATCATCTCGATCTACCAAATGACGTCCATCTCTCCTACCAAACAAGAGATTGGGACTAAAAGCAAACTCCATGCCCAATCCCACTACAAATTCCCTCCTCTAAACTCCCAATCCCCATCCCAATTTTTACGGGGTCAACATTTGACTTGGGAATGGATGGAACCTACATTTAAGCGGGTGCGAGATGCACACGCACGGACAATGCTCGGCCACGGCTCCGATCGGCTGCGCGGCTGCCACAAGCGTCGTCGATCCTGGAACCAACGAACGCAGCAAAGTCGGCATGGAGATTTGAGAACAAAACCCAAAGCCCTAGATATTAGGGCTTACCACGGCGATGGCGGAGGGCTGCGCGTTCTGCGCAACCATCGCGGCGACCTTCACACCGCGGCGGCTCGGATGCGGCGCACTCTCCACATTGGTGAGTCGGAGATGAAGCAGCAGCCAGCAGCGAACACGCTCGCCGATGGCCTCAAGTTGCGCTTCATGTCTAAGATTCTCGTCTGCGCGCCGTCGGCGGCGGCCTCTGCGTGTCCACCGGCGGCATGCGGCGACCCGGCGGCGGTGGATCCTCCAGGGCGGCGTCCTCAAGTCCTCCTCCCGCTGCGGCCGCCAACGCCCAGCAAACCTCCGCCTCGACTGCCTGGCTGGCCCCCGCCGCTGCAGCATCGGAGATCACGGCAGAGGCAGCCACCTCCTGTAGCTCCTCATCGAATGGGGAATTGGGGTCGGGATTGCGGACTGGCCGAGGGCCTGAGTAGGCAAGGGCGCTGGCTTCAGATTTTTTTCCGCGCGGGTCTCAAGTCATGAGGGGCAAAAATGACATTACACATTCGTCATCTGAAGAAAAATGAGAGTTACACGAACGGAAACTAACAGACTGCTAAATCCCAAAGCGAGATGAATCTTTTGGTGGTAATTTCCGGAACCCGGTTCTTTCGGTGGTATTTTCTGGAAACAGTGAACTTTCAGTGCTACAGAACAAATTTTCCCTTCTTTTTACATGGCTGCAGTCGCCGCTCTTCTCTTTGAGCCACCACCTTGAGTTTCCAAGGCCGCCGCGCTTCTCTTCCACACTGCCACCATCTCGGACTTCGATCTACGTCGCTATGCTTTTATCTCTCCCTCTCTCTCTCTCTCTTTGGTTTGATTTGACAGCTCTCTCCACTTGTGTCACTTTCCACATACTTATATTTTATGTAAATTCTTTTTACCTTTTTAATTAGGTTTTGCTATATAACAGCTCTCCTAATTCTCCTTAGGTCTCAACCTACGGTCAAGCAAGCCTGCTCTGATATCACTCTGTAACGCCCCCATTTCTGAAGGCACTATGAAACCCCACAACCGTACAAAAATGAACAGTCGCGGAGTGAAGAATCAGAGTGCGCACCACAGCAGCACAAGCTTACAGCATAAGAGCCAAACTTTTATTACAGACATAAGGTTTAACAACCAGTTTTAACATAATGGGCGAGAGAGCCCAAAATTATCTTACATCACAAAATATTCCCCAGGCGGCCTGAGCACAACTGAGATCTAAAACCACTCATCCTCCTGGAAGAATGGCTCCTCAGAACGTCACCTTCGGCTTGAAAATCCTGAATTCCTAGGTCTTCTGTTTGTTGTTTAGCAAGTCATGAGTACAACCGTACCGAGTAAGTTACAAGGGTAAACCCTAATTTACTACTTGCAAGGATAATCAAGGGTGGAGATATACTGGTTTTATTACATTGAGTGGATGCAGTTTTGTTTGCAAACAAATAAAGTTAAAACAGTTCTTCTTAAGATCAGGGGATTTTCTGTTATCAGCCAAAATTCACAATTACCCAATTTAACAACATCATAAACTCTACTTATGCCTCGTTGTTGGAATCACCCAATTAACACAGCTTCATTAATTGGAAGCATAGCGTATTCAAATACCATTTAGTTTCACTCTGCAAAGCTGCTCAGCTTTACCCATACGATTTCTTAACCCTCATGACTGAGTTAAGAAAACCAGGTCGTTTTACTGCTCAATTCATTATATAGGCTCTACCTGGTAGAATCACTTAGACATGGCCAAAACTAAATCTAAACTCCCCTTGCCGCTTTGAGTGACCTCTACCGTTGTTAGGTACCCTCGGCATACCTAACTCTCTGGTATCCTGTCATCTTACATCCTATAGAGTTTCAATCGAGTTGAGCAGCTACTAAACCAGTGTTGACAAGGCAACACCTGTGGTTGAGCGTTCACTGTGTCTTTTACTTATCATAAGGTTCTTGTCCTTATATTTTCCACTTGAGGCACCAACCACAACTTCCATTGTGCTCAATAGCACCACCACCACCATTCCAACCAGCCTCCACCCTAGTGTAAGGTCGTGGACAGAGATCACATCGTGATTTTCCACAGCACACCTTTACCCTAGTACTAGTTTTCAAATCCTACCGGCCAACGACCAAGTTACTTAGTAGTACAAAATGTTGAATGAGATGATTTATGAATATTTATATAATATTTTAATTGTTACTAAGGCTGTCAAGGTGAATGTGGCCACAAATTAAACAGGGCATTTATCAGTAGTAGGATGTATCTAAATAGCATGTCATTCTAAACATTTATTTTACACAATTAACATTTCACAATTATCAATAATGGAAATACATTAATTAAGTATTGTAAAATTCATGGGCTTCAATATGATCAAAAACTTGCAACTTGCCTTGCTGCTCGGAAATCTCGACAACCTCGTAACCTTCAGTGCTCGGGTTGGAATCTTGGACTGCTGCCTCGGAGAAGTCGGAAGCTAGCGCAAACACAAAAATAACAATAGTCCGCACTTGAATCTAATCAAGCTAGGGAAAATAAGCTAATTAAAAAGGAGTAAATTGCATAAAATTCAAATGGAAGGATTTGAATTTATTGGAGATGATTTTGGTAGAAAGGAGGTCAAATATGAATCCAGGGTGTCGAGATGATCAAAATGGTATATTTTTGGGATTTCTGGGATTTTTGGAATTTTTTGGGATTTTGAATGATTTTTCTGAATTTTCTAAAACGGGTGAACAGTGTAGCTATAGTAGCTACAGTACTGGGCCATCCCGTTTGAAACAGTGCACGCGCGTGGGTTTTAATTTCAAAAATGGCCCGCAGGCCGTTCAGCTCGGCCCAGCGACGCCCGGCCACAGCAGCCCATACGCCCGCGCGTAGATACCCGATGGTTGACACGCAGGCGATCGAGATCTAGTCACGCCGTGCCTTCGTCTACCTCCAGTCGTCTCCCTCGGGGGAAACAGAGGCGTCGCCCCCACTGCGATTCGGCACTATCTGAGCTCTCCGGCGAGGGTGGGTGGTACAGACGGCTTCCTGGGACATTAGTGGTTCCATTTTGGAGCTTTGGGGAGTATGGAGATGGGTGGTGGTGGTCGGCGGCAGGGAAGAAGCTTACGGTCCTCCAAGCGGAGTTAGGGTTTTCCAGGGATTATCTAGCGAGGTTGGCGGTGGTTTGACCATCTAGGGCTCACAAGAAACACGAGAGTGGCGGCAATTTGAGTTGAGAAGTTCCCTATAGGGCTGTCCACGGGAAGGTGTTTTTAGCCGGTGGTAGACTTCGTCGGCGGGATTATCGAGTAATGTTCATGTCCGATTGAGTTTACCAGTGTGTTTGGCATGCAAAGGAGGTGCTATGGCTGAATGCAATTGAAGTATGGTGGTTGAAAGAGGGAGATTGGGTGAGCGGCTTACCGGGCTTAGGGGAAAGAGGAGAAGGAGCTGCGGTGAGAAAGAGCTCAATTGGATGGTTTTGAGGAGTAGTGGGGAGTGGTGCGAAGCTTTCAGTGTAAGTAATCAACCTCTAGGGGTGAATTGAGGTGGTGGGAAGCGATAAGGCGGTTCGGGCAGTGCTTGCGTGCGAAGGGAAGAACTGCGGGTCAACCGGCACTTTGCACGAGGGAGGAGCAGGAGAGGATGGCTGATGAGTGGGACCGCCGCTGTCAGCTCGGTGTGAACCAGGGCACGAGCGCAGCCGCAAATCCGAGCGGCGAGAGCTCAACGCGTGCACCAGTGAGTAGGGAGAGGCGGTAGGGAGGCGGCGACGCACGGAGGTGCCAGCACAGGGAGGAGGTGGAAATGCCAAATAGGGAAGGCAGATTTTTTAGGAGCTTGCCAAATTGGGAAGGAAAAGAAATTCAAGCAAAAATTCAATTAAAATTCAAAAACTTTGAATTTTTGGGGTGTTTTAATCAAGCAAAAGCCTTGCCTCCCCCTACCTAGTTTCCTCCTCTCTAGTCCTCCATTCTAGCCCCGTCTCCTAACTCCGGTTGCCAGTTTCTCGCCGGCGACGAGCGGAGAGGAGGTTCCACCCTCCTATTTCCCTGCTAATAGTCGTATATTAGGCCTCTTTATTTCTTAGTGAGGACAAGTTTCTCCATCCGTGGGCGTTGGTGGTGGTGAGCCAAGCCAGATCTCAGTGTCCGGCTTGATGATGGCTCTCCCTGTGCTAGAGCTACCTAACCTGCGCGAGCACGGGTGACGTCGGTGGGCGTGCTTAGCGGCTTCTCCTAGGCTGGTACAGCTTGATTCTGTGCTCGGGTCTGTGGGCAGTAGTACCGTATGTGTTGTACAATAATACTGCAGAGTGGTATGACCATATTTGATTCCGTGCTTAGGCCAGTCAATCTTTTATCATTTTTGCATGGCTTTTCTATGACGTCAACAAACTTCGGGACTAAACCTTTCGATCATCTTAATAAACATGTTAGTCGCTTTAAGTATTGTCGTCGGTAATTACTAAAATTATTTTTAAGGGTCTAGATGCTTCACCCTCTCTGTCGTGTGTAACCACGGTCACTACCCCCTTCCCCCTCTGTTGCACGCTGGCACGACCATGCCCTCTCCGTCGCAATCAATCTAAGCCCTATCGTCCTGCCCTAACTGCCACAGTCACTACCTATTGTGCATGAGATATCAAATTTATGTCATAGCAGTGAGACAGCTCCACCAATTGGTGACTATGTCCCTGGTAACAAGGCTTGCACTAGCCTATGGTTCATATTTTTGCAAGTTGAAAATGCTTGTTATATTTTCCAGTTCATGCTGGTCTGATACCCAATGCTGATTTTTTGTTGATTGATTCTTTTTGTTGATGCCATCTCATGGTGAGGTTGCCCCTGCTTTCCTTTTAATTTCACTATTCCCTCTAACAACTTGGCAGATTGGCGGCCACCTGGCAATCGGCTACTCCCTTCTCTAATGACTGGCAGTCCCTTTCTCCAACGATCTTCCTTTACTTTTTGTCATCTACAAGATGTATCATATCTGTAATTAGTTCCTTATTTTCTTCAAATATTTGGATGTTGCTGCGAGATTCCATTGGGGTTTGAATCCAATAATTGAGCGATTAGTAGGAAATATCTCGATTTTTCTCTGCTAACCATCACAGGAGGAATAGACGTATACTACAATTCTATTTGTTGGTATAAGATATAGGTTGGTATTGTGCGTAAAGGATAAATGATACAGACGAGGGTAACTACCTTAATTTCTATTTGGGATATATGTTTGGCTTCCTTCCGTAAATATCAAAATGATATATTTCAAAGTAATTATTTCTGCACATCTTAAGAACAACTATGCATGCTCTGCCAACGCACCACATGTTCTCCATATGTATGAGCAAGCAATGTGTTGACACTGCACGTATGACATTGTTCTATTATGAAGATGAATACTTGTCATAATTAAATTTCTGAATTACATCAAATTTGTGGTCATGGGCGTATACATGTGGAATGGTTTTACAACCTATCATATAATCTTTTTTTATTATAGTTCACATGCTATAAAGTACGTCCATATAGGAACTTTTAGCATTTGCCCTTATGATAGTTATGCATGTTGCAGGGAAGACAAGTGCATGAGTAAGACTATTTTTTTCTTAAATGCATTGCATATCTTCACCACGGATTTGTAACATATGACTGAGTTTGACAATTATTGGAATAGGGCCATTAGACATATGCTATCAGGAGATAGAAACTTTATCAGCTGAGATATAAACTTTATCAGCAATACTGTCCTAGAGTTTTATGTGTGATAAATTATTATGTAAAGCAAAAAAATACACATGATATTTAATTTTCCCTTGCAATGCACACACCTTAAGAGAGAATGAGGGAGAAACACAGAGAGAGGGAGAGAAATAGAGAAATAGGGGAGGCGGCGGCGCATGGTGCTAGGGCCTTGCCGGCGGTGAAGGGGCTACGGAAAGGAGTCGGTGACCTCAAAAATAGATCTCTGAGAGGAAGAGGAGGCTAGGGGTGGCGGTGTTGCGGGCAGCAACATTTGGGATTAACTCGCGGGGCTACGCGTGGTGGCTGAAAATGGAGAAAAGGGGCAACAGCATAGGAGGGGGAGAGGGAGGAAAGTAGGTGCGCAAGGGCATCTACAATACAAGGGTGTCTCACCGGTGTGGACGATGGGGGTAGAGACGAGCCAAGGCGGGCTAGTGGCAGAGACCCAGGGTGTGCGGGGAGCTCGTCGTGGCGATGGTGATCTAGATATGGATAACCTTAAATTAGCATTTGGGTAAGATGTAGGGATGCTCTAGGATAAGGGAATCGAAGAGGGCTCCCACCGGATGATGAACGACGGTGGTGGCGGCGGATTTATGACAATTTATAGCAAGAGCAACACACCAAATCAACTGTATTACCAAGCAAAATTTAGTAGCTGCAAAACACGTGACATCGAAGTTCTTAAAAAAGAGTATTTAATATACAGAAAAGGGGTGGACCTCAATAACTTGATTGTCTAAAGATACTTATTGATCGGAGATTGCCAATAGCTACAAAGATGCCAGAGATGGTATTATTAAATTTAGGCTTCCGATTCTAAAGCACCAAATAAGAGATAATTCATAGCAAGAGCAACACACCAAATCAATATTCTTCTCCCTCCATGAACAACCACCACTACTAAATGTGGACTTCTATGTTCGATTTAATTTCTTTACGAATTTGTGTCCGATTTAATTTCTTTACGAATTTGTACATATATATTTTACTTGATATGTGCCTAAGGTAAAAATGATGTAGGTTATAAGGTTTACAATTATGTTTAATTATATATATACCATGGTGTCTGCACACCAAGCCTCCCTACCTTTGGTTTGTTTTTAGATACGTGCAAGTGCAATGATATATAATTTATCAGGATGAAAAGTCTTAATCATGGATAGAAAATCTCAATCATGAATGAAAAGTCTTAATCATGGATTAAAAGTCTCAGTTATAGAGCCTGGGCACCATGATACCCCTGTTATTTATACTATATATACATACATATACATATATATAGTTAAATAACAGGGGCACCATGATGCCTAAGCTCTATGATTAAAATTTTTCATCTATAATTAAGACTTTCCATCCATGATTGAGACTTTTCATCCATGATTAAGACTTTCCATTACGATATATTATATATCATTGCACTTGCACGCATCTAAAAGCAATCCAAAGGCAAAGAGGCTTAATGCCCAGACACCATAGTGCCCCATTTCAATATCATATATATATACATATACACACACATATATACATATACATACATACATATACGTATACATACATATACATACATATATACATACATACATATACGTATACATACATATAATATACGTATGTATACGTATACATACATATACATATACATATACATACATATATACATATACATATATACACACACACATACATACATACATACATACACACACATACATACATACATACACACACATATACACATATATATTCTGAGACATTGGCACATTGCAACGCATGAATACTTTACTAGTTCCCTTATTTGGTAGGAAAAAACAAGTACGTCAGTTGAAAGTAGTTTATTCCTGTTACCATTGGGAGTTTGGGACTATGGTTGTGAAAAGGGTGATTGAGTCCTGAGTAAGGGAGAAATGGTCATTCGCTGCTCCCTTAGTTTGGGAATTGGGTCAAATTCGATCAAGATACACATGAGTGGAGGCATAATCACTTACAGAGGTGGCAATATTTTATCACTGGAATTACAAATACCGTGTGACGGTCAACAAGAAAAAGATTGTTTACACTTAGCATCAATAATACACATGACATGGAACAAATAGACTAAAACGTCGGCTATTTTAACTGTATGAAGTTACCTAATGGAGCCTTATCTACTGAGACGATATCTCTGCACAACTTTATATATCCAGGGCAAAGCAGTGAAAGATGAGAAGCTGCCCCGATGATAAAAGCCTCCTCCGAAACCAGCTCCAACGAAAACCTGAGCAACCCGTCCTACCATCAATATGGTACACAATTTATTCAAGCTAGCACTTTCAGCCCCTTGCTTGGTGTTGGATGGCGGCACCGGCACGTCACTCATTTCTGACGACTGCCTAGTTATAGATTTTTACAGCTCTCTCAAATGAATGGCGGTTCTGCACAAAGAATATGCGATTAACAAACATTCGGCAGAAAAAAAGAAGATAAGAGGCATTATTAAGGCATTCAAGGTCCTCAAGGACCATTTTCAACAATGTGTTAATGGTACCTGATTAATAGTGTATGCCTTCCTAGGAGCTGTGTCTGGATGCTCCAGTCCAAGATACTGCTCCCAAGCTCCATACATGTTTCTCTAAATGAGTGCAAAAAAAAAGTTCAAATGCGAACCAAATTAAGCGCTAAACAATAGTTGCTTCAGCAAGTAGATAACAAGCATGATTATACCTGAAATCTCGTAGCTACAGTATCTGAATCTTCAAAATAGTCTGGGCGACCAAGTGATACGTATGCAAATTTCCACTGTCCAAATAGGAGAGAACATTGGTTAGTAGTGCATGTGTACATTAAGCAACCAAATCACTCGAATCAACCGAACCAACACTAATCATTACTCATTAGGCATATTTACATTCAAGTTGGTAATGCATTGCAATATGTCACAATTTCGCATGAAGAAAACCAACAGAAATAAAGAGAACACCCCAAGTCTTACAAAATTGTAAAATCGCTATTTGTTATAAACAAGTCAAAATTTCCATGGAATAGACACAATTTCTTAATCAATTTATATTTGATTTGCCTATCCCTTTTCCCTCTTCAGAGTTGCCTGAGGAACTGAAAGTGATTTCTTTTTTCAATGCCTCCAAGGCAATTAATTAGGTCATGGGTAAGAAAGCTGTCTACAGAGGAATTTATTACTAAGATTAGACCAGTACAGTGGCATTGTGTAATGTGTATGTCTGACAGGAACTCCAGACCAGTGAAGTGGCATTGTGAACATGTGATAGGAATTTATACACCAGTGCAGTGGAATTGTGTACGTGCCATAGGAAATTAGGAATCTCTCCGATCAAGGCTGCGTTGGAACTCTGATCAAACAGAAGTACCAGGGAAAATTTTGTTCTTGCCACTCAAAATGTGTATGCCATGAAGCATCTGCTACTCGCTTTTGCCACTGCAAATTCCAATTACATGCTGTTTTTGCCACTACCGTCAGGTCCCGTGAGTTGAGTGTGCTTGTTTATCAGAGAAGACATAATTGAAGAGAAAGACCAAATTACCCCAACCAGACATTGGGTTACCCTGTCAGTAGAGGGAACGAGTTGGGTTTGTGCGGATCCTTATTATCCGCCGCTCTTCTAATCATTAAATTTTGAAAGAATTTATATTTCTTTTCTGAAAAGAAAAATGTTTTACTTAAAACATTTTTCTTTAGTGAATTTAGTGAGATTGAATATTTCTGTGCAAAAAGAAGTGCTTTAAAAAAACGATTGAGGAGGAGCGCAGCAGGGCACTGGTGCCCTCCCCGACAAGCCCAACCCTGGCATCTCGGGGCCCTCGGCAATGACCACAGGATTTGGGGACAGCAGTACTGTCGTTTCTCCTTTGAGATTACAGTGTAAGTGATTGCAGTCCCCTACTCAGATTGCCATGTTTCTTCGTGTTTTTCCCAAAGTTTCTTTCGTGTTTTTCTGATATTTCTTCATGGTTGTTCTCGGTTAGGTAGCACTGCAAGATACAGGCTGGATGTGAGGTATGCAGAATGTTGCCAAACCTATGCGGATGCCAGATGGTAGAACTCACTATGTGCCACGTGGACATTCAATTGGGGTTTTGAGTCTCAATTTATTCTGATGTATTGTTGATTTTGAGGAAATGATATTTATGAAGTATTATTG
The DNA here is from genome assembly GCA_036346575.1 of Dendrocalamus sinicus. Classification (NCBI taxonomy): domain Eukaryota; kingdom Viridiplantae; phylum Streptophyta; class Magnoliopsida; order Poales; family Poaceae; genus Dendrocalamus; species Dendrocalamus sinicus. Next base: position 28,096,912 of record CM070659.1, on the reverse strand, counting down.
ATTTTACAGTTATAAATTGTTTGGTGATTCACTATCAAGGCAGTGGAAATTTTAGTTAGTTTTCCGAAAACAAGGGCGCCATAAATTGTTCTGTACATCAGTGCTCGTTTCTCTCCAACAGTCAGCATTAGTGCTCAACGACAGCCCACAGGTGGCAAAAACAAAATAAATGAGACACGTGCACAACGGTCAATTCACAGGCCCCATTAGGTCCAACAAGGGGTAAACTAACGGTAGTGGCAAAAGCAGCATGGAAGTGGAATTTGCAGTGGCAAAAATGAAAAGAGCAAATTCTTCATGGCAGAAACAAAATTGCACACATTTTGAGGGAAAAAGAAAATTTTTGTCCTATCCTAACAACTCAATCTAATCTTTCCTAAAGATAATGATAACCTTCCTAATATATAAGATCCTATCCTTACAGTAACTGGGTAGCTAAAAAAGCCTAATTTAAGCCTTAATTGTGCCGGCCAAGGAAGCTTCCTGGCCACTGCGCGGCTACTACAGTACCCGCGAGTACTGTACACGTGCAGTAATTTCTGCACGTGCCAATTGGCTATCAGATAAATAAAAATGTAGGCATTCCGATTTATCCTTTTCATACCATATAATGAAAGTCAGTTAATGAACGAAAATGCAACTGAGTAAAGAATCACAAATAAGTCCTCAATGAGAAATAGGGCTAGAACATAGAAATGTCACTGAAAATTCAACTTGATGTTTTAACGGTGTTAAGATACTGACAACTGGCAAGAATACATATTCCAATAATGAAAAAACATATCACAAATGTACCTACAAATATGCAAACAATAGAGAGCATTACCTTCGAGAAATCCTCATCTGGAATCTTAAGCTTTTTCTGTGTACGCTCTTTAATAGAAGATAGGGTCTCATCCTCATGAATAACCATAAAAAACGGTTCTCCAAAGTTCTGAACTTGCTGCAGAAAGCAGGATAAATATGAGCATATGTTTAACTAGATATCCAAGTATGCTATTAGAATCAGAACAACAAAATCTGGCCTAGTAGTATTGCCTTCCCATCAGAATCGTGATTTATGCTGGAACACACCCATATCCAAAAGCTAATGATCAATTTATCATGTTATAAGTCCTAAACCATTTTTTAAAAAAATCATGTAGGCATCTTATAATGGCAAATATAAACATAGCATAGCACACAAAACATAAATTGTGATGTTCAAAAAGTAGCACTACAAGAACTTTACCCTACTTCCTACAAATATAGGAGTGTAGTATTTTGTAAGGATTCCTTTAATCATGTTGACAGCACATACTAATGGGATAATTTACTTGTAAGACACATTCAGTAAGAAAAAGATGCTGCTAATTGCCAATATATCATCTCTCTGCAACACCTCAAACAAAGGAAAAAAGACAGCATCTGCTCAAGAAACACACTACTACACTTATGTACATGGTGTCTAAAACATGTAGAGAACCTGCTAAAGTTTAGGAAAAAATATGACGATAAAGTATAAACACTCAAAGAAACAAAGCACGACACAGTACAAAGTTCATCTGAAACAAAATGTGAAGGCACAGTACTGATGCAAAGAAAAAATTCAGACATTTCAGTATAAGAAACACAGCTAACCCAAATGCATTTCTTTCAGTGACTGACAAACTAACTTCAAACTTTAAGCAATACAATAACTAAAAATATGTACCACTGCATTACAGAATATATTCATAGAAGCCAGGCTGTATTTAAAAAAAAACTACAGAACAAAAATTAACAGCTATAATTGAGTCATTCAGACCAGGTATTAGCCAAACTTTCATTACCGTTTGGTTTTGAGTGTCTTTGGTAAAATGGTATACATGAATTAAGCGGTCAAAGGGACCAAGGTTTTTCTCCTCCTCCGGAACCTATAAAGAAGATAATGAGATAATGTCATCCGTCCAAGTATCCAGCACACAGTATGTTTTTTTGGTTGGGGGGGGGGGGGGGGGGGTATAACATACCTCCTCTGCACGTAGCGTCCAGTACTGATCATTGATATTTTCTATCTTTTCATTAGGTGCGAAGATCTGCAGGAAATAAAAGTTAAACAACAATGTTGCGTAGAATTAAATGCAACTAAGAGGGTATGAAACTAGAATTTGTACCACCTTGTATATCTTATGATAGAAAACTTCAAGTAATCTAAGTTCAGCATTGGGATGAGAAAGTTCCACCTGATTTGACAATAACAGAAGACATATAGGACATAGGTTAACTTCATAAAAGCAATGGTTCGAAACTTCGAATAATCAGAGTGGATTTGACAATAACAGAAGACATATAGGACATAAGTTAACTTCATAAAAGAAATGGTTCGAAACTTCGAATAAACAGAGTACATGGAATACTGACCATAAAATAAGGAATACGAAATATACCTTTGATTTGATATCATTGAGCACATCACCAACAGTGCTATTTTTTGGCAATCTGATACTGTGAACTGACACCTGATAAAACATGTTTAAGACTACTAAACATAAACAATCTACTGCTAAGATAAAAAGTGTCCAGCAAAATAACCTCATCTTTGGTGGCATAATGATATGTTACTTTCAACGTCTTCAACGCTTGTAATTCTGGAAGTGGTATATCCAATACTTCATAGTACAGAATATCAGAAGTCTGATACATGAAAAGTCAATAGATATGTCACTCTTCACTTTCGTTGTTAAGTAACCAATGATCACATAGATGATAAGTCAAAGTAGCAACCTGATTATAGTGAATCAGCATGTCTAGTAGACGTTCAACACCTCTGAACTTAATTGGTTGAGGCTTAGGCTGTTGGGAATAACAATTATGAGATGTAAGCCGAATTTTCGATGGGTCATCAACACCAAGTTTTTGAGCCACTTTTTCCACAACGTCATTGTACGTGAAAATCTTGGACCTATACAGAAAGGGTGAAATAAAAAAAGTAACAATACAGAATATCAAGATTTGATAAGTACAGCATGTCCAAATGCTTACATCTCTAGGCAAAAATCATCCTCCTTGGGCTTCTCCAATGAGCGAAAGTGGACCACCTAAAGAATCACAACAGAAATTATCGCATGCATAAATAGTATAATATAGGATGATGTCGAGATGTACATCACAGTGCAATAGTAGAGTACAGCAGTAGAGAAATGGTAAAAGAAATTGGGCAAAGAAGACAACAGAGAAAACCAGATAACAATGACAGAAATATTATACGTGTTCTTTTTTGGAGGAGAAATGTTGAACAATCAGTGCTGCCCCTTGTGATTAATCATCAACCGTTTAGTGTAAAGTCGAGAGGCAAGAATTTTCCTTAGTACAATGTTGCAGAAAGGAGAATGTGCATAAATATCAAATAGAATGGAATTTAGGAATATTAAGTGGGGCAATCTTAGGTACCTGTCGGTTACGTATATATACAAGAAAGGATGGGACGTCAGGGTATCTATATTGGTCAGCAGTATCTAGCTTTGGAGATTTTTGAAAACAAACAATGTCACCATCTTCAAGCTGTGAACACAAAAAATCCAGGTAAGACAGCATCACAGAAACAAGCATGGTATGAGTTCAAAAAACATTGGACCGTACCTGGCAAGATCGAAATAGAAGCCTATTATCGATATATTCACACATCACATTGGGCTCGAACTTAATTTCCTAATATTGGTGAAAGAAAAAAAAAGTAAGATACTCAACCAGAATGATATACATACATAAACATCAAACAATAGCTTCCTAAAAAGAAATAAACTAACCTCATAAAGTTCAATTTCCTCATCTTGCAAAAAACCAGCCATTTTCCTCAATTTTGACAGAATATCCTGTGGTCTTCCTGAAGCCTTCACAAAGAGCCTACCAACATACCTGAAGAATTCATTCAGCAGACAAGTAAGAATCTAATCAAAAATAAAGGATGACAGTATGATACAGACAGTTAGGAAGTATGAGAAGTACCGCAGCTGTTCCTTTTCAGGATCATAGAGTTTGAATAAAAGCAATATATCTTCTCTGGTCTTGTCTGGCAGCGGAAGAGGTTTACGGTCCTACATCACCCGTAAAAATTGAGAACAGATTTACCAATTTGAAAATAGATGAATAAGTTGGTGGACAAACATGAGAAAATGAACACAGGAAAATGCATTAAAGCAGACACGGAAGAAGCTATTACCAGTCCAAGTTCAACTTCCAAGAACAATTTCAGTTCTGCATTCTGGGCCTTGTTTGCAGCTTCCTTTAACTGTCCAACCTACATAAAATGCTTACCTTTAGAATTAGCATGTTTACCCATATGCAAAACTAGTATATGACTAAATATGTGCTGAAGAAAAGGCAAACAAGTATTAGTTTGACAAGAAACGAAATCCCACAAAAAATGAAGTTGCCTAAAATCCATACGAATTTTACAATGACTAGAACAGAAGCACGGGATCCTAATTGCCATGTCAAATCTAAATAAGTGAAATTTTGTTGACAGTAGAAGGAATGGTAAATTTTGACCGCCGAAGAAAAAAAGATATCAATTCACACAGCGGTTGCACAAAAGATGATACTTTTTTACCAAGAACTGTAAGGGAGGCCCCTAGAGAAATTAATTAAATTATAAAAGGTTTATGTACAACAAACATTACAACCCCACTTGGGGGAACAAACAAAAGATGATACTAATGGGTGTTAGGCAGTCAGATGAACAAAATAGTGAAAATGCAAGCTAGCTGAATGCAAAATTTATGTATTCTATTTGCATAATTGATCATACATTCTCACCAGATAGCATTGACTAATGAATACTAATCAAACATAGAAAATCGACAGCTTGACATCCAAAAAAGCAAACTATGACAAATACAAACAGATTCCATTATGAACAGCATAAGATATCATGATGCAACAACAGTTTTATACAAAATAGTATGTATGCAGCTTTTCTGAACATGACATAAAGGACCCAACAAACCACAGGGTACCAAATTGGGAGTGACAGCATGTGGACAAGTCCATTCTGTATGGCATCCTATACACAAAGAGGAACTGGAAAACAAGAAATTCAACTATGTCTGAGCGTTATTTATACAATGCAATGTGTAATGAAACCATCTTACAGTTTGTGCTTCTTCTTGAGGAGTCAATGGTCGGTTGGGTCGGTAGGTATGGTTTTGCCGCTTGGCCCACAGCCAAAATCGTTGAAACTGAGTAGGAATACCGAACTCTCTTGCTACCTCATCCTGTAAAGCCCTTCATAGATGAGTAATCAGTATGGCAACTGTGAAGCGTTACTCTTGTAAGTACTGGAAAGTTAGATATACCTAAATAGCAATGCACATGAGTTGTAGGAAGTAAGAAATATTCCTCCTTGTTATGATATTGGTAAATCCTCCTTGTTATGATATTGTTAAATCAGAAATATTATGCATGATTCACATGCTCAGCACATACACGACTATAGGCTAGACCAATCATCAAAATGATGTTTCTTAATAGGATGTGAGAAAAAAACATTTAAAGAAGCTGCTTAAAGACAAAATATGATTGCACCATTTTAAGCTTATGTTATGTGCACTTCTTACATCCCTTTTTTGAACTCTAAACAGCAACAGTCTATCCGAGATAGTCCCAAGTGTGATTTTTACCAAAACAGTACCATGCCACACTGGTGGGCCAACTAGTCCTTGAACCATCATCTTTGATCTTTATGGACAACCAAAAATAAGCAGCAGCCTGATGAGTTATTCCTATGATTGGAATATGCCAGGAGACACCACCATAGTTTTTGTCCCATGTAATTACCTTGAATTGAGTAAAAGGCATCTGCTTTTGGATACGGAAGCTTGGGACTTTATCATGATCAACAAGATCAAAATATATGTCTTTCCCTATCTGAGCAGTCAAGTCATCATCCCTTGCAACCTATACAATAGGAAAACATGTAAGATAAGTAAATGAAAAATAATGCAATTCTGCTGGAGAAAAAACAATTGATGATCTATGTCCGGCAGGTTGACTGAAATACCTTAATGATGGTATATAGGTGGGCCTCAGCTTTCTCTTTTTTCCGGCGCTCCTTTTCTTCACGGTCCTTTTCCAATCTAATCTGAGTGAAGATGGAAATATTAGACTACTAAAATAAAATATCCCAATAACAAGAAACCTTAGTTGACAGCTTACTCGGAGGTGCTCTGCTATGTCCTTCTCATCCACATTACAAATTATTTTGTCCTTGTCGCTTTCACGAATGTACACAAGCATGTATGCATTCGAATATTTAGTAAAGTTGAAAGGAGTGTTGTTTAAGCCAGGATTAGTCTGAGGTAGCTGCAAAAAGAAATTGATCGGCTCATTGTTTTTATGGCAACACATATAAGTATTGTAGCATTGAATAACGGACCTCCTCCTCACCACCATATTGCTCTTCCAATGCCCTCTTTGGATCTTCTTTTGTTACACGCTCATCATCAAACTTGAACCTAAAAAATTATAGTTCAACGAATAATTAAACATGAGCAAACCAACTAACCATCCAAGAAGCATATAATAAGTTTATAAACAGCAAAGGTAATTGTCATGAATGCTTACAGAGTAAGTACTAGTCCTTACTTACTACTCCGGATCCAGTCAGTTTAAGAGATAAGCTAACTTACACAATAAACTTGTTAGTCGCTGGACTCTTGCTCTTGGTGATAGCAAGATCCTTACTCTCATGGAGAGGATGACACTAGGAGATGGGGCAAGTTTTCTTGTTTATTGCTCACACAATGCCATGCCAACTTTGAGGGTTGGAGATACATATTTATAGGTGCTAGTCACCAAGCATATGCCAAGATGCTATCCTAGACTAGTCCAAGATGCTGTCCTAAAGCTAGTCTAAGATGCTAAAGCAAAAAGCTGCTAAAGCAAAAAGCAAGTCCTAGATGCTAAAGCAAAAGCAAGTCCTAGATGCTAAAGCAAAAGCAAGTCCTAGATGCTAAAGCAAAAACAAAAGCACCATGTACACCATATGCGAGACAACACAAAGACTTATCTATCATTCTCTCCCTAAGTCTTGTGCGTCGTCTTGTGGGAGAGTTGAACCATCCGATCTTGGAGCAGAGCTCAAGGAACTTGATCCTTCCAAGAGGCTTGGTGAGCGGATCCGCAAGCCGATCCGTGGTGTTGATGTAGCTTGTCTTGATGCTTCCTTCATCCAAGCGACCTCGGATGAAATGGTACTTCACCGGATGTGCTTGCTCGTTCATGGAAGCGGGGTTCTTTGCCGGGCTAGAGCGGACTTGTTGCCCACCCCGAGCTCCATCGCTTCGATGTCCCCGCCGAGAGATCACCAGCGATCGAGCGAGCGAGTGCTCGAGTCGAGCGGTGGAAGCCGCTATGTACTCGGCCTCACACCGACAGGCCACCACCGCCGCTTGATCGATCGCCGATGAACGAGGCACTTGCCGAGGAAGAAGAGAATCCGCTTGTGCTCTTCTTTGGTGTCGATGTCGCGCGTGGTCACCGCCGCATGCGACGGTGTGCGCGCCAGACACCTCGGGTAATGGAGGCGCGGTCAAGGGTCCCCGCAACGTAGCGGATGATCCTCTTCACGCCGCCGATGCTCGTCGTCGGTCGTTGCATGAACCGACTAACGTGGCCGACGAAGAATGCCAAGTCCGGCGTGTGTGGGCGAGGTAGCGAAGGCTCCCACAAGACGCCGTGCGCGTAGCGCCCACCTCCTCCGTCGTCTTTGTCGCGGCTCGGCTTCACCTCTCCTCCATTGGGTGAGAGCGGGTTGCGATCGGTGAGCCCAGCTAGCTCAACAACGCGCTTGGCGTGGCGATCCTGTCGGCGTGATCCGGAATCATCCGGTGCACCTCGATCCTAAGTAGAAGAGAGAGACCCGTGTCACTCATCCGGAAGGTGGCCTTCATCTCTTCCTTGAATGCCGCCACCTCGCATCCTTGGTGCGGTGATCACCAAGTCGTCAACGTAGACACCCACCGCCAGGCATTTTCTCCACCGCCCGCCGGTAGATGGCGCCTCGTGCGGACTTTGCTCAAGCCCATGCCTTTCGTGGAGTCCAACTTGGCGTTCCACGCCCTCGGTGCTGTCGCAAGCCATAGAGGGCCTTGCGCAGCGAGCACCTTGCCTCCTTGCGGGGATCGCAAATCCGCGGTGATGCACGAGACCTCCTCCTTCAAGTCGCCGTTAAGAAATGCCGACTTGACATCCATGTGATGAACACGCCGGCCTTCTGGGCAGCTAGCGCAAGGAGGAGTCGCGACGGACTCCATCCGCGCGACGGATCTGGCGTCATCGGTCGACCCCTCCGCCGCACGAAGCCTCGTGCCACCAAGCGAGCCTTGTGCTTGAGCGATGGCGCCGGCCATCCCGCTTCGGCTGAACACCCACTTAAGGGTGATCGCGCGGTGGCCGTAGGAAGATCCGCCCGCTCCCACGCCCGGTTCCGCTCGGACGGCGTCCATCTCTCGCTTCATTGCGACACGCCACGCGCGTCTCCTCCGCCTCGGCGAAGGAGGGGCTCGCCGTCGTCGCGACGCTAAATGCGCTCGCCTCGCGATGCGTCTTTGCGCCGATCGAGGACGGCGGCTCGCCGAGGATATTGTCCATGGTACGATAAGCGCGAGGCTCGTCGTCGTGGTAGGCGTCGACGCGATCCTCGTCGTGAGACGGAGTAGCGAACTCCACCGTCGCCGCTCATCGTGGACCGGCTGTTGGGGCCGATTCGGTGGTGTGGCGCGGTGCGGGAGTGGTGGCCGGTGGTGAAGGTGGGCGTGGCCGTGCGAAGGTGGTGGAGCACTCGCCGAGCCGGTGGTGAGCAAGGTGTCGAGGTGGGCGAGCTCGGTGAAGACGAGCCGCTAGCTCCCGGCTCTCTCGAAGTGGACGTGAGTCGACAACAAAGTCCCCGAGTCGAGGCCGAACCGCCGCCCACCGCCTTGTCCCCCACGCCCGCCGCCGTCGAACAACACGCGAGATGCGACGCGCTTGGTGACAGTGGTCGAGGATGCGGTAGGCCTTCGAGCCTCGCGTAGCCGATGAACACTCGAGTGCTCTCGCCGCCGAGCTTGCCGATGTGGCCAAGCTCCTTGGCGAACGCGAGGAGCCAAGACCCGCAAGTGGAGACCGCCGGCTTGCGCCATGCCAAGCCTCGACGGCGTCCTGCCGTCGAGCGCCTTGGTAAGCGGCGGTTGAGGATGTAGACGGCCGTCACCACCCTCTCCCGTAAGACACCGGCATCATCCCTCGCGAGGAGGCCCGAGCCATCCCACAATCGTTTGGTTGCGCGCGCCGACGACGCCGCTCTGCCGCGTGCATGACGACGCGGAGTAGTGGCGTGAATGCCCTCATCGCAGCAGACGACGCGACCACCGCCGTGGAATCGCGCCGTTGTCCGTGGCGCAAAGACGCGCAGACTGCGGCGCGCTCGCCTCCGCGGCGACTGCGCGCGCGATGGCGCCCGCACCTCTCCTTGCCGCCGAGGACCATCACCCACATGTAGCGGGAGAGGTCGTCGACGAGCGGCAGGAAGTAGCGTCGTCTCCCGGTGTGGCGGTGTCACCGCCACACAAGTCTCCGCACGAGCTCGAGCCTCTCCTGGCTCGGAAACTCGCTTTCGCTGGGAAAGGGAGTCGCCCGCCGTCAACACGCAGACGCCGCAGAATCGCTCCACATGGTCAAAACACGCAGCCTCGCACCATTTCCGTGGCACCGAGCCGCCGGTGGCCTCGAGTGAAGGTGCCCAAAGCGCTCGTGCCATCGCCACGCTCGTCGCCCGACGAGCGGCGAGACAGAGGGTTGTGCCACTGCACGTGAAGAGTGTAGAGTCAATTTGCGCCTTGGTTACCTTGGCAAGAAGGCGGCGTCGAAGATCCCAAATCCGCGACACCGTGCTCGATCTCGACACGCGAGCCGTTCTCATCCAGTATCCCAAGGCGATGATGGAGTTCCGCAGATCGGGGATGTAGTAGACGCCGGTGAGCGGCCGGTGCTCGCCGATCTGGCGATTTAAGACAGCAGAGCCGACGCCCTTGATCTCCACGGCGAGGCATCGCCAACTTGACGGTGCCTCGAACGCTGAGTCGAGCTCGGAGAAGAACTCCGCCGCCGGTCATGTGGTGGGTGGCGCGGTGTCGAGGCACCACCCGTCGGTCTTGTCATTGCCGAATCGCCGCCGAGGAGGCGTGTGCTTTGGCTCATCAAGGTGGAGAGAGCCACTGCGGCGGTGCGGCTGGGTAGTTCGATGCTCGCATGAGCAATGAACAGACCGGCCGCTCCTCTCTCGCTTGCGCGACGTGGGCTGGCCGCGTCGTGGTCGCCGACAATCCTTGGCCCAATGACCAAGCTTGCGCAGATTGTGGCAAGAGTCGTCTCGTCGCGGCTTTGCTTGCCGCATCGCCGCCTGGCGCTCCTCGCGCCGCACGGCGTCTTTGCGCGGCTTGCGCGCTTGCCATGCTGCGCGCCGCTGTCGTGGAAGAAGGCTCCTTCTTCTTCTGTCACCTTGGCCGGCACCACCGCTCCCGAGCGAGGAGGAGCTTCCGCCAATGGTAACGGGTCCCGAGAGGCACCGTGGCTCATCGATGTCGGCGACCTTGAGGCGACCCAACGCCTCCTCGATGGTCATCGTGGAAAGGTCCAGCAGAGACCCGATCGAGCGAGCCATCCGCTTTGTACTTCTCGAGACGCGGCGGAAGAGCTTCTCCACGCTCTCTCCTCGCCGTAGGTGTCGCCACCGAACCGCACCAACCGCAGCGAGTGTTGAGGCGAGAGCAAAGTCATCACGTCTTCACCGGCTTGAAGGCGTGTTCTCCCGCTCCGCGCGTAGTGCTCGCAATGTAGACTTGCGCGCGCGCCGGCTGCCGTCGTCTTTGCGGCGATGGCGTCCCAAGCCTCTTTGGCGATCCGCTTGTTGGTAGCGAAGCGCATCTCGGCGGGATCTGCGGCGATGAGAGCATCCAGCGCCGTCGATCCCGGTCGTAGTCGACGTCGCCGTCACCGGACCGCATCTCACATATGCCGCACTGGAGCTTTACCCTCATCACCACGACCCACTCGACGTGGTCGTCTTGGCGAGGTAGGCCACCCGCCGCCGGGTCCTCGACGATACCGGTACTCGTGGTGACCACGGTACGAACCGGGAGAGAGCGCGTTACTGCGAGGGCGCGCTCTCCGTCGACCCGACGCCGCCGCCGCGGCGTGCCTCCTCCAGAGCGCCACCGCCGTGCGCGCTCTTCAGAGCGCCGCCGCCGCGCCGCGCCGCTATCGCCGCCGCGCGCGGCGCGTGGCGTCGCCATTGCGCTGCCCGCCGCGCTTCGCTGCGCGCCTCCTCTCTAGCGATTGAGGGTCGCGTCGCCGTCATCAACAGAGCCGGAGCTGCTGTTGCCGCCGCGCGAGCTTTGACTCTGCTGCTGCCGCGACGCGCGCCGCTGCCGCGCCGCCGCTTCCGCCTCCGCTGCTGCCGCCGCCGCCGCGCCTTGCCGGCCTTTGCGCCGCCGCGCGCTGCCGTCTGCTGCCGCCGCCGCCGCTGCTCTGCCGCTGCGAGCTCGGCCGTCTGTCACGACGCCTCGTGCTCGAGGCGGCCGAAGCGCCGAGATCGCCTCGCAGACATGGCGCGCATCGGGGGCTGTTGCGTGGAGAGAGGGCTGCCGACGAGCCGCCGCCGTCTCGGAGAGGAGTGGCGGGGGGCGGCGGGCTGCTGCGCACACGACCGAGGCTGCTGTGATGCCGGATAAGGAGATGAGCAGGAGATGCTCAAACTATAGGATACTAAGGCTCTGATACCACTTGTTAGTCGCTGGACTCTTGCTCTTGGTGATAGCAAAATCCTTACTCTAATGGAGAGGATGACACTAGGAGATGGGGCAAGTTTTCTTGTTTATTGCTCACACAATGCCATGCCAACTCGAGGGTTGGAGATACATATTTATAGGTGCTAGTCACCAAGCATATGCCAAGATGCTATCCTAGACTAGTCCAAGATGCTGTCCTAAAGCTAGTCTAAGATGTTAAAGCAAAAAACTGCTAAAGCAAAAAGCAAGTTCTAGATGCTAAAGCAAAAGCAAGTCCTAGATGCTAAAGCAAAAGCAAGTCCTAGATGCTAAAGCAAAAAAACAAAAAGCACCATGTACACCATGTGCAGACAACACAAAGACTTATCTATCAAAACTGAGCACAATTTTTTTAAAAGAATATTGCTGACTAAAGTGCACATTGCACTAATGAAATAAACACTTTTGAGGACCATTCCAAATTGTCCACAAGTCTGATAAGCCAGTTATGATCAGGATTCAAAAAACCGGCGGTTACCGGTAAACAAAAAACCCGCCAGGTTAATAGGTCTAGTGCATTTCATAGGTTGGTTTAGGGTCTTTTAGGCCTTTTTGGTTGTAGATTACCTATCATACGAGCTAAATATGTTTTAACTATTGTACTCCCAACTTCGTTTTTTCATTTTGTTAGCGGTTTTTCTGGTTACCGGAACGGCTACCGGTTTTCAAACCACCCAAATTCAAATTTTGATTCACGAATTTTCAACGGTTTTTTCCCTGGTTTTCCCAGAGGCGATTCGGCATCTGCATCGCCACGGTGGGATTCCTCCGTTCGGTTTTTAAACCTTGGTTATGATCAAGAAAAATATTGCATTTATCAATAGACTGAGCAAATTTGTTTATTAGCTACCAGTCATGGCCAAGTTGATCAGCTGCAAACAGCAACTGGCTGATTACAGCAACCGAGTAACAAAAGTTGACAAACCAAGCATGGGCAAGATGTTCCCAATTAATTCTTGGTTTTTGTGCAGAAACAAAGCCAATCATAAATAAAATTCGAAACAGCCGTACCACTGATCAGAAAGAGTAGGTCGTATGAAAGCATAGTAATGCCCACCATGAACACCGCCACTATGGACAAGAACACTGCAAGAGATTAACTGTTATAAGATGCGTTGACATATCAATAATAACAGAAACACATCATTGCGAACTGTACTCATAAAAATAATAACAGAAATACACCCTTTACCTAGACCATCTTGTAAGATGAAGTGAGAAATGGATGAATAGTTAGTTGTATTGAACTCAGCCTGACGGGTTACATATAGAGTACATGAGACACACATCGCTAAACCCTAGAACATTAGGAAATACCACAAATACCTTTGACACTCCCCCCTCAAATGCAAAGCGTATGCAATAGCATTGCATTTGAAATGGTTGACACTAAAATAGGGAAAATCTAAAGTCCGGATCGTAATAATTTCGTCGCAGCGTGCGGCTCTTGGAAAATTGTGTCAAGTAACAAATGATCTTCTCCCATCAGGGTCGTGTGGCAACGCATAAAGCACAAAGTGCACGGGCTGAGAAAACAGAGGCAAGCAGGAGCAAAATCGACCACGACAACACGACAAAAGATGATGATGACCGACACAAATAGAGAGAGAGCTGTCAAATCAAGCCGAAGAGGAACAGATAGAAGCATAGCGGCGCAAATTAAAGCCCGAGAGGGCGGCGGTGCGGAAGGGAAGCATGGCGATCTTAAAACTCAGGGCAGCGGCTCAGAGAGAAGCAGTTCTACGACCTGCAGCGGCTCAGAGAGGAGCGGCGGCTTCTACCATGCGAAAGGGAAGGAGAGGGCAACACTAGATCCAAAGGACGCATTGTGGCCAGAGAAGCAATCGGCTGACTAACAAGGTATTTGTGGACTAGCACAATTTTGGCAAACTGAAAGATAGATGATACGGACTTGGATGAATGCAACGGAAGACAAAAGAAAAGGACTCAAAAGCAGCAGATACTAGCAACAACAAGACCAACACCAAAGATCCAGCCCTCGAACATATCCTCAGCTCAATCCAGCCACCCAACTCTGACAGTGAAAACGGACTGGATTACTACCCCGATGATACCCACACCAAGCCCCAACACGCACCACCGCACATGGTTGCTCGCACATCTCTCGCTCTCTCTCTCTCTCTCTCTCTACAAAGCCAACATGATAATCCAGCTTTAAATCGACCATTGAAATGGTCAACAAAATTCACCCCACTTCCCTCGCATTGGGTGCATGAAAACAAGGCTTCTTGTCTTCTGATGCTTCTTTGCAGCTGGAGAGGAGAGGAGAGGGCTCAGAGGGATGCCCCAATGGAAAGAAAGAGAGGAGCCGCTGAGGTGCTGGGCAAGCCAATAGGACAGCGGAGCTCAGCGAAGACGGAGTCGAGCTCAATGGCTGCAGCGAGCTCGGGAGCCGATGGCGGCCACAGGTGAGCGCGGCAGCGGTCTCGGAGAGCCCTCGTCTCCTACATGGGGGAACCGAGGTGGAGGTGCGGCGAGACCGGCGGCATCCTGGCGCAGCCTAGCTCAAGGCGGCACAGTGATGGCTGGATCCAGGTGGGTCAAGGCAAGCGGCGACTGGATCCGAGCGACGTGGCAACGAGGCAATGAGGATCTAGATCGAGGCGACCAGATTTGACGATGGCGACCTCGAGGAGGCGATCCAGGTGAGGCGGTGTCAGGGAGGCCAAATCCGGTGACGAGAGGAGACGGCGGCGGCTAAGGCGGCGGTGGCCACAGGAGAGGGTGACAACAGCCTCAGAGAGCTCGCATCTCCTGCCCAGATACGGCGTCGGTAGGCGTTCGCCCAGCCAGAACCGGTGTCACTCACGTGGGGAGCCAAGGTGGAGACAACCGAAGACAGCTGATGTTGTTACCGATACTAGGAGGTGGCCGGAGTGATCGCTCCTCTCGGGGGCAGCTGCAACAGAAGCTGAGCGGAGGGCTATATATAGAGTACATTAAGACACATAAAATTAAACCCTAGAACACTAGGAAATAACACAAATACTCTTTAACACATCTAACATGTGTATTCATATTTAGTTCATATAGAATATGAGGCATTAGAACGCAACTCTTCTACCATGATTGCTTGTCTGATCAACAAACATGCATGGATTTAGCTCAATTTTATGGACACAATACAGGCTATCAATACCAGGCAACACATATGACAACAGATAGAATAACTATGGTCTGGTCAGGATCTTCTAAGTGATTAGTAAAATTCAGGATAGGCGAAATGGTGAGGCCAGAAATTTATTTCCATAACTTTTGGCAATTCAGTCATGATATGAATACTTGGCATCTCCAACTATTGAAATTTGAAACCTTGAAGCATGAACTGAGCACAAGAAATAATTTGAGAGTATCTAACAGACCTGTGAAGAGTGTAAAGATTTCGCACAGTCCTGTCTGAGTCAGGAGACAAATACTTTCCATCATCTCTATCAAGATCCAACTGATGTGGGAACTCATAACGATCATTTATCTACAGTTCACAAGAAATGGTAAGCATTCTTGACGGGCTAAAAAATAGAAGATAAAAAGATAAGACATTAAAATAAAGCAAAGGACAGGGATTTTTCTGAACTTAGGTGCATATGCACCCATTGTCATTTTGGTTTGTGTGTTTGTAAACCACAAAAAATCCATAAATGTATAACGTCAGAATGTGTGCACTTGCAAAAAAAGCCAAAAATATGATCACATGTGCATTGTCCCCCAAAAAAGAGCAAAACAGACTAATACTCAAAAAGATGTGATGCTATGAATAGCGCTTGTATTCATCATGAAGTCAATAGGCCAATATATATACAAATACAGGTATAAAATATATGCAGGTAACCCTTTATACAACAGGGAAAATACACAGTTAATAATACACATCTAACACGCCCTAATTTACGGTGGATCAACAAAATGAAGTTTGGAGAGATAGAAGCTATGTTAGACTCTGGTATGTTTCTTTGTGAAGAAGTCTGCCAACTGAAACTCTAAAAGGCACATACTGAAAAGTAATAACCTGGCCCTGCACCTATGTTCGTACGTACGAAGCATCAACACCAATATGCTTTATAAGCTCATACTTCACTGCTAATAGTACATGTACTGTCAGACAAAAGAGAAATCGGTGCAAAAATAAAAACATCAAAATCCTCAAGTAACCACCGTAGCTAAATAACCTCCGCAGTCAACAAAACTATAGCTCGCAACTCAACCTTAGCACTCGAACGAGAAACTGTTGTCTGGTTCTTAGTCTTCCAAGCAATGAAAAAACCACCAAGAAAAACACAGTAGGTAGAGAGAGACGCCAATCAGAGTGATCAATAAGAGAATCACCATCAGTGGGCCGAAGATGAACATTAAGCTCCATGGGATTCTCAATTGTGCGCTTATCAATAAGAGAAGCACAATCAAGAAGATCCTAGATATATTTTTCTTGGGACAGATAGAAACCCTCAGGCGTAGAAATAACCTCAACCACAAGAAAGAAGCGAAGAGGACCCAGATCAGACATGAGAAACTGCTCACTAAGACGCTCCTTGACAAAAGTGATGTACTGAGAATCATCTTCAGTAATGATTATATCATCAACATATAAAAGAAGAAACGTCCGACCACAAGGCGAAGTGTGAATAAAAAGAGCAGGATCATGAGCACTAGCAGAGAAACCAGCCGCAATAACAACAGAAGATAAACGATTAAACCATGCATGAGGAGCTTGCTTGAGACCGTAAAGAGATCAGCGATGGCGACAAACCATACCCTCAAAAACAAAATACCCCGATGGTTGCTGCATATAAAGCTCCTCACGTAGTTCACCATTGAGAAATGTATTCTTGCATCAAGCTGAAAGATGGACCATATCCGAACAAACGCCACAGCAAAGAGTGCGAACAATAATCATGTGAGCCACAGAAGCAAAAGTCTGATCATAATCACGACCATACTCCTACTGAAAACCACATGCCACGAGACGAGTCTTGTAGCACTCAAGAGAACCATCAGAGCAAATTTTAACATTATAGACCCACTTACACATGATAGGAGTAACACACGCAGGAAAAGGGACAAGATCTCATGTGCTAATACGCTCAAGGGCAACGATCTCCTTTGCCATCGCATGCTACCACTCCTGATGAACAGCATATCACGATAAGAAGTCGGTTTGGCAAAGTAGCAGTAGCAAAACCAAAGCACTCAGGAGGCCGAATAGACTGGTGATCACGAAGAGCATATTGAGAAGCCGAAGAAGATGACCCATCAAGAGACGATAGCACATTAGAAGAATCATCAACTCGCGTACGACGAGTGTAGTAGAGAGGATAAGAAGTAACAAGGCCGGACCCCGTACGTCAGAATGAACAAGATCAAAAGGACGTTGTTACACTGACTAACTAAAAGGATAGGGGAGTTGAAACTGTTTGCCAATCTTACAACAGAGATAATTCAGAAAAACATCACCAGATACAGACCCTAAAAGACCACAACAAACTAAAGAAGAGACGCGACCCACAAAGATGTCCTAAACGATGCCACATTAAAAGACATGGTGGAGAATGCAGCAGATGCAGAGGCAGTGGTGGAGACGGCGAGAATAGCAGGGGCAACAGAAAGAAGATGAAGCTAGTCAAGCTCCCAAAATGGGAGGAGACGATGCCGACCGGCCGACGCACTAAAGAAAGAGGTGCCGGCGGAAGACCACTCTGTGGGTGACACCCGACAGGGATGGCAATGCCGACGGCTGCAGCAACCGTCGTCGATGGGCGACGACGTCCCCACCAGCAGAGCTGACTACGGCACCGAGAAAATCACAAGCGAACGGGCGGCAGAAGGCCTGACGGCGGCGGCAAACTGAGAGGTGGCTAGCATAGGAGGCGGATGGGCGATGGGCGATGGCGAACGTAGAGGTGGTGCCCTAAAGCGCAGTGACCAGTGGAGAGCGGCAAGCACGGTCGAGATGGCAAAGCCAAGTGGTGATTGGAGAGATGAACCAGCGTCGGCTTGACGACAAACCCTAGATTTACTCTGATATCATATTATGAATAGCGCTTGTATTCATAATGAGGCCAATGAACCAATATATATACAGGTACAGGTATGGCATATATGCAAGTAACTTTTTATACAACAAAGAAAATACACAGTTAATGATACACATCTAACATGTGCAAACTTGTATTTTTCGTACAGTGCACATATGGTCATATTTTTGCACAATTTTGTTGCATGTGCACATAATCTGACATGTTCTACATCGATTTTTTAGAATTTTTAAATGTAAAAATGCATTTAAAAAAAGCATATGAACTTAAGTCAAATTTGCACTTCCCCAAAGGAAAATAGTGTTTAAATAAAGTTATATGGTTGACTTCTTGCACATCACTTCTTGATGTCATCTAAGTATATTTTAACTGTGGTACAAATATAACAATAATAGAAGCGAATTAAAGAGACTTGTTAGACATTATTCCAACGTTTGGCTAATTCGAACTCTAAATGTATTAACCAAATGCATATGTTAGTATTATGTTCACAGAGTTGCCTATGTTTGGCCCAATCAATGTCACAGTTGCATATGGCTTTATATAGTACATGTCTTGGAATCAATAATTACCATCCATGATACCTTCCGAACAAATAGCTTTGAGTCCAATGGATTGCAATAGATACCAAAAGAATTTTAAAACCAGAGAGTAGACCAGAATGCAAGAGATAAATTCAATGCCAGCATGCAAACAAGCAAAAACGTAATGATATATTTTGGTATACATTGAAGTGAAGCCAGATATCTGTTAAAGCTAAATGCTAGTATTCTCATGGTAATCTATTGATAGGTTTCTGAAATATACAAACACTATCAGGGCAAAAAAAATTTCCTTCTACCACAAAACTATCATCTTCATAATACCAAACATGTGATAATGGAGGAAGAAAAATTTCTTAAGTGGATGGTACAGATACAAACCTTCACCATCGTGTCACGCATGAAATCATATTCAAAACGTTTGAGCTGCAGTTGCAGAACAGGAGGGAAGTCGATGAAAAGAACACCTTTCTTAGCATCCTGAAACAACATAGAATACCTGATTAAAAAGCCCATACAATAAAATAGTTTTCTTTGGTGTCAGATATTTACACATCATGAGCCATAACTGGTTACCGCAGCTTACTGTATCTCTATCTCCACAGTTGGACTAGGCTGGTCCAAATTAACTTTGGGTGCGGTATGCGGTGTGTGCGTTGTGATTTAGTTTAAGGATTCCAAAATCAGAGTGTCAGGGTGTGGGCCTTGGGCTCAAGGCCTAGTCGGTTTATTATTAGGAATTAGAGATTGGTTTCTATTCGAGTAGAGATTAGATTCCTTGTGTTAGAGATATAGTTAGAGATATGGTAGTAGTTTCTATATTTGTTAGAGATATAATTGGAGTTAGATTCTATCTGTTAGGGGGAGTCCATCTATATAAGAGGGCTACCGCATGCTATTACAATCAATCAAAGATATCAAGTCTTCCTCGTCTATAGTCTCTCTCTCCCTCTACGCCGACGCCATCCGGCCATCTTCTTGTGGTGTTTACCCCGGTTCATGACAACTTGGTATCAGAGCAGTCGATCCCTTCCCACGACTTCTACTACCATGGTTTCTGCAGAGCGCATGGATGACCAAGTGCGTTACAATCGGATGGTAACCTTAATGGACGATATCAGCAAGCAGGTGAATGAATTCAAGGAATCCTTTGAGAATATGATGAAGAAACTACAAGAGATAAAGAAGGCACGTCATCATCCAACACCAGATCCCCAACAACAACAAAATCAAGAACCACAGCCACCGCCAGATGCCGCCAACCACATCGCCGCAGCATCTTCTCCGGCATCTCCGTCCAGCGCCACACCCGCCGTCGCCCGGCATCGGCCGCCGCCGCCGGCAACCTTCCGCGTCGTCGCCCGGCCCCGCCTCTCGCGCAGCCGCCACCGCGCCGCGCCGACCGCGACGCGCTCTTGCTCGCCCTTTGCATTGGATCTCGCACCGACGCCGAGGCCGCGGACGCCGCGAGGCCTTCCTCGCGCTCGGCCGTGCCATCCGCTCTCGCGTCGGCCGCCGCCGTCCGGACCGCTGCTCCGCAGCCGCCCCGCCGGTCGCCGCTGCCATCGCCGCCACCGCGAGGCCCCGGCGCCGCCGCGCCGCTATCTCCGCGACGTGGCCGTCTCTCCCGCGCCGCCGCTGCCGCCTGTGCCGCCCCCCCGCGCCCGCCGCTCGGCCCACTTCCACCCGAGCCGCCGCGCTGCCGTTCGCCAGCTACTACTCGCCGGCGCGCTTTGCGTCGTCGACCGCCAGTCGCTGCGCGCTGACGGCCGCTTCTGCGGCCGCTCTCCGCTGCTCGCTTGCCCTGCTTGAGACGCCCGACCGCCGCCGCTCCAGATCCGCCTCCGCCGAGCCACCTCCGCCGTGGCGCCGCCATTCCTCCAGCCGCCTGCTGCTTCGCCCGGAACCGCCGCCGCCTCTGCGCCTTTAGTCGACGCTTCCAGCCGATGCGGTCATGGGGTGTCGGTCGATTTAAAACCGACCGGTTAGGTAAGGCAAAAAAATCTAAAAAAATTCAAAAAAAAAACTTCTTTTGCAGGTATCGTATAGCCGAAAGCGCTACACCTCGTTGACGTGGAACTGCAACCTTGGCCGCCGTCTAGCAACTCGAGGACGAGCTGCATGTCCGAGAGGGGTGCAGTGTCAGGGGTGTGGGCCTTGGGCTCAAGGCCTAGTCAGTTTATTATTAGGAATTAGATATTGGTTTCTATTCGAGTAAAGGTTAGATTCCTTGTGTTAGAGATATAGTTAGAGAAATGGTAATAGTTTCTATATTTGTTAGAGATATAATTGGAGTTAGATTCTATCTATTAAGGGGAGCTCATCTATATAAGAGGGCTACCACATGCTATTGCAATCAATCAGAGAAATATCAAGTCTTCCTCGGCTATCTCTCTCCCTCTACGCCGACGCCATCCGGCCATCTTCTTGGTGGTGTTTACCCCAGTTCATGACAGAGAGGGTGTGACATGGTAACCCACCTCAACTCAAGAAGACCTACTTCTGACAGAAGACCTACTTCTGACAGCACTAGTCCTATTACCCAAGAAATCTAATGAATAACTTCTTACCAATACTCACATCATTGTTTTGAATCTGAAATTTTCCTAAAGCCTATGTACGAATATGAGAAATATGGCATTTCAGATCTTCCATGTTATGTCTGAGATGCATCCTGCTGCATAATGCCTTACCATAATTTCGTAGAATTTGAACGATTTGTGTTATTAAGCTGAGCGGTGTTCATTGAGTTGCTTTGAAACCATGTTTGTTATTAGCTGAACAAAGTAATTAAGATTCTAAAATTGTTACTAATTAAACCAAAGACAAGCTTAGGTAGGTTTAGTCTATGGATTTTCACTGGCCCTAGGGTAATATGGTCATGCTGTCAAAACTCAACAGTGTTATTTTAGGGTAAGTGTAACATGGCACATAGGTGTGCACATGCACGCATGCACACAAGTGAGCGAGAGAGAGAGATTGTCAAAGGGTTCATGTGCTCCATCGGTAAAATGGGTTGAGCTACCACAAGCTCCAGAAAACTAACCTGCAGGCCATGTTTTTCTGCGTGATACTTGTTATCACCTTCCAGGCGCTCCACCTCAACATACTTATCAAATGAAGCATAGACATCCTGACAACCTTTCACATCAAGCTGCAGATCTGCATTGGAATATACTACAATTAGGTTAAACAAGGGGACAGGTTTAAACTTTGTTACCAATGTGTCAATAACACCATCACTTGCCATAGAAGGACTCCTTTCTTGTTGATTTGAAATCCACATTGATACACTCGATATAATTCATGTGATGCCCTTCAAATAATTGTTGTATTGTGCCCTCCACGACAGTTCCCTTGGATCAACATTGTACAAGCATAATTCAGTCAGAGCTACATGATTCAATAAACAACGCTGGGGGATATAAAAGGAAAGACCTTACAGATGTCAAACCTTCATCTTATCTTCCAACTTCTCAGAAAGAACTCTATTTAGTTCTTGGACATCATGTTGCATAAATGAATCGTGCATGTCCCACCCAAAAGATTTTGTGAGCTCCTTTGTAGAGACACTGCTGTCATTATACTGCAACCTATAAAAGAGACTTTGAAGAGCTAATGGAATGCTTCCTGAGGGCATGTCATTCTCAGTAGTGGGCATATGATAAACAGCCTGGCAAATAATATATATATAGTTAGCACAATCCAAATAGGTTGAGCTGAAAAGCAAATGATATGTGAATTTGTAGTTTGCACCTTTCTGAAATACGGAATGTGATAGAGAGTCTGAAGAAGAGAATTCATATAGCAAGTAGCACCTTGATTTTTAAGACCAACATAACCAGTTTCCTTTTTAGAGTCATAACTCCAATAATCAACAAACTTACACACAGCAACCTCTGCTTCTACTATACAAGTATCATTTACAAGATAACCTCTACTGGGGTTGTAGAGTTCACTCAAAGGCATGAATGAAGTGAAACCCCAATCACTTTCTCGAGCAGAGAATTGATGTTGTGTTTCTGCAAGAATTTCAATTCAATTACCTTCAGTGAAACCACTATAACTATAGATTAAGATATCAGGTCCATTTTTTGTCGGCTAATAGATTAAAC
This sequence comes from Dendrocalamus sinicus, assembly GCA_036346575.1. Classification (NCBI taxonomy): domain Eukaryota; kingdom Viridiplantae; phylum Streptophyta; class Magnoliopsida; order Poales; family Poaceae; genus Dendrocalamus; species Dendrocalamus sinicus. Next base: position 28,074,380 of record CM070659.1, on the reverse strand, counting down.
AAAGAAGGGTATAGTAAAAGATGCACCTTTTCTTATTGTAAACTTGTTGTGAATTTGATTAACCACAGAGAGGCTGAACTGTGCATATCTAGTCCACCCATAGGGCAAGACTGCTGAATCGGCCACATCCAAATACATCGACAAGAATTCAACATTATTTCCCCTTGGGAAAATCAAAATTCGCCTGCAAAACAGAAAGGGGTGCCAGCAAACACCAACCAAAATTCCTTGAATGACCCCAGAGTTAACCAAATATGCTAATTCAGAGGAGAAGAGAAGTAGCCACTTACCACTTGTAGCCTCCAACAACAAAAATTTCAGAGTAGAGCTTCTTCGTGCTCACTCTTGATAGGTTCTCAATGGTCCAAGTAAATCTAGAGATTGGAGGATCCTCAATCTGTTGGTTTTCCACAGTAGCAGCTGGCTCAGCAGGCACAACTGGAGTGACAATAGAGTCAACGTGAATACCCCTAATCTCACATGCTTAATCACATAACAAAAGCAACAATAAAAAAACAGAGCAGTTTTAACTAGATGATGTATGAAGGCCCAAAACTGTAGCACAAAGCACGAACAAAGGGCACTATTGAACGCATTTACTTCGCCTACTGCATAAAGTGACAGAAAATGCAACCCAACAAAGCAATCAGAGAAGTTTTGATTGCACATAAAAACACAACCCAGGAAACCCTGCGATTACTATAGAACCACATTGGCATAAAGAAATCACCCGTGCGCGAGCACGCTAGCATAGTGTTAACACTTAACACAACTAAACTCCTCAAGGAACCTCAACACAACATATACATACCAAATTACCAATAACCCCATCAAAGGAAGGGAAAGTATGTGGCAAGTAAAGCAAGAATTTTCTAACTGAAAGAAGCACTGACGTGTATGTTATCTAATAGAAAAAAACTACAGATAACCATGATTACTTCGAATAGAACACCAATAACAGATCACAATAATAAGCAAATGATGAATCATCATTCTGCACAATAAATAAGATATGCACTGGCAACCCTGAATACAGCAGCAATGACAAATCACACGAACAAGCAAATAATAAATCATTATTCTGTACAACAAATAAGACAGCAAAAGCAACCAATCAAGGCAGCTAATATACGTCGACAGTTGGGACACACCACAAGTCTGAGAACATTAACAACTGACTTTACTGATAAGCCGTAACACACAAGCATATGAACTAATCGCGAGGCGAGACGACCAAATCGAACCTTCCATTGGCTGCGTTCCGTTGGGCAGCTCCTGGTGCGGCACGAGCACCTCTTGTTCCTCCTGCTGTTGCTGCGGCTGCTGCTGCGCAAAAATCACAAGAGAGGCCTCAGATTCATCGCTCCAAACCCCAGGAATGCGACCAAAACCCCCAACCCCTAGAATTCCGTACCCCCCCCCCCCCAACGCGGGCACGCCCAGCCCCATACACCACACCAGAACCCCGACCCAGGAACCAACCCAAAGACCTAGGGCAACGGAGCCCGCGCCGACCGGAGGCCGCGATGCCGATGCGGCGGCCAGGGCCCGCGCGAGGAGGGGGCAGGGGGAGCGGAGGCTGCGGGGGCACTCGTCCCCCCGCGCGCGTTTACCTCGGCGGGCGGCGGGGGAGGCGGCGAGGTCGTCATGGCCGGTAGTACGCGGCGGCGCCACGGGAGAGGGGGAGACGGGGTCCCCGGCGACGATGTGGGGCCCACCTGGGAGTGGGCTGCCGGGGTGGGGGGAGGTGGTGGAGATCGCGAGGCGGGGAGGTGGAGAGTGGGAAGGTTTTGGGGTCGTGGAAAGTTCCAGGGTAATATGCGGAAGCTTGCAGGGCAAGGACGGTGGGCGGACGGACGGACGGCTAGGATCAGGGTATTCGCGTGGATTGAACGGTCGGGATTTTATGGGCTAGATGCGTTGCGTGGTCAGACCTACGTGCGCATGCAAAGTAGTTTTGGTTAATCGTCATTCGATGAGCAATGTTCAGGGTAATGCTAACTAAACAAACAAAAAGATGTGTAGCTTCCTACTCCTCTTCTTAACGAACATATACGATTTTGTGTTTGCCATTGATGACCATAGCTCCAAAGGCCAAAAAGACATTCCCGCTTTCCCCTTCGAGAAATCCGCTTCCTACACAAAAACACTTTCACGCCGCTGCACCGTCGCCTCTGCTCCAAGTACCACGTGTCGTAACATCTTTCGCGCTCGCCAGCGCTGTAGCAGTCGTGTCAAAAGCCACACAACGCCTGTGCTACCTCGTCGACTAGCTGTACCCCACACTTAACACCGTCATTGACCACGCGTCACGCTGTGTCGCTCTACCATTAACCCGCGTCGCTACCACCTCTCGCCGCCAATCGCTCGACACACACCGCAACTCTGCTGCACACCGCGCCAACTCGAACAGCCACATCAGTGAGAGGTTGAGCTCCTCGAGCCACCAATGCAACCACTAGCTCCGCCGCTGCAGTGCGAAAATCGCTCCACCGTCCACGGCACCATCCACACGCCATGCACACCGTCGCACCATTCCTAATGCCACCGCCTTCACCGCCTATAAAGCCTGGCTCAGCTAATCCAAAACTTATTTTCCACACCACCCCACACCACTACAGCCATTTCTTCCTCCTATCGGGCTAAGATGCACCACAATCGTCGACACCCAATTCATCGCTAGTGAGTCCAAATCCAATTCCTCACTACCGTCTCCTCTTTAATCTAATTAGCCGCACCCATAGCATCACTTCCATACCACATAGCTATCCCAAGCTTCTTGTCAAACATTGTCGTCCATAGCTTGTCATAGCTATGAGACACCTCTCAGTCGTATAACCAATAACAACAATCCATCGCTATATAGATAGCTAGTTTTCAGATTGGACAACAAAATAGTTTACTCGTACTAATAAGAAATATACAGCTTTGTGCCAATAGACTTTAAAATGAAAGCTAATGATTAAGGCTACTTGGTGAGTAGGCACTAGATTGTTGGGACCCATGATCTCACCTTAGGATCGAGGTTTTGATATGATTTTGGTGGTATTGTACTGTAACGCACATGATATATGAATAATAGCCTTATCTAGGGTAAGTAAGGACTAGACTCTTATAATGAATAAAGAACACAGATCTCGCTCAATCACGAGTTTAACTTGTTAAACTTAGTCTAGTACACTGCTCGATTCGATCGAATATCTACAGGATAGACTGTTATCCCAGAGTTTTAGGATGGCCTACAAGAAAGGGGTGAGATGGAGGTTGGACCGGTAATGTTACTTGTCATTCTTCACAACGGTAGTTCCACTCAACGTCAGATCACAATTTCCACACTGTCCAGTAGATTCCTGATAAAGGTTGAATGGTCCCAATCCTATCGGGTAGAAGCTAAAATGAACAGAGCAGTGAACAACCTTGTTATTTCGACTCAGTCGCACGCTATCATGTTACATGTCTATTGTATGATATTGTGAGTTTGAGAAATCTTGTAGATAAAACTGGGCAACTCTATAGAGTACAACATATAGTATTCGAATACACCATGTTTTCGATTAATGAAGTTGTATTTAATAGGTGAATCAAACAACAAAATATAAGTAAGATTTGAATGATTTTAAAATGATTAATGAGTTGATTAAATTCTCTTTCCTCTTAATGGAATAATGTTGTTTTTCAAGTCCAAAGAGCTTACAAATAAACATGCATTTATACCATAATAATAGAACCTTCGAGATGTATCCTATGGTAATTCTGGTAATTAGTTAAGTAGATATTTCTGTATAACTTGTTGTATATGGTTGTACTCATACTCGTTTAATCATCAACAAAAAGAAGGTTGGTAAGACACCGAGGAACATTTTGAGGGAGACTTCGATGACTTCCTATAAGGTAACAATTATTGTTTTTAGATCTCGATCACGCCCAGACATATCTATTGTTCATTTTGAAGATCTTTTGTGTTGTAATATAAACTTTAGGTTTAGATGTTCTTGATATTGTAAAACTTGGGTACTAAACTATACTCTTTTATGATAAAAGTTTGGTTTTTATAATTAAAGTATGAGTAAGTTTGATATACACTCTTATGTCACTCTGGGACTAATCATCATGGACAGTTACGACATATCCTGACTATCAGCTCCTGCACGGTCTGACCATCGTCGGCGGTGGCCAGCCGCTGCTGCCCTGCCTGCGGCGCTTTGAATCCGACGAATGCTTTGCTCTCGACCAGGTCGAGCCGCGCTCCCCGCCTCACGTCGTTCCGCTTCGCCGGCGTGATGAAGGCGCGCATCCTCCTCGACGAGCTGCAGCTCGCCACGCTTGAGGAGCTCGGCGTCATGTACCGGTGGTGCGACGACCTCGACGTGTTCGACTGCGTCCGGACGGGCCTGCCGAGCTGGACGACTCGCGTCAGGAGCCTCTCCGTGTGCGTCCGTGGGTTCTTCGAGGTCAGTCAGGTTCCACTTGTTCATGATAAGCTGTTCCACGCAGCAACTCGGCAAAACTTCGAATTTTCCCTTTCCAGTCGAGTTGAGTTGATTTCATAGTGATTAATCAAGTGTAATGTAGTGATGCGCGTGTAATTTCATCCATCGATCGGGCTGTGCATTTCTCCAACAAGTTCATGCGCTCAAGGAACCTGCCATAGGCAGTGGCGGATCCAGGAATTTAGGAATGAGTAATCGAAGTTACCTTTTGCGTCGAGGTGGAAGCAACCTTTTGCGTCTTTCCAGCTCTCTCCCATAAAGATTTTAAATTTGCAGATTTCTTCATTTTTCAAAGCTCAAAGATCTACAAAATCAAACATATAGATAATTTGATACTTCAAGATAATTGGATGAATTATCAGAAATCATGACTACTATCTTTCAAGATACTTCAAGATAGACTATATGAAGTTGTGATTTGTGAAAGCAGCGGTAAATCTATATGCACAGAAGAAATCAAATAAATGATTCTTACATGTCCCTTTAGAATTGTCCCTCAAGGCAATTGTAAATTTGGTCATAAGTCATAACAGCCTAACAATTCTTACATGTCACTTATGAGTTATGACAGCATATACATATTGGCCAATTGCCCAATTCTCTTAACTATCACTGATAAATTGAGAAATATATTTCATATACATATTGGCCAATTCACAATTGCATAACAAAGATTACTCCATTACAAGATGTCAAGATTACTCCATGGAATCGAAATCACCAATTCACCATGGAATCGAGGCATCGAGTGAGTCAATCGAGATTCGAAATGAGGAAATCACCAATTCGGACGCCGACGAGTGACGAGACGAGGTGGGCGAGAGGGACTCGGGGATGCTGCTGCGGCTTTGCCGAGCGGTCGAGCTCGAAAGGAGCGTGCCGGCCGCCGGCGCCGCTCCTCGCGGCTCCACCTCTCCGCTGCCAAAGGAGCGCCCGCCGCCGCCGCCGCCGCCTCTGCGCTCGCCTCTCATTGCCGGCCGCCGGAGTGCCGGATCGAGAGATGACGAGGAGAGCCGAGAGGGAGTGCAGATCGAGTGGTTGAGCCCGAGGAAGGAGCGCCGAGCCGCCACCGCCGCGCGCGCGCGCCCGGCGCAGATTCGAGTTAGGTTAGGGTCGCCGAACGCCGCCGCTCGCTCTGCCGAGGAGAGACGCGGGCTCGTGACGCGGTGACGAGGCGATCAGCGGAGGGCGAGTGGGCCGTGGGCCGTGTGGGCGTGGGAGATCGGAGATCGGAGGCGGAGTGCGGACTGGCGTTGGCCCGCTCGGCCGTTCAAGCCTGTGTCAACTGTCCAAAAGCTTCTTGAGACTCCATTACTAATGTATATACATATTATACCTAATATATAATCGATTTTTTGCAAAAAAAATTTGGGTATTCAGCTGAATACCCATGAATTACTGTAGATCCGCACCTGGCCATAGGGAGAGGAAAGACATCCTCCAGCTTGCCCTGTTCCTGGAAGCTACGCCCTTTTTAGAGCTCTTTGTGCTTCATGTATGTAAGCAGCAGTGTTTTCTTCACTAGTTACTCGTATTCTTCTACCTTCTAGGCTCCAAATATGCATGATCTAACATGGATTTTCAATCAATCATTTCAGATACGAAGCGGCGAGAGATCACAGTACCTGGCCGTGATGCAGAGCCTTCCGCCGTGCTCTCATGAGCACCTGAGAACAAGGGCGATCCTGCCATGGTTCAAAGGTGTTTAACTAAACACCTAAATTTTGTCACAAAAAATCTAGTATTTACTAGGTATATTTAATATATACAATGATAATTAGGTCAAATACTTCATATTCATACACTTGATTAATTTCAGCCCGCTCTCATACCTCTCTCTCTCCAACTCACCTCAAGTAGTACGGGCAACTAACCCATCCACTCCCTCCCAATCTGACTCATTGGCTCATCCAAAGCCCCCATCTAAAGCTCCACCGCTCCATACCAAATTCAGGCGGCAAAAAGAAGGCCACGACAAACCAGAAACGATGTGTTGATACATACTAAGGTCCAAGAAGCAAGCAAGTGGCGGCAAGCGGGGCCTGGCCGCTGGACTGTGGGGCGGCGGCCAAGCAAGTGAGAGTGGGGCAGGGATTGTACCATTGCACGAGGGCCTGCACATCAGTGTTCAGACACACACAGGTGCTTCTAAGGTATGAAGAATCATCGAGTTAAATTATTTTTACTTAACCATTTTGTAATTTCTCTAAATTAATTTCATATGTTGTCTTTGGTATTGTCTCTAGTATGAATAATTTATCTTTTGATTTTAGCTATTACTTTTTTTTGAAAGAGAGATCTAAGCTATTATAGATCTTTACCTTTTTATTGAACATTTTATTAACTTTGAATACTCATTCTAAAAATCTCGGATCCGTCACTGCCTGAGAAGAGTGTACATCTCGGGGATTGCTAGCCTAAGGGACCAAATTGAGCTTGCGAGGCACATCCTGTGCAATGCTGTCAGGCTAGAGCGGTCAACCCCAAATACATCGACGGTGAACCTCGCATGGGCCATCGAGCTAGTCGGACGGCTATTGAGCAGGGCCGGCAGTTTGCCTCAAGCTGCTTCAGGGAAAACAAAAACCGGTTTAAATTTTCAGAGGGGTGTCCGGTAAGACCATAGTTTTCGAGCTGAAAAATTCAAATAAAAATTTAAATTTCATAAAATTAGCTAAAATCAGTCATATTTCGGGAAAAAATTGGACTAACTCGGTGTAAAATAAAATATTTAAGATCGATTTGTAGTTTAACTGGAGGTGACCGATAAAACCGATTTTCGGTGAATTTCAGCCAATCTTCGTAACCATGGCTGCCTACCATGCTCGGATAGGAGGTCTTAGAAATCCTGTAGAGTTGGAAAGATAATTCCATATTGTTGTTAGAAATCATGTAAACCGCCCTTGACAGTGGAACATGTATTCACGCCACAAAGTTCCTAGACTCCAATGTAACCAAGCTATGGATGCTCTTCCATTTGTATGAGATCTTTTTATCAAAATCATGTATCGTACCAATTGTAACGCCCCCGTTTCCAAGGGCGCGTACGGACACGGCACCCCGTAACTATTCACGCATGAACAGTTATGGAATGCCGCGCAAGAGTATACCATTGCATGCTTACAACAAAAGTCCAAAGATATATTTCACATACGGATTAACATCCGGTGACAATAGGCGTGCAAGCCCAAAGTGTAATTACATTACAGAAGACTCCCAGAATCCGCTTGAGCGCGGCGAAGACCTAAAGCCACGGATCCACGTCGAAGAAGAGATCCTCCGGGACTTCCTCAACGGGGAGACTTCCACCTTCGTCTTGATCCTCTAAAGAATAGATTAAGCAAGCCGTGAGCCAAACAACCGGCTCAGCAAGTCCCAAAGGGACTCTAACTTACTACATGCACGGAACATCAAAGGAAGGGAGTATACTTGGTTTATTACATTTGGTGGATGCAGTTTTATTTGCAATCATTTTATAAAATGGACTCAAAACTACTTCTTAAGATTTCAGGGGTTTTTCATGAAGAGTTCATTAACCAACTAATCAAGTTAAAATATGTACAAAACTACTTAAGCTTCGCGGCTGGAATCACCCAAGTGACACAGCTCCAATAACCGGGAGCACGGCGTATTCGAATACCATCTATTTGACTCTGCAGAGTTTGCTCACTTTACCACACGATCCCTTAACTCCCGCTAAAGAGTTAAGAAAGCCGTGTTGTTTCATTGCTCAACCCTTGGTATACACTCCACCCGATAGGCGAGGAAACCCGCACATCCTCGGGTATCCACTGCCCTCGCGAACGCCTGACCCGAGTTGTGGAGACCTATCGTTGTCTTAGTCCGACTCCCAAAGCGGGTTTCACTTAAGTTGAGCAGTACTAAACCGTGGTTGACAAGTCAACTCCCGTGGTTGAGCGATTGCTATGACATTTGCTCGCGTAAGGGTTTCATCCTTATATTTTCACATGGTCCGCAACCTTACTGTGCCCGCGACCCAACCTAGGGTAAGCGGTGGGCGAAAACCGTCTTGCGGCGCACCACAACCCCGCCTTACCCTAACCTCAATCCTAGGGTAAGAGGTGGGCGAAAACCGTCTTGCGGCGCACCACAAACCCCCTTACCCTACCTTGTGCCCGCAAGCACTCTCCGCTCTAGGGCACGGTGTCCCATACCACCCTACCCTAGAGTCGGGTTTGCAAATCCTATTGGCCCACTGCCACAGCCTTATTAGTGTAACATTTTGCATGATAGTAATAACCTACAATTATCTAGATTAACAGATAATTATTTCTAGGGTTACAAAGGCATGGCAACAAGTTTAACAGGGCATTTGTCGGTGGTAGGTTTAACTACATAACATGTCATTCCAAACATTTTATTTTACTTTGAATTAACATTTCACAAATAGCATAATGCAAATAACATAATAACATAATTAAATAACATGGGTTGCAACATGATCAAAGGATTTGGGACTTGCCGATAATCTGGACGATCCCGGCTAGCTCGAACGTAGAAGCACCTGGATCCTGAGCCTGCACTTGAACCTTCGGGATCTCCGGAACTAACGCAAACACATAAAATAATTAAATCCAGCTTGAGACTAATCAAGCGAGGAAAAATAAACTATTTTAAAAAGGAATAAATTGCATAAACCCTTCAAATGGAATTTTAGAAATTTATTGGAGATGAATTTGTGGAAGTGGAGTTCACAAATGGGTCCAGGATATTATTTGGAGCAAAGTGGTGAAATTTGGGAATTTTTGGGATTTTCTGTGATTTTCTAGGATTTATTTGGAATTTCGGATTTTACAAATTAATAAATCCGGGAAAAAATCTTTGAACAGTGGCCCGGCCATTGGCTGCTGATATGCCCACCCGCTGATTCAAACGCAGCTGGGAAGAGAAGCGGCGGAGGCCGCGCCCACTCCGCCACGCGCCGCATGGGAGGATGGGCGACGCGCGAGGGAGGCGAGCCGGCGCCCGCGAGCGAAGGAGGAGGGCTCGGCGCGCGCGCGGCGGGAAGGAGGCGGAAAGGAGGCGGGGCGCCGGAGGGAGGGGGAACACGCCCGGGCCAAAGAGGAAAGCGGGCTGAGGGGAAACTTTCCCGAAAGGGAAAGTTTTGAAATTCACTCAAAATTTCCACAAAAATTAAGAAAATTCTTTTTGAATTTTTCAGGGGTTTTTCAACCTACCCCCCTTAAAAGAATCTCGACCTCGAGATTAACTTGGTCCAGGGAGTAAGTTGGGAAAATCACGCTGCAAGTCTGACTCTTGTTCCCAAGTTGACTCTTTAGGTGTATGATTCTTCCATTGCACTCTGCAAAACCTAACGTTCTTGTTCCTGAGTTGCCTTTCTGAGGTTTCAAATATTTGTAGTGGTTCTTCAGTATATGTGTAGTCATCCTATAATTCAATATCTGACAGAGGTACTTCATCTGTTGGCTATCGTAGACACTCTCGGAGCTGAGATACATGGAACACATTGTGTATTCTTGACGGGTTGGGTGGAAACTGCACTTGATAAGCTACTCCTCCAATCCTTCCATGACTTGAAACGGTCCCACATATCTTGGTGCTAATTTGCCCTTGGCTTGAAACCTCTTGACTATCTTGAATTGTGTGACCTTGATGTAGACGAAGTCTCCTACTTCGAAACTCAAATCCTTTCTGCGGTTATCAAGATAGCTCTTACGCCGGTCTTGAGCAATTTTGAGTCTTTCTCGATAATTCTAACATGTGCTTGGCGCCTTGAGCAATCTGTGGGCCAATGAGTTGGCGTTCATCTGTTTCTGACCAATTCAATGGGGTTCTGCATTTTCTGCCATATAGAGCTTCAAATGGTGCCATTTGGATGCTGGCTTAATAGCTGTTATTGTAAGAGAACTAAGCAAATGGTAAGTAGGTGTTCCATGCTGTACCATACACAATAGCACAAGCTCTCAACATATTTTCTAAAATCTGATTGGTTCTCTCTGTCGCCCATCTGTCATGGGTGATACGTGAATCAAGTTCAAATCTGTGCCCATAGCTTCATGTAATTTTTCCGAACTTGGATGTAAACTGTGCCCTCTATCTCGAGACAATCTTCTTCAAAACTTTATGGAGTGTTACTATTCTTGTTAAGTACAATTCTACAAACTTGTCCTTCCGTAGGTTCTGCTTGTCGGGAGGAAATGAGCAACCTTGGTCAATCTATCGATAATGACTCGATAGCATCATATCCCTCACGAGTCTTGGGAAGTCCAAGAATGAAATCCATGCCGACATCGTCCCATTTCCATTCGGTATTGGCAAAGGTTGCAACAATCCCGATGGTTTCTGGTGGTCTATCTTGATCTGCTGGCAGACATCACATTTAGCTACGTACTCTGCCACTTCCTTCTTCATCTGGTTCCACCAATACTTCTTCTTCAGATCTTGGTACATCTTAGTACCTCCGGGTGAATTGAGAATTGGGACGAATGGGCTTCGACAAGATTAACTCTCTTAGTTCCTTCTTGTCGTATGCAATAACGACCACGGAAGGTGAGGATTCCATGCTCATCCATTGCATACTCACGACTCTTCTCCTTGAATATCCTTTTTCAGTTTTTGAATCTCTTCATCTTCATCTTGTGCTGCTTTAATCTGATCTGTCAATAACGGTTGAATTTTTAATGTTGTTTCTTCACCCTGTTCTGTGATCACCAAGTTCAGTCGTATTATGTCCCTTTGCAATTCTGGCGGATACTCTGTGGTGCTAACTTTGCTTGGGTGAGCCTTTCGGCTGAGGGCATCGGCAACTACATTGGCCTTGCCCGGGTGATACTGAAGATCAACATCATAGTCTTTTATCAGCTCTAGCCATCTGCGTTGTCTCATGTTCAATTCTGGCTGTGTGAACAGGTACTTGAGACTCTTGTGATCAGAAAATATCTCACATCGATTCCCCAACAGGTAGTGCCGCCAAATTTTTAGTGCGTGCACCATGGCTGCTAGTTCTAAATCGTGTGTGGGGTAGTTCTCTTCATACGGCTTTAACTGTCTCGAAGCATAAGCAACAACTTTTCCATCTTGCATGAGCACACATCCCAAACCTTGCTTTGAAGCATCACAGTAGATTTGGAATTCCTTTTCTGGATTGGGCAGAATCAAGACGGGCGTGGTTGTCAATTTGGTCTTTAACATCTGAAAACTTTCTTCACATGCATCTGTCCATGTGAATGTCTTGTCCTTCTTCAATAGCTGAGTGAGTGGTCGAGAAATTTTTGAGAAGCCTTCAATGAATCGGCGATAATAGCCCGCCAATCCAAGGAAACTCCTTACCTCAGTCACAGTCTTGGGTTGTTTCCATTCCATAACTGCAAATATCTTTTCGGATCGACCTTCGCTCCATCTTCGATATAATGTGACCCAAGAAAGCAACTTCTCTCACCAAAACGCACTTGTCAAACTTTGCATATAGCTGATGTTCCCTCGTCTTGACAATACCATGTGCAAATGTTGTCTGCGCTCTTCTTCACTCTTGGAATATATCAGGATATCATCAATGAAAACAATTACGAATCGATCCAATTGGTCCATATGCACCAGGTTCATAAGATTCATGAAATAAGTTGCGCATTAGTTAAACCAAAAGGAACGACCGTGAACTCAAATAATCCGTTATCTGGTGATGAAGGATGTCTTCTCTCGATCTTGCTCTCGGATCTTGAGTTGATGATAACCCGAGCGCAAGTCGATTTTGGAGAATACTTTGGCTCCTTTAAGTTGATCAAATAGGTCATCAATTCTTGGGGCAATATTTGTCCTTGATCGTGACAGCATTCAAACCTCCGAAATCAACACACATCCTTAATTCTCTATTCCTCTTTTTCACAAATAGGACTGGGGCTGACCAAGGTGAAACACTTGGTCGAATGAATTCTCTTTCCAATAGTTCATCCAACTGCTTTTTCAGCTCCTTTAACTCACTAGCTGATATTCTATACTGGTGTTTGGCAATTGGCTTGGTACCAAGCACCAATTCCATTGCGAGTTCCACTTGCTCGTCGGGGTCTTCCGGCAATTCTTCCGGGAATACATCAGGTACTCTTGCACCATCGCACTTGGTCGCATTGCTGTTATCATGTCGATCGACGCTTCTTTGCACCTTTCAAAACTTCTCGCCTGTTTTCACTATCACTCGACCTTCGAATTGACCAATGACACGGTCTTGATCTCACGGTCTACCTTGCCTTTGTTCTTGGCCAACCAGTTCATGCCCAAAATGGCATCTAATCCGACATGTCTAATCGCAACAATTCGCTCAAGTCTACCCTTGATTTTTATATTGAGCCCACTACACCCATCGTGGGACTCTATTCTAATCCTGTGGGTTTCAACCACATGAGTTCTTGGCAATGAATCGAAGGCAACCGATTTCTTGAAGCAAAACTCTTGAAATAAATGCATGCGTTGCACCAAGATCAAACAAAACCAATGCGGTATGGAGTTGATTGAAACATACCAAAGAATGATATCGCTTGCTCCAGTGCGTCTTCACGACACATGGTTCACCCTTGCATAGAAGGTGGATCAGTGCGGCCTCTTCCTCGACCTCATCGACGTGAAATTGGTGTCTTAGTGGAGACCGGGTCCACCGCTTTGATCTGTAGATATCCTCCTTGGGAGTGCTGGGCTTGACCGTGACTTCGTCTCCTGCGCCGCTGATTTTGGAATTCGAGTTTTGCAGCGGTGAGGCAAACTCCTTCGGGACATTGATCTCTGTAGTGTCCAACCTCTCCACAATGGAAACAAGCATCCGTCCTTCGCGGACATTTGCTAGCAAGATGCTTCCACCGCAGTGGGGCATTTGACACCAAGGTAAAGGAGAGTTGTATTCTTTGAGACCGCCTGACCGAGTCTTGGTAGCTTCACATACCGTCGGAGAATTGGGATCGAAATGAGGATGATCCCGAGGTCTTGCTCATTGAGCAATGTGCGAAGAAGACCGAGATTTGTGCACCGCCTTACGTTTCTGTAATCTTCCATTTCACCTCGTGCCTCTTCTGAGTTAATGAGACTATCTACCATTTCATGCGTGTCTTTGAACTTCATAGTTGAGATATGAAATTTCAAAGATCGTTGTAGTCCTACTCGGAATTTACTCATCTTCTTTTCTTCATTGTCAACATCCTCCGGGCGAACTGAAAGATGGTTGAACCGATGTAGATACTCCATGATCAGACGTCCTCCTTGCTTAAGCGTTAAAAATTCTCGACGCTTAGCTTCCATGATGCCATCCGGTATATGAGCCTTGCGGAAGGCCTTTGAAAAGTCTTCCCAACTAATTTCTCTCGCTCGTAGGGTACGTTGGTAGTTGATCCACCACGTAGCCGCAGCACCGCAATCGTGGGATGCGATAACACCTTCTCTTTGTCATCACATCGAGCGCAGTGTCAAGTTTCCTTTCCACGTCTACGAGCCAATCCTCGGCTACCATGGGGTCGTGGAGGTGGAGAAGACCGTGGACGTGTCTTCGTAAAAATCCGTCCATCGTGTGGAAATTGGAGAACCATCCCGAGGAGCATTACTCCCACTAGGAAAATCGGGGATCGGGTTGAAATTGTTCGAGAAGCCGAGCTTGTCGATCTAACATTTTCAAGATATTCGCTCTCCTTGATATCGATTCTGTTCTAACATTGCAATAACACCGCGAGTGTCGCCGATCGTGGCAGTGCACCGCTCGTTGGTCCGACCACTCGCTCTACCGGATCCATCTGTTGATTGGGAACTTGAAGTCACTTTGCGGCTTTGGCAATCAAGAGGGATAAGTAAGACATCGAATTTTCAAGGTAAGTATAGGCGAAAGAGGTAAGAACGAGAGCGAAAGGGACAGGAGAAGGCTTTGAACACGTGGGGATTACCGATAATTAAGCAAACAACATACAAGATAATGAACATAAATTTATATTATGCAAGTGGTACACAAACCACTTAGGGCTCATGATTACACACGCTTACATTACAAAGAAACACCACTACCACTCGTACGCGGTCTAGTCTAGCTTAACGCGGCTACTCTTCCAAATTCCGAGAAACGAAAATTTTGAAGCTAGACAAGAAAAGCAAGAAACATTTTGCCAAAGTAAAACTTAGCGTATAATCTAAGATAGATAAGGTAGCAACGAGAGAGAAAAAGACAGCAATAATACTTATATTTTTCAGTAAACCCTTTTATGGCTTTAAATTAAGTTTTGCGATAAAATCGCTTCCTAGTTTGCCTTAGGTCTCAACCTACGGTCAAGAGCCCGCTCGATACCACTTCTTGTAACGCCCGTTCTGTGGGCGCAGACGACACTCTGGCACTCGTAACTATTCACGCATGAACAGTTATGGAATGCGCGCAAGAGTATACCATTGCATGCTTACAACAAAAGTCCAGCATATATTTCACATACGGATTAACATCCGGTGACAATGGGCGTGCAAGCCCAAAGTGTAATTACATTACGAAGACTCCTGAATCCGCTTGAGCGCGGCGAAGACCTAAAGCCACGGATCCACGTCGAAGAAGAGATCCTCGGGACTTCCTCAACGGGAGACTTCCACCTTCGTCTTGATCCTCTAAAGAATAGATTAAGCAAGCCGTGAGCCAAACAACGGCTCAAACAAGTCCCAAAGGGACTCTAACTTACTACATGCACGGAACATCAAAGGAAGGGAGTATACTTGGTTTATTACATTTGGTGGATGCAGTTTTATTTGCAATCATTTTATAAAATGGACTCAAAACTACTTCTTAAGATTTCAGGGGTTTTTCATGAAGAGTTCATTAACCAACTAATCAAGTTAAAATATGTACAAAACTACTTAAGCTTCGCGGCTGGAATCACCCAAGTGACACAGCTCCAATAACCGGGAGCACGGCGTATTCGAATACCATCTATTTGACTCTGCAGAGTTTGCTCAGCTTTACCCACACGATCCCTTAACTCCCGCTAAAGAGTTAAGAAAGCCAGGTTGTTTCGCTGCTCAACCCTTGGTATACACTCCACCCGATAGGCGAGGAAACCCGCACATCCTCGGGTATCCGCTGGCCCTCGCGGAACGCCGGACCCGAGTTGTGGAGACCTATCGTTGTCTTAGTCCGACTCCCAAAGCGGGGTTTCACTTAAGTTGAGCAGGTACTAAACCAGGGTTGACAAGTCAACTCCTGTGGTTGAGCGATTGCTATGACATTTGCTCGGCGTAAGGGTTTCGATCCTTATATTTTCACATGGTCCGCAACCTTACTGTGCCCGCGACCCAACCTAGGGTAAGCGGTGGGCGAAAACCGTCTTGCGGCGCACCACAACCCCGCCTTACCCTAACCTCAATCCTAGGGTAAGAGGTGGGCGAAAACCGTCTTGCGGCGCACCACAAACCCCCTTACCCTACCTTGTGCCCGCAAGCACTCTCCGCTCTAGGGCACGGTGTCCCATACCACCCTACCCTAGAGTCGGGTTTGCAAATCCTATTGGCCCACTGCCACAGCCTTATTAGTGTAACATTTTGCATGATAGTAATAACCTACAATTATCTAGATTAACAGATAATTATTTCTAGGGTTACAAAGGCATGGCAACAAGTTTAACAGGGCATTTGTCGGTGGTAGGTTTAACTACATAACATGTCATTCCAAACATTTTATTTTACTTTGAATTAACATTTCACAAATAGCATAATGCAAATAACATAATAACATAATTAAATAACATGGGTTGCAACATGATCAAAGGATTTGGGACTTGCCGATAACTCGGACGATCCCGGCTAGCTCGAACGTAGAAGCACCTGGATCCTGAGCCTGCACTTGAACCTTCGGGATCTCCGGAACTAACGCAAACACATAAAATAATTAAATCCAGCTTGAGACTAATCAAGCGAGGAAAAATAAACTATTTTAAAAAGGAATAAATTGCATAAACCCTTCAAATGGAATTTTAGAAATTTATTGGAGATGAATTTGTGGAAGTGGAGTTCACAAATGGGTCCAGGATATTATTTGGAGCAAAGTGGTGAAATTTGGGAATTTTTGGGATTTTCTGTGATTTTCTAGGATTTATTTGGAATTTCTGGGATTTTACAAATTAATAAATCCGGGAAAAAAAAATCTTTGAACAGCGCGGCCCGGCCATTGGCTGATGCGGCCCAGCCCATGATTCAGTTCGCGCTGGGAAGAGAAGCGGCCGGAGGCGCGCCACTCCGCCACGCGCTGCATGGGAGGATGGGCGACGCGAGGAGGAGGCGGAGCGGCGTCATGAGCGAGGAGGAGGGCTCGGCGCGGCGCCGAGCGGGAAGGAGGCGGAAAGGAGGCGGGCGCCGGAGGAGGGGAACACGCCGGGCCAAAGAGGAAAGCGGCCGAGGAAACTTTCCGAAAGGGAAAGTTTTGAAATTCACTCAAAATTTCCACAAAAATTAAGAAAATTCTTTTTGAATTTTTCAGGGGTTTTTCACCAATGAGCCAAATCAAGTTGAATTAATAGAAAGGAACTTTGAGTTGTCATTGAAATGGAAAATATATTCTAATGAAAGCTCAAACGAAGCATTAGCATATATCTGTTATGTAAACAAGTTCAGAATATAACTTCAAAGCTCAAAGCCTCAAAACTATTCAAAAGACTAAGACTAACCACATATGAAGAAATTTCTAGTACTCAAGATAAATCATATTGTTTATACACATATTCAATTAATCAACAAAAGCTGATGCAAAAAATATCAGGCTTCTGCCAATATAGAGTAATTGGTAGCTTAGGTGTCGCTTGGTTGGGTTGAAATAAGTTAGCTTATGGCTAAAATTACACTGTAACTGGCTAAAAATACACTATAGCTGATGGTGTCTTATTTGGTGTAACTAAATTTTTAAAAAAAAGAAAAAAAAGAAAAAATAGGTTAGCCATCACGAACAATGTAAATAAATATGGGAAAAAAGAACTGGCAAAAAAGCTCAAAAAAGCCAAAAAAATCAGAAAAAGATGAAATTTAGAAAAAGTAAAAAATAAGCAGAAACTCAAGTTGAAATAAGCGAAGCCTATATCTAGTAATTTCCATCAATCATATAAAACAAATAAATGAGTACCTAATTACAAGCATCAGGGAAACATCACAGAAACATGAAAGAATAGAAGGAAAACAGGGGTATCTCGGAATCTCACTACAAACGTCCATCTCCATGCCGATTATGCCGCCGTTGTAGTCCCTGCATTGACTACCTGGTGGTGCCAAATGGGTCCAGCAATACCCTTAAGGAATTCAAAAAGCTCCAGTCAATTCTCAACACGTCCACATCTGAGAATCTTGATCCGATGCCACTGTTGTTCTGCAAGCGCCCGCAATTACGCCAAACTGCTTATCTCATGCTTCTCTGCGACTGTGACATGCTAGCAATAACTACGAAGAAACAAAAAGCAAGCCATAAGGTGAGACCGAGAACTGACGAGTGAACCGTAATGACAAACCATTCGATCAGCACCTAACATTCCTCTGTACAAGCCACCGACCAGTCTAGATTTTTGAGCAGGCAAAAGGAGGGTATCCAGACTGGGTGATATGTTATATTTATTCTAGTTAAAGATTTGGTTGACGGCTTGACGCAAATTAACAGTCATAACAATGGATTGCTTCAAAAGCATTGCTATACCCACGCCTTGCTGCCATCTGAGTTACAGGAAAGTATGGTATTTCTTCCAAACTTGCACATGATCGAAGTTGAACACCGTACTACTTTTGTACTAATCCAGAAGGCAAATCAGCAGGTACCAAAATCGATGGTCTGACCCAAAAAAAAAACAGAAAGTGGTAGAAAAATAGCAATTTGGATCCAGATAAAAAATTCTGATCTATTTACTCTTCCCTTGGAACATTCAGAAACCACTAGGATAACTATTGACACAGGAATCCGATCAGTGCACACTGCCTTACCAGCTTTAGACTACAAGAGCATGGTTCAAGATGAACACTCAAAATCTTGCCTCACTTGATTGCTTGCCCATCTTGCCTCACTTGATTGGTTGCCCCAACTAGATTGTTCTGACACAAATGAAACTTCCTCCTTAGCTACTCAAAGCCTTCAGTCTACTTCCAGAGACTCAATGGAAGCCCCAAACTGATCTAATTAGGACAAATTGACATCTTTCTCTTCCTGAACTGCCATAATCTCTTTCTGCAACATTGTCTGCCTATATTTTCCTTGGGTGAATAGCCATTAACCTGCTGTAGAATCGGTTATCCCTCCCTTTTCTTTAGACAATTCAGATCTGTTACTCCTTCGATGAAGTTGAAATATGTGTAACATTTCTAAAATCACAAGAAAAATGTAATCACATGTTTTGTCCTGTAGGCAGATCATTCAAACTCCAACTGGAAACTGACTGTTCACAATATGATTTTCTGCGCAAAATGAAACATGTCCAGTTGTATCAACTTCAGTGTAAATATCTTTAGTGTACAATTATAACTGAACAAGGACACTAGTTGCACTACAAGCTGATCGATACATAATGTGAACAATGTTGCCAGAATGTCAATTCATAAATTTATTTTTTTAAAAAAAATCAGCAGAGTAATTAGAACTTAGACTTTAATGCAAAGTGCCAACTGCTATGCCATTATTATTATTATTTTTAGGACCAACTCAGTGTGAGGAATGATCATACTTTTTGGAGGTTCTTTTATCTATTCAGTATCCACTATAATAATTAACAGCATTTAGAACAGAAGAGATGCATCGAATTGCATATTTTTAACTTTCGTCCTTATTAACTTAGATTCTTATTGGCACATGGTTCATTGCTAGTAAAGTTGCACCTCTGTCATGCCTGTTCCACATGAAACTTTTTTCCCTTATAAAATTCAAGATCTGCTAGGACTTTCCAAATTTTGCAGCATTGTTTGCTTTTGCTTCACACAACTAACTTACCTTTCATAGAGATTCTATTTGATTGAAATTTGTTAGCATCAGATCCTAAAAGAGAAAGCAAGTTTTTGCGATACCTTGAGCTGAAGGTAAATCCTGGTTTCAGAGAAAGCCCCAGAGATTTATAAAGACGTTGTCATGCAAGAATATTCATCAGTAGCCACCTGGCAAACAGCAAAATGGATAAATTAAAGTGAAAACTTTTCATCAGCAAGACGAACTAATTGCAAATTATACTATAGAAAGATTGAAATATCTCTTACATCAGAAGACGCGAGCAGCAGGAGGCCACCAATGGCATCTGAAATGGGATTTGCCGGAAACTAGGATAGTTGTCAGTCACCAACTCCATGACTCCATCGAAACTATGGGCTGAACTCAACATGTATAGTTCCACAAGAAACGAACTGTTTTACCAATAGTCAAGGCAAGAACACTTCCCTTCTTTCATATGATGGAACCTACTGCCATCTCTCACAATAATCTCCCTCTCGAAAACCTTTGTCACCATCTTGCTGAACTCATGACAATCCCCACACACCCGAAGGTTCTTAACAATACGGATTGGGCTGCCAGCTTCAATAACTATGAAACTGTAAGCAATGGCCAGACGCTCACTGTGCACCTTGACCGCATGCACCTTCTCTTCATCCCCAATGTCATGCAACACTGATGACACGTCTGTTACATACCCTGCCTCTGCCAACCTTCTGTCAATCATGTCAAGCATGTTATATATCTGCACAGAATCCTTGTGATCCATGTCTCCTACTAGAAACTTGTGCACATTTCCTTGTGCCTCCATCAAGCTCCAGCCAGCTGACTTGTTGGTACCGCGAATAGACATCAATTTCCTGACTTCCCTGACTTCATTCCATTTCTTTGCCTTCGCATATATACTTGCAAGGAGGACATAGTGGCCATCATGAGCTGGCTCCAGTTCAATTAGCTTGTTACCAACAGTGACCCCCAAGTCCACCAGGCCATATGTCTTGCAGGATGAGAGTACTGTGCCCCAGAGCACTGGGTCAGGTGCGATGTGCATCCCTTCGATCAATTCTATGGCTTCTGAAACAAGACCTGCACGACCCAAAAGATCAACCATGCAGCCGTAATGTTCCATTTCTGGCTCAATGCCATATTTCTCAGCCATCAGCTTGAAATAGTGCCGCCCCTCAGCAACAAGGCCAGAACGGCTGCAGGCATTCAACACACCAACAAACGTCACATTCGTTGGGCACAACCCCTCACTGAGAAACCGCACAAAAAGCTCCACTGCATCCCGCCCCAACCCATGAGCAGCAAGCCCACAGATCATGGCATTCCATGCAAACACGTCCCTTCTCGGCATGCCATCAAAAACTTCCCTTGCCACTGCCACGCACCCGCACTTAGCATACATGTCCACCAGCGCAGCCCCCACATTCACGCTCACCGGCATCCCTGCCCTCCAGACCACCTCATGCACAAACCTCCCCTGCTCAAGCAAACCCAGCTGTGCAGCTGCCGACAATGCCATCACCATTGCAGCCTCGTTCACCCTAACTCCCTGCCCCACCATGTCCCTAAACAACCCTAGTGCCACCTCCAGCTCCCCTTCCTTCACATATCCGCCCACCACCGTGCTCCAAGAAACCTCATCCCTCACCGGCATTTCTTCAAACATCTCCCGCGCAACCCCCACCATGCCCGCACGCGCGTACCCACCAAGAACTGCATTCCAAGTTACCACGTCCCTCACGCGCGGCAGCTCGTCGAACACCCTCCGCATCGCCCCCACGTCGCCGCAGACGCCGTAGAAGTGTACCAGCGCGTTCCGCACGAAGAGATCGTCCGCGGCGCCCGCCTTCACGGCCAGCGCGTGTACGTGGTAGCCCAGGAAGGAGGCGGCGGAGCCGGCGGAACTGGTATCGAGGTGGTTGGAGAGGGAGGAGAGAAGGAAGGTGAAGGAGTGGGGGTTGCGACGCGGGAGGCGGGGGAAGAGGCGGAGCGGGAGCGGGTGCGGGAGCACGCGGAGCAGGTTGTTGGACGCGAAGGCGGAGGCAGAGTTGGAGCGGCGGAACAGGGAGAGCGGGTAGGAGGAGGCGTCCGGCGTCGGGTTCGGATGCGGGACTCGGGGGAGGACGGCGAGGAGGTGGGGGAGGGCGCTCGCAGTGGCGAGGCCGAGGACGGTGAGGCGAGCGTGCGCCTGCTGGACGTGGCGGAGGGCCGGGCGCGACGGCAGGAGCGCGGCAAGGAGCTGCGTCGCATCGGCGGTGCGGTGCGCGTGGAAGGTGGGGGCGCGCCCGGCGGCGGAGGGCGGCGGCGGCGGGCACGTTTCGAACTGCATCGAGACGGCGGCGCGGGCAATCAAGCGAGGTGTGTTCTTTTTGTAGTGGCTTATGGTGGTGATGGTTCGGCTGAAAAGTTCATGGCTTGAGAAAATTGATGATTTATCATCTTCAAGAATAGGCTTCGCACTTTTGCCACTTTCAATGTTGGCTTCGCAAAAATGCCATGTAGTACATTAATCCCTTGATTAGTATGCCATTTCATCCCTTTAATTCATTTTCTTTTTCTAATTTCAGGGACTGGAAAAAGACCATTCTACCCCTGACTAATTCCTCTTCTTTGTAATATCGGGACGGGAGGGTCTTTTTATGGTTTGGTGTCATGCCATGCAGCACGTATTTGTATAAAAATCCATAATATAATTGTTGAGCTAAAATAATAAACAAATGCATATCACAGCCATAGTATTATCTTACAAATCTAAAGTCGAGAATAAAAGGAGTTCATCTCACATCCATAGTATGAGAATAAAAAGGTGTTCATCTCACAAATTAGCCAGGGGTAGAAGGGTCTTTTTCCAGTCCCTGAAATTAGAAAAAGAAAAAGAAAATGAATTAAAGGGATGAAATTGTATACTAATCAAGGGATTAATGTACTACATAGCATTTTTGCGAAGCCAACGTTGAGAATGGCAAAAGTGCGAAGCCCATTCTTGAAGATGGCAAATCATCAATTTTCTCCTCACGGCTTATGGCTGAAAACACTGTAGCTAGCTGAAAAAGCACTGTACCTGACAGAGGCTTATTTAGCATAATTAAATTTAAAAAATTTTAAAAATATAAAAAATATGTTAGCCCATTACGTATAATACAAACAAATACGAAAAAAAAGAACCGGCAAAAAAGCTCAACAAAAAGCCAAAAGTTCAGAAAAAGACGAAACTTATGAATAGTTGCAATTGGTTGTCTGCAAGACAGTACGGAGACTTTACACCTGTGTATAATTTTAATTAATTTAAATAAAATTGATATAGTGTCTACTATAACCAATTTATTCATTCTGTTCTAAAAAAGACAATACTAATTCCTATACATAAATTAAAATCATAAGCCATAAACCCTAAAAAGTAATAGAGGGTAGTTTGGGGGTCCATGAGAAAAATACACATATAATTGCTTTAGTAGGGTCCGTTTGAGTTTGGCTTGTTTGTATTGGTATTTACTTCTGAATTATATGTAGAAAAGTTAAAGGCTAATACGAATATCTGGTTTCTCAAAATAGCTTTTCCATTCCTCTCACTACTGTCTCATTTTGAGGATAAAACAGAGAGTCACATGTACATCACACACCATATATCTCTCACTCCTATCACATATATACATATCTTCCTCTTTGTTTCATCGTTTGCCAAAAGCCAACAAATTGCAAACCCCCCATTCCCATCGACCGGTGAAGGGCTACACATTTTGGATCATCATTTTTGTGCGCGATCTGGATTTGGGAGCAAATTAAAACATATGAATAATAATAGGGCCTTATATGAAAAGTCATCACTTCCCTTCTCCTGTGATTTAGATGTCGCTCGGTTGGGTTGAAATAAGTTGTCTTATGACTGAAATTGTACTGTAGCTGGCTGAAATTATACTGTAGCTGATGGTGACTTATTTCGCATAACTAAATTTTAAAAAATTAAAAATAAAAAACATGTTAACCCATCACGGACAATGCAAACGAATACAGGAAAAAAGAACCGGCAAAAAACTCAAAAAAACTAAAACGATAAAAAAATGAAATTTAAGAATAGTAAAAAAATAAATTAGAACCTAGAAACTTAAACCGAAATGAACGCGGTGTTACTCTGGACTACCCAAATAGATCAGATAGTGCCCAGGAACATAGAGATCCACCTCGCGGCCCTCGTTTGGAAATTAGCATCTCAGGAGGCTTTTTTTTCTTGTTGTTGTAAAACATCACCTCTTCTTCTAAGAAATCTTCTTCACTCGCACCAAACAGACTCACCTGTCCGCGCCGAGGAGCTGCGGCGGCGCCGGCGCCGTGGAAGGAGGAAGCCAAGATTCGAGCCACATCGAGACGCACGACGCCGCGAGCGGCGGTTGCAAGCTTCGAGACGCAGTACCCCGTAGTCATAGTTTGGGCACAGTGTTGTTTTATATCAGACGTTCAATGTGAGAATTACATATGGATCTGTTCTTTTTTAGCTTTTGGCTTCAGTTTTTAACTTTTTTATAGTAACTACGCTCTTTAAACGGTGTGTCTTTTCAAAATGGGATCTACTAGTTAATTATAGTACATACTCCACCGACTTCATTTATATCAGTAAAAACCGTACGTGAGTTCCAATTACTCTATAATCTCTCATATAAATAGCCCAAAAGTCATAAACTGTAGTTAAAAGTCACGAACCACAGCTAAAAAGAACAGATGAATTCATCTGTTCGTATGAATTCATCATTTCTTGCTTCGATTGTCCCAGACGTGTAGTCGAGCAGAGCATGCAGCAAAACCACGAGAAGAAAAATGGGAGGAGAAGAGCAAACTCGGGACGTAACCACCAGGAACGTCTGGGTATGACATGACTAACCTGAATGTGCCTCTTACAGGTGGTCCCGTACCTCGAGTATAAAAAAAAGTACCGAGTAGAATAGACACATATCCAGCCGCTCAACTTTGATCCAACGGTGCCCATGGAGGCGGCCCTCCCCTCCGCGCCGGACCAGGAACATGGCGCGTTTCGTTGAGCTCCTTGCGCGCGGGCGCGCGGCCTCGAGCTCCTCCGTCACGAGTCTGTAGGTTCTCGGCGTCTCTCTCTCTCTTCCGCGTCATGCGCGACACTGGAGTGCGACCGCCCGCCGGAACTCTTCTGGCGCGGGTGCGAGGCGTGCCCGCCTGAGCCGGGCACCTCGGCCTGGCCAGAAATGCGGCGAAGCTCAACCGGAAACCCACGGCGTCTTCTGCCGGCGTGATGACACCGGAGAAGCCAGCCGCAGCCAGGCAAGGCGGCGTGGCGAGCGACGGTGTCATCAGCGTGCGCAGCACAGGTGTTCGCCGAGAAGCGCGCGCCGGCGGCCGTGGAGCAGCCTGCGCCTGTCCGCTTCCAGACAAACCCATCTCTGATCACGACGCGCTCTTCTTTTCTTCCTTGTTCCCACCATAGCCGGCGCATAGCAGCCACGAGACAGCTGTTGAAAACAATCGCTCCGCCACAACCACGAGCAATGGTCATAAAGCAGGTTTTTCTTTGAACTACTGCAAACGCAAGCAAGTTACCGATTAAACTGATCCGAACGTCTTCGACACCAATCTAGTCCGAACATCTTCTCTTCACGTCGATCGGACTGGTCCAAACAGAGACAATGCAATAACATGAAATCTTTGGTGATGCTCAAATTGTTGCGCCTTTTCCTTGGTTTTCTCTACTATTTATATAAACTTACAAGTTAAACATTGACAATAACTCAGTTACAGAAATCGACTTTGAAATATGAATTTCTATTTCTAAACTAATTCGGACTCAACTTACAAGATATGGACTCTGAGACAGATTCAGCAGGATTATTTCCAACAAACACCCCTATCTTTGCCTACTTAACTAACTTCCTTGACACCGAGTAGATTAATCATATGACCAAAATTGACTCGACCCAATTTTTTTGTGAGCGCATTAGCTCTCTGTCCTTCTGTTGAAATATGTCAAACAACCACTAGTCATTCTTTAACGCATTCTCAAATAAAATGATACTGAGTATCAATGTGTTTACTTCTTCCATGAAATACTGGATTTTTCATAAGCGATATTATTGACTTGTTATCCACAAATAATGTGAAAGGCTTCATGGTCTGTTTTTCAATTCATGAAGTAATCTCATCAACCAAATAACTTGACATGTATCTGAAATTGTTGCCATGAACTTCGCTTCGCATGATGACAAGCTACACTTATTTGCTTCTACGAGCACCATGTAATCACATTTCCATGTAGATAGAATACTATATTAGTCGTGCTTCTACGATCAACTGGAACACCAGCCAGATTACTATCACAACATTCTTCAAGCATTGGTGTGTTGTTATGCCTGACATATACTAGTACATAATCCATAGTTCCTACTAGATACCTCAACACATATTTTAATGCTTGCTTGTGTTGTATTGTTAGTCTTTCCATAAATCTGCTAAGTACTCCAACTGAGTATGCAAGGTCTGGTCACGTATGTATCACATATTGTAGGCAACCTATTATACTTAAAAATTCAGTTGCATCGACCGGCTCTCCTGTCTCATCTTTGTCGAGTTTTAGCTTTGACTCCATGGGGTATTGACAAGGATTGCAATCTGTCATGCCTGTCTTCTCAAGGATTTTGTTTGTATAGGTTGGCTGCTTGATTGAAATATTATAGTTACTTTGTTTCACTTCCAAACTGAGGTAGTAAGTCAAAAATCCAAAATCGTTCATCTCAAACTGCTTCATCTTTCCTTCTTAAACTCTTTAATCTTTCGATCACACGTTCCTATAATAAGATCATCAACATATATGCCAAATATCAACATGCTTTCTTTTGTCTTTCTTGTATATAAAGCTGGATTTTACATGCATTTTTCAAAACCAAGGTTAATCAAAGAACTGTCTAGTTTCTTGTTCCAGGCTCTAGGCATCTGTTTCAGACGATACAAGGCCTTTAAGATTCGATATACCTTACTTTCTTGTCCCTTCATTTGAAAACCCTCCAGTTATAATGCATATACTTCCTTGGTAAGATCACCATTTGGAAATGCAGATTTGACGTCCATATAGTGTACTTCCCATCTAAGTTGAGCTGGGGCAGCGCTATTTATAGAGACACTATGCGAGCTTCTAGTGGTCGATGCAAACAGAACGATACTCCTTAGCACTATCCTGTCTTTCCAAGTATGTGGTCGGCTGGCCTGCCAAATCATCCTCCCCGGCCGGAGAAAACCCACCGTCGACTTTGAAGCCGCCTCCTCTACATAAACAATGACTTTGTGATGTATTACAACTAGCATTTCTTGCTTGCATGAAAATTTCCTTTAAATAGAAACAGTAGGGTCCTACTGGTATAATTGCATGAAAATTTCTTTTCTCCAGCAAATTGCAAGACCTCAATAGAAGGTGTGTTCGTAAATAGAGGGAAAAGGATACAGGAAAATGGGAGGTTTTAGAATTTAGAGAGGGGGTCATTTTTCTAATGAGTCATACCAGAGTAGTTAAAGATCGAATCAAAGTCGTGCATAATAAAAGAGGACGTGTGGGAGAGGAGGACCCAAACACATAAAACCCTAGCCGCCTTGGTTTTTTCTCCTCGCGCCAGCACGCAACTCTAGCGCCATGGCTGGTTTGGCCACTTCGGTGGCACTTCGCTCGCTGCTCGCCAACGCCCCAACGCGCCGCACGTCTGCTCGCCTGCCCTTCTGCCAGCGTCGCTAGCACACGCCTGCGCCTCATTCGCCGCACGAGGCGCTAGTACGCCACCACAATTTTTGCCACGTGGCCGATAGTTGTTGTTGGAAATAATCTTGCTGAATCCGTCTCAGAGACTATATCAAGTTGAGTCCGAGTAAGTTTAGAAATAAAAATTCATGTTTCAAAGTCGATTTCTGTAACCGACTCATTGTCAATGTTTAACTTATAAGTTGTATATAAATAGTGGAGAAAATCAAGCAAAAAGTGCAGCAATTTGAGCACAACCAAAGATTTCGTGTTACTGCATTGTCTCTGTTCGTAGCCATCGAAATCACTGTTTGGGCTGGAAGAAGTGGAGACATTCGGACCAATCCAATTGACGTGAAGAGAAGACATTCGAACCAATCCGATCAGTGTCGAAGACGTTTGCACCAGTCTAACCGACAACTTGCTTGCATTCAGAGCAGTCCAAAGGGAAACTTGCTTTACGACCATCACTCGTGGTTGTACGCAGAGCGATCGTTTTCAACACCTGGTATTAGAGCTCGGTGCCAATCGATTCGTAGAAAGAGCAGCATATGGCATGGAGTGGATCTTCATCGACAATGAAGGAAGAACCAAATTCCCTTGTGTTAACTTTCATCCCAGGAGAAAACACATACATCGCAAATAAACTGAGAACGCAGGAGAATTTCTGAATTTCTCTATTCTTTTATTTGCTCCCCCTTTTGTCTTGTTTTCTTTTTCTCTTACAAAACTGGCAACAAGCCGTCTCAATATATAGGCTAATAATATCCTACTAGCATACGTATTCGAACTTCAAGTTGGATACAACTTCAACTTGAGTTACACACGGAGACGAATTCTACTACGACTTGAACTCTAAATCAAGATTATTTCTAACAATATCCCCTTAATCTTGACTTTACATACTCTAGTTTTAGTCTCAATACATTATGAACTACCAGCCACGCCTCCACATGAAACGTTCTATATGTAAGCTACATGTAGGAACTCAACTTAGTTGGTACAGGTTCATCCGGATGCAAAAATTCTAAAACATTTAGGCAGTCGGTCTAACTATGATTACTAAACTCATACTTGACACAAAACGGTGACACATCTCCTCAACGTTCTGATTCCTTTTCACCTTGCTTGAGTTTGGACGGTGACACATCTTCTCTGTCTTGAGATGTAGTGCTTTGCTTCTCTGTCTTGTCTCTGACCAACGACCAAAGACCAGAGACACGAGGAAAACACTGAAAGCCTCCTTTTGCTTCGTACGAGGCACGATTGAGAATGTGCTTCGACTGAGATGACGCGCGCACGATGCCGTGTGCTGCTGCTTCAATCTGCTCAGGCTGCGTGCCTTTTCTGTCAAACAAGATGCACCGACCGCCGGAGATTGGGATTAAATCCTAGCTTTGATACCACTTGTTAACTTTGATCCCAGGAGAAAGCGCACACATCGCAAATAAACTGAGAGAACACAGGAGAATTTCTAAATTTCTCTATTCTCTTATTTGCTCCCCCCTTTTGTCTTGTTTTCTTTTTCTCTTATAAAACTGGCTACAAGCCTTCTCAATATATAGGCTAATAATCTCCTACTAGCATACGTATTCGGACTTCAAGTTGGACACAACTTCAACTTGAGTTACACACGGAGACGAATTCTACTACGACTTAAATTCTAAGTCAAAATTATTTTTAACACCTTCAATATCCTGCTCTCAACTCCGAGAACTACCTGGCATAGTCTACGAAAATGCAGGTGAATATACATGCCCAGGGGGTCTGGGACGTTGTAGCTGATATGGTTGATGCTAATGGAAAGGTCGATCCAAAAGGAAAGGCTAAGGAAGTCAACGTGAAGACCGATCAAACTACTTTAGCGCTCATCTACGCTGCCATACCCGACTCGATGCTCAGTCAACTTGTCAGAAAAGATATATCACGAGAAGTTTGGATTGCTCTTTGGATTATGCACGAAGGAGTGGATTGAGTAAAGAAGGTTCGACTACAAACTCTTTGAGGAGAATATGAGGTATTCCATATGGGTGAAACTCAGTCGGTAGATGAGTTTGCAGAAAAATTAACTGTTGTGGTCCATGAGACTTGATCTCTTAAAGGTACATTGGAGAAAACTATGGTGGTCGAGAAGTACTTGCATGTTCTACCTGAGAGTTTCATATCAGTGGTCGCAACTCTTCTATATTCAAATGATCTCCAAATCATGAAAATAGAAGAGATAACAGGATCTCTCAAGGCTCATGAGGGATTAGTTAAAGGGTGTAAGGCTAGAACTGATCAGGCATTGCTAGTGAAAAGTGAAGTGAAGGTTGAAAAGAAAACTTGGTAGAAATCAATCCAAGCCAAGGAGGAGGCTGAGGATCTAGCAATTGGCATGGTCATGATCGTGGTCCAGGTGACCGCGGTTTTGGTCGAGGGGGCCGTGGCTTTACTGCTGGTATTGGAGAGAAAGCAATACAAGGTGAGTTCTCTTACAACCGAGAAAAGCCAAAAATCAAATGCTTTATCTATGGAAAAGAAGGTCATTATGCTGCAGACTGTAGAAGTATATTAAGTGCTTGAGTGCCAAAAGTTTGGTTACTACTCTGCCGACTGCCAATACAAGAAGAAGAAGGAGGAGGCAAATTTGATTCAAGCCAAAACAGAGCAGGAGCCAGCACTTTTGCAGTCCATCTATGAAGAGAAAAGTGCACAACTTATGATGCTAACTGAAGAGCATGTACAGCCACAACTGCTGAAAGTTAGAGAAGAGATGGTGGAGTTAAATCTTTGGTATCTCGACAATGGTGCTTCAAATCACATGACTGGGCAGAGAGAAAAATTTAGTGAATTGAATGAAGGTTTTTGAGGCAAAGGTGAAAATTAGAGCTGGGTCAGTTGTTCATATAGAAGGAAAGGACACTATTTTATTGCAAAGCAAGAATGGAGAAGAAAAAGCATTAATAGATATCTATTATATACCATGATTATGTAGCAACATCATAAGTTGAGTTAGTTGATTGAAGAAGGATGCAGCATGTCACTAAGTGAACCATACTTGTTACTGCATAATCGCGAGGGACAGCTCCTGATGAAGGTAATGAGAACACCAAATCAGTTGTATAAGATTGAACTTAAGTCAGCCAAACTAGCTTGTTTCGATGCTAGGGTGGACAATACGGCATGGTTGCGGCATGGTTGACTTGATCATGTGAATTTTCACTTGTTAAAGCTAGTGATAGAGAAAAGGATGATTCATGGACTGCCGCCCATCAATCATCCATCTCAAGTATGTGAAGGCTGCATTATTGCCAAACAAACAAAACTCCCGTTCCCTCGGCAAGCACAATATGGAGCTACACAACCTCTAGAATTGCTTCATATTGATCTCTGTGGTCTTATTACCCCTGAGTCAAATGGAGGTAATAAATACTTTCTACTTCTTGTTGATGATTGTTCTAAAGTTATGTGGGTATACATGCTCAAAAGGAAATTAGAAGCCAAAGACATGTTTCAAAAGTTTGTGACACTAGTTGAAAAGGAGACTGATCACAAACTCAAGGCGGTGAGGTTTGATCGTGGGGGTGAATTCTTGGCACAAGAATTCGAATCAATCTATGAGATAAAAGGGATTAGAAGATACTTCACAGCTCCTTATAGTCCATAGCAGAACGGAGTAGTCGAGTGGAGAAATCGGTCGGTAATGAACATGGCAAGAAGTTTACTCAAGAGCAAACAACTACTGGGAAGATTTTGGGCTGAGGCTGTAAGACATGTTATGTATCTTCTCAATCGAGTACCCACAAAAGTTCTAGAAGGAAAGACACCGTATGAAACATTAAGTGGAAGAAAACCAAGTCTAGAACACTTGAGGGTGTTCGGTTGTTTGGCATACGCAAAGGTGCTCACTCATCTAAAGAAATTAGATGACAGATCAAAAGAAATTGATTTGTGGGAGTTGAGCCAGGAACCAAAGCTAGTCGGTTATACAGTCCACATGAAGATAAAATCGTAGTGAGTCGTGATGTGGTCTTTTGTGAAGCTAAAGCATGGGAGTGGGAGGCAAAGCAATAAGAAGAAAATAATCTACAGAAATGGATTTCCATCTTGGTTGAAGGAGAAAATAATAATGAAATGGATCAATTTCAAGAACCGGCTACACCCATGTCAAGTACATCTGCAAGTCCACAGGAGGCTGCAGAGGATGTTCCATCTTCCTCTCAAATTGAGGTAGAGACCCCACTAAGCAAAACACCTATTTTACGAAGTCTTGCTGAAATTTATGAGCAAACCGAGCCAATAGAGATGGAAGAACTTCAGCTGACAATAGTAGATGAACCTGTAAGTTTGCATCAAACATTCACCGAACATCATTGGAAGATTACTATGCAAACTGAACTGGATTCAATAGAAGAAAATAAAACTTGGCTATTGACTGATCTGTCTCATAACCATAAAGATATAGGACTAAAGTGGATTTTTAAGGTGAAAAAAAGATAGAGAAGGGAACTTTGTTCGTAATAAGGCAAGACTTGTAGCAAAAGACTATGTTCATAAGAAAGGCATCGACTATGAAGAGGTATTTGCACTGGTTATAAGGTTAGAAATAGTTAGATTGCATTTTGATGAAAGTGTATTTCGTTATTTTTGTTGTAGAGGTGTAATATCAGGATCTGACAATGACAGCGACAACCAAAAGTCGATTCCGCCTCCCCCTCTTAAACACCCTTGCATATCCTACAGAACACCCATGCTAGGTGCCCTCATTTGTTTCCACACCCGCCACCAGGTGTGTTCAAACTACCTTGTATTTGGTTGCATGTGCCAGGTTTTCCCCAGCACCTATTGTATATTTTTGTGCACGTTATATGTAAGTACTATCTAGTGCACTCCAGCTATCCCAATAGGGTAGGCTATCTCACGCCGTACCAGAACACACGATACCATGTATTTGAGTTTGCTTCAGGTATGGGCCCACCACTCTTCGTTGCACAATGTTATTGAGCGATCCTTTGGTGTCTAGAAGACAAAGTGGCACATACTAAACAACATAACTACATACCCACTGCGGAGGCAGACACGGCCATATCTACCATGATGGATCTTCACAACTTCATAATCGATCATGCTGCAGGTGATTGAGATTTCAAGAATCCCATTCTAGGCCACGGGTTTTTGAGCAGTGAGCCAGACATTTATCCATAAGCCATCAATCCAAAAAAAAGGTTACAATTTTAGCCATAAGCCATAAACCACAACCATAAGTCATAAGCCACAACAAAAAATGGTCCCAAAAGCAACCCATTTGGCAGGGCTTATGGCTTATGGGGCATGAAGCCCGAGCCAAAAGCTAGCCAATAAGCCCTCCAGAATGCGGCCTTGGCATTTGCCATGACAAGCTTGGTCAGAACCTCCACAATTCTCAAGGCCATGGGAGGGTGTCTCACCCTTTCTGCTGTTAAGTGGTCTTGTATCAGTTGCCATAAAAAACATCCAATGTGCTGCTCAAATCTGTAACTGTATATACAACAATGATTAGCGGATGAACATAAGTAGCTCAAGAAACACACAAGCATTATTAACACTATAGGATCGTATGGCGCAATTAAGGGGGGTGAATGATTGCCTTCACTTCTTGGTACCTAAAATCAAATTTCAAATCACAAGAAAAACAATCTAACTTACAGACATGGAATTTGATCGCAAGACACTCCGCTCGACCGCCCGCTTGACTGTGCACAGGCTCAATGAAGGTTACAACAGCTCAGCGTTGCTTTGCAATAGATTGTATGTAGTCGAAACCTTCTGCCGCTTGACTACTCCGTCCGTTTGAACACTTTCCCCTTTTCTCGTAGTCAAAGTCTCCCACTGCTCAAAAGCTCTAACCACTCGAACACTTTGATCGCTTGATCTAGAACAAGCCAAAGACAACACCGTTCTCTGATCGGTTGGATTGAACTAACGACTAAACACACCGGTGAGCCCGTATGCGTTAGCACACCGACGAGGACACAGAAAAATGATGCTCAGAAAACACATAGCTAACACCGACTAACTTTTCTTGGAATTGATCTGATCTATTACTTTTGGATCATGTTTTTGGCTACAAAGTGTCCTCACGGCGCCCCTAAAAATCCTAGCACAAAAAGCCTCCAAAGCCACGACTAAACCC
This sequence comes from Dendrocalamus sinicus, assembly GCA_036346575.1. Taxonomy (NCBI): domain Eukaryota; kingdom Viridiplantae; phylum Streptophyta; class Magnoliopsida; order Poales; family Poaceae; genus Dendrocalamus; species Dendrocalamus sinicus. The sequence goes on along the minus strand of CM070659.1, from coordinate 28,041,072 downwards.
TTAGCCTCTCCCCTGCTTTTATATGCTAGAGTCCTAAACCGTGTCCTTATCAAACTGGACACGCAATCCTATCTCTTCCTCAAATCAAGGGATCCGAACCCTTTCAAACACAGGTTTTCCAATATCTCTAATCCTTCCCATTACAGACTCCTTCCATAATATGTCCAATCTCACCACGTGATGAAGTCTACAGGATAGCACCTCTTGTATCTTCATCACGTGTCGAAGCATCTGCGACAGCACCTCCCGTATCTCCTCCACACATCATCATTGCTTGTGTCGAAGCCTCCTGGACTGCACCGCCCATAGCTTTTTCACGAATCACTACGTTTGACCTCCACGTGCTCCAGCATGAGCCCGACCACCTCGCGTGATATCCTCAACCGCTTGGACCTTAGACTTCCCCATCCTACTCCCGGTCCTCCTCGTCACCGACCATGACTGTCTTCACGCCACCCTGCACATGCAAAGATCAAAGAATATTTTCCCATCACAAGTTCGCCACAACCTAACCGACATAGCACACACATTTTGAACACACCTTTGTTTATCCATAGACAAGAACCAATCACAAACACCAACTAGGTCATCCATGACCACAAATTTCGTCGCTTTCCAAAACACCAACTTCTGACCACTCATTACGACTGGTTACAATTGCTATGCAAGGCTGGTTGCTAGCACATTGAGAACTCAAACACAAGTACTCTGGAAAACACCATCGCTCAAAACGCTCGGGAATAACAAGTATCGCTACCGACCGCAAATCCATCGAGTATTGACCACTAAGTACCGATCACTACCTCAAAACTTAGATAACCGATTGCTGACCATGATCGTGAAAACCACGACTATCGAATACCAAGTCCTTCTGACTACTGAGACCCACGACTATCTAACCACTGAGTACTTCTATCTTCCGAGTATCGAAACCTTCAAATACAGTTCATTGATTACTGACCATCATGCACCAGCCAGTCACACCACTGGCCTAACATGAGTACTCAAAGTACTCGAGGATAGCAAGAGTTAAAGCACTCATACTGACCATAAAGTCTACGAGTACAGACTGTGAAGCATACGGCAACCGATCACAAAGTCTGTGAATTTTGACCGTAATGTCTACGATTTCCGATCACAAAGTCTAAGACCACCGACCAGTAAAGTCTACGACTATTGACCAGTAACATCTACGACTACTGATCATAAAGTCTTTGACTATCAAGTACCGACCAATAAAATCCTCGACCATCGAGTATCGACCAATAAAGTCGACGAGTATCGAGTACGACCAGAAAGTCTATGACTATCGAGTACCGACCAGTAAAATCCATGACCATCGAGTATCAGGGGCGGACCCAGGGCCCGGCGACCCTGGGCCCCTGCCCGGGCTCATCTCTGTTTGTTATCTTTCAGGCGTGTTATTTCTGTTTGTTTGATGTACTTTAGAGTTTAGGCGGAATGCTAATTTGACTGACCATCTACGTTCCAAACAAACAATCGCTAATCTTGCTTGGTGCGATTGGCGAATGAGGCTCGATTTCTTGCTTCATTGTTTGGAGCTTGATTGTGATCCTACTTAATTAATGATATTTGCTCTTGGTCCAAAAAAGAATCATCTGGATGCATGCCACTTGCTAGTGTGTTGTTTCGATTTGATTGCATTTTATGTCTAATATACATGCACAAATATCTTGTTCGACGTGGCATACGTAATGGTCGATGCTAGGTGTTTTTTTAATGAGAAATGGCTAGTAGAATTTTCTAAATTATAGTCGATGCTAGGTGTTTTTTTTGAGTGACTATTGCACAGGCAACTGAATTTTTTTATCTTCCAGTCACCTAAAAATACTATGAATCACCTTAAGTTACAGGTGTTTGTTTTGGAGGGGGCTGTAATTTTAGTTGATTGAGAGTGTAATTTTAGGTGACTAAAAGATAAAAAGATTTCCCGGCCTGTAGGGCGACCCTGGGAAGCGCCGTGGCAATATTTTGCTTGTGAACATGTGCTACGATATGATTCTAGTTAAAACTAATGTGGTTGTTATATTTTGCTTGTATTATGATCTATATTTCTGAGCGCTTGTTATTTAGACTCTGTTTTTCGCCCAGGCTCGTCAAATTCTCTGGGTCCGCCACTGTCGAGTATCGACTAGTAAAGTCTATGACTATCGACCAGTACTATAGATACGACCATATTAAGGCACTGTAGTTACGACCATCGAAAAGTACTGTAGTTACGAGCAGTTTGCTGGTCAAGATCAAAGCTTATCGATTACCTGGCATGGTCATTCTACCGTGGTCGAAAAGGCTGTAGTCGAAGGCTGTTGTGGTCGAAGCCGGACTTGGTCGTAGTCAAACATGGTCAAGATCAACGTGGTCGAAGTCTAAATTAGTTGGTCTAAATAGTAGAAGTAGATCATCAGTTAAGAGCTTTAATTAGAAGCATGTCCGAATGTTTTTTTGTGGCCATTTTAGTCGGTACTTGGCCAGTCAAATATTTGCACTTATTTTTCCTCTGTTCACTGGTTTCGGCTGTCTCCATTTCTAATTTGTGTTCAGCTGCAGCACTCTGTGTTGTGAGCTTTTGTTGGCTTCTGTCCTTTCTAAAAGCCTTCGAGTTTGATTCTTTCTCTATTTTTGTGTTTCTGCCGACAGTTTTCCTGGTGGCCATATTTTTCGGCAGAGCTTCAGTTTGTGCCTCCTTTGAATCAGCTGATCTGCTTTCTTGTATTTTTGCTTTCTCATCTAGCTTTTTCTTTGCCAGTGCAGTAATCTTTCAGCTACAGTAAACTACAGTCTTTTGTGTTAAGCTTTGCGGCTGTCTGCTTCTTGTTATTATCGTGGTTGCTGATTTGTCTTTGAAAGCATTTATTCTCCTTCTTCATAGCTTTTATAGCTACTGGAGAGTTGAGAATTTTTGGGAATTCTTTGGGGGTGATTTTAAAAGGCACCATTCACCCCCCTCTGTTGCCATTTCCGATCCAACAAAAACATGTACTAAAAAGAAGAGGTAGGTTTCTCTCCATAATAGTAGAATCTAATTGAAGACTTCGCGATGCACATGTCCACTAGCTCCTCCATGAATGTATTCCATATTTTATTGAACAAGTGTTGCCTGCCTATTCTGACTACAGATTCATGATCGAGCTCATGTCTGTATTTTGTGGGAGGATAAGCATTAAGTAAATAATAACATGATTAAGAAATGATTGTCAGTACAAATGTTAGGGCAATTCAATAAGAGTGAAACCGAATAATAGAAGTAATGCATGTTACATTATTAGCTATATGAACTGGAAAATGGGACGACAGATGTTATCTTTGTGGCAATTCCTCTTTGAATATACCAGTGATGGCAGCAAAACATGCATATGTTCCCATTATACTCAGTCTACTACAACAGACCTGAAGTGTATATATGTACACACTTTATGTAGTTACTATCTATACTACTTTCTTCAACCGAATATAATCCACAACTAGAAATGAATTGGTACTATAAATATGTCATTTTAGCAGAGAAGGAATTGGTGCTACGAGATGCAGAGAGCATGTCAAACAAGCAAGCATCTGTTGTCCACAACATAAGTTCTCCACAACTTGACTGACATAAGCACACACATTTGGAACACACCCTTGTTTATCCATAGACAAGAACGAAACCATCCAGAGACAAGAACCAAACCATCACAAACACCAATCAGGTTGTCCACGACCACAAATTCCATCGCTTTCCAAAACACCAACTTCAGACCACTCATTACGACTGGTTACAATTGCTATACAAGATTGGTCGCTAGCACATCGAGTACTCAAACACAAATACTCGGGAAAATACCATCGCTCAAAACACTCAAGAATAACAAGTATCGCTACCGACCATAAATCCATCGAGTATTGACCATTGAGTACCGATCGCTACCACAAAACTCAGATAATTGATTGCTGACCATGATCGTGAAAACCATGACTATCGAGTACCAAGTCCTTCTGACTACCGAGACCCACGACTATCTAACCACCGAGTACTTCTATCTTCTGAGTACCGAAACCTTCGAGTACAATTCACCGATTACCGACAATCATGCACCAGCCAGTCACATCACTAGCCTAATATGAGTAATCAAAGTACTCGAAGATAGGAAGAGTTAAAGCACTTGTACCGACCATAAAGTCTACGAGTATAGACTGTGAAGCATACGACAACCGATCACAAAGTCTTTGACTTTCGACCGTAATGTCTATGACTTCCGATCACAAAGTCTAAGACCACCGACCAGTAAAATCTACAACTATTGACCAGTAACATCTACGACTATTGATTATAAAGTCTTTGACTATCAAGTACCAACCAATAAAATCCTTGACCATCGAGTATCAACTAATAAAGTCGACGAGTATCGAGTATGACCAGAAAAGTCTATGACTATCGAGTACCGACCAGTAAAATCCATGACCATCGAGTATCGACTAGTAAAGTCTACAACTATCGATCAGTATTGTTGATACGACCATATATAAGGCACTGTAGCTACGACTATCGAAAAGTATTGTAGCTACGACTAGTTCACTGGTCGAGATTAAGGCTTACCGATTACCTAACGTGGTCGTTCTGCTGTGGTCGAAAAGACCGTAGTTAAAGGCTGCCATGGTCGAAGCCGAACGTGGTCGTAGTTGAACATGGTCGAAGTCTGACGTGGTTGAAATCTGGCATGGTCGAAGTCTATAGTGCTCAACCTACCATGGTTGAAATGCTGTGGTTGACATATGCTTATCAGACCTCCCAACTCGAAGCCATTCGGACTACCGACTTCCGTGTGTGGTTGAAGTCAGCCGTTCAGACCGCTCAATACAAAGCGGTTAGACCGTTAAACTTGAGATGCATTTTTAACAAACGTGCATCAACCGAAAGTTTCTCATACACAAATTCCAATAAAACTCAAATATCAATATTCATTGTAATTCAAATACATAACCACTGCATGGGTGCCAAGTCTCACTAAGCAAACAAGCAGACCTACCTGAACCACGTGTTGTAATAAACACGCCCATCGCAGAACAGTTGATGCATCAAAATTACAAGCTGCAACCCTGGGCCTGGGATTACACTCGCCTAGGTACTACCGAATGGCTGTTACTTGTTACCATAGCCCGCACAATCGCGTCAACCACCCTTGCTGCACAATCTCCTTAAAACCCTTCCAAAACCCCACCTCTCTGACATTTACCAACAACGTTGCTGCACAATCCCATAAAACCCTTCCAAAACCTCACATCACGGTTCTTACCAAGCCAACTGCAGCATCACCCAACAATAATTCTTTGCATAGCTTCCTCATGAATCAAATCCAATACCCAACACCACCCAACCCCCATCCCCCATCCCCTAACTTTACAACCTCCCAACCAAAAAAATAGCCCAACTACTGGCTACAGCTACCTCGCATTTCGGAACTAAAGGCCAGCAAAAACGACCACAAAATCACCGGCGGGAACATCCGAATCGCCCTGGGGCCTATTCATATAGATTTTTGGCTGTTAGTTTTAGCTTTGGCTTATAAATAGTAATAGTTTGTAGAGAAATTTATAGGGAGACACTTACACATAATTTTGCCCGATATAAATGAAGTCGTTGCAGTGTGTTTTCAATCAACTAGTAGATCCCATTTTGAAAACACACTCTATTTGAAAACTACATACTGTAAAAAAGTCATTTACTGGAAAAAAAAATTTTATAAGTCAATATGAACAGGGCTAGAAATCAAGCAAACCCTAATAGGCTCATATCCAAAAAAAGATGACACACTACTAATTCTCAACGACAGAAATGATGAAACCACATCAGAAATCGAAGAATTCCACATGAAATCAGTAGAGGAAACGTGGGAGCGGCAGGGATTAGCGGATGGCTATACCTTGAGACGATAGCTCTGGGGCTGCCTGCCTCTTGCAGGATTTGGGTTTTGGACGGGATTACTCCTTCGCTTGCCCTTTTGCTCGTGACTGCTCGGTGCTCTACCCTCGATTGGTCTTCTATTAAGCTCTGATTTATGATTTATGATTTCTGATTTAAAATTTTAAATTCTTACTGTTTACAAGAGTGAGTACGAAGAAAGACAATTGGTCGATATATTTGAAGTCGATACAATATCTATTTTAATCAACTTATAGACGCTGTCCTGAAAAGACAATGCTTTTGAAAGCTAGTTATTGCAGCATAAACCATAAGTAATATGTCAGAAACTAAAAAGAACGACCCCATTGGTTTCTGCTTAGAAAAGCTAAAAGCCATTATGAATACCCGATTTCTCGAAGCGGCTTCTCCATTCCTTCCGCTATCGTCTCGCTCTGAGTATAAGTTAGGGGTTCACGGATGTATCATGCACCCTATTTCTCTCACTCCCATCACACGCACGTATCTCACTCACTTTTTTCATTGCTCATCTCCTCCTTCTAAAAATCATTTTTTTCAATTACTACTATTTATTTTTAGTCAAAAGGCATAAGCAACAAACATCAGCTATAGGGCCTGTTCTTTTCAACTTCTAAAAACTGCTTTTCGGCTTTTCTACAGTAAATAGCTTTTAAACAGAGTATTTTTTTCAAGATAAGGTCTACTAGTTAATTATAGTGCATACTTTACTGATTTCATTTATATCGGCAAAAACCGCACGTGAGTTTTTATTACTCTGTAATCTCTTGTACAAATAGCCTAAAAGTCATAAGCCACAACCAAAAATTATAAACTATAGCAAAAAAGAACAGATCTATAAACAAAAGAGAATAAGAATAATATGCCCCGCTATATTTCTCCTGGGCCATCAGTTACTCCACACGCGTTCTGCGGAATCAAGACGCAGCAGCTTCTCTGTCTCGATCGTCGTGCGCCCGGCCTCGCGCCAACTTCCTCAACATTCTCTCTTGTACATCATACCCTTCTTATTCCCCGGGGATTCCCCGCCGAAGGAGCCAGCCACGTCGCCATTTTTCTTCCGCGCGCGCCGCGTGTCTGGCCAAATTTTAGTACGGTCAGGAGACTTTTTTTGCGAAAAAGTCCCCGCGTTTTTCCGAAATTACGTAAAGATCCTTAATCCTCGCGAAAAGGTCCCTATCAGTTTTTTAAAACATTTTTTAAATACCCCTCCAGTATACTTTGCATGATAACGCCTCGCGGTTTTCTAAATTACGTACGGGTCCTCGTTTAGTTACGTACAGATCCTCAATTTTTTACGAAAAAGACCTTCGACTTTTTTGAAAATACACATGTGCCCTTGATTTTTTTTAAAAAAACTCCTCACGAATCATCGCCTCTTTTACTTCGGTACACACGATGGCTGACGCGGTGTGGCGCCGTGCCTATAAGGCTAGTTCATTTTACGAGCCTTCGATTAGTTAATTTCCGTTTGCCCTGTCTGTCAAGGCTTGAAGCATGATTGCCATTACTGCATGACACAGTCTCGTGATGCGACTCCTAGGAAGGAAACAGGGAAAAAACAAGCGGCTTTGCGAGGATAAGCGCGCACTGTGAAACGCCTGTTCCAAGTAAGTACCCACCGGTCTCCATTAATTTACCCATTAGCCCAACGTGAAGTAACCAGGCTTTAAAAGAATAAAAGCAGAAATCAGCATGATCGTAGAAAGTAACCTGACTTTCTACGATAATCAATTTTTAAACAACGTTTTTAGGTTATGCTCTACAATTAATTTATAGTAGATATTATCTTAATTCATCTATATTATCTAAAATCATGCATAACTATCTCTTCATATTCTCTTATAAATAGTAAGAATACAAAATTTTAACCTTGAGTCATGAAACACAGATAAAAAGAACCCTCGAAGAAGTCTAATGTGTGTGCCGTGCTGTTGCTTACTTGGCCCCTACCTCGTTTGGATTTGCGTGTCCATGGATGGATGCGATGTTTTTTCCAGTTTGGGAGAGCTTCACCACTGAAAACGTGGATCTGGAGCAGCAGCTCCACCGTGGATATAGGATCCCACCATGTAGTGTTTGACTTATAAAGCAACTCCAGATCCACGAAATTGAGGTTTTGGTGGGAATGACCACTTTTAGTGGGATGGGGTGTGTAACCAGTGGCATTGGTAGGTAATTACCACCCAACTCCACGGTGGAGCACCCCTTGAGGAGCTCCATAAAATCCATGAATCTGACCCTCAGATCCAGGATTTTGGTGGATCCAGATTTCGTGGAGCTGGAGCGTTTGGGTAAAATTTCGTGGAGTAGAGCTGTTTTTCGTGGATCTCGAGCTGGTGGAGCTCTCCCAAACAGGCTCTTACCAGGCAGGCACGGGTGCGGCTCTGGTGCTGTGCCCCTGCACTTAGCGCATGCAGGGGTGCCCCCAAGAGCCGCCACGTGTCCCCAAAATTTCACAAAACTCCCGAAAAATTCTACAAAAATACTTTAAAATCCAAAAAATTGTAAAAAGTACTTTTTGTAAAAATACTTTTATTAAAAAGTATTTTTAAGTACTTAAAAAATACTTTTTAATAAAAGTAGTAATAAAGTATAAATAAATAAAAATTAAGTACTTACAAAAAATACTTTTTATACTAAAAAAGTACTTTTTACAATTTTTAGATTTTAAAGTATTTTTTTAGAATTTTTTGGAAGTTTTTTTGACATTTTGGGGACACGTGGCGGCTCCTGGGGGCACCCCTGCACGCGCTAGTGCAGGGGGCATAGCACCAGAGCCGCACCCGACAGGCACTAGCTTTGTGGCCTGGGAATAAAGGCACTTTGAGGTGGTGATCATTTGGGTTTTTTTGGTGACTTATGACTGAAAAGCACTGTAGTTGACTGAAAAAACACTGTAGCTGACAGAGGCTTATTTAGCATAATTAAATTTAAAAAATATAAAAAATATGTTAGCCCATTATGTATAATACAAATAAATACGGGAAAAAAGAACTGGCAAAAAAACTCAACAAAAAGCCCAAAATTCAGAAAAAGACGAAAGTTATGAATAGTAAAAAATAAGCCGGAAATCAGAAGCTGAAGCCGAAACGAAGCCTGAAGAAGCAAAGATTCCATACAAATTTCGGAGAAATCTAAGGGGGTGTTTGGGACTGCTCCGCTCCACCAACTCCACCATGGAGCAGCTCCACTGTGGAGTTTGTGGAGCAGGTGGTACTGTTTGGTACACAGTCTAGCTCCAGCTTCAGGAATGGGTTGTTTCCCTACAAATGGTCTATTATACCCCTGATTGACGTTTGTGGTATGTTTTGATGTCTGCGGAGCATATATAAGTGAATATTTTTATTGCCAAATGAAATCCGATGTAAAATATAAGAAATTGCACTTAATTTTTCCGAGAAAAACAAAAAACAAATATTTTGGTTAAATAATTCCATCCTTTTGTCCCATAAATTGCAACGTGAATGATTGAAAATTAAACAAAGGCCATTATTCGAATACAAATAATTGTCCATAGATAACCAAAACAACTACGAATCGAAATGTTCCAATAATTCTAGCTCCAAGCAAGAGAAAGAGCGGTGGCCAACTCATCACGGAATGCATCCATAGTAGGAGCGCTGAGTTCTGTAGTAGACCTATTTGATGGGGCTACATATTTGTTATACCTTTCCGGGATTGTTGGGACAAAATTTGGATCGCGATCGAAACGAGCAAAATCCAAGTCGTGACCATCATGCTCACGAATGAAGTTATGAAGTACCATAGTAGCCACAACAATCATTTTTTGCTTGAACATCGGGTACGGAGGCATCTTGTAGAGAATTTGCCACTTCATTTTGAGAACTCCAAATGATCTCTCAATAACATTACGGATAGAAGAGTGAATGCGATTGAACCTTTCCTTAGGAGTATTCGGTTCCGTTCCTCTATGCCACTCGGGCATATGATACCTCTCACCCTTATAAGGACAAAGATAGCCAGGACGATTAGGATATCCCGCATCGACAACATAATATTTGCCTATAAATTCAAGAGATAATATTAGTTTGCAATTGTAAGCATCTCAAGTGCATATTTCAATAAACAATATATTCATATCAATATTACCTTTGGGAGGATGTGGAAAGAATTTTTTGTCCACTCTTATCGCATTGTACAATACACTAGTATCATGCATAGATCCTGGTTGCCCCGTCGACACATAAGTGAACCTCATGTCAAAGTCACAAACTGCTAGAACATTTTGAGTAGGTATCCCAGATTTCCCAATATATCTCACTTGCTCTTCAGCTGACAAAGCAACTCGAATATGTGTGCCATCAAGAGCACCAATGCAATCTTTGAAGTATGGATATGCTCTACGGTCATATCGATCCTCTCATGAACAGTTGGGAAGTTGGGGTTCTTTGGTCTAATAAAATCTTTAGCCATAGCCATCAAGGAATTGAGGACCTCATCAAATTTCCTACTTATGGTTTCACCAGAGTGTTTGAATCGGTTTTGTCCTCTTCTATTAGACTCATTTCCAGAACATATAAACAAGAATATTCCCAACATCTCATAAGTGTTCATATGTAGGGATGGTTTGAGACCGTATCTTCCAACCAATAAATCATGAAGGTTGTAGAACATTTTCGTGCTCATTCAAGTCGTGAATGGCACTCACGTGTGTGTTCAGTGTCTCTATCAACCACCCCATACCACTAAGGTTTGATGTCCTAGGTGGGTTTTTGTTAATGTATGAATCCACATATGTTTGAGCAATTTTAGCACCACACATGACAAAATTGAGAAATGCAATGCTCTCAATGTCAGAGTCATCACTATCACTGTCACTTTCATATATCTGCATAGATGTAGAAAAAATCAGTTTGCATAATGACAAAAAATATTTATAATTGAACATACAGTTGTGCATACACATTCCAAATCAGCATACGTGAAGAAAAAAAATACATGTAGCCAAATGAAAATGTAGCACACAGATATAGAAAATGTCATATAGATAGCAAAATAAATATTCCAAATGGCTAACATAGAGCCAAATAAACAATCCAAATTGCGACATAGAGCCAAATGAAATAATCTAGTTTCCGTACTTATCGTTGTGCCTCTTCCTAAGCCAATTGAACCTAATCTCTCTAGTAGGAAGGGTCATGAACATCTCCCTAGCATCCTTCTTCACAAACAACTGAGTCGCTATGTCATGCTCATCGGAACCATACTCCGCACCACAATCTATAACAAGCTCCATGACTTCCTTGACCGATACCCCCTCTTGCTTCTTGGATATAAAAGTAGCAACAGTATCAGACATCTTTGTGATTGCTTCTTGAATAACAAGTGCAGTGCTTGACTTAGCCTTTTTTTTTTCAGGTCAACAGCAACACGAGGCCATTTTGCTGTAGGTGCAACCTCCTGGATGTCGTCCTCCTCTCCAACATTGTGTGCATCAATAGGTTCACTACGGAAGTCGTCCCCTCCACCTCCGTTTTCATTGTCCACATCAAAAGGTGGTTCTTGTGAATCAGGAATAATTGGATTGTCACTCATAGGATTCCAATGATCCGCTTCCTCATTTGTGATGTCTCTAAACATATCACTAAGCAAATCCTCATTTTGGAGAGCCTTTTTCCTAAACTTTCCACTCCCTGGAATTTCCTGCACAGATATATACAACATACATCAGTACATCAACCTTTGCAAAAATAGAGATGTGACGGATTGCAAAAATTATATAGCACTCACAGCTTTGGTCTTCTTCCACCACTCCGTATCCATTGAAATTGTCCCACGCGCATGGTTCCAACCTGTGCCTGTTTGCCTCCTCTTCAATTTTTGCCAAGTAGTGAAATCATTCTTTAACTTATCCCACTTGTTCTTTATTTGCGTCTTTGACAACTTGATTCCGGTAAGCTGAAAAAACCTATCGGATACCTCGGTATAACCTACACAGTTCAAATGCGTGTTTGGACGATTCCCCTTCCTAACTTGTTCCGCCATCAACTCACAAGCTATTGTCACATTTGAATCAGTCCATTCCATTTGATCACCCTGACCATATATTACAATAATATGTTCAAGCATTGAAGACAATCTAGTGTGACAATATAACAGAAATGAATTATAGTGAGCATACAAGTTTCTCATGTTTACCAATTTTTGCCACTGATCAGACAGTATACTAAGCAATCGTATAGTTCCAGCCAATATAACACAAAGCTACAACAAAACACTAGTGTGAGTACTACCTGCATGTTCTATAACCAAGATCTGCACATTTCCTTTCTCCCCCATTTATTCACTAGCATTGCCTTTTTCACCTATTGGCACACTTGTGGGGAATTGCCTTTTTCACTTCTTTTGCAGCCCTCAGCAAGAGCACATGGTAGCATACACTACTAGTGTAACCCAGTGTGGTCCAACTTCATGTTCTAGTGATCAAAGTCTAGACCCTGCAACTTGTGGCTGTGCCTATCCTTATATGGGTAAGATGGTCTTCAGGTCGCCATTGTTTGCAGACTTGAGCAACAGTGCGAATTTTCAATCAACAATCAACAATAACAATCAACACAAGGATTGTATTTTCTGAATATATGCAAGGATTGTACAATCAACAATCAACAGTCACAAGTGTGCAATCAACAAATAACAATCAACACAAGCAATCAATACCTGCTCGTCCTTCTTCTTTGCTAGTGGTGCCCGCTTCCTTCCAGTGGCCACCGTAGCACTTGGCCGGCGCGGCGGCGCCACCGCCTCGGTGCCACGGCGCGGTGCCTTGGCCACCGTGGCCATGCCGCCGGGCGGTGCTCGCCACCGCCGGCCAAGCCATGACCAGGCAAGCCAAGACGCGGCCCTGGCGCCGCGCCGTAGGAGGCCGGCGGCGGCGTCGCGCCGTAGAAGGCCGGCGGCGGCACAGCTTGAGGGGGACGAGAGAGGCCAACTCTGGGCGTCGGTGTCGAGGTAGGACGCCCGGAGTTGGGGAAGAAGTGCTGCCCAAACACGATGTCATCTGGAATATGGCCGTCTAGGGCATCCGATCCATCCATCACGGCGCCGGCGGCCTGGCCCTGGTACGGGAAGAGGAGCGGCGGGCGGAGAAGAGGGGCGCGGCGGAGAAGGGAGCGCGGGCGTACGGAAGAGGAGCGCGGCAGCGGCGGAGAAGCGGGCGGCGGCGGAGAAGGGAGCGGGCGGGCAGACAGAAGAGGAGCGGCGGGCGGCGGGCGGAGAAGAGGGGCGGCGGGCGGAGAAGGGGAGCGGCGGGCGGTACGGGAAGAGGAGCGGCGGGCGGAGAAGAGGGGCGGCGGGCGGAGAAGGGGAGCGGCGGGCGGAGAAGGAAGCGCCGCTTCGTACGCGTACGGGTGAGTGGAACAGATGGAAAAAGTGAACGGGTATAGGTCGAGTGGCAAGGTGGGTAATTACCCCTCAACTCCATGTGAAAATACAAAACTCCAAAAACTGGAGTACCCTTTGAGGTGCTTGTAAAAAATATGGAGTTGGCCCTCAACTCCACCTTTTTCTTGGAGTGGAGTTCCTGGAGTTGGAGGTGTTTGACAACGCAAAGTTGGAACGGAACTACAAAATTGGGAGCGGAGCAGTCCCAAACACCCCCTAACATATGTATGCCTAAGGCGCAAATCATACGGTTGAATCGAGCAGCATAGACTACGAATCGAGCAGCATAGACTACGGATCTTAATTACTGCGACGACGACCTTTCTTCCAGGCATTAACTGTCCATAGTCGATGGCTTAACGTCCATTTTCATGTCTCTGTCTCTGCTCTAAAGGGTTTATGGTTTTCTATGTATAATGTGGCAGAAAAATACTACAGCGTCCGTTAGTTTTTTTAAATAAAAAGTAAGAAATTCAAAAAATTGATAATCAAGATGGCGAGAATGGCTATGTAGGAATTTAGTAGATATATTTATTAAGATCAAATCTACTAGAATTTAATATGTGTGTATATATATATATATATATATATATATATATATATATATATAATCTGGATACAACATATGGTGAAATAGCTGGGTTTGTTTTGTCAGATCAGCTCTGCAGATCGTTGGCCCACATGATCATATTGAAATAATGAAATTGATCTCATAAACAATCTGATTATGACACATGACTCATATATATGTGCCAGAAACTAATATATTTTAGATTTATTAAACGGGTGTATCTAATCGTGATAGGCGACATGGTTCAGGAGTCTTACAGTGTACCAAAAAATAGGTAGATCACTTTGTAACATATAAAAGTGGAATCTACAAATAGATTTCTATCCTTTATCCTCATAATATAATTATGAGCGATATAAAAAAGATAAAGGAATAAAAGATAGTAAAAAACCTCTACATAATCAACTAGGTTTTTTTTAAAAAAAATCCCATATATCCGAGTACGGTTCGTGGCTTCGTCCCTTCCATCACGCGCGCCGTGAAGGAAAAGCCAGAGCCGACCCTCTCCTCGATCAGCACGTGGAAAGTAGCCCTGACTAGGGGTGAAAACGGGTCGGGTTAATCCCGACCGATCCGGCACCGAATCCGATTGGTACCGAATCCGACTAGTACCGAATCCGGAGAAAAAATATGGGTTAGGATATGGTAACAACAATATCCGTCCGAATCCGAATATCCGTCCGAATCCGATACATCTTCAAGTTTGATTTCAGGTTAGTGCTACTATTTGACGTTTCATTTTCTTTTGCAATGGTAAAATAAAATCTTCCACATCACTATTAAATAGTAACATCAAGTCGGTCGTCCTACTCCATTTACTGCACTATATGCATTCCTTACAAACAAGTAGGGGTGCAAACGAAATGGGTTAATCCCGACCGATCCGACACCGAATCCGATTGGTACCGAATCCGGAGAAAAAATATGGGTAGGATATGGTAACAGCAATATCCGTCCGAATCCGACCCGTTTTCACCCCTAGCCCTGACGTTCACACGCGTTCTACGAAATCAGTAGATGGGTGAAAAAAGGCTGTAACGGATAGAGATTTATTTAGTATAATTAAATCTAAAAAAATTAAAAAATATATTAGACCATTACGTATAATACAAACACATAGGGAAAAAAGAACCGACAACAAAGCTCAACAAAAAGCCAAAAGTTCAGAAAAAAGATGAAATTTATAAATAGGAAAAAATAAACCGAAAGTCAGAAACTGAAGCCCAAATAATCACTGTGCAAGACGCAGCAGCTTCTCTCTCTCGATCGTCGTGCGCCCGGTCTTGCGCCAACTTCCTCGGTCCTCGGTCAAGATGTGCACAGCGTTCTCTCTCGGTCGCGCGCGAGAAGGAAAATTTTCACGGTCGTGCTGCAAGTTGTTGGTCGAGGAGATTTGTAAGAGCAAGTACAATAGTATAGCCAACTAATGGCTATAACACTTGTCCATTTCATCTATAGTCGTCAAAAAAATAGTTCATACAATAAGGTAGCTATTACAATAACTATTTGGCCCCACGTGTAAGAGAGTGAAATGCATATTTTTACGTGCTATAGCTAGCTGTAATTTAGTAGCCAGCTTCTTTCTCTCTCTTCTTTTCTCTCTCTGCCATATAAGATTTGGTTGATATTATATTTACTATAGTGTGCTGACTAAACCTTATTGTACCTGCTCTAAGCATATCAACTTGTGTTGACGTGATTGACGTGATTGGTCCAGAAGATTTGTAAGCGATCACACCATCACCACATCAACGCGTCATCACCATGCGCTGACGTGATTGACATGATTGACAAGGAGTATTGCAGCCGTTCCATTGGAATAAAAAATGACTTATAACTTAAATTAAACTATAATTTATTAAAATTATACTTTAACTGATGATGACTGTTTGACATAATTAAATTTAAAAATTAAAAAAAAAAGTTAGCCATCATGAGCAACGTAAATGAATACGAACAAAAGAACCCATAAAAAGCTAAAAACTAAAAAACGATGAAATTTAAAAAGAATAAAAAATAAGTTTAAAATTAGAAATTCAAATTGAAATGAGGAGTACGATGCGGTGAGTGTGGAATGCTCATACTAGCCCATCAGGTCAACACACGTCGCATCAAGAGCCTAGCACATCACCCAAGACATCGCCCTAACGCGCTTGCGTGCTGTCACGCGCTAGTTGGCGTCGGGCCGAGCTACTTAGTCTTTTTACAAACCAAAAAATAGTGAAAATTTTAAATTTTGTGAATTTCAGTTGAATTCATTTTCTTTCCCAATTCGGCACTTCCAAGCCACTTTCCGCTTTCCCCTTTTGACCATCTCTATTTTCCCTTTGCACTCGCACCATTCCTCTTCGCGCTTTCAACTCTATCCACTTGTGCCACTTAGCCATTGCCTGTTTGTCGCCGCCATCACTCACGCTCCCCACTGCTCCTCGTCAACGCCATACCCTGCCATACCTGACACATCACCACCTCACTGTATCCACGCATCATAGCTGCCAATGTCACCGAATCTCCTGTTTGCCATCTCATCATCCACACGCCGCCATTGCCTCTGCCACCTCCTGCAAGAGATAAAGCTCTGGTAGTGCCTTCATCCTTCAGCTTTGACATCCAATAGCACTCCGGACCACCCCTCTTTCCACTCCGGCCGGCGCTTCGCCATCGTCATCGCAAATCGCAATAAGCCCCCTTTATCAATCCTATTAAACCTTCCACCGTTTCTCAATTGGCTTCACCTCCAGCACCACTACACCCCCCGAACCTCATCGTGAACTTGCCTCAACCTTCGCGAGCACCTAAGCCTCCGGCGACAATCACCTACGCTGACCAAAACACCTCGCTGTGGGTAGCCGTCTCCAAAGCTGTAACATCCAAAAAATTTGAAATCTGACAATATAAAGTTTTTGAATTTCTATTGTAAATGTGGTTTATTTGAATTTGGAGTTTATGGTATTTTTCTGAATAATTTAATGAAGGTTCCAAAAAGTCAAAAGGACCAAGGGGAAACAAGCATGTTTAAATATTAGAAAATTTAAAATTTAAATAGGAATATGAAAAGATGATCCAGAAAGGAATGGGGGAAAATTTGGTTTAAACATAAAACCCTCATTTCTAAATAATGGCATGAATAACAAGGGAAGCAAACAAATTAAAAACCAACAATGGTTGAAAATATTTTTGTTAAGTCCAGAAAGTCCTCATAAGCTTCTGTGAATTTTCCTGAAATTTTTGGAAGTAATTTCATATTTTTCTGAGGCTTATTCAATTAACTGCGCATTTCTGAAAATCTGTAAAAATAAAAATGAAAATCCTCCTCCTCTCGGGCCGCCACTGGCCGGCCCGGCGCGCGACACGCCGTCCCGCCCGCGTGCCATCCACCGCCCGCCGCTCGCCTCGCCGCCGCCGATGCGCGCCTCGCCCATCTGGCCCGTCCGCCTCCACCCGCGCCTTCTCTCACTGCCGCGCGAGCCCCACGCGTCAGACACTCTCCCTCTGGCCGGTGGCCCTCCCGCGCCGCGCTCTCTTCTCCCCCGGCTCCTTCTTCTCCACGCGCACGCATCGCAGCTCCCCTCGCGCTTGCTCCCTCTCGCGCTTGCCACAGCAAATCTCTCTTTCTCTCTCTCACGCCCACGGGCAAGTTCAAAGAACCCCCGCCACCTCCCTCCTACGCAATCCCGGAGGAGATTGAGTTCATCCCCCCTTCCCCGCGTAAACAGCGAGTGGCCAAATGCCGCCCTCGCCGCGCGCCTCTCCCCGGGCTATAAAAGCCCCGTCCGGGAGTCTCAACCGCGCCGTAATACTCTCTTCTTCCTTCCCCTGCAAGCAATTGAATCGAGAGCCCCTAAATCGCCGGCGAGCCTACTTCCTTCCCCAACTCCGGCGATCACCGATCCGCCAAACCGAGCCACCAGAGCCCGATTCCCCGCTCTTGAACCATCTCCGGAGCGTCGTGAAGATATCCCCGGTCTCACCCGCACCTCCCGAAGCCCGTACCTCGCCTTCACCGGAGCTCCCGCCCGAACCACCGCCATCACACACCGCCGGCCCGCCACCGTGCCCCTTCATCTCCGTCGACTCCACCAGTGGCTTCACCATCACCCAGGGGCTGCATTTCACGAAGCTCCCAAACCTCTCCGGCCACCGCTCGCCGCCGTCGCCACCGCCTTCTTCTTCCTCTACCCGGCCCCCTCCACGGCATACTCCAAAAGGATTGGTTATCCTTATAGGGTAGGCAACGCCTCCCTGCTCACTTGGTTACCAGCTCTCGTCTCTTCTCCCCCCCGACTCCCTCGGCGCGCGTTCGAGCCCCCGGCTCCGCGTGCTGAGGTCGAGTTTTCTTTATTTTCTCCCGCGCTGACAGATGGGCCCCGTTCGTCAGCCGCTGCGGGACCGCAAGCCACTGACAGCCGGACCCCGCCTGCCAGGGCAGCCCACTGACCTGTGGGGCCAGAGGCCAAGGGCCCACCTGTCAGTGACCAGCCACATGCATGGTTACTGACAGTGGGGTCCCACATGTCAGCCACTGGGATTCAAAAGACCCACTGACTGGTGGGTCCCACATGTCATACACGCATATTATGGAATATAATAAAAAGATTAAAAGATTAAAATAACCAGTAGGTCCCCACCTGTCAGATATTTCATATTTTCTGGAATTAATTCAACCAGAGAACTTCAAATAATCATAACTTTTTCATTTTAACTCCAAATTGGATGAGGCAAATTTCTAAATTCATCAAAAATCAAGATCTGTCCAATGGAACTGAAATCATAATTTTTGAAGTTCATTTGGATTTCTGGTGTTATTTGTTTGATTTGTTGATTTTTGTTTTATCCAAATTTTCGCGCACGTTAAAATAGCGTTCGAGGCTTAGGAGGAAGACGCAGAAGTTGCAGCCCTAGAAGCTCCAGATAATCAAGCACCAGACCACTGTGACCAAGGCGAGTCAATACTTTGATCATGTTGAACCTACATTTCTGCAAATTACTTTGTTTTAAATTATCAAATTGCATGCTGTTATTTTTATATGCAAATGCATGTTAAATTTAATATTCCAGTTATATGTCCATTGTCTACTTTGAATAATATTACCCTCTCCTTTGGAATATTCAAATGTGTGAACCTTGTCGCCCTAGCAAAATTATAATAGTAATGTTTTGAAAATAAGTCCCTAGCTATATGCTATGCTTAGTTCTGCATAGATACTCACGGGGCGTTGAAATGTCCCAAACATCATTGTCATTTTTAATTATGAGAAAATGGTTGGGCAGTCATGATGGGAATGACTGGTATATTTTGGACATGATTATTTTATACTCTCAAAATTCCCAACTTGCTTAAATATCTGGGCGGCTTGGTTTGAGGGTGTGAGTGTGGTGCAGTGGATGCACAAAGTGGGTTAGTGGTAGATCGCCCAGATACCACTAAGGACCGAATCTTGTCACGACCTCCTGTGTAAAATAGTACAACCACAAGTCTGTAAAGTACAACTTGGCTAAGTAAATTTATCGAAACTCCGGACTCATCTCACTGGTAGGGGTTTGAAGGGGTTACGCTATGGCAAGGGGGCCTGAAGGGACACCAGTGGGGGTGTGAAGTTTCCCAGCTGTCCTAGCGTTGCGGGAAGGGGAGCCCGGCTGCGTTAGTGGCTGTGGGAAACATCCCGCGTATAGATGGGACCCACCGCAAGTGGGCAGTTTTCCATAAGGTGAGATGACAAAAAGGGTCTAGATACTTTGAAAAGTCACTGTGATGGTCTGCTCGACCACATGTCTAAGGTATCATGTGGGGCAATGAGTTGATTATCTCTTGTGGTGAAAGTGTACAAACTCTGCAGAGTCTAAAACTATTCGAATAGCCGTGCCCACGGTCAGGGGCGGACATGGGAATTTAACTGGATATAGTTCTGTTTTAAAATATTGAAAACCGAGTATGAAAAGACTTGAAGGGCGAAGGACTGCCCTAGTTTGGAATTGACCTGGGTGTCGTCCCAGTGGTAATGTAAGCGGCTATAACGCTGAAGAATTGCTATATGGTACAGATGCCATGTAACGGTGGATGGAATCTGGATCGCTATTACTATTGCATGTTCTTGAACATTATGCTTTTGTTCAAAATGCTAGGTATTAGGGATTTTTAAGTAATTGTATTCAAAAGCACTCTACGCAAAACTAAAATGAGCCTCAACCTTTCCTTTGATTAACCATACATGTTAAATATTGCATTCTATGTGTTGGCTCGCGGAGCACGGGGTCGGAGTGCTCACTCTTGCTTTTGCGACAAAATTTAGAAACAGGAACACAAGACCATTATGCCTACGAGGATACACCTGCTACGGAGGAGAAGGATAACAAAAGAGACTAAGATGTAGGCCCCGTGGATTGGACATAGACAAGTGGACTCTCGGCTTTGTGTGCACGTATGTTACTGGTTAGCTGGCGACATATAATGCACACAATACCCTTCCAGTCGTTTGCCTGTGGATTTTGAGTTTACTTTTGCTAATGATTCCGCTGCGTGCTTGTAATAAAGACATTTGGCCTAATCGGCCTTTTTGTAAACTGTTACCCGACGTGGTGTAATTTAAACTCTGAAATTATCTGTGCGATGTATGACATGATTCAGCAATGTACCTGTGTGCACTAACTATTGATCCAGGGATTAGTGCAGTAAAACACAGTAGATTCGGATTGAAAAATCCGGGTCTGACAAAAGCTCTAGAGCCTAAATTGCCAATACCATGACCTTTCCCTTACATTTGAGATGCTCAAAAACTTCTAGTCTTCACCGATTAGCCCTCAGAGTGACCTTGTGATGTGGTCAAGCTCTATAGAACTTTCCTCGCCATCGGCCACCTCTAGTCAACTTCAGCCATCCCAAACCCCAAAAATGAGACCCTAGGCACTCCTGTGATCCTTGTACACCATCACTCGCCACTAGGGAATCTCATCGGACACTAATTCCACCATAGCCATGTTGGAACTAACCTTGTTGTTGTGCGTATTTGGTGTGTTCGAGTACTATAGTCATAGGTGCTAATACTCATAGTCGTGTGTGTGTGGTCGTAAGTAGCTGTGGTCGAAAGTCGTGTGTCCGAGTACTCGTCTGTAGCTAGTCGGAGTTAGTGGTTGTGTTTGAGTTTGTAGCGGTCGCAGTCGAGTGTGTGGTCGTAAGAGTCTGTGTGGTCGTAAGACTGTGTTTAAGCGGTCGTAGTCGGAGAAGCAGTCGACCGAGTGACGGTCGTAGTAGCGGTTGCAGTCTGAGTCAATAAGTATTTAAGAGGACCGAGTCATGCGGATCGTGGAGGAATTTCAGGAGTTAAGTGCATGATCGCAGGTAGTGGGTGAGTGGTTTGCGTGAGCGCCCGATTGTTTCTATTTAAAGCGTCTTATTCGAATGTAATAACCAAGCCATTTGCAATAGTCATTTGTCTACTGATAACTTGTATTTGTTTCTTGAGAGAAATAGAAAATATAAGGGAGAGTGAGAAATCTCGAGAGATATCCAACAATTGGTATCAAAGCGGGGTGCGAGGAGAAGCTGCCTAGTGATGACTTACTGGTTAGCATGATGGCGTGCATAGCGGTGCGCATAGGGCGGAGGTGCGCAGGTGCTGGCCATGAGTCAGCTGTAGCACCGGGCACTCAAGAGCATAGTGGTGAAGGTCCGCGCGGCCATAGCGAGGCCAGCGCAGTGTGCAAGAATATGCAGAAATGAAATGAAATTAGTAGTTGGATTTATAGCGGTGCGCGGCTGTAGCACCGGGCACTCAAGA
Source organism: Dendrocalamus sinicus (assembly GCA_036346575.1). Taxonomy (NCBI): domain Eukaryota; kingdom Viridiplantae; phylum Streptophyta; class Magnoliopsida; order Poales; family Poaceae; genus Dendrocalamus; species Dendrocalamus sinicus. The sequence goes on along the minus strand of CM070659.1, from coordinate 28,019,387 downwards.
GCACAGTGAAATGAAATTAGTAGTTGGATTTATAAATGAATTCCAACATAAAACTAAAAAAAAAGTTTATAAGAAGTGCAATCCAACAATATGCAAATTTAGAATAAAAGTCAAAGGAAACTAGCATTTATTTTTTAATTCCAGACTAAATGAAAAATAGAAATTTTGGTTTTATACAGAATTAAAATTACAAAAATATTCTAATTTGAGAATAAAATAAGATAAGATAACGAATTTGATTTGTATATATATATAAATTAGGAATCAAAATATATTATATAATAAAAATTGATGACAGATAGTTTACAATTGCGAAGAAAAAAAGGTAATTGCTAAAAATTTTCACAAAAATAAAAACATTATGACTATTTATTTGGTGGACCTTCACAGAATGGAGAGATTGAGAGAGAGATCATTAACGGGTGTTCACTCGGTTATACCGATATAAGATATATGATATGCGTTATGAGCATGTAGTATAGACAAGCATTATAATAAATAAAAAATGATGTTGATATAAATAAAAATATTATGTAATGCTATATTTACATCACAAATAAAGTTCTACAACAATCTATTTTTCAAAAATCAAAATCACACATGTATTTCTAAGTCATTTAAACATGTTTTAAAGATGATATCCGTGTAAGTACATGGGCCACCTTGCTAGTTTAGAAAGTAATGCATGGAGACATTCTGCTTTTGTCTACTAGAAGTACGTATGCTACATCATTACTAGTCTACTAGAACGTATGATACGCTATGTCATTACTATGTTGAAATACATACAAGTAGGGGCTTCCTTTTAGAGCAAGTATAATAATCGGCTGTAAGCTGGCTAAATGCTGACGTGTAGGAGAGAAGGGAGGAGAGAGAGGATGAGTGGGCTGCAAGTTTACAGCCGGCTTGGACACAAGAACCAAGAAACTTTGTGAGAGAGACAGGTGGGCCATGTATTAATGATGAAGAGCTAACTATTATATGGGTGGGCTAGGAGAAGGCTGCAAGAAATCTTACAGCCCGCTTGCTGGCTGTATTATTAGCCTTGCTCTTAAGATCTTGTTGGAAGAAACACCGTGGTTCAAACTGATGATGAATTGGACACACAATTTAAGATTACCAGCATTTGAATTTTCGGATTGAAAAGATGCCTCGATTCATGTGCGAGTGAGCTGAACACTTGAGAACGGACGGCGAATTACTGAATTGCTCCATTTAAAAGTTATGAGTATTTAAATTTTTGGATTGAAAAAAGCCTCGATTCGCGTGCGAGTGAGTTGAACACTTGAACGGGGTGAGCTGCATGGCCTACGTGGCCGCGCGGGCTGAGCAATCTCACGTACATGGGGCGCGGGGGTGGGTGGCACACGGTGACTTGCTGCGCGAGCGACGTGTAGTCGTGCTCTAGGCTACCTCGGCATATCTGTGCCGAAGGGCGCAAAGCAACCATATATCCAAATTATTGGGCCGTAAAATTTTAAAGCTTTTTAGTCCTATTTCACTCGCTGACTTTTTCAGACAAACACAAAATCCGGTCCCGACGACGTCATCCATGAGAAACCGGGGATTGGATCATATACCCTCCTCTTAGTTGGAAAATTCAGGATTTACCTTCCCACCTCAATGACATATAGGGTCATCATAAGTCACTGACGCGTAGGCCAAAAGGATAAATCCTGAATTTCCGTCTAAGAAGAGGGTATATAATCAATAAAACCTGAGAAACCGGGTCATCGGGTGTAGCGTCTCCAGCGTCAAGGAGAAGCATCCTCGATGCCACCACCTGATGAATTTTCAAACGGAAGTCAGGCGCGTGACAGTGGTCATGTTACGTTGAACGTGGTTGATAGTTGTTGATCGTGTCTTTTAAGATTGTAATATACAGAGAAAACATTGATATGAATAATATATGTGCCAAGGAGTTTGAGAAGTCGTCTTCATTTGATTCATTTTTCAGAAAAACCAAAACTAAAAGGTAAAGCTAAAAACCAAAAAAAAAGTACCACTGGTATCTATGTTCAAAGGAGAAATAGCATGATTCATCTTCCTACATGACTACGGTTGAATTCTTTTTCACATATGGTTTGTGGTTTATAGTTTATGCTATAGTAGCTAATTTTTAAATTGTGCATTTTTTTCAATGCGAGGTCAACAGAAAGATTGTAGTAAAAAGTATACTGAGTTCAGCTGTACTAGTCAAAATCATATGCGACTATTTTTCTTTGCGTACAACTTTTCGTGAACAGTCATAATTCAAAAATTGAAATTATAAACTATAAACAATAGCTCTAAAAAAATTCACCTGTAGAGTGCCCTGTGAAACATTCAATAAATTCCGTTGATCACGTCAGTGAAAGACGACACAAAGGCACCGCGAAAATTCCTCACATCCTCAGTCACCATGAGCCCATGACCATGAGCGTCTGGCACTAGATAACCGGGCCCCTCGTGACCATCTGATTCAAGGGCCGTATGTGCCACGGGAGAGTAGTTACGCAAAGAATAGACGTGTGTCACATAAGTCACACTTCGCTTACGTTCGCACTGAAAGACTCTGGAATTGAACATAAAAAAAGGTTTGGGAATGACTATTCGGGGTGTACGCCCTTGATAGCCTTTGGATCTTTATAACGTGAACAACTATAACCGTTGGATTACCGGTTTTCTCTTGTGTAGCAGTGTAGGGTCAAATTAGCGCAACAAAAGCTCTCACCTACGTGACAACACGACCATTTTGTGACAAACTATCTCCGCCCTTATTACGCCATCCTCAAATTTGTGCGGTTGCAAGACCGACATCGTCTTCAAACTCAGCACCACAACATATTAGAAGAATCGTCCAACAAATTATTTCAACATCTGCAACAAAAGCGTAAAAACCAAAAAACAGTGCAATAAAAAAGAAACATTGGTGCAACAATATAAGGAATCTACCCTAACAAAAATAAAACATTATTGCAACAAAGGAAAATTTTATTGAAACTACTTTAACATTTACATGAAAGTGTTGCAACATTCGAGATGAACTACTATAATAAAATCAATTACATGTTACAATATTTGATATGAGTTCAAAAAGAAGACGGTGGAGACCGGCCGACAGATCTAGATCTGGCTCCACTGTCTAAAATAGTTCATCTCCCTGATAGAATTAGCGAAAGGCCATGCTCGGAGGCAGCGGCTGGCCTAGATCCGACAAGACCAAAAGCTAGACGGATGCCTCGTCGCCCCGGCCATGCTGCTGTCCGAGTTTGCTGTCTGCGGAGATCGTTAGTGTCGGGGATGACGAGTTTTATCGGCGTCTGATTGGAGCCTTGGTAGCAGTGTGAGCGTGGCATCCGAGAGAGAGAGAGAGATGGGGACAAGACGCTTGCGGGGCATTTCGGCTTGTGCAAGGGATATATTGTTGTAAATATTGCGGTATAAGCATATTTTTATATTTAATTCCTCAAATACAACATATATGAGGTGTGCAACATGATAACTATTTTGGTGAGGAAATGAATAGGGACGAATATGAGAGGCGGAGCAGTATATGTGATGGGCGGGCGTCCGATACCGTGGCCTCTACGCATGATGGGAAGCAATTCCCTAAAGGTCTTGTGTTCCTCTCGGTGAGATCATCAAGGTGAAAAACAGTTCACATCATCGGAGGACCTGTTTAAAGCTTAATTAAAGGTACTAGCGTGACGTCGTGTCTTGGAGATTTGAACCACCAATGTAATTATTTCCTCAACCATCAATTCGTTCGCGTTAATTTGCTTGGAAGTTGGAACCAGTCACAGCGTACGATATATAAACCGCGGTGGTCACTCACCTCTTCTCAAATCCCAAGTACTCCTGCAGTTTGCAGCCCGGATAGGATCGAGAAAACAAAACTTGTTCTATGGCGAGCTGCTACTTTTCGCAGGGATCCCTATTTGGGATCCTATGCGTATTGTTGGCCATATCTTGCATATCCAATGGCTGTTTCGAGGAGGGGATTGCCCTGCTCGATATCCGCGTCTCATTGCTGGGCATTACTGACGGCACTGCGGGGATGCCTCCATGGCGAGAGAGTGATGGCTGCTGCTCCTGGTCCGGCGTCATATGCAACAGCAGCACACAACGCATAACCCATCTCTACCTCTCCTCCCTCAATGGCAACGTCACACCTGCAAATGGATGTCGGTGAAAAAGTTAGAGATGGAAAGGAATTCTGCCTAACTCGTTGATCCACAGATGGATCTGTTCTTTATATATGACAATAACAGAATAACGGATCCATGATCCGGAATTACAGCAACGTGCCTTTGTTATCGACAACGGACTCAACAGACTGTATCTCGTAAGTCAAACGTCCTATTCAATTCTGACTAGCAGTGACAATGAGCTAAGCATACAAACACATAATTTCTAACAATCCCCCTCAATCGCAACTTGGATAACTCAGGTTGAGATTGCTGCAATTTGAGATGAATGGAGCTCTAGACAGTGGTTTAGTAAAGACATCAGCTAGTTGATCTTTTGATGAAATGAACCTCACCTCCATGGCCTTCCGTGCGACTTGTTCACGAACGAAATGGAAATCCACTTCAATGTGCTTAGTCCTGGCATGGAATACCGGATTAGCTGTCAAGTAGGTCGCACCGAGATTGTCACACCAAAGCACCGGAGATTGGTATTGAGTTACTCCCAGTTCTTTCAATAACGACTGAATCCAGATTAATTCAGCCGTTACATTAGCTATGGCTTTGTACTCGGCCTCTGTACTCGATCTTGAAACGGTGGTGATAGCACTAGGGGGTCCCGATCTTTCGATGAGAGTGGTAGATTCGATTGGGGAAAGAGATGACGTTGACGACCCGACTACAACCATCCAGGGACGTTGCGCCTTAGCGATCGATACACCAACTCCAGAGATTGTTCGTGACCTTGTCGGCGCACGATCAACCTAACCACGAGGGTTCTTCTTCCTGCAAGCAATCGAAGAACAAGCAAGAACAAGATGAACAGCAACTCAATTGCAAATAACGATGTAAAATTCAATCCAAAACAGAGAAACGGTGGGGTTCCGAAGACAAGTATTCGGGCGGTCTAGCCGACACGCGCGAGTACAAGGCAAAGCAGCAAAAGCTAACTTAGTCTAAACAAAACCCAAACCCTAGAAGAGGGTGCGGCTGCCTATTTAAGGGTCACGGAAGGTGGAGGGTCGGCCAAAACACAAGGAGGCCGAAAAGGACTCGAATTACAAGGCCCAAGGCCCACTTGGACTCGGACTGGAAAAGCGACGTGAATTGTTTTGCAGTTTCCGGTCGACTCAGATGGAATTTGGAGGTGAGGCCGGATCCATCTGAAAGTAGACTTCAAGAGCTTTCCAACGAGTACTCACGGGCCCCGAGAAACCTTCTGGATCAAAAGTTACGGCCGTTTGAAGTAGGCGCTGTCAACAAGGCCGAATCCGAGTCAAACTCGTGAACAGGACTTGGTTTGCGCTTGACGGTTCCACTTCTATACTTGATCGCATGTGGTTCTTCCCCATGGTTCCTAAGGACAATTAAATCATCACAAGAATTAAGTAGTATTCCATTCTTTGAAACATTTGTATGCAAACTTAGGAACGCATTCACCTGATGGTTAAATTGACTAGTTTCAGTTTGATATGGAGTCGGCATGGTTGTATGCATGGAAAGGATGTCCTCATCAGGTGGCCTGCTTCCGTGAGCTCCATGACACAAGGTTTGTGCCCAGAAACACTGCATATGCACTAGTTGATCGCCGGTCTTCAGGACTTCCCGCCCAGTCGGCATCTGAGAACGCACTCAATCGAGTTGTCAGTGACCTCTGAATTTTCAGACCTTGACCAACAGTTCCTTTGACATACCTCAAAATCCTTTTGACGACAGCCCAGTGCACATCAGTAGGATTCTGAATGAACTGGCATACTCGATTAACTGCAAACGAAAGATCTGGGCGAGTTATGATCAAATACTGCAATCCTCCGACCAAGCTCCTGTACTGAAATTGCTCCGCTTCTCTGAGAGGTATGCCCTGATCTCTAGACAGTTTCTCTGCAGATGCCATTGGAGTGGAGATTGACTTGCAATTAGTCATGTTTGCTCTTCGAAGCAGATCTGAGGCATACCTTCGCTGAGACAACAAGATGCCATCCTTCTCTTGTTTGACCTCTACTCCCAGGAAATATTCAAGTGTGCCCAGATCCTTCACTGCAAAATCTGTCATTAATTGCTTGATCAACTTGTCAGTGGCATTGGGTGAGGAACTCACAATGATTATGTCATCCACATAGATCAGCATATACATGGTGACATTCCCTCGACAGAAGACAAACAAAGATGTATCGGCTTTGGAAGCAATGAAGCCCAGTTCTTGCAGTTTGCTAGTCAGACGGAAGTGCCATGTCCTTGGAGCCTGTTTCAATCCATATAGCGCCTTCTTAAGACGGCATATATAATTAGATGGCTTGTTCGGATCTTCATAACCCGGTGGCTGTTTCATGTATACCTCCTCCTGAAGAATTCCATGCAAGAAGGCGTTTTGTATGTCGATCTGCCTCAAGCTCCATCGCTGTGAAATTGCAAGAGACAAAATAATGCGAACTGTTGAAGGTTTGACAACAGGACTATAGGTGTCAAGATAATCCAAACCATATCTTTGTTTAAATCCTTTTGCCACTAATCTTGCTTTGAACCTGTCTACCGAACCATCTGCTTTTCTCTTGATTTTGCACACCCAACGACTGTCAATCAAGTTGACCCCTTTCTTGGGTGGAACCAGATCCCAAGTTTCATTTTTAATCAATGCTGCATACTCAGAATCCATGGCTTGACGCCATTCTGAACTTTCCAAAGCCTCCTGCAAACTGTGAGGCTCTGAAAAAGCAGAAGAGCTTGTAATCAGATTATTATCGGTGACTGTACCTGCAAACCAGCGTGAGTATCTAACTGTTCCATCTGTAAACTTCTTGGGTTGAATAATGTTGTCACGAAGTCAAGTTCTCATTGGGTGTTGCCTGTATGGTAAGGAGATAGTTTCAGTCTCAGTTGGCTTATCTGCATCAGAATTCAAGTCAGCCTGAACTGAGTCTTCACTAATGGCCCTGTTGTCTTGTGACCCTGCAGGAGACACACTATGGAAACGATCATTGTCAGCTTCTGGATTAGTTTGACCATTGCTCATGCGGGAAGTAGCTATTGCTGGTTCACTGGAGGAGATATCAGGGACAATAAGAGACTGTTCTGAATATTTGGTGGTCTTGACCAACATAGGTAGAATTACTGGCTGATTTGAACTATTGGGCAGTTGAGTGTTTTCAGTGGGTTGTTTTGAGAAAGGAAAGACATTTTCATCGAAAATGACATCACGGGATATGTAAACTCGTCCGGTGGATCGATCAAAACATTTATTGCCCTTATGTAAGGAGCTGTAACCCAGGAAGACGCACTGTTTTGATCTGAAATTTAGCTTTCTAGTGTTGTATGGGCGCAGGTTCGGCCAGCAAGCACAACCGAACACACGTAGGGAAGAGTAATCAAAATCATAGCCAAAAAGTTTATGCAATGGTGTGTCAAGACCAATTAATCGACTGGGCATCCTGTTAATGAGAAAGCAAGCAGTGTTAAAGGCTTCATCCCAAAACCGCAATGGCATATGAGCTTGAGCAAGAAGTGAGAGACCAATTTCTACAATATGTTTGTGCTTCCTCTCAGCAATTCCATTCTGCTGATGAGTGTGAGGACAGGAGATGCGATGTTCAATGCCTGTGGTTCTGAAGTAGCTGTGAAGACGGTGGTATTCTCCACCCTAATCGGATTGAATTGAACGAATTCTGGTATTAAGCAAACGCTCTACATGTTTTTGAAACTGTAGAAACACAAGCTCAACTTCAGATTTGTTTTTCAAGAAATAAATCCACACAAACTTGCTGAAATCATCAACAAAGGAAACATAGAATTTGGAGCTATTAACTGACGGGAGTGCAGGTCCCCAAACGTCAGTGTGAATAATTTGCAGTGGTGCTGTAGATACACGAGAGGAAGAATTGAATGGAAGTTGGTGTGATTTTCCTTGTTGGCAGGCATCACAAACCAAGGAAGAAGAAGCACTATTGTCTACAGCAATGTTATTCCTATGCAAAACTTCAAGAACTATTGGAGAGGCTGGGTGTCCCAACCGTTGATGCCATTGCTCCTGTGTCGCCTTAGCTGAAAACAAGGCCTGGCTGATCTGCTTATTTGAAAGAGTGTAAAGGCCATTCCTACACCTGCCTGTGAGAAGAGTGTTCCTGGTTGCTTGATCCTTGACAAAGAAACAGTTTGGATGAAGTTCAACCATTGCATTGTTGTCAGATGTCAATTTATGGACAGAGACTAGATGCTTGTTAATTTTAGGAGCATGCAGAACATGATTTAGATGAAGGGGCCGAATGGAACCAGCAATGCTAGAATATCCAACATGGGCAACAGACAAACCTGCTCCGTTGGCGACTTGGATCTGATCGCCACCATTGTAGCGCTCTTTGGTGGTCAGCCGTTCCAAATCGTTGGTGATGTGGACGGTTGCTCCCGTATCAAGGTACCAATTTGGATCAAGTCCGTAGTTGTTGCTGTTTGACGCCATGGCAGCAACCTTGGTGGTGTCTTCTGCTTGATAATTGTGGTCGAAGCGATGCCAGCACTGACTAGCATCATGACCAGCCTTGTGACAGACTTGGCACACCACTTCTCGCGATGTTCCTTGACTGTTGTGACCGGCTTGAGAACGACCACCACCTCGGGATCGCCCTCGACCAGTCCGACCTCCACCACCACGACGACCTGCGTTCCTATTGGCAATGTTAGCAGATACCTGAATGATGGTGTTGTTGTGCTCTTGGCGCATTTCAAAGCTCAGCATATGCGCATAGACATCACTGATAGTGTAGGCGTCAGCTCGCGTCGTGATGCTTGTGACAAGAGGATCGTAGTCGTGGCCGAGACCACGCAGCATATATGCAATCAACTCCTCATCTTCGAGTGGTTTGCCGATGGCGGAGAGGGTGTCAGCAAGACGTTTCACCTTGCGGAAGTAATCAGCAATGGAGAGTTCTCCTTTCTGAATGGTGGCAAGCTGCATGCGGATTTGCATGATCCTTCCACGGGAGCTCGACGCATACATCTTCTTCAGCGCACGCCACACCTCGTGCGATGTTGTCATGCCAACAACATTCCCAAGCACATCCTCTGTGAGAGAGGAGATGATGGCGCTCAGGACAAACTGGTCTTGGTGATACCAGTTAGTATATTCTGGGTTGACAATGATTCGGCGACCTCCTCCTTCTTCAGTGGGTGTGACGGTGATGGTTTGATTTGGGCACACAATGGAACCATCAACATAACCCATGAGCCCTTGACTCTTGAGGTAGGGAATGAGCTGTGCCGTCCACAGCAGGTAATTTTCCTGCGTGAGTTTCACATTGACCATGTGACTGAATGATGGCGTTGGCAGAATGCCGGAGTGGGAGGAAGAGGAAGGCAGACTGTTTGAGACTGCAGATCCAGGAGTGGCAGACATGGTTGGATCTCAGAATGAATCGACTAGCTCTGATACCATGAAAAAGTTAGAGATGGAAAGGAATTCTGCCTAACTCGTTGATCCACAGATGGATCTGTTCTTTATATATGACAATAACAGAATGAAGGATCCATGATCCGGAATTACAGCAACGTGCCTTTGTTATCGGCAACGGACTCAACAGACTGTATCTCGTAAGTCTAACGTCCTATTCAATTCTGACTAGCAGTGACAATGAGCTAAGCATACAAACACATAATTTCTAACAGTCGGATGAACCTAAATTCGACAGGCTTTTCGGCGTTCCCTGAGCTTGAGCTCCTCGATTTCTCTATGAACTATGGCAGCTTTCAAAGTTGGGATGGTATGTACTAGTTTCATTATATACGTGCAAGCTTTTTTTTCCTTTACGTGAATATTAGGAGAGACTGCAGAAATATTGAAAAGAGACCTGTTTTGAAGTGGAACAACAACCTCTGCAGGTCTAGTAGGATTAACCAAGCTTCAGTATCTCAACCTCAGTAACAACTGCTTGAATGGTACTATCCCACCATCTATTGCGAATATGGTTTCTTTGGAGAGTTTACATCTTGAGTTTACAGGCATGGTTGGAACGCTTCCGACGTCAGGTATAAAACGACCTTTGCTAGCTGCTGATGTCTACATCTTTCTATTGGTGCATCTTTTATGCTTACTACCTACACATGCTTTGCAGCTTTCGAAAACCTCAGGAATCTGCGAGAATTGTATCTGAGTTCCAATCAATTCAATGGAAGCCTCCCGCCATCCTTATTTACACTTGCTCGTATCGAACACCTGGATCTCTCATATAATCTCTTTGAAGGAAGTGTTCCTGTGAGCTTGTCTTGGAATCCTTCTTCATCACTTAAGGTCCTGAACTTTTCCGTGAACAGTTTAAGTGGTAATTTTTCACTCTTCTGGCTGAGAAACCTCACCAATCTCGAGAAGATAGATCTTTCAAGAAACGCTAATTTAGCTGTTGGCGTTAATTTCCCTGCTGGCTGGGCTCCTTCACTCCAATTGAAAGAGCTAGTGCTCTCTGGTTGTGACCTTGACAGGAGCATTATTGCAGAACCACATTTTCTACACACACAACATCGATTAGAGGTGCTTGATTTGTCCAACAATAGCTTGCCTGGTAGCATGCCCAATTGGTTGTTTACAGAGGGAACAACATTACATTACCTTAACCTTGGACATAACTTGCTTACCGGATCATTATTTGACTCGGTACGGTCCGCCCAAACGAATATCCAAGCTATCAGTCTTTCTACGAACCGTATCTCAGGGCATCTACCGGCTAACATCAGCTCAATTTTTCCAAACATGAGCTTTCTAGATTTTTCTAGCAATAATATTGCTGGAGAAATACCATCATCGTTGTGCAACATTAGTAGCATGGAATATTTAGACCTATCAAATAACAATCTTTCAGGGGAATTGCCTACTTGCATGCTAACTGATTATCCTATACTGAAAATATTGAAGGTCTCAAAGAACAAACTTGGTGGCCCCATACTCGGTGGGACGAATCATTTGTCCATCAAATGGGAATTATACCTTGACGGCAACAATTTTGAAGGACCACTGCCTCGCTATCTAACAACAAATTTTGAATATGATGGAACATTGGATTTCCACGATAATAAGTTGTTTACTGAACTAGATTTTTCATCGTGGAACCTGTCTAAAGTGTTGACCTTGAGTCTTTCTGGCAATAGTTTAACCGGTGAGATCCATCCAAGCGTTTGCAATTTAACAGGCATTCTGCTTTTAGATCTTTCAAACAACAACCTTTCAGGGGCTATACCAAATTGTAGCACTGCAGTAGTGTGGCAGTTTCTAAACATCTCTGGAATTCCTTGTCAGGCGGTATACTACCATACTCTTCCTTCATTGGTCCCAACATCACAGCTTTGGACCTCAGTGACAACCAATTCACCGGAAACATTGAATGGATACAATATCTTGGTTCAATTAGGTATCTTTCCTTGGGCAGAAATAAGTTTGAAGGGCAGATTTCTCCCAACATATGCCGACTCAAATCCTTGAGGATAATTGATCTATCGAACAACAGTCTATCAGTCTCATTGCCGCCATGTATTGGGAGCCTCTCATTCCAGGAAAAATCATATGAGTTGAACTACTGGGCCATACCCTGTGGGCGTGCCTTCCAATATCTAGACATGAAGTACTCCACTTGTTACGAACAAAGAGGATTCCGCTTTGCTACTAAATGGAATCTTTACACATACAGGCGTGATTTCATCAATTTGTTTTCTGGCATTGACTTATCCACAAACAAGCTATCTGGGGAAATTCCCTGGGAGTTAGGAAATTTGAGTCACATCACCGGCCTCAATCTGTCCTACAATTTATTTACAGGCCCAATTCCAGCGACGTTTGCAGACATGAGCGCAGTAGAAAGCTTAGACCTATCCCACAACAAGCTGAGTGGACAGATACCGTGGCAGCTAACTCATTTGTCATCGCTGGCTGTGTTCTCGGTGGCGTACAACAACTTATCAGGGTGTATACCGGACTCCGGTCAGTTCAGCACATTATCTGATGATATGAATAACTACAGAGGGAACAGCAACCTACACAAGGCGTTGCAGGGGAGTGGATGCAATTCCAGTCCAGGATCAGGTCCTTCGCCATTACAGCCATTACAAGACAGTGATAAGGAGGCAGATGATCCAGTCCTCTACGCGGTCAGTGCTGCCTCATTCGTGTTGGCATTTTGGGCCACTGTTGCATTCATATTTTGCCATTCGTTTGGTCGGCGTGTAATACTAAGACTGTAGCCCGTCAGATTAACATCCTCCTGCGTGGCAAGCATGTAATCCTCAATTAATCATGCAATTCTGCCGTAGTCTATGGAGTTTTTACGACGTTTGTATTTTACCCAGCTTGTATGTGCAACCTAGCTTGCAAGAACTACCACTGTACTGTACTATATTTACCCTACTGCAAAGTTGTTTCGTGGCTTGGAGTTGTCTCGTGGCATGAAATAAATTGGAGGATATTGACTCCTATCAGTCATTCTATTTCTCTCTCTTTTTATACATGCTTCTCTTAACATGAAGTACTGCTAGCCAGCATGTCCACCTTGCCGGTAATGTGTAAAAGATAGACAGGAATCCACATTTTTCCTACATAACTGTATGACGTGGTTAGGTGGCCTGTAGAAAACAACCATAGTTGAAAACATGGCTCAGTACTAACATCTTCATTACCATAAAAGTAATTACCAACTGTCCTGAATTAACCGCTGAATTTTCAGTCTAACATATATATTTTGTTTGTCAACTAAATATTGTATTTATTATCCCTTCAATACAACATGCTATTTTGTTTATCTACCCTACTCTATAGTACACCAAAATTTTCTTTACTACATCCACCCCCTCAACCATCCCTACAGTCATGCCTAATCTAAGTCCACCTAGATTTGTGTACTAAAGGGTTCCAACTTCATACAAATGGATGGTCTGGATCTCTCCTCAAGCCTTATTCTCTTACTCATTGAAAATCCAAAGGCCAAGATTATTTGGATCATGCACATCATTGAACCGGAACCTACCCCGACGCCCACGCTCCTGCCTCCCCCAACTGAACCCGTGCGCTCCCATGAGATTCTCCGCCGCCGCCTCCCCTGTGATTCTCCGCCGCCTCCTCCCCTCCCTCCTCCTCCTCCGCCGCCTCCTGCCTCCCACCACCGAATCCGTGCGCCTCTTCCCCTCTGATATCTCCGCCGCTCCACCGCCACCTTCTCCTCCACCGTCGCCACCTCCTCCGCTCCACCGCCGCCTTCTCCTCCCCCCACCCCTCTGCTCCGCCGCCTCCTCCTCCTCCTCCCCCCACCCCTCCGCTCCGCCGCCGCCGCCTCCTCCCCCCCACCCCGCGCCCGCCTCCTTCTCCCCCCCACGCCGCCGCCTCCTCCTCCCCCCACCCTCCGCCTCCGCCGCCGCCTCCTCCCCCCCCTCCGCTCCGCCGCCTCTCCCCCCCCTCCGCTCCGCCTCCGTCTCCTCCTCCCTCCCCCCCGCCGCCGCCGCCTCCTCCTCCTCCTCCCCGCGCGCGCGCGCGCCGCCCTCTCCTCGTGCGCCACTCTCTCTCGTCTCGCCAAGTCGGTGCACCGCCGCACGCTCCCGGTCGCCTTTCCATCGATCGGCGTGGATAAAGCGCAGCTAGGGTTTGCCCTGCTCCCGGCCGATGGACGCGGCGGCGCTTGATGACGTCATCTGGTGGCTCCTCGACGTCATCCGGTGGCGCTTGACGACGTCATATAAAGTCAAAGTCCTCGACGGCGCTCTACAGCCACATCCAGGCCGGCGAGTTCTTCCAGGCCGTCAAGGTCGGCGACCAAGGTCAAGCAACCACAAGCCCTAACCGCTATGTGGCACTGACGCCCCAGCTAATTTTGCAGTTCTCGCGGCGGCGCCAGGGGACGAGGACGCCGTGCGGTGCAAGGTGGTGGCGCACATTAACTCCGACGCGACCGACAAGGCCCTCGCCGCTATCTCGCGCCCTGGCGCGCCCCATCGATCTCAGCTACTTCAAGGTGATGCAAGCTTATCCTTTTACCCTTGGTCGCATGCTGGATCTATCTGTTCAGTTGTTGCAATGCCTCCGTGGGTCTGGGCTGTGGTTTTAGGATATAATAATAATAGGAGTGGCCAGATCTGTTTGTGCGTATGCCCTAAATAAAATCTGGTGATTTGGGTTAGGACGAAGTGAAAATTTTGAGAAGCATATCACTTTTGGAGCTTAGATTTGCAAGCGACGATGCTGGCAGCATTGCATAGCAAGTTTTTTTTCGAGAACAATGTTGCATAGCAAGTTTTGCTATTGAGGTTTGTGATTCACAGCGTGATTGACTGATTACAAAGTTGACTGAATCCCTTGCATACTTTTGGAGGAAATATTGAGGGGAGATGGGAGGGAGGGCCAAGTTTTATGAACAGTTCTTCGTGGCATGCTGGCAAGAACCGATGGCTCTGCAAGCCAAATATATGTGACGAAGTGTTTGGTTTTATATTATGCTGCTTTAACTTAAATTTGAGGAATTTGAATTTCCAGTAAGCCCAAGGGTCCAGCGTGTTTAAAGATATAGTATACTTGCTACTTCTTTATCTGAATCTTAAGAAGACACCACAGCTGGTGGAAGTGTTTGATGACAGCAAGGTACATATACTTTTTGTCATTGTGTACAGTTGTATATTAACATATATATGTTTGTATAGAACGTATGGCATTTTATTTTACCTATTATTCTACAGGATATAGATGAAGTGTTGAGCTTATCACCTGAAAAGTTGCTACTTCAGTGGATGAACTATCATCTGAAGAGAGCTGGCTACAAGAAAACTGTTAACAATTTCTCTTCAGATGTTAAGGTTCACACGGAAAATACCCTTGTCTCTTACAGAATTTATTTATAATTCAATATTAGGTCCTCTCCATTTGAAGGGAACCACCTGATTAAAATTTACTAAGTTAGTGTCGCATTAAACAAATATTTGGAAAAGCAACATCTAAACTTTGAAGACATTGTTTGTGGCAATGTCTTATTTAGAAATGGCCCAATCCCTTCAAAATCCTTATACAAATTCAGTACTATTTCATTCATTTTAGAATTATAGGAACATTTTTTTCCTGTACTGCATCCATAAAAAAATATCTTCTTTTCTTGCTTTATTAGATGATCGAGTACCAATGATCTTTACAAGCTAGGTCTGTACAGGATGGTGAAGCCTATGCTTACCTTATCAAAGCTCTAGCTCCAGAGCATTCCTCTGAAGCTGCATTGGAGACTAAGGATCCCGCTGAAAGGGCAAAAATGGTACTTGAACAAGCAGAGAAGTTGGACTGCAAAAGATACTTGAGCCCAAAGGATATTACTGAGGACTCTGCCAATCTGAACCTTGCATTTGTTGCACAAATCTTCCAGCATAGGTGAGAATTAATTGTTCTTTGAAGGAATTTTAATAGTTTGTTTTTATTATGGTCTGAGTACTGCAATACATTCAAATAGTTTTAATGATTCTGTGATGTCATTTCGTGTTCACCAAAGTACAGTGCATTTTTATATGCAGAAATGGCTTGACTACTGATACCAAACAGATTAAGCTCACACAGACAGCATCACGAGATGATGTTGTATTATCTAGAGAAGAAAGAGCCTTCCGAATGTGGATTAACAGCCTTGGAATTGTGACATATGTGAACAATGTGTTTGAACATGTTCGAAATGGGTAAGCTCTCATCAATAAAGGCTGGCAGTATTTATGTGTAATAGATTTGATGAATGATGTAAATGCCTGTGCAGGTGGGTTCTTCTCGAAGTACTTGACAAAGTCTCTCCAGGATCTGTCAACTGGAAGCTAGCAACAAAACCTCCAATTAAAATGCCATTTAGAAAACTGGAGAACTGCAATCAAGTTATAAAAACTGGAGAACTGGTGGGTCTGGTCCGGCAGATAAGGTCAGGAGCGGGAAGCCGGAGGGCGGCCACCGCGCCGCCATCAAGGGTGCCCGCGCCGCCCGCGTGCAGCGAAGCAAGGCGGTGAGATTTCAGCACCGTGCACTGTCTTCTAAACTTTTTTTGTGCTTTATTAGTTGGTTATGTTTGTGACTGTTTGCTTCGGGTGGTTTGTAAAGCCGGCCAATTTTATGGTTCGAGTGATTGTTTTAGTTAATCTGATTGTCTGAGATTTGATGAAATAAGAATTACATTCATACTATTGTTCGCATCGTATATGGAATTTCTTAGCGATTAGAATTGGTCGGTTGGAATGTCTTAGGATTAGGTTAGCTTGTGTTGAGCTTACAATCACTGGGAAGTCGGGGATTGGGAGAATGGTGAAACCGTTCTATTTTCTGACTATTTTGGAAGCCCGAGTTATGTTGGCTAATGATAAGCATAATTTTCTTCAGTTGAATCTACACTTTACAGTTTTTGACCGAATTAGATATTTAGATTGCTTCAGTTTGTCTGTCTCGTTAAAGCAACTGAAGTGTGTTGAATCTTTTTAGAAAAGGGATGCCATGGAAAATAGAGATAAGGATCACATTTCAGACTCAACATTGCTTTTCTCTAAAATTCAATATTGCTTTATTGTCTGCTCGTGAGATGTCGGTTCTATATCCTTTTTCTGTTGCCCTGAATTATTGCACTCGATTTATGCACGCTGAATACAGTTGTACACTTGATTGAATTTTTGACAACAATGTGCTTGCTGTTATGCGGCTAGAGATAAGCAGCTCTCTTCTTCCTCTTTTTTTCCTAAGATGGCATCGATAAACAGTTGTCAATATATGTTCTTATTTCGGATTATATTGGTTAGTCTACAACAAATGCGGGTACTAATTGCAGAGAGTAGTTTCCTTTACCACTCTGTTTTACTGCAGTCTGATTTAAGCAGACACACGATGGTTTTGATGCTTGCCTATTTTTTTTTTGCCATGACAGCTGGCTCATTTCACATGGTTTATGTGTGACAGAATGACATTATGGACCTCAAAGCTATAGAAAAAATGGTTACATATTTTTTTATTCGATATGCCGCTCCAAATTTCTACAAAAAGTAGTTACATGTTGGATGTAGAAAACTTGGGGTTTGGTTGAGATGGTTTACAAATTTCTATCGCTTCTTTGCCTCCAAATTACTATGGCTTAGGTACTTCTTATAATGTTTAGTCTTTGATTGTCCATGAAAAATGCAAATGTCAATGGGGTAGACACAGGGGAGCCTTACAGCTGGAGCTAGGGGCTGCAGCTACTCTAGGTTTACCCAAACCTTCTGGCCGAGCATTTGTTTGTGATCAAAATAGCTCAAATAAGAATAAATAACTATATTCAAAGTGTATTCCGCTCTTTGTAGATTAGTTATTCATTTGACGTAAGCAAAATAGATATTTTCAGGGGTATGTTTAATGGATGTGACAATATGTCTCCATAGTACAGACTATACCATATCATGCGAATATTTGATTGATTATATCATTATAGAGGAAAACTAGGGAATACTATATGCGATAGCATGTTTACATGATGTTTTTTTAAAAAAAATGAGTTTTCATAACTAGTTTAAAAAAATGTTGTTTCTGTGATTCAATAATTGTGAGTTTCAGTCTTTATGCTTAGCATTGTTTTGTTTTTGATTGAGTGATTTGCTTTCTGTCAATCAACGCTTTTGATGTTGGTTTTGTTCACAGCACATATTGGATCTTCTGACTATACACAGTGCACACCTGGGGGGATCTTTACAGTGCACACAGTCTTTATTACTTTGTGATTAACTAAATGATCAATCAGCTGCACTTGCATTATGTGATGCCTAATGGTGATAGTGAGTCCTTACTGCTAATCTCACTGTTGAGCTCCAGTGTTTGCTTTAGCTAATGTCTTTGGCCCAAATAGATTCTTGCTCTTATTTCATTTTTTACTCATAAATATGATTATGGGAAATATAGAAACCACAAATCACAATGGATGCTTGCTTCTCCATTGTGTTATACAAACCAGGATCTTGAGTACCGCCAGGTTTAGTGAATCGTTCGCATTATTCAAACTGCTGCCATCATTCTGCCATATTGTAATGTAATTTTTAGCTACACAAGTACTTGATGAACAGGATGGAAAGTGAATTTAATGCCTACTTAGCATTTGAATTCAAAACATTCGCATAATAACTTTCATGTCTTGTCATTATATTATGTACTTAGGGTGTACATGTGTTTAGCTTGGTAGATATGTACAAAAATTTAGATTCGAGCAATGCTTTTGACGTGGATTCGCCGTGCACGCGAGTTACTTAGGATATCCATGGTTCTGACTTGCTAAACTTGCTTGTCCCTGTTTGCAGAATTTTCCCCAGCTTCCTGAAGATTTCCAGATTCCTGGACTTCCCTACGCGAGTTACCTGGAATTGGCTGCCTCGGTTGCTTGTCTCAGATACAGTGTGAAAATGATAGTCTTGAGCCGCTACTTGGGGACTGAACCTGAGCTGCAATTTGCTAAGATACTTCTTGGGAGTGCCAGGGTACTTAAGGCCATGCATGGGGTTTATCTCCTGAGTTAAAGAACATGGACCAAATACGTAGCATTGCCTGCCCTGTGGATGTTCCGGACCATGGTCTACTCTGTGATCTGCTATGGTCAGACCCTGATAAAGAAATTGAAGGGTGGGGTGAGAATGACAGGGGTGTGCCTTACACTTTCGGAGCTGATAAGGTTGCTGAGTTTCTTCAAAAACATGATTTGGATCTGATCTGCAGGGCTCACCAGGTATCCGTACTGATCTTGAAGTACATTTCTCAAGCAAGTAACAACAGTTGTTTCACCTATGAATTTGTTCATCATTTGACTTAGGGCATATTTCGATGTGATATCTCAATTAATGATGTTTCTACAACAAGTAATTGTTGTATCTAGAATTTTTCAATCCTTGATTAAATGGCTAATAACCATTTCTTGAATTTTTTGAGTTAAAAATGTTCCCGATTTAATTAAAAGCTCTTTATATAAGATGTTCTGATTTTGTTTAATTTAGTGACCTTTTGTAAAGATACCATAACTTTTGGTCTATATTGAGCACGTATTTTGTTGAAAGTACAACAGTATATTGTTTCAGAATATTGACATGATAGCAAAATATACTTTTCATTGTTGCAAAAAAAAACTATATAATCTATAATAGGAATAGGAACTACGTGCATGTTCTTATTTAGCGTGAATTTGTCATTAGGTATTGGAGGCAGTAGATGATATTTTGTATTCATCGTGCCATCACTCTTGTGAATCGTTTGATCCATTTATTGTGTGCAGGCCATGGGTCGTAAACTTGGTTAAGACTTACTGTAGACTCAAATTCAATCAAATTGTCTGGTATAATAAGGTCTAATCCATACAGTTATGCTAACCGTCGATCTAAACTAGCTCACACATTGCCGCTTTTCCTCTTCTAGAATAAGCAAATTGAATTATCTTGGTTTACTCCATTGTGTTCTAGGGATATAACTGAAGCATCTAGAGCACATGTTCTCAGTTGATCTGTGCTATTGTGAATTCTTGTTATCTAGAGCATAGTATGATAAATATGTAAAAATTATTCTCCAGTTCTCTAGACTGTTATTTATTCTTTAGATCGAACTAAATTTATATAATTGGATCATCTGCAGGTATAAGAATGCACTTCGGAAACCAGCTGCTAGATGTGTTTTATTTTCAACTCAAACAAACATGTTGGTGCAAGAAATTATCGTGCGGTTGAAACCAATAGTGGAAACTTAACAACTCTCTGATAACATTGTCAGTTAATTTACTACTTAATTAAACTTGTCAGTGGTATCATTGAACATGTAGAATAGATTCAAATGTACCCACTTTTTGTTGGACTGCCCTTTATCCCAGCTGTATCCATCGTATATGTTGACTAATTCTGAGAAAGCTATTAAATTCATGAACTCTATGGTTTCAACAAGATAAATGTCTACATATTCTGAGGCCATAGTATTCTCTTCAATTGTGTATTCCTGTATTCAAGTAACGAACCCATGGTTAAATTTCACAGGAAATACTGATAGTGCTCATTGCTCAAGTACTCCGGCCTTATATAGCAATCACAGGAAAAAATGACCCAGTTTGTCTATTGTTTGCATTCAGGAAACAAATTCAAAAAAGTTTAGTAGGTTAGGACCTTATGAGCTTAGAGAAATTTCATTGTTAGATTGTATGGGCCACTACGGATAGGAGCTATAAAGCTGGACATGCATGTGAAAGAAAAATTATATTTACTATACAATCTACATCCATGTCTCACCATATTTTAAGATTCCGTTGCAACGTACGGGCACCCTACTAGTGGTTTGTAGGACCGGATACACTTGAACGGGGTGAGCTGCATGGCCTACGTGGCCGCACGGGCTGAGCAACCTCAGGTACATGGGGCGCGGGGATGGGTGGCACACGGCGACTTGCTGCACGAGCGACGTGTAGTCGCGCCCTAGGCTACCTTGGAATACTCCGTGCCGAGGGGCGCAAAGCAACCACATATCCAAATTATTGGGCCGTAAAATTTCAAAGCTTTTCAGTCCTATTTCGCTTGCTGGCTTTTACAGACGAACATAAAATCCGATCCCGATGATGTCAACCATGAGAAACCGGGGCATCGGGTGCAGAGTGAACCACAGCTCCTAAGATTCACCTGTAGAGTGCCCTGTGAAACCTTCCATAAATTCCGTTGTTTATGTCAGTGAAAGACGACACAAAGGCACCGCAAAAATTCCTCACATCCTCAGTCGCCATGAGCGTCTGGCACTGGATAACCGGGCCCCTCGTGAGCATCTGATTCAAGGGCCGTATGTGCCACGGGAGAGTAGTTATGCAAGAATAGACGTGTGTCGCATGAGTCACGCTTCGCTTACGTTCGCACTGAAAGACGTTGGAATTGAACATAAAAAAGGTTTGGTAATGACTGTTCGGGGCGTACGCCCTTGATAGCCTTTGGATCTTTATAACGTGAACAACTATAACCGTTGGATTACCGGTTTTCTCTTGTGTAGCAGTGTAGGGTCGAATTAGTGCAACAAAAGCTCTCATCCATGTGACAACACGACCATCCTGCGACAAACTACCTCTGCCATTTTTACGCCTTCCTCAAATTTGTGCGGTTGCAAGACCGACATCGTCTTTAAACTCACCGACACAACATATCAGAAAAATCGTGCAACAAATTATTTCAACATCCGCAACAAAAGCGTAAAAACCAAAAAAAAACATTGCAACATAAAAGAATCATTGGTGCAACAATATAAAGAATCTACCCTAACAAAAATAAAATATTATTGCAACAAAGGAAAATTTCATTGAAACTACTTTAACATTTACATAAAATTATTGCAACATTTGAAAAGAACAATCATAATAAAATCATTTACATGTTGCAATATTTGATATGAGTTCTAAAATGAAGATGGTGGAAATCGTCATTGCCCGGGGATGACGACTCAGTTAGGGACCAGCTTGACAGTAACGTTAATAGTTGGGGACTAAATTGCGAAAGTTCCTTCTGAGCCTGACCAAACTGCGCACGTCCGCAGACCGCAGGAATGCTTCTCTCTTATCTCGTTTCCGTAGGCAGGATGCTACGCCCAGCGCCTGCACCACCAGCAGCAGCTGCTGTTTCTTCGTCCTGCTGCATCTCACCACCACAAATCCCGGCCCCTTCGGTCCGACGGCGGCGTCCCGGCGTCGCCATTCGGTGCGCGCCTGACGATGGTGGCAGTAGCGCATCGGAAATCGCAAAGGCGAAGCTCAAGGTCGGCTCGCCGATCGTCATCGTCGAGGCGCCGCTGATGCTCAAGACCGCCGCGTCGATGCCGTCGCTCAGAAACAACGCCGGCCAAGTCAAGACCGGCGATGTTGGAAGGTAGTATACTCTCCTTCTTGGCATGATGATGATATATATACGCTTCAGTTGTACTGTATAGCAGTCAAGTGATACTGACATCCATGTATCTGAATTGCATTACTCAGGATTATGGCGCGGAAGCCCAAGGACGTCTGGGCCGTGCGCCTAGCCGCCGGCACGTACTTGCTGGACGGCAAGTATTTCAAGCCCCTGGAAGTCGGCGATGAAGACTCCGATGAACCACCGGACAAATGAGCTGGTTGATGTAGCAAAAGGCAGCATAGCATGCCAACATGTTGTCAATATTGGTGCACAACTGCCAACACAAAGATTCAGGATGCACAATTGCGATGCAAAGATTCAGGCTGCACAATTGTGTTTCGTATCACCACTGGTCATGTTAGAGCACAAGAAATCTGCTAATGAATAACAATGCCTAAGGGCAAACGAAATCTCCGTTGTCTCGTTGAACATAGGTACAGTGATAAGAGGTGGCATTTCTTACGAAGTTTGTATGAGATGTCAACCAATACATGTACTAAAAAGAAGAGGTAGGTTTCTCTCAATAATAGTATTATCTAATTGAAGACTTCGCTGCACATGTCCACTAGCTCCTCCATAAATGTATTCCATATTTTATCGAACAAGTGTTGCCTGCCTATTCTGACTACAGATTCATGATCGAGCTCATGTCTGTATTTTGTGGGAGGATAAGCATTAAGTAAATAATAGCATGATTAAGAAATGATTGTCAGTACAGATGTTAGGGCAATTCAATAAGAGTGAAACCCAATAATAGAAGTAATGCATGTTACAATATTATTAGTTATATGAACTGGAAAATGGGACGGCAGATGTGATCTTGGTGGCAATTCCTCTTTGAATATACCAGTGATGGCAGCAGAACATGCATATGTTCCCATTATACTCATTCTACTACAACAGACCTGAAGTGTATATATATATATACACACACACACTTTATGTAGTTACTATCTATACTACTTTCTTCAACCGAATATAATCCACAACTAGAAATGAATTGGTACTATAATTATGTCATTTTAGCAGAGAAGGAATTGGTGCTACGAGATGCAGAGAGCATGTCAAACAAGCAAGCATCTGTTAACAAAATTACAACTAACATAACCCTTTTCTCTTACTGCACATACCCCTTTTCCAAAAGCAAAACTGCTACTAAACAAGGCTGACCCTTTGTCAATACACCATTTTCTCTTCCTGCATCCTTTTCGAAAGGTTAAATCTAGAAAAATTTAGCAGTACACAAGTGAATGAGATTGAAACAATCTTAAGGGGGGATTCATATTGGTTTTTATTGATGAATTTTGGTTGTGGCTTATGGTTTTTGATTAAACATAAATAGTAGTAGCTTTAGAAGGAGAGGGTGAACAGTGCAAAAAGTGAGGGAGATATGCATATACGTGACGGGAGGGAGAGGAGTGGGGTGGGTGATGCACCCATAACCCCGCTTATCCTTGGAGCGAGACACTAACAAGAGAAGTGAAGAAACCACTTTAAAAAGTCAGATGCTCGTATTGACTTTTGGCTTTTCTAAGCAAAAACCAAAAGCCAACACAAACGGAGCCTAAGTAACCTGATATGAGGTAACTTGCTTAGACCACAAAAGGATTTATGGTAATGAACTATCTAAAAGACCAAACCACTGTGTTGACCTTTGCATGCTTGTGTTCTTTATCTAGCCGCCAAAGAAAAAGACGTCGTAGTTGGCCGCCGGTGTCACGAATGTTATGAATATTGTGCATATATTCATAAGGCCCAAAAGGCAATATATATAGAGGTACAAGGGGGATATACAGAAGGAATACAATGCATATTAGGAAACAAATAACAGTCCTAATCTATTTCCTATTCTATCCTTAACATCCCCCCTCAAACTCATGGTGGATCACACACAGAGTTTGGAGAGAAAATACAAATGTTGTGCCCTAGTTTGTGGCTTCGTGAAGAAGTCAGCAATCTGTAACTCTGAGGACATAAACTGAAGAGCAAGTACACCCTCCTGCACCTGGGAGCGAGTGTATGAAGCATCCACACCAATGTGCTTGGTGAGCTCATGTTTCACTCGATCACGAGCAATGCTGATAGCTCTTGTACTGTCAGTCATAAGAGTAGTAGGTCCCCTCACAGGTACACCAAAGTCTGCAAGTAACCATCTCAACCAAGTAATCTCTGTTGTCACAGCTGCAATAGCTCTCAACTCAACCTCTGCACTCAAACGGGAAACTGCAGTATGCTTCTTTGTCTTCCAGGCAATCAGGGAGGAGCTAAGAAAAACACAGTAAGCAGAAAGAGAACGACGATCAGAAGGATCACAAGCTCAGGTCGCATCAGAGTACGCCTGAAGTTGGAGTGAGGTGGAGCTAGGGAAAAACAAGCGACGAGAGATGGTCCCACGCAAGTAGCGAAGAACACGAAGAAGATGACTGTAGTGAAGATGAGTAGGACAAGCTATGAACTGACTCAAGATATGGACAGCATGAGCAATATCAGGACGAGTGCTCACAAGATATATCAAACTGCCAACAAGATGGCGATACCGAGTAGGATCCTCAAGAGGATCGCCATCAGTAGCACGGAGCTGAAGAGAGAGCTCCATGGGAGTCTCAGCAGTGCGAGTATCAGTCAGATTAGACCGATCAAGAAGATCCAGGACATACTTCTGTTCGGTGAGGTAGTAACCCTCAGGCGTGACAGAAACCTCAATCCCAATAAAATATGTAAGCAAGCCAAGATCAGTCATCAGAAACTGCTCATTGAGATGCTTCTTCACATATGCAATGAACGAGGGATCGTCACCAGTAATGAGCATATCATCCACATATAGAAGAAGCAGTGTCCTACCTCAAGGTGAGACATGGATAAATAGAGCAGGATCATGGGCACTGACAGTGAAACCGACAGCGGTGATCAATGAGGTAAAACGCGCAAACCAGGCACGAGGGGCCTGTTTGAGACCATAAAGAGCACAACGAAGACGACAAACATGACCAGCTGGAACAGAATACCCGGGTGGTGGCTGAATGTAAACCTCCTCATGCAAGACTCCATTAAGAAAGGCATTCTTAACATCCAGCTGAGAGATAGACCACCGGTAAACAGAAGCAACCGCAACAAGAGTGCGAACAGTGGTCATATGAGCAACAGGAGCAAATGTCTCATCGTAATCTCGACCATACTCCTGCTGAAAACCACGAGCCACAAGACGAGCCTTGTAGCGCTCAATGGTACCATCAGACCTGGTCTTAATCTTGTACACCCACTTGCACGTGATAGGACGAGCGTGCACAGGTGTTAGGACAATATCCCAAGTCTCCGTACGACGAAGCGCATCAAGCTCCTCTGCCATAGCGAGCTGTCACTCAGAATGAGAAGCAGCCTCACGATAAGAACTAGGCTCAGTGACAGAGAGAGCATGAGCTGTCGAAGTAAAACCAAGACGAGCAGGAGGCCGAATGGTTGACCGGTCACGAAGGGCGTAACGAGGAGCATCATCAGATGAATCAGACGTCGGTGTCGACAAGAGACCAGGAGAGGGATCTGGTGAAGGATGAGGACGTCTGGAGTAGTGCACCCTAGAGAAACGAGACGGTGGTGCCATAGGAGCAGGAGGCGGTGCTGCTGGAGGCAACATAGGAGGTGAAGGTACCAAAGGTGGGGGAAAGGGGGGAAATGGGTGAGGAGTCGGGGAGAGACAACCAGGAGATTGTCTCGATGGTGGAAGCAGTGTGAGGAGCCGAATCTCGATAGAAGAACGGTCGAGATTCGTCAAAGACAACATCTCGTGAGATCCTAATCCGTCAAGTAGAAGGATCATAGCAACGATAACCTTATGCTCAGAATTGTACCCAAGAAACACACACTCGACTGACTGGGTTGTCAGTTTAGTGCGCCCACGAGGGGGCAGCAGGACAAAACAGGTGCAGCCAAAAACACGAAGATGACTGTACTGGGGGGCTCTAGAGTAGAGACACTCTATAGGACTAACATCCTTAAGAGCAGTGGAAGGCTGCATATTAATGAGATATGCAGCCGTAGAAATAGTCTCAGCCCAGAACTGTGGGGGAACGTGAGAAGCAAAAAGAAGGGTGCGAGCAGTCTCAATCAGATGACAATGCTTGCGTTCAGCAACCCCATTCTGAGCATGGGCACCAAGACAAGAAGAATGATAAAGAGTGCCCTGCTCAGAAAGAAATTATCTGAACGCACTAGAACAATACTCGCCAGCAGAATCACAGCGAAA
The DNA here is from genome assembly GCA_036346575.1 of Dendrocalamus sinicus. NCBI lineage: Eukaryota > Viridiplantae > Streptophyta > Magnoliopsida > Poales > Poaceae > Dendrocalamus > Dendrocalamus sinicus. The sequence goes on along the minus strand of CM070659.1, from coordinate 27,993,116 downwards.
AGTACGAATACAGGACTCAAACTGAGTACGAACCATCATGGCAAAACTACGATAGATCGCAAGAAACTGACCACGATTAGACATAGGGAAAAGCCAAGTAAAACGGGAATAGTCATCAATAAAAATAACATAGAATTTATGCCCGCCTTTGGAGATAATAGGCGCAGATCCCCATACATCTGAATGAACTAAATCAAAAGGACGAGAAGACAATGACTCACTAGAATGATAAGGAAGTTGTAGCTGCTTGCCCAGCTTACAACCTCGATAAAACATGGACGTGTCAACAGTAACACGTCCAAGGACACCCTGACGAAATAACGACAAAAGACAAGACCCACACAAGTGACCTAAACGGTGATGCTACTGCGCAAAAACTCCAGGTGTGGTGGCAGCAGTGGCAGTGGAGGTAGACGTGGCGGGAGACGTGGTAGGAGCAACTGAAGTGGACGGAAGATGAATACGGTCGAGAATGTAGAGACCCTGACGATCCCTACGGCGCCGGCCAGTCCTAAGTATCGTCCCTGTCTGTCGATCCTGAACGAAACAGGTGTGAGAGTCAAAACTAACCCTACAACCAAGGTCAGTGAGTTGTCCCACTGAAAGAAGCTGCATGGTTAGTTTGGGAACATGAGAAACAGCTGGAACAGAAAAATCAGTGGTCAAAAGAGTGCCCTGACAGCTAACAGACAAGGAAGTACCATCCGCAGTCTGTACAGAGATAGGAAGGGCAGGAGGTCCCACTAAAATGAGAGATGTGGAATCCGGTGTCATGTGGAAAGAGGCACCAGAATCTAGAACCCAAGAGGTACCTGGAGGTGACGTCTGAGCTAGACTGGCAGAACCTGTTGAGCTGTGAGAGAGCTGCTAAAGTAGAGCCTGGCAGAGCTGCTGAACAGAGTCACCTCGCTGAGATCCTGATGAGCTGGTCTGTCCTCCTATGAAGGAAGGGCCTCCCTGCCCCCCTTGGATCGTCCACCCCCACGCGCCTTATTCCGCTTTTTTCGCACCGCACAACTCTGGTAGTCATGCCCGAAGTTCTTGCAGTAGTTCCATTGAACTCCAGTTGGTGCAAAGGCTGGAGCGGAAACAGGCACCTGGGAGGGAACCGTAGTCGTAGCAGGAACCGTCGGTGTAGTCAAAGAAGGAGCAGCAAGCACGGTCGAGCGGATCGTCTTTGCTAACCGAGACGGCTCCTCAGCTCGAAGTGTCGAAAGAGCCTCGGTGACAATCGGTCGTGGCGAGCGGCTCAGCAGTTGAGCTCTGACAGGCTCAAACTCTGGGCGAAGACGGCAGACAAAATCATAAAGACGAAGGCGATCGTGATCCGCCTTCTGAACCTTGTGGCACTCCTGGCACAGTGGAGAAGCCAGCTCATCTGTCTGTCGCCAGATACTAGCTAGAGCTCGGAAGAAGTCGTAGACGGAAGAATCTCCCAGGCGAAGCGTCTCCAACTCACGCTGAAGCGAAAAGAACTGAGCATCACTGCTCTGCTGATATTGCTCACGCAAGTACTCCCAGATCTTTCGAGTAGACCACAGACCGACAATATCTGGCTGAATGGAATCGTCGACACTGACCACAAGGATGGCACGAACACGGGCCTCATCAGCACACCAGCGCTCGAAAGCGTCAATGGCATACTGAAAAGCCTCATCAGCAGCGTCAGCAGCAGCGGCATCATCCTCTGCCTTCTTCTTAGCAGCTTCATCTGCCATAGGAGGTACAGAAATAGGCTGCCTAGGAGGAGGCTGAACCGACGGTGGTGGAGAAGGACAAGCACCGGTAACATGTCCCCAAAGGCGGAGACCATCAAGCGTGATCTCCACGAGAGAAGACCATAACCTGTAGTTCGTTCCATGGAGCTTTGTTCCCGAGAATGGGATCGCAGTAGATGGAACAGAAGCCATCGGTAGGCGGCGCTGGACGGCACGGCGACTAAGGCAATGAAGTCTAACAGGCGGCGCTGGACGGCGCGGCGGTTAGACCAACGTTTTTTCTTCTTCTTCATTTTCTTTTTCTTTTTTGTCTTTTTTTTGCAAGACTACAAAAAGTGGTCACTCACTGGCTCTTAACATCCAGAGCGGACTGAAGACAGAGCAACGACCAAAAAAATCCAGTAGCAGCGGCCGGCAACCCGGCGCGGCCGGAGGAGTGAGCGCTGGCGGCATCGACCCGGCGTGGCCGGCGGAGCGAGCGGTGGCGGCAACAACCCGACGTGGTGGCGGCGAGCAACGATGGCGGTGGCCCGACGCCGCGGCGGCGGCGGAGTAGGCGGCGGCGCGGCGACCGGCGGCGGCCGGAGGAGCAGCGGCGGCGGCGGCAACTGGCGCGACCGAAGGAGCAGCAACGGCGGCGGCGACTCGGCGCGGCCGGAGGAGCGGACGACGACCCGATGCGGCCGGCGGAGTGGGCGACGGTGGCGACGACCTGACGCAGCCGGCGTAGAAGACGACGGTGACGGGACGAGCGACGGCAGCGACCCAAGAGCCTCAGCGACAGATTCGGATCTAGCACCGCTAGATCCGATCTGGCGGCAGCTCGGGCATTCGTGGTCCAGGCGGCGGCTCGGGCGGAGGAGCCCGGGCGGCGGCCTGGATGGCGAGGGCCTGTGCGACAGCGACAACATGAGCGAGGATGGCCCGAGCTGCGGTGACGGCACGAACAGGGATGACCCGAGCGGCGGCGGAGCAGCGGAAGAACAGGTCATAGCCCTAGCTCTGATACCATGTTATGAATATTGTGCATATATTCATAAGGCCCAAAAGGCAATATATATAGAGGTACAAGGGGGATATATAGAAGGAATACAAGGCATATTAGGAAACAAATAACAGTCCTAATTTATTTTCTATTCTATCCTTAACAACGAAGACCAAATCCACCTGGAGCTCCCAATCGGTTGACACGGCTTTGCAAATTTTGAATCAGTTTTGGGTGAAGGACACGGAGATCCAGAGAGGCATGCCGCAGTGACTTCATTCCTTCCTGTGGAAATCGTATCCCTTTGGTGGCTCAAAATTGTCTCCAATCTGCACGCATTAGATGGGGTATTCTTGTGCCGCCCAACAAAACAAGGTGAACAACGTCGGGCCTGATCTTTGCTGCAGATGTTGAGCTACATGCCTCTAGATCGGCGTGTTTCTTGAGCAGCACCACGGCACCATTGAGAAAACCTCCTGATGAACTCTTGCACTGCCGAACAAATCGAGGTGAACAACGTTGAGCCTTATCTATCCCTCATAAATTGGAGACGGTCAACTGATTTCGGTAAATTATAAACTAACGCAAATCAAAACATCAAAGCGGGTCTTTAGTATACAACCCAGTAGCGAGTCACCCGAACGAAAATCTTGATGGAGTGGACTCTCTCTCAGTTGCGGACCCAGGAAAAAATATAGCTAGGGCGGAGTCAAACATGAGTGAAGCCATAACTGCAATTTGTATGCAAACAACTACAATTCGCATAAACAAATAGTAACAACAACTAAAATGAAAGCTTAAAGTGAAACACAAACATATGCACATAAATGAGTGCGCACATCAGGGTTCATGTGAAGTTAGGAACTAAGTAGATAACGTACTCATATTAAACGTATAGCTTACCATATGCATAGACTAAGAAAACACTAAATCTATGAAAAAGTTAATGCGAAATAACCATACATATCGCTACTAAATGACATATCACAACCACTTAATCTCTTACAAAGCATTTGAGTAGGGATAGAGAGTAAAAACATTACAATAACTACACTCTTAATTCACTCAATAGACAAACATTTATTGTAATAGCTACACCTTTGATTCAAACAATGGACAAACATTTTGAAATGAAGGCTCTTGAGGCTATGGACGAATATAGTGAAACAGAAGGAGTACAACTAACTTTCACCTCGTAGCTTTCATTTGGGGATCATACCCATTCAAAAAAAAATAAAATGCTCCTCTAGAAAAACCGTGACTCCCTTAAATATAAATTGATTTGTAGTTGAAGAATTTTTTTTTCTGAGGATAACAGGCATCTACCTAGGTTTTAGTTCAGCATAACTCTGACCTCTAAGATGTGATGTCGCTTAGAGCAGCAGCCTGCATTACACCATAACAGTTGCAAAGATACCTCAAGGGAACAATTTGGCCATATGCAGTGTGCTGATAATGGATGATAATACTTCATGTTCAGATGAAACCTAGATCCTGAATAGGTTCCCTATAAAAAAATTGAGACATCATTAAACTAGGTATAAAAAAGCCTTCTAATGATGAACTCAATAGGATATGCATTTATATTTACCAACTTGAGTTATGATTTGAGAAACCAAGGGTAACTGTCCGCAGATATTGAGACACAAAATGGAAGGATCTTCAAAATGAACTGCTATGATTTGAGAAACCAAGGGTAACTGTCCTTAGAAGATACGGAGCAAGGAATTGACCAGACCATTCACCTCACCAATAGTCCCTGCATGAGCAAAATCTGTCTTTGAAACGATGGAATCTATTAGCACCTCTCAGTATGACTTCCCGAGAAGTTATCTTCGCAATCAATTTTATAGCAGAATGGGCTTCACTTGCTAATCACCACTCCTGCGCACAATGACTCGACGCCAGGCGCCGCAGCCATGGACAGACAGACAACCCATGGTGGCACCGGCTCTGGAGGAGGAGGGGGGGTCCGCCGGCGATGGAGCTTGGGCGGCCGCCCGACCATGCCCGAAGGGCAGGTCCGCCCCTGCTCTCTCTATATATATAATCATCTCTCTCTATATGTATGTGTGTGTGTATATATTTGCGTGTGTCCTCCTGATCTTTTGTTTTGAGTCAGCTTGCTCACGCTCGACTCATGCACGCTTCTTCCATGGCTAGATGACTACGATGAGGATGATCACCACTATCACGAGAAGAACGAAGATAGCACAGCACATCCCAGCCAAAGGGACAAATCCCATTGGCGAGGTGCTGAAAGATCAAACAAGTATGGATTATCCGACCAAACAAAATGTTAAAATCCTTTTGATAGCTATTTGTGAAAACAAAAGGACAACTGAACACATAGGGAACACTGTATTTCATTAATTCTAACCGAATATACAAAATTACATATTTTGCATAAGTTCATCTTTTGTTTTCTGAGTCTATGCTTAAAGAGTATATCCGATTAGAGATTGCGAAGTCTGCTAATTCCTGATGCCTTTGCACAACGTCTAGTTAATTACATCTGCAAGACAAGCCTACAGAATATCTCTGATTAAGTTGCGCTGTGGTCATCGTCTTTACGTTGCTCGTCTATATGCATGCATAATGTTGGTGTAGATGTAGGTGGTGAGAATGCGAATGCAATATGAGTGGCTTTGTTTCACCGATGCCCAGTCATGTGTACACTATCGTTTTGTTGGTTTACAATAGGATATGTCGATGAAGAGGATAACTATCACCTCATCGATGCCCAATCATGTGTATGCCTGACTTCATCGAACACGGACGTGTGTGTTGCCTTTGCCTCGTCAGGGCCCCGCAATGGAGTGTCCAATCCCGTTCATTTGGGATGTGTTGATGGGGTCATGACCTGGCCTCGTCAACACTAGGCTATAAATTTTTCTAGCCTCATCGGTCTTAGACGTGATAGTATGGATATGTCTCGCCTTGTCAGTCGTAGATGGATGATGATGATTGAGAAAGTGGCATTTCTCTCTTATTGATATCTGGCCATGGTGTCGATGCATTCATGTTGATTGCGCACCTCAGCCTTGTGGCTGGTGATGTGCATATGAGGCATTGGACAATGCTTGCTTTGAAGCCTTAGTCAGTCTTGCTCCTATGCAGGGCTAAATTAATGTAATATGATATTCTCTTGTATCAGAAGAAGTATTGATTTGCAAGGATCCATAGTCAGTTCTTTGCCAACCAGGAAGCCACGCTATGTTTTATATGTTTTTTTGTAGCTGGTGTTAGAAATAGGCCCAATTTAGTGAGAGCCATTTCATATAATTCCAAAGCTAAGACAAGGTGGATGAGACCAATTTATAATGTGGAGCCCTTGTCATTTCTTGAATCATGTGACATATGGATGGGGATAACATAAGGAGGGCATTGGCTAATCACACACACGCACGCACGCATGCGTGCGCGTATATTCGCGTGAAAATTGTATGATTTGTGACACGCGACCGTGCCGTGACATGGTGCGCCACTTGGCAGACCAAGTTTACCTTATTTTTGCTAAACTATGTATCATATCTCTCCTTTTAACTGGTCATGAGACTGCTTAATTATCATTATTTGGTTTGAATGTTACCAGTTACTAGTGAATAATTAGGCAGTTATCAGTGAGTTAACACTACTTAATCTGTGATTTGACGAGACAGTTACTAATGAATAATTTTGTTTTAATTGCAACAGTTACTAGTGAATAACTGCAGCGTCCTTATAAGAGCCTGGAGACGTCCAGGAAAATAACAGGGCATTTCACCTCCATTCCTTCTATACTTTCTTATATGCAAACTTGTGCTGTTGTACTATGCCGTCTAAACCTCGCCGACCTTTCTTCTTGGCGTGTACCTTGAAGGAGAGAGAGTGGCTATCTGCGAACCATTGCCGCGGAGAGTATCTGCACAGGGCGCAATAAGGTTTCTGGGCAGCGCATTTGCGCGATCACTCCTACACTGCATTGTCTACGCTCTGCATTGCATCAAGCCTACAATGCTTCCTATTTTTCCTCAAGCCCAATAGTAATTCGTTCGCGTGTTGGTTTGACTTTGATACTATACTTTCTTTACGTATATTCTGAAGTATGATAAGTAATCTACTGTTAGTTATGAGTTTTACATTACTAGTTTATTGTATTTATTTCCTAATAAAACTTGAAATTAAAAGATTGTCCATATTTCCAACAGCTGGTTCCATCGCGTTGCAAGAATCCGTACCACGCTCGTGTGGATTTCTTGGCCAGTTCTGTCATATTGGGAGAACCTGTACAGCGACCTTTTCAATCTATAGTTAGTTTTCACGTCGATGAGGAATTGTACTGCATTGATGTAGATCGATAGCTGATTCCAGAATCAACCAATTGTTAAATTGATCTGCAGTGGCAACCGTGCTTTGAGAAATTTTCTGTTCATATACCAGGCAAGATCAACCAACGAGGTTTAATCTAGGCACTCAAAATCAAGCATTGACGTTGCGAGTGGCTGCATGTTATGGATGCCGAGAGAGAGACGTAGAAGATGCGTAGGCGCAGGAGGAGCGAGTGACAGCGTTCTGCTATTTTCTCGTGCCTTGTCGACTTCGTTGCTCTCGCGAGCAGGCTGGGCATTCGGCTGGATAACCACGTAGAGATTTGTTTTAAGGGGCCCGCTTTTGGTTTATGATTAAAATTGTACTATAGCAGTTAAAATTATACTATAGCGGCTGTTAACTTTTTTGAGTCATTTAATTAAAAAAAGGATATGATAGTATACAGACGTCCGATATGACATCTTGTATCGGACATATCTCTACTTCCCATGATGTTTTCACTTACACAACTCCTCCCACTGACAAAAGTATTGGAGGTCTCTTCACCCACGTGGTGCCTTTTACTTTTTTTGACTTTCCTTCTCCTTCTAGTAATCTTCTTCATCTAAGCAACTGAAGCTTTCTCTACTATCTCGCCTCCATATTCCCACTCTCCCTCCATCTCTCACTTGGTGCACATGAATGATGTGATGCAGGCGGAGCAGCCGGTGAGCCAAAAGGTGCTGGTGTACGTGCTAGCTAACGAAACAATGGTGTCGCTCGAGGCATTGGAGCGGCGGCCCGGTTGGGAGCGCTACTACGAGGACCACACCATTGTGCAGCTCCACCATCGTGACGGGCATCGACCTCACTTCACTACCCCACGACTTCGCGTGGTTCCGCTTCACCCACATGTACAATGTTGTCCTCAAGAACCACGGCCACTTCAAGGTCGTCGACCTCCCAAATTAAGTGAGATCGATCAACATCTCTCTAATCACATATACGCTAACTAGTTTGAGTATTCTAACTGTGCTACTACTTAGCATGCATGCATATAGTTGCAAGCGTATGGTGTCTTAGTTGAGTTATCTTTTGTTGCAAGGGGTTGCGTGATTTGTTGCGCATGGCCATATCTTGTGTTGAAGAGGCCACAGTTCTCAATTTATTACGAACATTTATTTTTATTATTGCATGAGCAATTTTAAAATGTTGCAACTATTATTTTTAAATGTTATAGTGTTGTAAGGTTCTATTTTTTTTATTTGGGAATTTTGATAATTTTGTTTTAGCAATTTGCAAAGTCACATATTTATGGCATTATGCATTTGTGTAAAGATGGTTTTTTTTTCAATTTTTTCTTGATTTTACCCAATATTATTATACATTTTATTGCATACCATGATTATAATTGTTGCACAAGTAATTTACTAATGTTGCACCAGAGCGTACGATGGAAAGTCCCCCATCATATGTTCAGACGCTAGTTGTCCCCTTAAAAACTAAACAAAATAAGAAAACAAATGAAAAATATCGTTATATCACTATGAACAATACAAATGAATAAGAAACAAAAGAAAAATAAAAAGCCAAAAAGTCCAAAATTAAGAAAACAACACATTTCAAGTGCCTTTTGACTTGTAAAAGTTAAAAGACACAAGTCAAAACAAAAAAAATTGATTGGAGCAGAGCCCAAATCGTGTAGGATACAACTGGCTTGTTATCCTTTGCTTGTGCTGAGTTAGAAAATGCTACGTGTACAACCTCTAATTCAACGTGAGAGTGACATCGAGTTCACCGATGATGATATATGCCTCCCAGATGCTTTCAGGGAGTGGTACACAGTGCTAGGGTTTGACGCGTACGTAGGGCAAAGCTCAGCGTTTACATCATACCCAGGGTTTGGAGATTTCAGTGGCCAAAGCTCTTCCGGCTTCGCTGCCATGTCGTATGGTCACGGTGAGAGCTCCTCCGTACCATGAGGGAGATTTCTAGAGTCCTTTGTTCATGATATTTTTGCTGGTGGCTCACAGTTTGACATGTCTCAGTTAGAGGACATCGGCGCTTACCGGACCCAGACTGCTGTACCTTAGCCTATTGGACCACCGCAGGCCACTCAACAAATGGAACAGTCTCTATACCTCCTCCAAACCAAGACACAACCTTCGGACCAGCTGACATACCCCACGAGACATGCTCGTGCTCAACGGAAGACAAGGCCACGCACGGGGAGGCAGATGCGGCGAGGAGATAGCAATGGCTCAGATGGGTGAGCCATATCGCATCTCATGCGATCTGTATTTTGTACTATTATATGTACTTCTACAAATATTTGTAATGTATGAAATTCTCAAAAAACAATAGAGGTCACGCACTGCAAAAGATATTTGAGTATCGCTAATTTCATGATTAAATTATTATAAATTAACATGACAAATTTAGAGTACATAAAATTACCAAAAAATTACACTATGAAATCAACTGTGTCGGGAGGCTTCTTATAAAATTTTGAAATTTTTGGAGCTCGTTTGATATATTTAATAACTCCTACAACTATCAAAATCATACGAATTTTTTAGCAACATTTATAGTAGATAAAATTGTTAAAAAAATTACACAATTAAGATCCTTGTGCAGAAGGCCGCATATAAATTTTCATGATTTTTAAGCTCTTTTGCTATATTTAAAAATTTAAACAAATAGTATACAAAAAATTAAGATCGTTGTGTCAGGAGGCCGCACAAAAAATTTCATAATTACCGACCGTATTGCCACCAGATGGCAGGCCAGCTACCGTATTGTGGTGGGATGGTAGGCCACCTACCGTCTGGTGGCCAAGTAGCAGGCGCCTACCACCAGTGACCTAGCCATGTGTCACCTGCAGGGGGCTGTCGTCTGGTGACTGGACGACAGAAGCGCCATTTTGTCAATACCATGCGCATATGCTATTTTTGCAAATACAAGTGCAAAACGGGCTATATATGCCAAAATTCAGTATACTTAAGGGAGGGAATGGGGAAGTGGGATTGTGGACGCCTCGTGTGTTGTCGCTAGCAGGTGTGCCCACCGGAGTTGGTTAAATTGTTATTGTCGGCCTCGAAAAACAGCTTTTCTATAGTAAATGGATTTTCTACTGTGCCTAGTTTCAAACAGAGTGTTTTTTAAGACAGAGTCTACTAGTCAATTGTAGTGCACACTACAGTAATTTTATTTATATCGGCTAAAATCATACATAAGTGCCTCTTTCTATAAATTTATTTATAAATTGTTACTATTTATAAGCCAAAATCAAAAGACAACATGAACGGCTTTCCATGACAACCAACTCTGCCTTTCCATGGCATTAATATACGAACTCTCCAATGTCGTAATAAGGTCATAAAAATTCTAGAGAAAAAGGGAGAAAGCAATCAAGAAGTTGTTTGGCAGCAAATCACCATCTCATTGATACAAACGAGTTTTTTAGCATGTTAGTTCGTAGAGACATTGTTGGAGTTCCCCGTCTTGATTATCTTTAAAAACATGGATTTCTCATCTTGATTTTATTTTTTTTTTCCATTTAGGCATTGATCCAATCGTTTGCACCCTCTATGTATTAAAGGCTAGATTTTTAACTATTAGTGTTTTTTTGGATTGATACAATGTAATTTTAGTATGTGGAAGTTTTCTCGTTGTTGCTATAGGTTACATGCAGACTCTGAAAACTTTATCGACCACGTGGTTTTGTGGTAAACGTGACGATTGCTTCTTAGTTACCGATAATGTGATTGCTACCAACATACGTACAAAGCTTTTCTTATAAAATATCAACGAATACAGCCTGTCTCGAGTCAAATTGTTTCCTTGTTTGGACATATGCTTGTTATACAATTTTAAACTTCAAAATTTGGATTGACGATATAAAAAAACGCATATCCGGGTCCAGTGGAGGACTGGTTATTGCCATGTTCTTTTTGGATTTTTTATCTTTTGACTTTGGTTTTTCTGAAAACAGAAACAAATTTTCTTTAAGTGGTTTTTCGAAATCGTTTCTCTAAACAGCTTCTTAAGCTTAAAACTATATACATCATGCAAATCGATATATCTACTCTCTATCCGTATTTAAGAAATATAGTTAAAATTTATCGGTCACAATCAAAAGTAATCGGCCGTTGGTGAAATGACCAGGGTCATTGTTCCCTTGGCCATGAAAGCGGTTCCCTGCTAAATATAGCCCGCATAGCCATATCTTTTTTGGTTATAGTAAAATTATAGTAAAAAATATACTAAATTTAGCTATACCCATCATAATTATATATAAATATTTTTTCTATATATTTTTTTCATAAATAATAGAATTTAAATATTTAAATCATAAACCGTAATCCATTCGCTCGAAAAGCCCACCCAAGCTCCCCTCCTTTGCGCGTACGTCGGCCACGCGGCACGCACGTCGCTCTCGTTCTAGTCGGTTCTTCTCCATTCTTTTTCTAGTCTTGTCCTCCTCCGACGCTGCAGCAGCTGCTCTTGTCCGCCTCAGATCTAAGCTGATCTGATCTGATCGCCCAAGCCGCACCCGCAAGAACACAGCCATCCAAGAAGGTCACAACTCAGGGTCAGAGCCACCTCCTCTTCTCCTTTACTGTACTTGAGTTGGATCCTTGGACCTTGGGAAGGATCGGCTCTTTCTTGTTCTTGCTATCTTTAAGCTTATGTAATCTTGGAGAGGGGGGATGTGGTACTGCCGGAGCACCCAATTTGTGAGTGAAGTTCCACTGCGCTTATGATCCTAGAGTAGAAATTAGATGCCATTCGGTTAGATTTTTACTCTTTCTAGCTTCAAGCAGGCGCCAATTCAATTCTTGAAATATTTACTTTGTTCTGGTTTTTGCTCCAGATTCCTTACTCTAGCATAATCTAAGATTGTATTATATGCAGACTGAAATATGTAGCCCATGATTTGTCAATCTGTGCCCCTAGTTTTATTTTATCATCCCTGAAATTTGCTGCATAGTCTTTGGAGTATCGTGAATTGATCGTTAAAATAGGACAATATAGGTTGAATAGATTGTGTTGGGGAAATACATGTCAAGAAGTCATCGTCTTCTCTGAATATGATCCTCCATCATGTAGCAAATTGATAGTGACCAAAAGTAGTAATTGCAGGGAGTTCTGGGGCTTGGAGATCCTTGCACAGTCTAGTTCATATTCAGTATGGGGAAGGAAAAACAATGTGTGACCGCTGATGCAGCTGGGGTCAAGCCGAAGGAGGAAGAAAAGAAGTCGAAGGACGAGATACATCTCAAGATTAAGAGCACCGACAAGTCATCGGGGGATGAGGATGAGAAGGAGATTGAGATAGAAGTCAAGGCGAAGTTTGTGGAGAAGGAAGAGGTGAAGCATGACTCATATGATGGTTCTAAGTCTGCTGGCAAAGGTACGGAAACAAAGAAAGACAAAGAAAAGAAGGAGAAAAACAAGTCAGAGAAGCATGAAGATGAACATGAAGACGATGAGAAGGCAAGTAAGAAGAAGGATAACAAGGAGAAAGATAAGAAAAAGAACAAAGATGATGAAGGCTCAGAAAAGGAGGAGAAGGCCAAGAAGGGGAAACATAAGACTGAGAGCAAAGAGAAGGATGTAGATGGCGAGTCAAAGACACACGAAGTCAAGGAGAAGAATGATGCCATTGAGTCGAAGGGAAAGGAGAAGGATGAATTAGAGGCGAAGGGTTCGAGTGATGAAAAACAGGAAAAAGGCAAAGACAAGAAAAAGAAGAACAAGAAGAAGGGTGAGGAAGTGGAACAGGAGGAGAGTCAGTTGGAGCATAAGAATGGAGAAGGCGTGCAGAATGAAGTTGTGGGAGTAGAAAGCAACAAGGATTCCATGTGTGGAGGTTTGGGCACAAGAGAAATCAAACTTACAAACGATGAATCACAGAAGAAAGAAATTGATACTTCTGGAGAGAAAAAGGAGGGTGCGGCCAAAACGATGGAAAAAAGAAAAAGAGACAAGGAGAAGAAGCAGGATGAACATGAGGATATTGGCAACAAGGATGAACAAGGCAAGAAAGAGAGAGAGAGGAAAGAGAAGAAGAAAGACAAGACTGAAAAGAAGGAAGACGGTAAGAAGAAAGAGAAAGAAAAGAAGGGTAAGGATGGTGATGAGGATGATGAAGAAGGTAAGAAGAAAGACAAGGTTGCCAAGGAGAAGACAAATGATCCGGCAAAGCTCAAACAGAAATTGGAAAAGATTGATGCCAAGTTACACGACCTACAAGCTAAGAAAGAAGACATCCTGAGGCAGTTGAAAGATCTGGAAGAGGGTGGAGAGAGGAAGATCAATGAAGAGAAGCCTGCACAGATACTGGAAGAGGGTGGGGAGGGCAAGACCAAGGAAGAGGATCTTGTTGCTGCAGCCTGATGTTTTGTAACTCTTAAGTTGTTCACCCTTGCTATATGCTTATAACAAGAATTCTGATCTGGTTATGTGCACACGTTTCTGTGTGCAGCACAGAAATATATAACTTAAGAATATAGGAGGGTGTCTATCCTTCTCCAGAAAAAATAATAATCCTGTAATGCTTATGGTTGGTCTGTGAACAAGACATACTTACAGAATGCTTGCTCTCTTTATGCAAATATATGTTTTTTTAAAACAAGGAATTATATGCTGTGTTAATGTTGTTATTGTCGTTACCTATGGATGAACAGGATCGATTGTCAGGTTGAGGATATGGATGAACAGGATCGATTGTGAGCTGAAAGGCCGTACATAGTTAAAAAAAACCTTTTAGGTAAAAGGCATTGCATTTTATTCTTACTTGATTTGACTCACCTGATGCCAAGTATACGATTTTTTTCCCTTTCTGGGTATGCGTCTGTGTCGTGCTCTGCAACAAGCCAGGGCACGACTCCTTTACGCATGTTGTATGTTCTTGGGTTGTTCATGTGTTACCAATGGAATAACCTGGATGGATGAACTAATTCATGCTTTCTTGGTGTATTTCATGGTTTGCTACTTTCTATTAAAAAAAGAAGATTTTTTTTTACCTCTCAAAAGGCGGTGATTCGTGGGTGTTTCTGTGTAGTGAATTTCTCTGTGAGCACCCAATAAGCTTATTTATGCGAGAACCGTGTCAAGGTGCAAGTGTTAGCTTTGCGCATGTAGAAATTCTACGAAGTAACGTTGGCTCTATGGCTCCGCTGCCGCTTGTGTGGATATCAATTAGAAAAAGTTGGCAGTAGTTCATTGAGGAGAGCTGATGGTCGAGCTCAATTGAGATTTCTACAAATGTTCAGTCAGTAGCCGAGGAGCATGTCAGCACAAAAAAGGGTAAGACGATTGGTTGCAGTAGTGCTGGGAGAGAGAGCTCTGTGTGTGATGAAATGGATTTATTCATCATATACCCTCCTCATAGATGGAAATTCAGGATTTACCCTCCTGGCCTACGTATCAGTGACTTATGATGACCCCACATGTCATTGAGGTGGGAGGGTAAATCCTGAAATCCCCAATTCAAGGGAGAGTATATGATGAAGATCCCCGTGATGAAATTATACTGAGTAGACTTTCTTCAGGTGACTGGGAATTTGGGCTAGATCTGGCCGTTGGGGCCTCAGCAACTGCGGATGGTTGCAGTGTTAGTTGCAACATCGGCCGGTGGAGCGTAGGTTGACCGGTGCGTGCGGCAGTGACGGACGATTGTGCACAGGCGCACCAACTTGCTAGATCCGAATGACTACCTTAAAAAATACACCGGCTCTGGTGATTATCACCGTGCAGTCGATAGCAAGGAGATTGCACGTTTAAATGGCCCTTTTCATGTCACGGCTGGTAGAAAGTTTTCAAAATTTGTAAACCGGAGAAGGCTGCTGTTCGCCACGTTGCAACAGGTTCTTTTGAATGATTGCACCTTCTGCGATATTAAGTTTCTGAAATTTTATGACGGAGAATGACAAAAGATCCAAACTATCATAGAACCAGTAAGCAATACTTTCTTCTATTACATTCAGTATATTGCTTTGTAATATGTAGTATTTTAGAGTTATAATGTATTTCTTTAGTATACAGGAAAAGGGCAACATATACAGAGTAGAGCTGCTATTCTACATGCTATTTTACGCGCTCAACATTGTTAATCCCCTCCCTAATATTCTGGAGAACCTTAGAATGTGCAACTCGTCAGACTAGAATTATATGTTGTTAGAACGCGCAACTCGTCATACTAGAATTATATGTTGTGATTTCCTTTCTGTATATTTATGTAAAAGTAATTCGTTATATGAACGATAGTAAAATTGTGTAACAACATGGTAAAATTATTTGTGGTCGGCAATAAATTTACTTATGAGTGGTAGTAAATTTACTTATTACTAGCAGTAAATTTAGTTGTGATTGCCGCTACCTTCTCTGTCCTCACCAACGTAGTACGCCTCCCCTCTCTGCTAACAAACATGCTTAACTGGTTCACCATGCTTAATGAGCCATCAATGACCCTGTTGTGGTTACAGACCAAACAGAGAGAGATGGTAGTGGAGAGTTGGGAGAAAGTGAGAGAGTAATGGCCTGGGCCTTCCCCATGACCTGTATTCCATATATGTATACATGGGGAGTGCTTTTACAATTATGCCCTTACATCTGAGTATTCCCTTCAGGGGCATTTATGTCATTACACATGGCCTGTTCTGGGCTTTACATTCTTCTATTAGACTGGCTGGGCTTAGGTGGAGGCCATCCCTACAATAGATTCCTTGGGCTAAGTGTGCCGGTACCAACCCGGTATGATCCGCTCCCTCTTTGTACCGTGCTTAGGCCGTATGATAAGCACGTAGATCGATATAACATAGCACGATAATTTAAATGTATCAGACGGATCATGCCTAAATGAACTTTGCCCCATCTGGCCTGTGCTGTGCTGGGCGGCCCGTTTGGCGTCTGGGAGAGAGGTAGACGGAGAGAGGAGAGATCTCGGTGCATGCTTGCATAGGGCCCACAGCCCGGTAATCACCAGTATCTGCTGCTAATGTCACCTGCAAAGCGCATCACTTTGGCAGGGTAGCACGAATCGTAAAGCTGCATTCACGCTGAGGATAGCATTGCACGTACATGTGGCGTTGATTTTTCGCGAAGAGATTCATGTTGTTATTAACATGTCTTTTCCACGTGTATATGCTGTGCTAAAAAGAATATAAATATATGGTATCACCACGATCAAATAAGTCTCAAAATTGACATCAGTTTTCAAAATTAAAATCATCGTCCCATCTTCTAATCATAGTAAAATTGCACTAATCATAGTAAAATTGCACGAACCTCAAAGCACTAGAGCACAAAAATAATACATGCGCCTACATGTGCACGTGATCTTGCATTTTCCTAAACAAAATCTCTTGACATAAACTGGTTGGTTGGTAAATGAAACATACAACCGCATCCACCGCTATGAACCCCTCTTTACCTTTCTGAACCTTGAAAAATATTGAGGCTGGTAGTAATGTTATCAACCTATCATTATAATTTATATTGCCAAGTGACTGCAAAACAGGTGCTAACTGAGAGTACTAATTGGCTGTTTATTTGGAACACACAAGAGACTCCAGATACTGCTCCACATTGTCCAGGCCGCACATCTCCTTCACCACGGGCATGATGGCGGGAACTTCCAGATCAAAAAAGGAAGGCTGAGATCCAGACCCAGAACAGTGGAGTTCCTTCCTTGCTGCCCTGATTGCTTCTCGTGTTGCACAGTGCACTGAAGCTGCAAGAAGCAAAGGTGGCTCCCCAGACGCTGCAACGAAGGGTTGCTGTCAGTGAGAGAAAATAAGGGGGAAAATTTTCTGTGGTTATGCACAGATATAAACGTCAAAACAAATCCATAATGCATGTTTAAATAATGGAAGATTAACCAACCAATTTTATGAATTGTTTTTGAATCTACAGCTTGTTAGCCCACCGTAACCTAGAAAGCAAAATAGAACTAGCTGATTTGGTACATGTTCATAGACTAGTTGCGCGGATACTTCATAAAAGTCACGTACCAGTATCAGATACTGTACCGGATATGGATACTGCCCTGATACGCTCCGATACGTATCCTGCACGTATCCCTTAATTTACGATTATTCAAAAAAAGAAAATAAATCCCGATACCTCGCCGATACTTTCCCGATACCTCGTCGATACTTCCCCAATACGGTAAACCTAATAAAACCTCATCCCTTCAGTCCTCACTCACATCCATCTAAGTTACAACAAATTGAGGACAACTCTTCTTGTGCAAAAGAAGACACATGTTGAGTGAATGTTGCAGCTCGTATCGGTTCATTATATTGGTTTAAAGCTAGAAGAGAGAACTGGAGAACTAAGCAATTTGCTACATCAATATGAAGGTATTCTCGGTTCCTTACAATAATTCATTAATTTCTTTTTTTAATCTTTATATATATGTATACACACACACGTATCGCCGTATCGGTATTTTTGTGGAAATGGCGAATCGCGGTATCGTGTATCCGTATCGGTATCGGAGTATCTGGGCAACATAGTTCATAGATGCCCAACCAGTTAAAAGTTTGAATACCTTTTGAAGAGAGCACACGGTTCTTGTGGAATCCACTGTTAAGTAGCTCAACATTGAACTGTTTAGGGATGGTGTCCACAGTTGGGATCTTGTATGTCCAAGTCCCATCCGAGACAACCAACCCATCTGAGTTGGTTACATATTCCTCGCTCATGAAATAACCAATTCCCTGAACAAAGGCGCCTTCCACCTGAAAAAAGGCAATGGATCAAAGTTAACAAAAAAAAAAAGCACTAAAAAGAAATGAACCACCAATGCCCAAAATTAAGCACTAGGCAGTAAATCCGCAGAAGTTAGCATAAAAAGGTAAATATCTTATCACTGCAGCCCTTGAAACTACATTGTAATTTTCAAGTGTAATAAATATTATTAATTCATGACCTGCTATCTGAAATGACTAGAAGACTGAAAAGCTGGCTTACACTTGAGTTCTGACTGACCAATTATTCATCGACAAAATGAAAAGAAAAGGAGAATTGCAGCTTTTGAAAGTGAAGACACCAGTTAGAAAACAGAGATACATATTACCCACCTGCCCCAAGTCCACAGCAGGATTTAAGCTCTGGCCACAGTCATATATAAGATCACTACGCAAAATCTTGGTGGCTCCAGTGAGAAGATCAATCTCTACCTGCAATACCCAATATGACTATCTTGATGTAACGGTGTGCATATTTCAATTTTGTATTTTTCCAAAACAGTGTATCTGAAACTTGAGTAAACTAAGGATACCTCACTAGCAGCAGCTCCATAGTTTAGATAGGAACTAGAAGCCCCAGGAACGTAGTACTCTCTTGCCGATAAATCCACACCAACCATTTGTGCCTGCACATTGAAACATTGCAACATATTAAGATCGTTAAAAACATTTTTGAATAATAAAATAGCATCTGTAATGATAGCAGTAGGTGATGCACAGCTTCCTGAGCATGCCTAATTTTTGTAAGAGAAATAACACATAACACAAGATCATCATGATAATAGTTGCTAAAAACTGAAGTTATCAATTACCTGGGAAATTAGCTCATCCCATGAAACTTTGCCTTGCTTTTCTTGCAATTGATCCTTGAGTGATTTCAGCCTGTCGACCATGATATTGCAGGCAAGTCGTACTGCTTCACAGCTAGATTCTGATGTGGTACTCCCTGTGGTCCACCCTCCCTGTACCACACTTAGTGTATCTGCTTGAATAACTCTTATTCTTTCCAACAGGTCTTGACTTTTATCAGCCCACAGCTGTCCAAGACCAAATGCTGCCATCTGCTTCACTTTTGTCCAAAGCCCCTGGCCTAACTCAATGCCACCAACTTCAACAGCAATGGAGCCATCATTAAGAATGGACACTTTTCCAGGTGTTGGTCGAGATAATACTTTGTGCACTATTGGAACAAAAGAAAGGCCCTGCTTTTTCCATTTGTTGCTTTTGTTGAAGGACTGGATCATTTCCAAACGATGCTGGTAGTTTGCTGATGCAGTCAACTGATTGCAGATAGAGGGAAGTGTATACCCCAAGGCATCTTCCATGCACTCACTGTGAAACAAAGCAAGGCTCTCCACTGTGTGAAGATTTCTCTGTCTGACCAAATTAGCATCAGTAGAGAGAGTGGAAGCAACATGCTCAATGATAGCTTCAGCAACATAAGAACCCTGCACTTCTCCAGGGCCCCGCATTGCAGACTTTGTTGCAATGTTTGTTTTGCAGACCTTTACATCATAGGAAAAGGCACCCCAATTATATTTTTTCAGTGCCTCTATGAAATTATGAGGAATGATTGGACTAACATCCTTGGTCATTCCTGCATTTATGAACAAATCTATATGCAGAGCGGTGATCTTTCCATCTGATTTGAATCCTATGGAATAGCATATTTTCATGGGATGCCGACCTCCAGTCATTATGATGTCAGTCTTGCGATCAAGATACATTCGAACAGGACGACGCAGCTTAAACGCTGCAAGTGCACAAGCGGTTGCCACCTACAATTAACACACGTAATAAGTAATTGCTAACCTAACAAGCTTGTAAAACAATGATAAATAAAATGCTCATGAAGCAGTGGAGTTGACAAAGTTTAAGTGGGTCTATGAACTAAAAAAATGAGCATTCGGTTTTATTATTGACCACTCTGTAATTGCTGAAGCAATCACCTTTATTTATATGCTTATAAGGTGGCCATATGTGCAAATAGTTTTTTTTTCCTTATTTGGGCATGAGGTACTCGAAGTTTCATGTTTTTTTGTCTTCATGATGATAAGTTCTGCGTTTTAAATGGCATGAACTACTCGGCAAACACAACAGGATTGAACATGCAATACCATTTGTACTTCACAAAAGTGGAAAAGATATACTGATCAAAACAAAACCTAGTTTGCAGCGTTTTAACCATAAAATGCTGTAAATTATTATGGTATTGAGCATTGAAACTTACAGGTAATGATCTAACAGCTTTTCCTCCAAAGCCACCACCAACCCTTCTAGTAATAACACGAACATTGTGAGAAGGTAAACCGAGGCATTTTGCAATGACATTTTGTGCTGTCTCAGGGCATTGGCTTGAGCTATACACCACCATGCAGTTATCCTCATCAGGTATGGCTAGAGCTGTTTGTGTTTCCATGTAAAAGTAATATTGTGAATTAAGCTTCACCTGAATAAAAGTGTTTGTCAGCTGTAGCACAATATGGCAATACCAAAGATATATCAAAAAGGACTAACCACAAACAGGGACCATGATGTGTCAGTTATTGAATAATTAGAATCGGAGTCAAATATGAGATAGGTTAGCCAAGGTAAGGCAGAAGCGAATCAAAAGAAAAAGAACATCAAAGGGACACACACACCACAACTTCTGTAGTTCTGTTTAATCTAAATCACTTTAGGCACTAATGGTGACTCAGCACAAAAGTAACAAATATTATATTACAGGTTTGTCAAATTCCACCCTACATGGGGCCAAACACCTAGTGCAAGTTCAAGCTCATACCCTTTATACTTTACATTAAAATCAATTCATCCACAGACTTAGGATGGCTCTCAGAAAGATTCTTAACTTAGAAACAGCACAAAAACTACGCAGGACTGTACCTCGGCTGAGTGGATTTTCTTATCGGCTTCTGCCATCCCTTTTGAGAAATCACCAATCTTTTGGGGAAGAAGAAATGGGGGGATTTCAAAATAACTGCATCTTCTAACTGCTGCCTCTATCGATAAAACTGGAGTTTCCAAATTATCTGTGCTGTAGTTCACTACAGCTCGTTTGGCAGATATATCGGCAAATCTTTGTGTTTCTGCAATCTAAAATGCTAAAACCTTCACTAATTGCATGACTAAAGGAAAAGAAATATTGCAAATTTATTTAGATCCAAATCGTCAGTGCAAAATCCATACCACAATACCAAGAGGTTCCCCAGCGCACTGAGTAAGCGGATCACCAAACAGTGGTTCAGGTCCAAATATAGTGTCGGCCCCAACATTGCCGCCTCCTTTTGGAATATCCTTAACAGTGACAACAGCCACTGTTTTTAGCTGCTTGAGAGAAGGCTCGAGTTCTATGCTCTTTACATGCGCTAAAGGTTTTGTGCTATATATAAATGCTCCGTAGAGACAGTCCTTTGGAGAAGGGATGTCATCCACATATACAGCCTCACCTATATATATTGGTTATGTTATCAGCATTTTAGTTTACTTTCTAAAAGATCAGATGATGAAATCCATTGTCACTGATTAAAAAAGTCACATAAGAAATGTTAAGAAATGACTCATGAATCATCATTGCATACATAATGGGAACTGCAAGAAAGGGAGATAAAGCATGCCATTACCAATGTTATTCCACCAAAGGTTAAAGATTGACAATAATTAAAAAAAACTGTGAAGTGCATACCAGAGGCTTGGAGTTCTGCTGCAACTTTCTTGGTTGGTATGCCAACTGGGAGATAGTCTTGATTGATTTCAACAATCTGTTTGCAAGATTCAAGTATGTGACCATTGCTATACAAACAAGATTTCACATTATCGATCTCCTTACGTGAAAGATCAATGTTTGCATTGGGTCCACAATTTGGATTTCCATTGGCATCAGAAGTTACGCAGCCATTCAGACCGACTGCCTTTACATGCTTCAAGGTTCCTTTGGTTACCGGGTAGAGAAAACTAAACAGAAAGGCAACTGCCAAGCTTGATCTATAAGCAGCATGTGTTGTGCCTTCTTTTGGAACAATGGTTTTCTTGAGAACTTTACATGCTTCAAGTAGGACTGATGCAGTAATGGGTTTACCCACTAAGAGTTTCTCAACATTCCTAGCCCTGATAGCATGTTGGGTTCCATATGCACCAAAAGCCAAACATAGCTTTTCCAACATTAAGCTTCCTGAAGTTTCATCTGAAGAGACTTGAGCCAAGAAAGCAGAGTTAAGGTAAGAAACTGCATTTCCAAGAGGGCGCAGAGCAGCTCGGTACGTCTCAAATAGCAGGGAACTTCCTGTTTTATCTCCTGACTTATTTACAGTCCCAGCACTTGATGAGACACCGTTGGGAGTACAATGAGGAATGTATATGCTTAAGAGCAGTATCTTGTAATCACATGGTGGCATCTGCAGGAATTCCTCCAGCGTGACATTTAACCTTTCTGATGATACCTCGATGCACACCGATGAACCAGCAGCAAGAAGAATCGTCACAATATCAGACGCAAACTCATCCCTTTGCGCCATTATCAGATTTCCACCCACACTCGCCGTGTTGCGGACAAAATGAGAAGCCACCTTTTCCATGTGATCAGCAATCTTACCAAAGACAACATCTTTGCAGTCATCACCTTCTCTTAGAATCTCAATAACATGAGAAATCGATACCGCAGCCCCAATTTCAACACCCTTGGCATCCTTGCTAACTGAATTCAACTCTGGGATAGCTCTCAGGTCAATGTACCTATCATACACCTCTGCCTCCCTGTAAACACCAGAAGATGTGTTTCCCACAACCACCTTTGTACTACTTTCATCAAACCACTCAGAACCTATCAGCTTATAGTACTCCTCCACACTCCGAGGTCGAAGCCAAGAGCTCCCACTCCCCTCCAATGTACACCAATCAATCCCCAAAGAAACTCTGATCTCATCCTTCAAAAACTCCGGGAAGGTACCAACACTCCCCTCCTTGTACGGCGGCAATTTGGAAACGTCCGCGTCTCCCTTTCTCCAGAAGGAATTGAGCCCCAAATCCTCCAGATCCACGTCCGCCGCGAAGCTCTTGCACGCGTCGGCGATCGGGCGATACCCCGTGCAGCGGCACAGGTTCCCGGCCACCGCCCGCTCCGCCTCGGCCGACGTGAGCCTCGAGAACCCCTCCGGCGGCTCCGGCCCCGCGCCGGCCTCCGCGCCCGCGAGCGCGGCGGCGAGGGACATGCACATGCCGGGCGTGCAGTAGCCGCACTGCGAGGCGTGGAACCCCGCGAGCCTCGCGTGCACGGCATGGAGGCCGTCCCGGCTGTTCCCGAGCCCCTCGGTGGTGGTGACCGCGCGGTGGTGGAGGCCGTGCACGAGGGTCAGGCACGAGCTGACCGCGGCATGCGACACCTCGTCGGCCGCCACGTCGTACGTCGAGAGCAGCACCACGCACGCGCCGCAGCCACCTGCAAATCGCAATCGCATTCGTTAACTCACTCATGGGAATCGAACGGAAGGCGTTTGAGGAGGAGGGGGTTGGATTCCAGTGCCTTCGCCGCAGCCGAGTTTGGGGCCGGTGAAGCGGGTGCGGGAGCGGAGGAACTCGAGGAGCGTGGCGCCGGCGCCGACGCCGGCGGCGCCGTCGCTAAGCTCGACGCGCTCGCCGTTGACCGCGAAGACCACCACCGGCGGCGCAGCCATCGCGTCGCGCTGCAGCGTGCGTGTCGGAATCCGATTCCCATCAGGATCTCCGCCGCTTCCTACTTATCTGCTCCCACCACGCTCTTGCGTCGCGAAATTCCAAGAGGAAAAAGGCGCCCACGCCGACGCGAGCATGTGTCGCTTACCGACTCGAGTACTCGACTCTACCCGACTCCACTGGTGGAGCGAGTGGTGACGCCTGACGCGGCGGCTTCTCGAAGGCGACGGCTTCGTCCGTTTGCGTCGCTGCGGGTGGGGCCCGCGGTGGCGCGTGGCGTGCCGCTAGTAAATTGGGAATTAACAGTTGATTATTATAATCGGCACGTGACGTGGGGGACGCCGGGCGACGCGCCGTCTGGGCGGCTGCTCCGGCCACGTGCCACCGCCCAGTTTGTCGGCTATTTCGGTGACCGACCTCTACTCGTCACTGGCCCGGTTCTTTTTCAGCTTTTTAACTTCTGTTTTTAATTTTTCTACGATAATTATTTTTTAAATAGAGTAACTTTTAAGATAAAATCTACTAGTTAATTTTAGTACATACTATACCAACTGCATTTATATTGGCAAAAGCTGCACGTGAGTTTCTGTTACCCTATAATCTCTCGTACAAACAGCTCAAAAGCTACAAACCGCAGCAAAAAGTCATAAGCCTCAGCCAAAAAGAACAGGCCAATGGGCTCGGTTCGGAGGGAATCGAGCACATGAATTTCACAGATTTTTAGAATTTTAATTTAATTTATTTAATTGAATTCTAGTTGGAGTTGAATTTGATTCAAATCAATTCAAAATCTATTTTTCTCGTTGAATGTTATTTGAAATTCTATGAGACTGTTGGGTCTACTTGTGTACCTAGGTCCATCAAAATACACAAAGTAATTTTTCTATAAGCTAAATCATCTCTAATAAATCTTAGATAATTTCATAAAAATTTATATTGTTAACGCGAGGATGAAATTATAAATACAGAATTTTACAAAATCATTGTCTAAAAGGCTGTGGGGGCCACATGTGCCCTAAGCCTGTTAATGTGTACAAATTAGTTTCTCTGCACGCTTAATTGTTTTTAAGAAATTTTAATTGATTTCGTGAAATAGTTATGGTGTGAAAGAGGTGTTGAAATTCGAAATACCAAAATTTGACTTAATTTTATAGAATAAATTCCAGATAAAATAGCAGTACAAGGAAAGAATTGGGTCTAGCTCTATTATGCTTCTTAGAATTGCCTTTAGAAACATCAATTTAATTATGCGTGATAGCCAAACAACTGTATCATTGAAATTGAATTCCAATTCCACAATTACAGGACCGATACATGGGGGTCAAACAAGGTGTCCGAGTCTCATTGTTCTTGTATTCAAAATTTCCATGTTTCAACTAACAAAACGTGTATCTTATATGTAAAACATGTGACTGTAGTTTTTCTTAAATGTAAAAATTGCTCCCAGAAAAACAATATTTGACAAAGGGTTTCACTAATAATTTCATCACATCATCTCAAACGAAAAAAAACTGAAGTACAAGTGTGTACAAACGAAGAAACAAGACCAGCATACAAAACTGCATTTCATTGGCCTCGTTTTTTTCGGCTTCTAGCTTATGTTACAGTAACTAATTTTCCAAATATCAGTTCGTGAATAAACAAATCAAAGGATATAACATTAGAAACCAGGCAAAAATATGTACGTCAAGAGGCATAGAAAGAAAATTGTTGGTTCCAGACGATGTTGCAAGTCAAGAGAGGCAAAACCACAAACCAATCAATCTCAACTCAAATCATCCTCTAAACAAACCCGGAAGGTTTCCTGGATGGCAAGGGTGGCCACGTCGCCGTTTTTCTTCCGTGCGCGCCGCGTGTCTGGCCGAATCTTCGCACGGTCTGGGGAGCCGTTTTGCGAAAAAGCCCCTGCATTTTTTGGAAATTACAAACCCGGAAGGTTTCCTGGATGGCAAGGGTGGCCACGTCGCCGTTTTTCTTCCGTGCGCGCCGCGTGTCTGGCCGAATCTTCGCACGGTCTGGGGAGCCGTTTTGTGAAAAAGCCCCTGCATTTTTTGGAAATTACGTAAAGGCCCTCGGTTTTCGCAAAAAGGTCCCTACCAGTTTTTTTAGCCCCTCCACTTTGCAGGATAGCCCCTCGCGGTTTCTAAATTACGTACGGGTCCTCGTTTACTTACGTACAGGTCCTCGCTTTTTTACAAAAAAGACCTTCGACTTTTCCGAAAATACACATGTGCCCTCGGTTTTTTACGGAAAAAATCTTTGCTTTTCCGAAAATACACATGCGCCCTCGGTTTTTTTAGAAAAAACTCTCACGACTTATCGCCTCTTTTACTTCGGTACACATGGTGGCTGGCGCGGCGTGTCGCCGCGCCTATGAGGCTAGTTATTACCTCAAGTGTGTCACATTTCAAACGAAGAAACATGCAGAACATTGCAAAAGATTTTTCTATGACATAATTCCACATTTCTGTCTCCTTACTTCCTCTCCCAGAAAAAGCAAAGCTAGGGTGTTGGGTACTGTATTACATGAACAATGGAGGATATACCACAACGAGATGGGCATCCCAGATTGCTGTTTTCAGAAGAACCACACTGAATCAACCAGGGGTTTGCCTGGCGAAAGATTACCACCAAACCATCCGAGAATGGACCAATGCATTGACACCATCTCATTGAGGTTTGAGCATTTCCAAGGAAATACACAAACATTCCACAGAGAGAAAAGTTGACACTAACTTGTAAGGAAACACCATCCAAATTGTGGAGCAGGATGCACGAAATACACAAACATTCCCCAGAGAGAAAAGTTGACACTAACTTGTCAGAAGGAAACACCATCCAAATTGTGGAGCAGGATGCACTTCTGCTGTTAGATCGAAGAAACAGACTAGAAGAGAATGAATAGACAGTCTAAAAATTTTTCTTTAATTAATTATCCATTTCTATTTGGTTAAATTAAGTAAATAATGTATAAGCTTAACTCAAAAAGGTTTAGCACAAATAACGCCTAAAACAACTGGGTTCACCTAAGTGAACCAACAAGATAAGCTTATATAAAGATTTGCAATCCTAGGATGACAAGCAATCAATTTAATTCTATGAATGTAAATTACTTGATGTAAATTGAGTACAAGAAAACAAACCACAATTGACATGGTTGCTTTTTACCGTGGTGATCGGAGACTTGCTGGTCTCCCTAGTCCACGTTGAGGTTAGCTCAAACAAATTGGATTGGTTTCATGAATTAAGTCGAAACACCTCAATCCACTAGTGGTAACTTTTTCCCGCTCCGGGTAGGTGAGCTGCAACCTTCACAACTTTGCCGGGTCTTCTCATAACCTTCTTTGAGGAAATTACCGCACACAACGCCTCCAACGCCGTCTAGAAGTTGGCAAACTCGAAGAGTAATAAGTCAAACCCCTCGCTTGACTCTCACCACATGGAACAAATGCACACCGCTCAAGTGGATACGCAATCCACCTGTAGATGCAACACATGCAATCTAGACCCTTTCTCGTTACTCACAAGATGCAACACATGCACAATTAAGATGAGAATCTCACACTAGCTCAAGAGAGTGAAATGGAGTGAAGTATTACCCTCTCCAACCGGTCATAAGGGGGTATATATACCCACACCACAAAAACTAGCCGTTGGAAGCAAAACCCTGAAAAAACAGGAATTTCGGAAGTACCGTCGGCTTACGACTAATACATCCACTCCCATCTGCAACGGTCAGAAAACTAGCTATTGCAGGCAAATCCGGTACTTCCGATATGCAAAGTCCGGTACTACCGATCATTGGAAGTACCATAGCACTCGTACGGAACTACCAATTTCTCTTTGGAAAAATATACCGCTACACAAGCTGGTCATTTCGAAACTTGGAAGTACCGTTCACACAGAGTCGGTAGTACCGCTCAATGATCAGACCGCTCACATAGAGTCAATCGGACCGCTCACACAGAGCTGGTCGAAAGTACCGATCGTCAGCTACCTTGATCCTCGACCACATCGGATGATTTGACCACTCAGGTCTCAGACCACGTTGATCTCTGACCACGTTGTCCGGTTCAACCACACAGGTCTCCGACTACACTGGTCTCTGTGCACGCTGGTCTTCAACCATGTTATTCGGATCGACCACACAGGTCTCTGACTACGCTGGTATCCAACCACATTGGTTTCGATCACTCAGGTCTCAACCACGTTGACCATGTCGATTTTCATCCATATCAGTCTTCGATCACACAGATCTCTGACCACTACGTTGATCTTTGACAACGTTGTTTTAATCATGTCAGTTCGACCACATCGATTTCGACTACACAGGTCTCTACCACGGCGGTTTTGACCATGCTGGTTTCGATCACACAAATCTCGATCATGTCGGTTTCGATCACACTGGTTTCAATCACACAGATCTCGACCATGTTGGTTTTGACTACTTCGATCTTTGACCACATAGGTCATCGATCATGTTGATCTTCAATCTCGTTGGTTCGACTACGTCAGCTCGACCATGTCAGTTTTCAACCACATTAATCTTCAACCACACAGGTCTTCGACCACATTGGTTCGAGCACAATGGTTATCGACCACATAGGTCTTTCAACCATCAATAGACGCAGTAGTTGTGTGATTACAACGCTGGTAGTTCCGACTAGCGGTAGCACCGCAGAATACACTGCGGTAGTTTTGATCTCACTGAGAAGTGCATATAGTTCAACAGATTTTGCAAAACACATTTGCAATCTATAATATCATGCACACAAGGCTTATCCATGATTCCCAATAACTTGTAAAATACATTTGTACACTTTTATAATCATGACACAAGGATTATATATAAGAGTTTCAACCATTTGCAAAACACCAACTTGGTCACCCATGACTACACTATCCATCACTTTCCAGAAATTAGCCTTAGACCTCTCAATAAGACTGCTAGCTCGACAAGTACTTAGAAATTTCCATTGATTTGCTCAAATCGCTCGGGTATAATAAGCATCACTACCGACCACAAAACTATTGAGTACCGATCACTACGACTAGAACACCAGATCGCTAAGTCTATGACCATTGATTCTCCAAGCCATTTGCTCCACCAATGATCATCGAGTACCGCACAGACTACCATCTACTAGTACCAAAGCACCAACCACAAATCTTTAACAACTGACCGCTGACCACGAAAATCACGACTATCGAGTACCAAGTCCTTTCGACTACGAGTACCGTTCCTCCGAACACTGTTCACCGATCACCGACCACCATGCACCAGCCAGTCATACCACTAGCCTAACACGAGTACTTGAAGATAACAAGAGTTGAAGCACTCGTACCGACAATGAAATCTACGAGTACCGACCGTGAAACCAACAACCGTCGATCGCGAAGCCTATCGATAATGAGATCTATGACTATCGACCGCTAAGCCTTCAAATAAAGGTCATGAAGTCTGCAGCTACGATCACAAAGACTACGACCATCGAGAACTGACCAGCAAAGTCTATGACTATCGACCAGTTACTGTAGCTACGACCATAGATAGGGTACTGTAGCTACTACCATTGAAAAGCACTGTAACTTACCATCTGTGACTAGGTATGGTCGTTCTACCATAGTTGATGTTCCATGGTTGAAATATCGTGATAGAAGAATGATGTGGTCAAGTACCATGGTCGGATTGCCATGGTCAAAGCCTAACGTGGTCGAAGTCAGACGTGGTCGAAGCCAGACGTGGTCGAAGTCTGCTAATCAAACAAAGCCGTTTGGACCACCCAGCGCAGAGCTATTCAGACCAACAATACAAGGCTGTTCGGACCAGCGACTACCAAATGTGGTCAAAACCCAGACATGGTCATTTTGCCAAGTTGAAAAATCAAACACAGAAGCACATCGACCAGAACTTTTATAAATACAAATTTCAATAAAACCAAATATCAATTATTCATCATCCACAAAATGTACGACTATCACATAGTCTCACAATCTCCATCTTGATGAATACATTAACAACCCCTCAAACCTCTTGAATGAGAGAATTTGCACAAGTAACCAACCACAACCAAAAAGAGCATATATCATAGCAGTAAGCATAGATAGCTTAGAAAACACAGTGGACTCCTACTCAACTCCAGAGAGCGATTTTAAAATTTTCCTTCTCCCCAAACTCTTAGAAAATTAGACAAATTCTCAATCTCAATTCTCCCCTTTTCTCCTCCTTTGGCAATGAAATCATTAAGGGCTGTAGAAAGAGAGACTTTAAAAAAAAGGAGCAATTGAGCAAACAACCAGAAGCTTTGTAGACTATCCAAGTCACTGTATATTGATTTAAGAGTGTCTCCAAGTCATCCGAGTAGAGCTCCCAAGATCACATAAAGTCATATACCATAAAGCAAATTTAAATAGGTCTTCAGCATGATTAAGCATATTAGATTATTGACAGGCATTACGACCAAGACGAAACTGATCTATAAAGAGCACAAAGAGATATCACACCTAAAAGAGTAAGTCTAAAAATGAAGCAAACTTTAAATCTAATAGTCTTATATAACAAACTATTGCTCCACACTCA
The DNA here is from genome assembly GCA_036346575.1 of Dendrocalamus sinicus. Lineage (NCBI taxonomy): Eukaryota > Viridiplantae > Streptophyta > Magnoliopsida > Poales > Poaceae > Dendrocalamus > Dendrocalamus sinicus. The sequence goes on along the minus strand of CM070659.1, from coordinate 27,963,116 downwards.
GGTTTAAGCATGTGGTATTCTTGTAGCATACTTCTTTTATGATACTATCTCTGTAGCAAACTTCATTTAAATGGTGACATGCTTAAAGCATACTTCTTGTCATTCGAGCATGATTTGTGACTTTTCTTTTGTTTAACCATGACATGCTTGAAGTATACATCTTTTCAATCTTTTCTTTCTCATTATTTTCTTTTAATTTTACCATAACATGTCAATTTGAGGGAACATAGAAAAAATTACCAAATGAAACATACAAGCCTCATGAATAAGATTTAAAAGAGGACTCATAGTCAACAAATCCTTTTCGATAAACATCACTAGGTGCTATGTACAATCAATTTAGTCAAAATCTTCAGCCATGTCATGTTTTAGTTCAAGTATAGCAAATTAATTACAACCTGTTTTGACTAAGGCTACATAGCAAATGAGTAAACATGATAAAGTCAGCTCTACTACACATCATTTGATTTCAAAGACTTGGACATGATGTATAATTTGAGAAATATAATAAACAAAGCTTCCGAAATGTTAAGCACAAAGCTTCCCTTCAAAATAATCCTATAGGATACAACACACCCAACTCGCCTCTCAACCGAGCAAAATAAGAAGTATCAAGCGGATCGAAAAAAATATCAGCAATTTGAGAGTTGGAATCAATGAAATGCAAGATACCATCTCCCTTTTCCACATAATCTCTAAGAAAATGATAACGAATATCAATGTGTTTGGTTCTTGAGTGTTGCACATGATTTTTAGCAATACTAATCACACTAGTGTTATCACAGTAAAGTGGAACACTATCCAAGTTTGAGACAAAATCCTTAAGAGTGGTTGTCATCCAAAACAATTGAGAGCAATAAGAAGCAGCAGTTACATAGTAGTTGAAAGAGCAACAGACACCTATTTCATAGAAGCCTATGAAATAAGAGATGTACATAAAAAGTGACATGTGCCAGAAGTACTCTTCCTATCAATTCACAACCCCAAAATTCACATCTGAACAAGATCTAAGGGTAAGATACGAGAAAGAAGAGTACCATAAGCCAAATTTCAAAGTTGGCTGAAGATACCTGAAAATTCATTTTACCGCTTGACGATGTGAAGCACATGGGGAGGCTTGAAATTGAGCACACAAACACACGGAAAAATATATGTCTGGCCTCAAAGCAGTGAGATACAAAAGTGAATCAATTATACTTCTATATTTCTATTGATCAATAGGTTCTCCATTTTCGTCGGGATCCAGTATAGCCGTACACCCCATGGGTATGGAAATTGGTTTGATTGTTCCTATGTCAAAGTGACGAAGTAAATCTTTGGTATACTTAGTCTGATGAATAAAAGTACCCAACTTTGATTACTTGATCTGAAAGCCCAGGAAGAATGTGAGCTCACCTATCATGCTCATCTTGAATTTTCTGCTCATAGTATTTGAAAACTTAGAAACAAGAGTATGAGAGAAACCACCAAAGATGATATCATCTACATATATCTGTACGAGTAAAATATCATTGCCATGCTTGAGAGTAAATAAAGATCATTTCCATGCTTGAGAGTAAACAAAGTCTGATCTACCTAGCCCATTTGAAAGTTATTTTTTTAGCAAATATGACTTAAGCCTATCATACCATGCTCTGGGTGCTTATTTTAGACCATATAAAGTTTTGGACAATTTGAAGACATGATCAGAAAATTTAGGATTCCCAAATCTAGGTGGTTGTCTAACATACATCTCCTCCTCAATGTAGCCATTAAGAAAAGTACTTTTTTACATGTAGAATATGTAGAGGTGCCTGTGAGGTGATCGTAGGAGTGGTTGTAGATGTAGTCGGCGAGGGCGTAGTGGTCGTAGCGGTTTCTTTCTCATGAGTGGTCGTAGAAGTCACCTTTGACGGGATGGTCATGGGAGTGGTCGTAGGTATCATAGAGTGGCCTGAGAACTCTCTATTGCCATTGTCTGAGTCATAGAAAATGTCTTTGAGTACATCAGAGACCTGTATACCTATATTATCAGGTCCAGTACATACCATTTACGTCCAACCGATTGAACCCTAGCAGGACCTACTATGTCTATATGCAACAATTGACTAGGAGAGTCAGTCATGACAAGAGTGAGTGGAGGATGTGATGATTCGACCATCTTACCATGTCTACAGGGTGAATAGATTAAATCCATTAACTTATTAATCTTGAGACTAGGGATTCCTCTAACTTCATATTACTAAGCCTAGCAAGATGATTAAAGCCAATGTGACCTGATCTACGGTGCCAAAAGAACAAATTCTTAGAATCTAAAAAAATAAGACACCTAAGATTGGAAGATGCTGAATATAAAAGGTCACCCTTAAACAAACAACCAACTCGACTAATTTTGCATACAAGATCACCAGTTGAATCTATAATACAGCATGAATGCTTTTTAAAATTTACCTCAAAATTATCGTCTACCAACTATGAAACTGAAAGCAAGTTATAGCTCAATTTACTGATGAGAGGGACGTCCTTTAAGATGAACTTGTCGTTAATGCACATGATGCCTTTAGCAAGAATTCGTCCTTGAAAGTTATCCCCAAAAGTGATCATTTCATCACCGGAGGCACGAGTGAGAGAGGAGAACCATTGTGAGTCTCCGGTCATGTGACGAGCGCAACTAGAGTCAATGAACCATATGTTCTCCTTCCTCTTAAGACGAGCCTACAGAGCATGAATAATCATCAGTACCTTAGTACTGGTGTTACACAATTAAGATTTAGGTATCCAATACTGAGATACTCGACGAACAGGAGAAAAAACACGCACTGATAAATATTTAAGTGAAGATAGTTGATGAGTCACTGGATCGACCACGCGATCTGACCTTCTCAGTCGAGCTGATATAACAGTAGACCGGTCCGAATGAGCAGCAAAAGCTGGTCCAAAATGATCTAACCCTTTACGTAAGGCTCTTGAGAAATTGTTCGACCATGAGACACACTGGTCGAATGTTCGGTCTAGCCTCGCAAGTTCGACCGCGGGTAGGGGTGAAAACGGATCGGATAATTTCCGCCGGATCCGGATGGATACGGATACGGATTGTGTTGGATCGGATTTTTTCAGATAGTTCTCGGATCGGATACGAATACGGATATTTTATCGGATACGGATACGAATACAGTAAGTCTAGTATCCGTTGAATACAGATACAGATAATCCAGATAATACGAAACCGGATATCCGGGATTTTAGCCCATAACCAGCCAGCCCATAATGAAGCCCAAATCATGAGCAACCAACCCATCCTCTGCTCCGTCAAATGTTAGTTGTCAAGCCCACACCGCAACCAACCCATCCTCTCACGCGCTTTCGGCATGTGCAGCGTCCATGCATGCATTGCCTGCCCGCCCCCACTTCACGAGCCGCGAATTCCCTCGCTGCCACCGCGTTGCATGCCCCACTCCTTGTCCTCCTCGACTCGATCACGCATAGATCTACATGCCATCAAACGTGCACGTACGTATACGTAAACACGCACGCATCTGTGACTCCAGACTCCAATAGCGCTCAGTATATACCAACGTATACGTATGCTGAATTGCTAATGGGCTATTTTCTGTTCCATACCATGGTGCATACGAGATACGGCGTGGTGGATATGATCAACTATTGCTAATCTACTACTGGGTATATTTTCATTATGGATGAAAAGACTATGCTTGTTTAGATTTCATGAATGTTTTGACAAGATGAACTATTTACGTATTTTCGTTAATTTTGGATGTATGGTTTAAGGGGTTTTCATGTTCCGATAAATATTCGTAACTGTATTCATTTCGATCCGTATCTGTATTCGATATTGTCGTAGGGGTGGCCCCCACCTAGGCCCAGCAGGCCTGTTAGGAGGTTACAAGAACCAGAGTAACATGTGTAATGACATAAGTGCCCCTAATGGGGAGGTACGGGAGTAGGGGCATAACTGTAAAAGCATACTCCATGTGAATATATGTATCAGGATGAGGGGGGAGGCTGAGGCAGAACACTCCCACCTCTCCACTACCATCTCTCTCTGTTTGGCCTGTAGCCACAACAGTTGGCGCCGTCCGTGGGGAGGACAAGGACAAGCCTGAAGACCGAAGAAGAAGGATGGCACCGAAAAAAGCTTCATCGGCAGCGGCGAAAGGAAAGAAGACGGCTGGGTCGGAGCGGCGCGGGAACACCAGGGCTTCGGCATCGACCGCCGAAGAAGCTGGCGGCGGCGTAGGCGTCGTGGTCGCGGGCGTCGACGCTCGCGCTACAACGACCGACCCCGCCATCGCCGCTACAACGACATCTAACCCCGTCGCTGGCACTGCAACGACAGCCCCCGTGTAAGATCGAGAAGGCCGACTAGAGGGGGGGTGAATAGGCGGTTTTTAAAATTTTCGTCTAATTCTAATTAGCAATTTTAAACTAGATGGATGTACTAGAGCAAGATAACACAAACACCACTAATCAACCTAGTAAGGCTCAAACAATCACTAGCACAAGTATTCGACTAAGAGCAATATCAAATAGTAGAGATCAACAATTGCTACTCTAACTAAGCAAGCAATCAAGTAATATGAATGAAGAGTGTTGCTTGAATGGAAATGATCACAAGAGAGCAAACCACAAATGACACGATTACTTTTTACCGTGGTGATCGGAGACTTGCCGGTCTCCCCTAGTCCACGTTGAGGTAAGCCCGAACAAATCGGACCGGCTCCACGAATGAGCCTAATCACCTCGGTCACTAGCGGTAGCCCTTTCCCTCTCCGGGTAGGCGAGCTCCGAGCCTTCACAATCTTCCGGGCCTTCTCACAATCTTCTTGAGAAGATCACCAGACCTCTGCCAAGCCGTCTAGGTGCCGGCAAGCACCAAGAGAACAGATCACAACGGCTTGATCTCACTCAAGTGCCTAATGGATCAACTAGATTGCAATGCACTTGAATTTTTGGGTCAACTACCTCAATTTGAATGCACAAGTGAGTGAATGAGGTGTGAGAGGTTGCACTAAGCTCAAATGTATTCAATGTAGGTTCAACAACACATACAAGTTCTGGTGGGGATGTATTTATACCCCCACCAACCTCAAATAGCCGTTATAATAAACAATCTGAAAAATCAGAAATCCGAACTACCGCAGTATAACCGCTGATTTCCGGATTGTCGCCGACCGATCGAACGGCTATGTCAGAGAGTCAGAGGTGACCGTTGGTCAATGAGTGCGGTACTACCGCCGTTGAAATCGCGGTACTTCCGAGAGTCCGGAAGTTCCGCTCCATGACCCGGTACTTCCGATTTCAGTGAGTTTAAGTTTTATTCCCAACGCTCTGGAAATAAAGTACCGACGGTATCCGAACTTCCGCACATGCGGTAGTTCCGCAGTCAATCCGCGGTACTTCCGTTTTCCGAGAGGCTAAGTTAAAACTCCGGCGCTCTCGAAATAAAGTTCCGCTGCTGTTGCGGTACTACAAAGCAATCCGGTAGTTCCGCAGGTCAACCCGTGGTACTTCCGTTTTTCGAGAGACTAAGTCTGAGTCCGGGCGCTCTATGGAAAACACGTTCGCCGCGCTGCATTACTCGCCCGCGTAGTTCCGCCCAATTAACACCGGAACTACCGGATTTTCTAACAATGCACAGATTTGATTTGATTTTAATTTCTAAGTGCATGCATGATCCTAAATTGATCCATAGGGCACATTTGAACATGATAGCAATCACCATGATCCCTCTTAATAGTACAGCGTCTATCCTATAATCCGGTCTTCCAACCTATCTCCAAGACCGGTAAAATAAAATAGATACCTAAACTATTTACCTTGTCACCCTAGAGATCTTTGAATCTTCATGGGATATTTTGTGAGCCCTTTCTTTGCCATTTGAACTTATCCTTCCAAACACTTAATGCACACATTAGTCCCATATTCACATCATTTCATTAATTACCAAAACCAATATTTTTAGGAGTCTAGATGCTTTCACCCCGCCGCCCTCGTCGGCAGCGTGGATCCGACGGCCGGGGGTAGCCGCAACGAAGCATCCGGCGGATCCGGAGATTGTGCGGCGAGGGTCCCTGCACCGACCCGTCCGCTGGGTGTTCCGGCGGCCCCGACAGCACCTGCGGTGGAAGGCGCCCTACTAGCAGCCCTCAACGTGTTCCAGCGGGAACTAGGGGACCTTCGCGGAGCCGTTCGAGATATACAAGAGGCTCGGACCTAGCAGCCCGCGCCAGTAGTCGCGCCTAAGCCCACGCCGGAGAGGACGAACAGTCGCGAAGCCCCCGCGTCTAGCCGCGTGCCGCTGAGACGCGTAGATCCGGAGTCCCCGCTTTCGGCGGGGCTGCAGCAGGCGGCGTGGCCCGAAGACTTCAAGTTCCCTAGCGTCACCGACCCGTACAAAGGCGACACGGATCCTCACGAGTTCGTGCGCGTGTACGAAACCGCGATCGAGGCCGCGGCGAGACGACACCTCGGCGAAGGACTCCTCGCCGCAAGGAGTGGCGCTCTCTAGGTTTTTTACCATAGAGCCCGGCTCCATCTACGCGTGGGAGCAGCTCCGCGACCGCCTTCACAACAACTTCCAAGGACACTACGTCGAGCGAGTCGATGCGGACCAACTCTTCGCCGTGAAGCAAAGACCCTCGGAGAAGCTCCGGGACTACTTCAAGCGCTTCGCCAAGACCCGATGCCAAGTAAAAGACGTTAATGAAACCACTGTCGTTAATGCAGCCATACAAGGCCTTCGTCCGGGCCCGATGGCCGAGTACAACGCGCGGAGGCCAATCAAGACAGTCGCCAAGCTCTTTGACAAAATGGACGAGTATGCGCGGGCGGAGGAAGATGCGCGAAGACGGCATTACGCCTCGGCCTCGCCATGAGGAGCCCGTGCGAAGGGGCGGGTGCTCCTCCTCGGCGTGGCCGCGGCCGAGAGCCCCGGGAGGCCCTTCCCGAGGCAGCGCTACCGGGTGCTGTGAAGGCTCTTCAAGGAGCGGGCATAAGCCTCGGCGCCGCCAGCAGCAGTCACAGCGGCCCATCACGCCTCGACACCGAGAGCACACGCCAGGACCCGACCCGCCTCATGGAGGGGAGACCGGGATCGGAAGGCGGACTTGATTGCGCGCCAACCCCACGCAGAACAAGAGCTCCTACACTATGGCAAGTGGTGCGAGGTACACGGCTACGGTGATCACTACACAGGGCATGCGCCGCAGCTTATGGAGCTGCGGAGGTGATGGCGGGTCTCGGGCCCGCCCCAACGGAGGGCGCGCACATCGCACCGTCGCCGTCATCACCGAGGCTCCTCCTCAAAAGCCCCGGGAGCGCCGCAACTATGGATGCCGCCCGCAACATCACCTTCGACTTGAACGACGCCAGGTGTGGAGTACCTCACCAAGACCTCTAGTCATCTAGGCCCACATAGCACGCCGTGACGTCAGCGCGTCCTTGTCGACGGGAAGCTCGCGAATATCTTGTTCGCAGAGGCCCTCGACCGTATGGGGTCCCCGGCCGGCTAGAGCAGCCAGAGCTCCACTTCAAGGCTTCGGGTCAACCGTAGGCCTTGGGGCACGTGTCCTCCGGCCACTTTCCGTTAGGAGGGCAACAAGGGTAACATCCGACCGAGCATGTCATCTTCGACGTCGTAGATATCCCACATCCCTACAACGCCATCGGGCCGACCCGCCATCAACTCTTTCGAGGCGATCCCACACTACGCGTTTTGTGTGTGAAGCTCCGCCCGAGAGGGTGTTATCACCGTTTTTGGCGATCGGGACTCGGCCGACGCGTGCCGAGGTCGGCAGCCGCGCCCGCATCGCCGGTGCATGCCCTCTCCGCACGCTCGGCGAGGCCCTCCGCCCCGGTGGATGCCCAAGCCTCGCCCGAGGGCGAGTCAAGAAGGTGCCGCTCAGCGAGGGGCGGTTGTGTCCATTGGCGAGGGCTCCACCGGGGTCGAACGAGATCTGCTCCGAGTGCTTCAGAACAACGTTGACATTTTCGCATGGTCCCGGAGGACATCAAGGGCGTAGACCGAGCAGGAATCGAGCATCGCTTGGCGGTCCGGCCCGACGCCAAGCCGGTCAAGCAAAGGCTTCGGCGTATGTCGATGGATCGGCAGCAGGCGGCCAAAACAGAGGTGGCGAAGCTTCTTCGCGCCGGGGTCATCCGCGAGGTCCACCATCCAGAGTGGCTCGCTAACCCGGTGCTAGTCAAAAAGGCAGCGGGGCCTGGCGTATGTGCATCGACTTCACGGCACTCAACAAGGCGTGCCGGGACAATTACCCTTTGCCGCGCATCGATCGGTGGTCGACGCCCGCTGCTGGTGCGAACTCATGAGTTTCTCGACGCCTATTCCGCTACCACCGGTATACATGGCGAAGACGACGAGGAGAAGACCAGTTTCATCACACCACTTGGGACGCTCGCCGCCGAATGCCCTTTGGCTTGAAGAACGCAGCGCTACCTTCACCCGCCTCGTCGCTATTGCCCCGCCGCCGGCTCGGGAGGAACGAAGCTTATGTCGATGACGTGGTGGTCAAAACTCGGCAGCTTGCTCGCATGGCCGAGACCTCCGTGAGACCTTCACAACCTCGGAAGGCGGGCATCAAGCTCAACCCCAAGAAATGTGTCTTCGGTGCGGCGGGCAAGCTCCTAGGTTTTTCGTGTCCGGACGGGGCATCCAGCGAACCCCGACAAAGTAGACGCCATCTCGGGTATGGAGCCGCCAAGACAACGAGGAGGTCCAGAGGTCGGCAGCCGCATGGCAAAGCACTAAGCCGCTTCCTATCCAGGGCGGCGAGCGGGCTTTCCATTTTTCAAGACGCTCGCGGTGCGATGGATTTCGTTGGGACGAGATTGCACGAAGGCCTTCAACGAGCTCAAGGAGCACTGCCGGCCTACCCACGCTGGTTGCCCGGCACCAGAGGCTCCCCTCCGTCAGATCCGCGCGTCGACCACCGCGATCGGCGCCGTCCTCGTCTTAGAGGAAGGTGCCATGCAATGCCCGCCTACTTTGTCTCGAAGCCCTCTAAGGCGCCAAGACAAGATACATGGAGCTTGAGAAGCTCACCCACGCACTGGTCATGGCCTCCGTGAAGCTTGGCATTATTTTCTCGCCCACCCGATCACAAGTGCCTTCCTCATTCCCCGCGAGAGATGCTACACAACAAAGAGTCCACGTGGCGACGGCAAATGGGCCGCCGAGCTCGCTTCCTTCTCCTTGACGTATGCCGCGAACGGCAATTAAATCCCAAGTCCTTGCGGATTTTCTCGCCGAATGGACCCCGCCGCCCAACCCGCCCAGACGCACGATGACCCCGCCTCGACGCCACAATCGACGAGCTTACGGCGCGCGCGCGTAGGTGCGGTGATCATCACGCCCGAAGGACGGCGTTTGCTATACTCGCGCGCCTTGCCTTCCCGCCACCAACAACACGGCTGAATACGAGGCACCGCTCTTTGGCTCGCGCGGCTCAAGGCGATCGCGCGAGACGGTGCTAGTCCGCACCGACTCGCGCTTGGTGGCTGGTCATGTGGACAAGTCATATCAAGCCAAGGACCCCGAAGTTGGCCAAGTACCTCGCGCGGTGAGGGCGAGGGAAAGGCACTTTTGGGCGCCATCGCGTGGCCATCCTCGCGGAGAACGAGCAGCCGATGCCCTCGCTAAAGCGGCTACCAAGAATCGCCTCGACGAGGCGTTTACGAGGTATTAGTGTAGGCGGCCATCGCGCAGACAACCGGACGCGGCACTCGCCCACCGCATTGACCGGCCAGTGATTGGCGAGCCCATCTTCAATTTCTTGCAAGGCATCGCCGAGCCCGAGGACTCGCTGAGCTTCGGCGCTGCAGACCGAGCAAGGTCCTTCCGTGTGTTCGAAGGATACTCTACAAGAGAGGGGTTTGTGCACCGATCTGCGCGCGCTCTCGACCGAGGGGAAAGGAGCTCCTTGCGGAGATCACGCGCGCGCAGCGGATCCCACCGCACCGAGGTTATTAGTCGGCAGGCGTTCGTGCAAGGCTTCTCATCGCCGCGCCATCACCGACGCCGTGACCTCGTCCGTCGGTGCCAAGGGTGCCGATGGATGGCGCGCATCATCCGCGAGCCCCGACGAGCCTCAACCCCATTCCCGGTGTGGCCATCGCACGGGGTCTCGACATAGTAGGACCACTTGCCCGAGCCCGTGGGACCTCCGGTTCGTGGTAGTCGCTACCGAGTATTTCTCCGATGGCCGAAGCGCCGCCCGCCAAAGTAACTTCGCGCCATACGGCGCTTCCTCCGCAAAATATTATATGTCGCCGGCATGCCCCGAGCTCACGGTTGACAATGGCTGCGATTCGACGCCACCTCTTCAAAGACTATTGTGACAAGATGGGCATCACCCTCCGATTCGCCTCGGTAGGGCATCCCGCCCAACGGGCGGTCGAGCAGGCGAATGGCGCCATCTCCGCGCCATCAAAAGCGCTGGTCGGATTGCCGAAGGGCAAGTGGCCAAGCGAGCTTCACAGCGTTCTTTGGTCGCTTCGCACAACGGTAACGCGCCCGACGGGATTCACGCCGTTCAAGCTCCTTTTCGGTGACGAAGCGGTGACGCCCGAGGAAATCAAGGCCGGCTCGCGGAGGGTCCTCGTCCAATCACCCGAAGAGGAGCGCCGTGTGTCCTTGGACCTCCTCGAGGTCCGCCTATAAAGGAAGTCGTAGCGTCGTGTGTCTCCGGACTATAAAGGAAGTCGTAGCGTCGAGGTCCGCCTCCGCACGCACCAGTCTACGGACTTTAAATAAGACGTAGCGTCGAGGTCCGCCTCCGCACGCACCAGTCCACGGACTTTAAATAAGACGTAGCGTTGAGGTCCGCCTCCGCACGCGCGAGTCTCCGGACTATAAAGGAAGTCGTAGCGTCGAGGTCCGCCTCGCACGCACTCGACCCACGGACTTTAAATAAGACGTAGCGTTGAGGTCCGCCGCACGCGCGAGTCTCCGGACTATAAAGGAAGTCGAAGCGCCGAGGTCCGCCTCCGCACGCACCGATCACGGACTTTAAATAAGACGTAGCGCCGAGGTCCGCCTCCGCACGCACTCGGGCCACGGACTTTAAATAAGACGCAACGGGGACGCCGCGCGCGCACGGCCTCCGGACTATAAAGAAAGTTGTAGCGTCGAGGTCCGCCTCCGCACGCGCTAGTCCACGAACTCTAAATAAGACGTAGCCGAGGTTTGCCTCGCGCGCGCGAGTCTCCGGACTATAAAGAAAGTCGAAGGCCGAGGTGCGCCTCGCACGCGCGAGTCTCCGGACTATAAAGAAAGTCGTAGCGTCGAGGTCTGCCTCCGCACGCGTGAGTCTCCGGACTATAAAGAAAGTCGTAGCGTCAAGGCCCGCCTCCGCATGCACTAGTCCACGGACTCTAAATAAGACGTAGCGTCGAGGTTCGCCTCCGCACACGCGAGTCCCCGGACTATAAAAAAAAGTCGTAGCATCGAGGTCTGCCTCCGCGCGCGCCACCCACGGACTCCAAATAAGACGCGATGCCCTACTCGCGCTTCACGAGTATAAACAAGATGCGAGGTCTTCTTCCCTTCGCGTCGGCGCGGGTAACACCAAGGATAAGGTACTACTTGGTTTCATTGTAAAAGCAAAGGTGTTACATGGCTACAAGCATAAGAACCGGTACATCATCCCCCTGCCCTACCCGACCAACCGCCCAGCCTTGGCGTGGTGCGGACGAACCCGTGCCGTCGTCGCCGTGATGCGGAAGGACTCCTTCGAGCCAGTGGAGGAGGTCCCCTCCCCATGCAGCGCTCGCTGCACGGTGACCTCGCCGCATCTTCCCGGCGGCCCCGCATCCGTTGATGGAAGTTCTGCAGCTAGGCCCGATGGAGCGGATGGCGTCCGACATAACCCCGGTCGGCGGGAAGATCCAGCTGAGGATTCCCACTCATGGGTATGTCTACACCCACGAGTGTGAAGCGGCGAGGCGAGGCACGCACCAAGATAGCCGCAGTGCTCGCCGAACGCTCGCACCACGAAGAGCAACGCCGCCTCCTCGATCAGCCCGGCGTCTCGGCGGGCCTCGGCCGTGCGTAGCGCCCGCACTCGACGCACGCATCTCGGAGGGCCTGGTTCAGAGACTCCATAGCCCGCCACGCCGACATGGACGCATTTTCCAAGACGAGACTATTCCTTGCAGCAGACTCCGCCAGCTGGGCGTTCTCCCCTTCTAGGACGGCGATCTGCTGCAGGAAGGCGGCGCTCCTCAGCCGCGGCGCACTTGGCTTCCGTGGCCTCGAGTTGTGCGGCCGCCATCGCGCCCTCCAGCGCGCGAAGTTCTTCATCCTTCGCGCAGAGCATTGTTCGCTTCACGGTGGCTTCGAGCCCTCCGCTCCCGAATGCGGGCCTCGTCAAAAGACCGGCCGAGGGCAAGCATCCGCAAAACAACAAGTCAAGAAAGGCCCGAAGTACCTGACAAGCTGAAGCGCACATACTTACCCTCATCTTGGAGGCCTACAACGCGAGCGCTAGGAGTTCCCCCTCGCATGACGACAACATCTCTCGGTCAAGGCCGTTGTCGGCACGCTCTGCGGCTGCGGTGAGGACGCCGGCGTGTCTCGAGCGAGGAGGAAGTCCGAGCGAAGCGAGCCCCGCCCCAACGCGCCAGATTTACCGAGGCGCGCCACGCCAACAAGAATGGACACCGCGGCACCCGCACAAGGCTTTGATTTCGCGCGATACCTCGTTGCTCGATCCTTCGCCACGTCCGGAGACCTCGCCTCGCCGATGTTGGCGTAATGAGCGAGCGGTCGGAGAGAGTCTCGCGAAGTCACGAAGAAAGGGACTCACGCCTACCTCCTACGCCTCTCGTGACGGTAGGAAGTGGCGCCGTTTTGACTGCCAAGGGGGAGGCGGGCGCCTCGGTGGTCGGCGAGGAGGTCTTCTCGGCTGCGCTAGACGCCGTAATCCGCGGCAAGGCCCCGCAACGGCGTATCGACCCTCTCGGCGGCGGGATCGCGTCGAGCGTTCGCTGCGGCGACACGAGCGATTCTTCCGGGGCAACACCAGCTACGGTTCTAGTCGCCCCCACGGTTTCCTCCGTAGGGGGTGCGCCCTCGTCGGCCGCTGCGATTGATAGCGCACCATCAACCGTGGTTTTCTCGCCGGGAACGGTGCTCCCCCCCGGGTTGGCGACTTCCAGCTCAACGATGGTCGCGAGCACGGGTTCGTTGGCGTCGGCAGAGGGTGCCGGGGGACTCGCGGCGGCGCGCTCCTCCGAAGCAGTGTGGCCGGCCCCACCGCCGGTCGCACGCCCCATCTCAGTTGTGCTAGTCGCCGAGGCGGCGGGGGTCGCATACGGCAGACGGAACGGCCCGCGCCGCAAGATAACACCCCACGGGCTCTCACCTCCCGAGCGCCCGAGTCTCGGTGGAAGCTCCCCCGCGCGCGCTCGCACGCGATAATGCCCACACCGCATGTGCGATTTACCCGCCTTGCTTAGCCGCTTGATCGCGGCCTCGCGAGCTCTGGTGCTCCTTAGCGTGCACGGCCGAGGAGCGCCGCGACCACGCACTCGCATCTTCTAGCCGAGCCGCTGCGGAGAAGATCACGTCGGTCGGCGGAGACCAAACAGATACAATAGCACGCTTCAAACGTCCGGGCGACTACAAGGAGCGGAGGCGGAAGCAGCGCGATACGGATGGGTTGAACCCGTCCTCGCGGGGCCGTTCGTCCAACATACTTCCCGGGAGGAGAGTGGCGCCGCCCATACATTGTGAACTCCTCGGCCAGGTCGCGCAGACTCATTCGACGGCGACACCGACAAGACTCGTAGCTTTGCGTGTCGTCAATCTCCGCCTTCAAGCTCGGCGCATCGTTAAGCGAGATCGGCCCACCTCGGCATTGCATTCCGCTCTTGTCGGTCCACGGTGTAGTAGAACCACCGCCGAGTCCGGTGGACTCCCATTGCCTCGGCGAGGTGGCGCTGGGAACAACGTCGTGCACGACGCCCGGCACGAAGTCCACATCGCTAGGTTGGACTCGCCCGTCAACTTTTCTAGGTCGGCGCGCGTCGTGCGGTGTGGCGAATAAGCTCGCGTTGGGACGCCACCCCTCCGTCCGCATCGCCCACGTGAAGACAACTAGGCGGAGTATTGCGTGAGGCGCCAATTGGGCTAGCTCCAACTTGTAGGCCCGCAGACTTCGCCACGAACAACGTGGAGGGCATTCAAGGCGGCGCCGAAGAACGCGACAAAACAATCGCCTCCATTGCGGGGCTTGGCTCGTCTCGTCCCGACGGGGTAGGCGAGCCCCATCGCGATCCACGATCTTCCTCTCATCCACGAGTCGCTGCAGCGTCCCTTCGGTCATGCGGCTCTTCCCCAGCACACGGGAACAGCAGCCTCCCGAGTGCTCCATGGCGTCCCACCACTTGTTGGCGCGCGAGCTCCCCCGCGGCACCAACTCGTACTTCCTGGAAGGATGGGACACCTCGTCCTGGCTAGGCAAGGAACCACTGCGGGGATGGTAGGTGGCGTCGTCATGGCTAGCCATCACTCTTCGCGACCAGGGAGGAAGAAGCAGGGAAAGGAGCAACTGGCGTTACAATTAGCACGGGCGGAAGCAAAGCGGCAGATCAAAAAGCAAAGTAAGAAAGGGTGCCTCCGCCTCAACACTAGCACCTTATAAAGGCCGCTCGCCTCTCATATGACTCGAAGCACAGACAAATCAAACTCGCAGTGATTCAGCTGCCCAAGATTTGGAAAGAAGAACCGCCGGGGCCTGGAGGGCCGTGCCTGGTAGGTGACCAAGCAAAGACACAATGCTCGCGCCTTCAACGCGCCCAACTTCCCGGGAAGAGGCGAACGGCCGCGATCACGCAATCGCCACATCCCACGACGCACGGCCGTGAGTCGCCACGTGTCCCACCTCGAATAGCGGTGCGCATCGCGACGACGCGACACCGACTTGCCGCCAGCCATGCGTCGGCGTGATTCCGGCCGCCATTAAAAGCGCACTACTGCATCGCAAGGTCACAACGGCTCAGCTCAACAATATCGGCGCCAAGCTCCAATCTTAGCGGGGTGGGCGCGCGCGTCTACGCCGACCAGGCGCCACCTCGCCGCCACCCGCTGAAGGGTAGGAAAAGCGAGCGCGCGCCTCGGCCGACTTAGCGCGCCCGCCGCCACCCGCTCGAAGGGTAGGGGACGGAGCGCGCGCCTCGGCCGACTTAGGCGCCCGCTACGCCGCCACCCGCTCAAGGGTAGGGACGGAGTGCGCGTCTGCCGACCAGCGCGCGACCTCCGCCGCCACCCGCTCGAAGGGTAGGGACGGAGCGCGCGTGCCTCGGCCGACTTAGGCGCCACCTCGCCGCCACCCGCTCGAAGGGTAGGGGATGGAGCGCGCGCGCTCGGCCGACTTAGCGCGCCACCTCGCGCCACCCGCTCGAAGGGTAGGGACGGAGCGCGTCTACTTCAACCAGGCGCCGGCCTCGCCGCCAACCGCTCGAAGGGTAGGGGACGAAGCGCGCGTCTGTTTCGACTTAGGCGCCAGCCTCCGCTGCCACCCGTTCGAAGGGTAGGGGACGGAGCGCGTGTCTACTTCGACTAGGCGCCAGCCTCCGCTGCCACCCGTTCGAAGGGTAGGGGACGGAGCGCGCGTGCCTCGGCTTCGACTTAGGCGCCAGCCTCCGCTGCCACCCGTTCGAAGGGTAGGAGACGGAGCGCGCGTCTACTTCGACTAAGCGCTAGCCTCCGCTGCCACCCGTTCGAAGGGTAGGAGACGGAGCGTGCGCGCCTCTACCGAGCCAGGCGCCACCTCCGGTGCCACCGTTTGAAGGATAGGGGACGGAGCGCGCGCGTGTCTGCTGCGACAAGGCACCTTCCATCCTGGACCTCGGGTTCCCAACCACAAGCTTGGGAAATTCACAGCCGCGAGGGACGGAGGGCCAAAGGACTCAGCGACATGGCCCGGCCTGTGAAGCCCTTCACCATGAGAGGCTCTGTCATAGGGTGGCCCCCACCTAGGCCCAAGAGAGCTGTTAGGAGGTTACAAGAACCGAGTAACATGTGTAATGACATAAGTGCCCCTAATGGGAGGTACTAAGTAGGGGCATAATGTAAAGGCATACTCCATGTGAATATATGTATCAGGATGAGGGGGAGGCTGAGGCAGAACACTCCCACCTCTCCACTACCATCTCTCTCTCTGTTTGGCCTGTAGCCACAACAGATATTATTCGTATTCAAGTTATCCGTATTCGTATCCGTATCCGAAAAAAATATGAAAACAAATATGGTAGAGACATTATCCGTCCGTATCCAATCCGTTTTCACCCCTAACCGCGGGAAGCAGCTGGTAGAAAATACTCCCTTAACTTGTCCTTCTCTTTCTTTGCTTTTTTAAAAGCAGAATTGAATCAAATGACCATCTTTACCATAATGAGTGCATGGATACTTGTCTGACGACTTCGAAAAACTCATTTTGGTAGAGAGATCTTTTGCTATATCAGCAGCTTTAAAAGTAATTTATTTTGGTTCAGATTCTGCTTCAAAATTTTCAGGTTTTAGAAGTTTAACAATCTTAGGAGGATTAATGCTGATATGCTCAACAAAGTTAAATTCTAGACCATGTTTCTTCATGCTTTTTTTATTGATCTAGAATCATATTCAAATTGTTTTTGCCAAAAGAAAACCTCTCTAAAGTATTCTTAAAGCACTCGTTTTCTTTAGCCAGAGAGGAACATGATAAGCACTCAACAGATTCATTAGCAAGACCTTTAGAAGCACTAGACTGAACCGACTTCTCCTTTTTTTTTAGCAAAATCATTAGGTTGCCTAGTCAAAAATTCTATTTTAGTGCTAACTTTAGGATAGTTAGAATGAGAGAGTCTCATGATAAAACATTTGTTGAATTGATTTTTAAGAAGAGTTAAGTCTAGATTGGAGTAAATCACATTTAGAACATGCTTTTGATGAGTTAGATTTAAGCTTTTCAATTTTGTTATTAGCATCTTTAAGTTTTCTATCATAGGAATCATGCAGCATTCTTAGTTGATCAACTTTATCAGTTGTATCTTTAAATTGAACTAGGCTTGTTGCATTAACAGATCTAGTAGTTTTCCAACTCAGAGTGTAAGACTTAACATGCTTCACAAGAATCATCTTTATGAATAGATGCTCTAAATCTGTTAATCTCATAATTCAAGCTTTTGACTACCAAATTGTTTTCTTTCAATTTCCTTTGTCCTTTTCAATTCAAGAGCAATTTTAACAAAACCATCTTCAAGCTGATCGTATGACCATCTTACCTCATTGGGATCGCTGCAGTTGTCGTCGTTGTTTGCCATGAAGTACATACTTATGAAGTTGTCGGTGCTCTTCTTCTTGCCTTTGGTATTATCGTTTTCATGGTCGTCATCATCGCAACTTTCAAAATCCTCATAGCTCAGATCAAGGAGCTCGATGGCTGCTAAAACCTTGCAATGGAAGGATCCATCCTTGGTGTTACTTTTGAACGATCAACAACGATAAGTCTTGCCTTCTTTGACCACTTTCCCTTTGAGTTTGGGGCAGTCTATCATGATATGGCCTACCTCGTCACACTCAAAGCATCTGATTGAATCTAGAGCGCCACCACACTTCCTCATCCTCATATTATTGAGTGCATTGTATGCCAGTGAGGAGATCAGCACCAGATCCTCTTCGGGTAGCTGCTAGAATTGTTCTTCTAAAAAGGAAGTTAGAACAGACAAGAAAATACAAGACATTGTAATCGACAAAGTAGCTTGTATAGGATTAGTTACAAGTGCTAAAGATGAAGGTTTATCGTTCTTAGATGGCAAAGGTTTCATTTAATAGGTTTTCAATCTAGAGTACAAATCATCTATGGTTAGAGTATCTGGATCGACAATTTGATTAATAGTCATGATGACTATTAACCACTCGGAACCTAAAGACCTTAAAATTTTGTTGCATTATTTCCATAAGTAGGAATAACACCAACTTCGAGCAAATTACTCAATTTTTTTCAAAATGAGCAAAAAGATCGTCATAGATTCACCAGGTTTCATAGTAATATCCAAGTGCTCCTTTTGATAAAGATTCTTACACACTTTCTTAATCTTAGTTATTTCTTCATGATAATCGTAAAGAGTTTTTTAGATTAAGTGAACAAAAGTAATATGAGATATACGATCAAATTCTTTGTGAGAAATTAGATCACGATGAAAATTTGGGATCCGGAATGGGTCTACCGGCACCGTTAGATCTGGCTTGAACGCACAATCGCGATGAAAATTTGGGATCCGGAATGGGTGTACCGGCACCGTTAGATCTGGCTTGAACAGCCTCGATGATGATAATGGCAAGTGTAGGTTTACAAAAGAGCCCTCTAATTACCCCGTATTACACTTGTGCACTACCCCAGCAAGCAAATGCCGCGTCCGCCGCCACTCCGACGACGAGCAGCGGATTAGAGCACTCGGAATCCGATTTCGAATGCAGACTCACCGCCGGCACGGTGAAGATTAGTCCGATCCCGAGGCGGTGTCTGCTCGCACGTCTCCCTTGCCACCGCCGGCGCGAGGCGGCTCCTCCGGGCGGTGCCGCGGCGGCGCCCTCTCTTTCCCATCGCAAGGACACAACACTACTCCCATTTCATTCTCCTCACCTAAACCCCTCAACCTGAAGCTACCAAACCGAGCTTGACCAAGAAACACTTCACAATTTTTCTTTGGGAAAAAGAACTACTCCATAGGAGGAGAGGACGAGAGCCCGAGAGGGCAAAGAAGCGAGGGGACTTGCAGCTGCAGCGCGGAGAGAAGAACAGCAGCGCGAGGGTGGCGACTGAGCCCAACTCGTCTTTCTCCGGTTCTCCTTCCCGCGAGTTTCTTGCTTGAGGCGCCGGCGACGAGGAGGCAGAAGCTGTGCGCGACGTTGGGCTTCCAAAACGAAGCATCACGGCCTAACGAAAGCCCGGCCCAACCCAACCCAACCCAACCCAACCCAACCCATCAGCTTATAGCACTTTTTTTTTTTTTTGAAAAGATCAGCTTATAGCACTTGCCTTCGCAATTTCGCGTAGCAGCACCCAATCCAACCAATCCCCTGTACTGTACCCTCGAATGGCGTCGCTGCTGCGCCTCCCCTCGCTGCTCGCCCCGGCGGCGAGGCCGGCCCTGTTCCACCGCCGCTGCCTCCACGCGGCGAGGCTCTCCGCATCGAGGGGCCACGCTGCCGCGACTACTGGCGCGGCGCCCGCTCCGACGGAGACCCGCGGCGGCGATAGGGAGGGGCAGGTGACGCCGCGGTCGGTGGACTTCAACGCGTGGTACACGGACGTGATCGCCGCCGCGGAGCTCGCGGACTACGGGCCCGTGCGGGGCACTATGGTCATCCGCCCCTACGGATACGCCATCTGGGAGGCCATCCAGGTCGGTGCTCCTGTCCTACAGTCCTACTCGCTGCGCGACTCCCTGCGTGCGTGCTTCATTCTGTATTTCTGTGCCCGCGTTAGTGTCTGTGTTTGTTGGGTTCAAGTTGACATTGTTGATGTAGATAAGAATTTTAGTTGCTGGTGCTACTGTGTAGTAAATCTTGAATCTTTGTGTAAATTGTAAGCTTACTTCTGGTGTTGTGTATGTGTGAATTTTGATAATTTTAGCAGTTCCTTAGCCTTTTGTTTGACTTGCGGTTGTAGATTCCATGCTATGGTTTGGCAACTTGAGTTCACACTTCCCGGCATGACATTTTAATCTGTATTGAGTTGCATGCTGCACCAGCCAGTTTCCCAAAAAAACTTAAGCTCATGTGGAAAAGAGGGCAATTCACTTATACTTAACACTCTCTCTCATATGTAGAAGTGGGCTACAATTATTATTTTTAATTATGCCAACCGGGTCAGGACCTCTTGGCTCTGATACTAATTGAGTTGCATGCTGCACCAATCAATTCACCCAAAAGCAAACTTAAGCTGATGAGGAAAGGAGGGCAATTTACTCATATTTCAACAATCTGGACTCTGGACTCTTCTTGTTATACACACACACTTGTAATATACCCGTTTAATAGTGTTGTTATACCTCTTTATATATTTTAGCATACTCTAATAATGATTATAAGATACTCCAAATTGATTTCTATGAAAAATTTCATCAAAATTCACTTACATGTATATATATATTTGCTTTATGGTTGTAGGATTATTTGAATGTGAAGTTCAAGGAGACAGGGCACAGCAACATGTACTTCCCTCAGGTACGCACAGCATAATCCATTTGTTTCTGCTCTTTTTGTTTTTGGGGTGAGCGCAACACAATTTAGCTCTTGTTACTTCTAGAATTTACAAAAGCTTATGCATGAATGTAGTGCTACGGACTGTAATTTTAGCTCTGGACTTTGGGGGTATCATAAAATAGTATCCCTTTGTGAAATTAGCAGTGTATGTGTTGGTTTGCCTATCACTGGTGTTGTACTGTTGTGATCTTCATACCTGAAGTGTGGGGTGCTAGCTGTTGTTGAACTTGTTTTGGGATGTAAAACAGGCACCAAGAAGTAAGACATATCATTTTGATGTTGCCTTGATGAAATTTTTTGTTTTTCTGTTGACACTTGGCAGGATTAGTTAATCATAACTGCATGTTCCAGATAATGTAGCTGACTTCGAATATATGCAAAGTGACTCTTGGAAAGTGAAGTTTACATTGTCTCATATGCAACACGCACAAATGTACATCTTAAACATAGTAGGAAGATTCGTGGTTATTATCTTATAGCTATATTATATTGTGTCGGACTTTTCCTGTACTTCCTGTAACTGTTTCTTCTCTTAGAACTTGTCTCATGCTTCATCTGAATTAGACTCCCTTGTTGCCACTTCCCTAGCTATAGTTTCTTATGCTTGTCCTTTTTTTATTGTATCAGTTCATACCATACTCATTTATAGAGAAGGAGGCCAGTCATGTTGAAGGGTTTAGTCCGGAGCTTGCATTAGTTACCATTGGAGGAGGAAAAGAACTAGAGGAAAAGCTTGTGGTAATACTTTGCTCTAGTCTTATGAAGCTATTGGATATAGAACACAATATTCTCCTGAAACAATGCCTATGAATATATGATGATTAATTCTATGAGTGTATTGCCTCTAAAGCTGAACTCTCTTGCACTTCCATTCTTGAGGGCTTTGTAGGTAAGACCAACAAGTGAGACCATCGTAAATCACATGTTCACTAAATGGATTCAGAGCTATCGTGATCTTCCTCTCATGATTAACCAGGTAACTCCATTGGCAGACTTGGATCAACAGGTCCACTATTATTTACTGTACTAAATATTTCTTATTATTCTAGTGGGCTAATGTCACAAGATGGGAAATGAGGACTAAGCCATTCATCAGAACTCTTGAATTTTTATGGCAAGAAGGCCATACAGCTCACGCCACCCTTGAAGAGGCAGAGAAGGAGGTTTGTTTCATCATTGTGCTAGTTCCTTCTTCTTCTGCAGTTCATTTTTTCAGTACCATTCATGTAATGAAAAAAAGTCGAAATAATGAAAGGTTCTAATGCACTGTCATCTGCTCCATTTCTTATTGGTCTGCAGGCAATGCAGATGATTGATGTGTATACCAAATTTGCTTATGAGCAAGCTGCAATCCCAGTTATTCCGGGCAGGAAATCAAGAGTGGAGACATTTGCTGGTGCTAATAGGACCTACACTATAGAAGCTATGATGGGTGACAGGAAAGCCTTACAAGCTGGAACCAGTCACAACCTTGGCCAGAACTTTTCCCGTGCCTTTGGAACACAGGTTACTGTTTACCAACTGTCTTTCATGTTCATGCATACTTCCTGTACTCGATCCATTTTATGTTGTATACATGGATTCCTATGTTATTGCTGCTATAATCAATTCGTCTTGCAAGCCTTTCAGACAGAGTACTTCCCAGAGATTGCATTCGGCATCACCTTCATTGTTTCTTGTTTGCTGAATGCTGATATTGCTTTAGCTACAGCCATGATTTTGATTTCCCCCCTATGACTGCAGTTTATGGACGAAAATGGTCAAATTGAACACGTTTGGCAGACTTCTTGGGCTATTAGTACTCGGTTCGTTGGCGGGATTATCATGACCCATGGTGATGATTCTGGTTTAATGCTTCCGCCAAGGATTGCACCCATTCAGGTCTTTTTCCATTGATTGTTTTCATGCTTTTATGCACACAAAGCTCAGGCTCTACCTGACTAAGTTTTTCCAAGCTCAGGCTCTACTTGATTAAGTTTTTCCAACTCTCTCTTGTATCTACTATTTACTATTCCCCTGTTAAAAATGGGTTAAAAGGTCAACCTAAAATTGACGTCCTTTTTTTTGTGCAGAGTTTTACTTAGTGTAGTTACCTGCTTTCAGTTTTCAAATCCATACACATGCCAGTGGAATTTAAGAATGTTTCTGTTCAACGCAGGTAGTAATAGTACCTATTTGGAAGAAGGGTGACGAAAAGGGTGCTGTTATGGAAGCTGTAGCTTCAGTTCAAAACACGCTCAAAGCAGCAGGAATTAGAGTCAAAGTGGATGACTCAGAGATGCGGACACCAGGATGGAAGTTTAACTTTTATGAGATGAAAGTAATCACTTTTGCCCTTGTAGTGGAATTCCAGTTCAATTTGTTTTTTTCTCTCTTTACCATATCGAGATATTGGTATTTGTGTGCTTCCATTATACTCCCAGTGCGGCGTATTTCAGTCTATATTGCATGGCTATTTGCATCAAATTTTGCTTGAGCCTAATGTGATAGAACATGTCTGCTTATTTATTCCTTGACTGAAAGTACTCCATTTTGTATTGTCCAAAACAATGTCTCATATTAACGTTCTGTGCTTAGCCTTGCTTTCTATCAGACTATAAATAGACATTTCTTGATGGAGTTTATATAGGCTTGTCATTTCCCTTCATTTTTTTGGTTTATATAGGCTTGTTTCTGACATTTTCTTCCATTGATTTAACAGGGAGTTCCTATAAGAATAGAAATTGGTCCCCGTGATGTCACAAATAAGAGTGTTGTGATTTCTAGGCGAGATATCCCTGGAAAGCAAGGAAAGGAGTTTGGAGTGTCTATGGAGCCATCAACATTGGTGAACCATATAAAAGGCCGTCTGGAGGAAATCCAGGCATCCCTTTTACAGAAGGCCATTGCATTCCGTGATAGGTATTTGTTTTCCATGAACAAATAACATGTCTTAAAATAGGTTTCTAGTTTGTTCTTATGTCCAATTTATTGCATGATGTATGCATACCACCCTTTCTCCCTAGGCATAATAAATGTTTTAATGTCAAAAGCTGGATCCAGGATACCTTTTTTGCTATATAAGAATTAGCACTTAATTTGTAGATTTGCTGTACACTAAATGACTAAATGGTATTCTGAATATGAATGTTCCTAAGAGGAGCCAATCTTGGAGTATTTTGCCCGCTAGAGGTTAGTAGTAAATTTTAGCACCGCATAGCAAGAATCACTGTGCGTTTGTCATACAAAATATGGGTTCTTCTATGGGTTCCTTCTCTTTATGTGCCGTTGCACTCCATTTCTGACAAATTTGCTCTGTGCTAAGAAGTGCCTTTTCACACTTGCAGTAATATAGTTGATGTAAACTCATACGGAGAACTGAAGGAGGCCATTGCTGAGGGAAAATGGGCAAGAGGTCCATGGTCAGCTAGGTAGGTTCAGTTTGAATAAACGTTGTTTATCCTACATGGTCAGCATTGTTTATGCTTTTGGCAATTTGGCTGATTTGTGGTAAACTTCAGTGATGCTGATGAGCTGAAGGTGAAAGAAGAGACCAGTGCCACCATCAGGTGCTTCCCGTTCGAGCAGCCAGAGGGTGAGAAGAAATGCTTCATGACTGGCAGTCCAGCCGATGAAGTTGCAATTTTTGCAAAGTCATATTAGGCCATCTTTGTGCTGTCATCTACCGGAGATCAAAGCAAATTTTTTTTTTACAGATTTTTCTCTTTTCCCCAGTTTCTCTGTGGTCTTTATTGACCATGGATGATAAGTTGAATTCTTGTACTGCTGATATTTTTCGTGTAAATTGGCAATCGGGTAGATTCTACTTCTGTCATGCTTGTAATCTCATCTTAGGAAAACAGCACAGTGCAACCGCATATAACCAATGTTTCTTGTCAAGTTTGTCTTGTTTTGCTGATAAATACCCTGTTCTTCTTCGAAATGTATCAATTTGATTTTTCTCTCTCGTCTCATGCGTCCATCATGTAAGATCATCGAACTTAAATCCATCCAAAATTACTAGTATTACGAATGAAAGATTCATGCAAAGCTGATTTCTTATGCATAACGATTTTTTTATTCTGTTCTAGCATAGAAATTAGAAAATACTACGACAGTGTGCAATTGCAACTGCGTATTACTTTGACAGTTGTATCCATGGCATTCCATGGAGCCTACCTTGACAGTGGTATCCATCATCCAACTCAATGTCGCATTGCCACTGCTTGTTGGATCCTACATGATTCGTTCGGACATGGAAGGCGGCCGTCCGATGAAGTTGATCGCCGGCGCCGGCATCCGTTCTCGGAACATCAGGTGCCGGAGGTAGTAGAAGTGTTGAACCCGGCTACCACGGCCACCACCTTGATCTGCACCATGTACAGCACCATGGCCACGACAACGCACAGCGCGACGAACATCCCGGTGGTGCGCGGGTCGCCCCACGATACGAGCGCCTGCAGCCTCTCGGCCTGTGTCGCGACGTCGCCGACCATGGCCTGCAGCCGCGCGCCGACCATCCTGGCGCGGTCATACCGCACCCGCACCACCTCCGGCGGCCTGGCGCTCGGTATCGTGTCGAAATCCTCGTCCAGCTCCTCGCTGTCCGGTGCCTCTGCCATGGACACGCGCAGGGCGCGTGGTCTGCTAGAACTACACTCATCAGCTCCGATAAAAAAAACATATACATGCTTTTTCCCTTAGAACAACATACGTATACGAATAGAGAGCACAAATAAACACAAGAGAGACTTCTTTTATGGCAACACATGTCTTTTCTTCGTCTTCTGCTATTCACACACAACTCAAATTGCTTAATTAATAAGAAGTACACGGCTTAAATATACCTTACGCACGCACACGGTCACACGACCTATACTCCATGCACCTACCAAGTCCACTAGCTAACAACTAGGGCCTATTCTCAAGCCATTGACCGGGGTCTTCTTCACGATTCGTAAGACTCGGCTAACTTATTGACTTAACCGTTAGTCAGACGCCCAACGATGACTTATGACCACTGCGCCTTGACCATGGTTGCATCAACCACACCACTTTGACGACGGCTCTTCGACCACTGCACTTCAACCACAGTACTTCGACAACGGCTTCTTGACCACGGCACTTCGATCACGCAGGTTTTCTGAGAACCAATCAGGGGTACTGTAGCTCACGAGCATTGACTGGTTACTGTAGCTCCGACTACCGAACAGTTATTGTAGCTATAACTACTGACCGGTTCATTATAGTTATGACTGGTTTGCTGTATTTACGACTGGGTCACTGTAGCTTACGACTACTGTAGCACTTGGACACACTAACTACTGAAGTACTCAGACACACGGATTACTACAGTACTCGAACATACCGACTATACAGTACTCGAACACATAAGTACTCGACACCGACTACACATAACAAAAAGATTATTTTCAATAATCAACCCCCTAATCTTGTTGTCAATTTGACAAACTTCGATGTGTTCAACTGCACTGTCTTGCCGCACGCAGCTGCCTTCTCTTCTTGCCGCACGCAACAGCCTTCTTTTCTTGCCATAAGTAGCAGCATCTTGCGCGACTCACGTGTAGGGATGGCAAAATTATCCATGGAGCCAGGTATCCGCGGGTATCCAACCCGAAAATAGTGGGTTTGGATGGCATTTTCTATCCATGGATAGTTCGGGGCGGGTACCCGATAAGAGTTCGGGTTGGATTTGGAGGGCAAACCCTACCCATGGATATCCATGGATACCCGAAGTGTGTATGACATGTGGGCCCTTCCACCTAGTATTTAAGTAAAAATGAGGGTGAAACCCTAACCCACCCAATCCCACCCACCCCAGCCGCCACAAGCCCAGACGCTCAGTCCCTGCTCCCCTTGCGGCTTGCGCTGTGCCCACTGCCCACCCAGGCCGTCCCCTTGCGTCGCGCCCACCCAGGCCGTCCCCCCGCGCCGCCGCCGCCCACGCCGTCCCGGCGCGCCGCCGCCTCTTGCACGCCGTCCCCGCGCGCGCGCCGCCTCTTGCGCGCCGGTGCGGATCTGAAATACTCGCCGGTCGCGGATCGCGCCCGGTTCGCATCAGGCTGCGGAGATCCGAGCTCGGTTCGTGTGGAGGAGGTCCCGAATCAAGCCTCGGCACGGCGCGCGCCGCCGGCCTTCCCACTGCCGGCGGCGCGCGCTGCCATCATCCCCTGTGGCGTCGGCGGCGCGTCCCTTGCGCCGCCATGCCGTCCCCTTGCGCCGCCCACGCCGTCCCCCTTGTGCCGCCCACGCCGCCCACTGCCGGCTGCCCACTGCCGGCTGTCCTGTTTTTTGGATATCCATTGGATATCGGGTATCCATGAGTTTGGGTTGGGCTCCTATTCGCCCCGAAAGTTATTTCGGATTCGGGTTTGGATAGTACTTTCGGGTTTTGGATTCGGGGGGGAAAGAGCAGAACCCGGAGATATCCAACCCGTTGCCATTCCTACTCACGTGCCATTGTCGGTCTCCCACCAACACACCTGATACTAGTATTACCTGCCACACATAGCGGCATCTTGCCTTACTGGTTGTCGATGATGCACGCTGACTCTCTTGTGATGATGGGTACACATCACCATCATTGGCCTCATGCCAACTCTCCTCATGGCTTGTCCGCACCAGTGTTTGTTACACTTCGCGGTGGCAATCACGCTGACATCACCACTACGGACATCACGTGTGACGCCGTTACACAACCGGTCTTGCCGTGGCGCACAAACCTCATTGTCGTGTTCCTAGGTGTTTGGTGCTGCAGTCGGCTTGTCGCTGGCACCATATGCACCTCCGCTCGACGCACGCCACTACGTGCGCCATCATGCTAACCCGAACCCACGTCGCCATCCGACCGACACACGCACACGGTCAGCTGCGGTAGCCTCTCACCTCAACACCTCGGACCTTGAGGCTCTGATACCAAATGTTAGAACTGAGCTCATTAGCTCCGACCGCTACTCTCCAGGAGAAAACACACATATGCTTTCTCCCTTGAAAAGACACATGCACATAAGTAGGGAGGACGAACAAACACAGGAGAGACTTCTTTTGTGGAAACACACACCTTTTCTTCGTATGCTATTCACTCACAACTCCTCATATTGCTTAAT
Organism: Dendrocalamus sinicus; assembly: GCA_036346575.1. Taxonomy (NCBI): domain Eukaryota; kingdom Viridiplantae; phylum Streptophyta; class Magnoliopsida; order Poales; family Poaceae; genus Dendrocalamus; species Dendrocalamus sinicus. Next base: position 27,935,741 of record CM070659.1, on the reverse strand, counting down.
AAGAAGTACATGGATTAAATAAACCTCACACACACACACAGTCACACAACTGAAAGATCAATCTCCGTTTAAGTTGGTTTTGGTGTTAATGACAAATGCCATTATGAGATTTTTATGTTAATGACAAATACTTTTATAATGTTTTGGTGATAATGACAAATGTATATATGAGACTAATATGTTTGTTCAAATATATTATAGCTAAGTCTCATTTGGATGAAAAGGTGAAATCAAAGAAGTATGCATTCAAAATCACTTTCTTATTTACTAATGCATTTCTTAGATCCAAAATATAGATGGAACTCCTCAATTAGTCCAAAATGAATATGTGCATATGTCTTCATTATATACACTTGTGTGCACACATTTAGGGGGAGCTCTCTCTCTATGTTTTGGAGTTTCATGAGTATTGATCCATGCTTCTTTTAATATGTATATTTAGGATATTTACTTTGAAATACATTCTTGAGTATATATAGCTTGTGTAGTTCATATATACTCATGTGCAATCGGGTTGTCATCTAACTTCTCCATTATGTGTTAATGGTTGGATGATTAATGACAACTAGATAGGTAAGCTTTGTTTAAAGCTTATCTTAAAGTATACAATTGTTGTGTACAAGTTGTATACTCGCAAATCAATTATCTTTATCTCATTATTTGTTGAGATTGTTATGAATTACAAAAAGGGAAGATTGTTGAATCTAGTCCCTCCATTATGTGTTAATGGTGAAGTTTAGTAATTGATGACAATTATTTTGTGGACTAACATTTTCCATGAGTTGGATGAATAGGTTAGGTTCCACAAATGAGGATGACTTGGGATGACTTCATGGGTTGAAGATCATCAAGTCAAGACCGAGAAGAAGATGGCTTCATGTGTTGAAGGCCATCAAAGAAGAAGACGCATCATGAGTTGATGCATGAGAAGATGATCAGGTGTTGATCATCAAGTCAAGGACGAACATCATGTGTTGATGGAGTTGATGAAAAGGATGCTTCATGAGTTGATGTATATCGAGACGATGACCCAAGGCAAAGGTATGACTACCTAGGGTTAAGGATGTGTTCCTAATCTTTTACCGGTCTTGGTGTTTGGTTGAAAGACCGGATTGCTAATATAGGTTGCTGTACTATTAAGAGGGGTCATATCTAGTAGTTTGAGTCTCATCATGTATGGATGGCTCAACCTCACTTGCTCTAGCTCATCTTGGCATGAGGTTTGCATTTGCGAATGTGTTTTACAAATGGTTGAAGCTCATGTGGTGAATCCTTGTAACATGTGACTATACTTTGCAAATGTGTTTTGCAAAAGGTTAAAGTCCATGTACCTACTCCTTGTGACATGATCTAAGTTTGCAAATATATTTTGCAAAAATTGAAGATCATGCATTATCTTTTATTATGGTCTAACATTGTTTGTTACTATTGACTTTAACATTAGACCATGGTAGTGACTCTTTAAATGTCTTTTGATTTCTGCATTGATATAATGTGTTTGAGATCATGCAAATAAATGGGTTGTGTAGCCCTCTGAATAAGCTTTCCATAGAGTTCAAGATCACTCAATTCTGACATCGGAGTCAAAAGTTATGACCTGGAGGTCTGACCGGTGTTGATCTGGAGGTCAGACCACCCTTGTAATGGAGGTCAGACCGCCCTTGTAATGGAGGTCTGACCGGTGTTGATATGGAGATCTGACTGGTTTGGACCCGACGGTCAGACCGGCTTTGAGGTAGCGACCTGACCGGCCCCCAGAACTTCCGGTCCTAGCGACCTGACCGGCCCCCAGAACTTCCGTTCTTCTCCCGAACCCTTTTTCCAGAGAGCGACTCCGCTGATCTTTCTAGGAGCGGTCTGACCGGTCTTGTGTGGGCGGTTTGACCGGTCCTAGCGGTCTGACTGATTTTTCAGCCCAGTGGCTAGTTTTTTGTGACTGTTGGGAGAGCGGAAGTACCGGCAATGTAACTACGATACTTCCGGCCCTCCGGCTGATTTCAGCCCTCTCTCTTCTCTAATGGCTAGTTTTTGAGGGAGGTATATAAATACCCCCTCAAGGCTAGTTGGAGAGGTTGTTGCCTGACCTATTGCTGTGTTCTTGAGCTAAAGTGAAGCTCTCCAAAACTGTACATGTGTTGCACTTTGTGAGAAGGGAGAGAGGTTCTAGAGTGCATGTGTTGCATTTAGAGAAGGACTTTCTGTTTGGATTGAGCTTGTGCATTCGTTGCACGTGGTGAGAGTCAAGTGAGAGTCATTGACTTGTTACTCTTGGAGTTTGCCAACTCCTAGACGGCGTTGGAGGTGTCGTGCGCGGTGATCTTTTTGAAGAAGATTGTGAGAAGACCCGGCCAAATTGTGAAGGTTGGAGCTCACCTACCCGGAGCGGGAAAGAGCTACCACTAGTGGATTCGAGGTGTTTCGGCTTAATTCGTGGAGCCGGTCCAATTTGTTCAGGCTTACCTCAACGTAGACTAGAGAAGACCGGCAAGTCTCCGAACACCACGGTAAAAAGAAATTGTGTCATTTGTGGTTTTCTTTCTTGTTCTCTCTTTTTTACATTCAAGCAATTTACTTACTTAGCATTATTTTGATTAGTTGTAAACCTAGGATTGCAAACCTTGACCTAGGATAGAATTATTGGTGCACTTAGGCGAATTTGCTTGTTTTAGAGGCTATTTGAGCTAAACCAAATTGATTTAAGCTTCCACATTGTTTACTTGGTTTAGAAAAATAGAAAAGATCTTGAATTGTTAATATTAATTAGAAAATAAATTTTAGACCGCCTATTCACCCCCTCTAGTCGGCCTCCTCGATCTTACAACAACATGTACTCCACACACCCACTAAGTCTACTAGCTAACTACTAGGAGCTATTCTGATGCCACTGCCTGGGATCTTCTCTACGATCCGCACGACTTGGTCAACTCATTGACTCAGCTGTTACTCAGACACCTAGCGACGATTTACGACCACTACACCTCGACTATGACTGCTTTGACCATGCCACTTCGACCACAGCTTCTCAACCACGGCTCTTCGACCATGGCACTTCGACCATGGTAGTTCGATCACGGCTTCTCGACCACGACACTTTGACCACGCAGGTCTTCCGAGCACCGACCGGGGGTACTGTAGCTTATGAGTACTGATTGGTTAATGTAGTTTCGACTATCGACCAGTTACTGTAGCTCCGACTACTGACTAGTTACTGTAGCTTACGACTACCGACTGGTTCACTGTAGCTATGACCGGTTCACTATAGCTTACGACTACTATAGCACTTGGATGCACCAACTACATAGAACTCGGACACACCGACTACACAGTACTTGAACACACGAGTACTTGACACTGACTACACATAACAACAAGATTAGTTTCAACAATGAACCCCCTAATCTTGTTGTCAATCTTCGATGCATTTAACCGCACTATGTTGCCACATGCAACAGCCTTCTCTTCTTGCCACATACAGTAGCCTTCTCTTCTTGCCACACGTAACAGCATTTTGCACGACTCACACATCATTGTCAGTCTCCCACCAACGCACCTGACACCGGCATTACCTTGCCACACATAGCGGCATCTAGCCTTGCCGATTTTCGATGACGTGCGCCGATTCTCTTGTAACGATGGCTACGCACCACTATCATTGGCCTCATGCCGACTCTCCTCATGGCTTGTCCGCACTAGCACTCATTGCTCGTCATTGTGTTCCTGGGTGCTTGCAGTCAGCTCGTCGCTGGTGCCCTGTGCACCTTTGCCCAACGCACATCGCTTCGTGCGCCATCACATCGACCCAAACACACATCGCCGTCCAACCGACACATGGTCAGCTATGATAGCCTCTCGCCTCGGCTTGCGGCACTCAGTGGTGTCATAGTTGTTGTTGTCTTCGTCATTATCATGGCCGTCTCTTTGACCACCACCACCTGTGAGCTAGAGGCGGATGGAACACCTCATAGTAGGCCTCACAGTACAGACAGAGACACACTCCTTCCTTCCCTTGACATCTTCTCCAACTCACGGGAACTACAAAGGCTCTGATACCAAATGTTAGAACTGAACTTATCAACTCTGATTGCTACTCTCTAGGAGAAAACAAACACATGCTTTCTCTCTTGGAATGACACATACACACACACACACGAATAGGGAGGACAAACAAACATAGGAGGGACTTCTTTTGTAGCGATGTATGCCTTCTTTTCCTTCTCTGTTATTCTCTCGCAACTCCTCAAATAGCTTAATAAGAAGTACATGGCTTAAAAAGCCTCACACACCCACGGTCACATGACTTGTACTCCACGCACCCACTAAGTCCACTAGCTAACAACTAGGACCTATTCTCATGCCACTATCTGGGATCTTCTCCACGATTCACACGACTCGACCAACTCATTGACTCAACCATTACTCGGACGCCTAGCGATGACTTACAACCACTACGCCTTGACCACGGCTCTTTGATCACGGCGTCTCGACCACGACTCTTCGACCACGACTGCTACCCAACTTACGAGTACTTCGACCACATCTCCAGTAGTACTGCTCACACAGAGTTGGTACTACCAGTCTGTGACCAAACAGGTCTTTTGAGCACCAACCGGGCACTGTAGCTTATGAGTACCAATCAGTTACTATAGCTCTAACTATCGATCAGTTACTGTAGCTTAACTCTATCGACCAGTTACTGTAGCTTACGACTACCGACCAGTTCACTATAGTTAATGACTACTGTAGCACTCTAACACATTGATGCTACACTTCTTGGACATACTGACTACACGGTACTTGGACCCACCGACTACACAGAACTTGGACACATCGACTACACAGTACTCGAACACACGAGTACTCGACATCGACTACACACAATAACAAGACTAGTTCCAACAATCAGCCTGCTAATATTGTTGTCAATCTTTGATGCGTTCAACCGCACTACCTTGCCGCACGTAGCAGCCTTGTCTTCTTGCCACATGCAGCAGCCTTCTCTTCTTGCCACACACGGTAGCATCTTGTGCAACTCACGTGGCATTGTCGGTCTCTCACCAACGCACCTGACATCGGCATTACCTTGCCACACATAGTGGCATCTTGCCTTGCCAGTTGTCAATGACGCGTACCAAGTCTCTTGTGACGATGGCTATGCACCACCATCCTTGGCCTCATGCCAATTCTCCTCATGGCTTGTCCGCACCAACGCTCATTGCCCGTCATTGTGTTCCTGGGTGCTTTGTGCTATAGCCGGCTCGTCATTGGTGCCCTGTGCACCTCCACCCGACGCATGCCACTATGTGCGCCATCACGTCGACCCGAACGCACATCACTATCCAATCGATGTATTGTTAGTTGCGGTAGCCTCTCGCCTCGGCTTGTAGCACTCAATGGTGTCATAGTTGTTGTCGTCTTCATCATCATGGCCATCTCTATGACTACCACCACCTGTAAGCTAGAGGAGGACATATCACCTCGTAGCAGGCCTCGCACTGCGGAAGGAGACACACTCATTTCTTCCCTCGGTATCTTCTACGACTCACGGGAATTACCAAGGCTCTGATACCAAATGTTCCAACTAAACTCATTAGCTTCGATCGCTACTTTCCAGGAGAAGACGCACACATGTTGGAACTGAACTCATCATCTTCGATAGCTACTCTCTAGGAGAAAATGCACACATGCTTTCTTCCTTAGAATGACACACACGCACAAGTAAGGAGGACGAGTAAACACAGAAGAGACTTACAGACACCTTGGCAATAGACACATTTTTGTTCTCTATGTTATTCACTCACAACTCCTCAAATTGCTTAATAAGAAGTACATGGCTTAAATAAGCCTCACGTAAACACACGGTCACACGATCTGTACTCCACATACCCACTAAGTCTACTAGCTAATAACTAGGACCTATTTTCATGCCACTGTTTGGGATCTTCTCCACAATCTGCATGACTCGACCAACTCATTGACTTAGTCGTACTTGGATGCCCAAGCGATGACTTACGACCACTGCATCTTGACCACGGCTGCTTGACCACGATGTCTTGACCACGGCTCTTTGACCATGGCGTCTCGACCATGGCTCTTCGACAATAACTACTACTCGACTTACGAGCATTTCTACCATGGCACTTCGACCACGGCTTCTTGATCGCCTCAATGCAACTTTGGTCGTACCGTTCACACAGAGCCAGTGCTACCAGTTTTCAACCATACAGGTCTTCTCAGTGACGACTAGGTACTGTAGCTTACGACTACCGACCAGTTCACTATAGCTTATAACCATTGTAGCAATCGGACACACAGACTGCTACAGTACTCGAACACATCGACTACATAGTACACGGACACACCGACTACACAGTACTCGGCACCGATTATACACAACAACAAGATTAGTTCCAATAGTCTAGAGAGTTAGTGATCGGGTCACGTGTGAAGGTGAAGGTCTGATCCCACTCGAAGAAGGCGCCACGGTGTGCCTCCTGGGTGGACGCGTGGTGACTGGCAGCAGCCACAAGCATGTGTGGGTGCGTCCCTACCAGGAGCCCCCGTGTGCACCACTCTAACGAACAGGTACGACATCTTGTTTACCAGGTTATGCTCAGATCACTCCATCGGCTCCTCCGGTGGAGGCGGCAGTGCCCACAATGGCATTGCACCTGCCGCAGCATTGGTGTCAGCGTGAGCAGCATTAGCAGTGTCTAAAGTTGGCACCGCTACCGAAGCACAGTTCTGATAGTCAGTTAATTATCAAAAATACTAGTCTTACCGACCCCCACTGGTAAAAATACAAATCGATTCCAAAAAATTGTTTTGCATGAATTTTGTCAAATTTAGAAGAATTTTTTGCCGAAATTTGTTTAAAATTTTTGGCTGATATTTTCAACTGATTATCAATGATTTTTGACTGAAATTAGTTTGAAATCCAAATTTTGTTTGAAAATTTCATCCCGAAATGTTCCAAAAATTTTCGATAATTGGCTTTTTGGGTCTTACCGGTCCGCCAATAAAATTTTGCTTCCGATAATTTAAACCCTCTGAAGACATTACCAGTGCATCTTTTGGTGCCAGAGTTGCCCTGTCTACCTCCATTGGCTTCTCCGTGGTGCCATCCTTGCCGGCTGGTGGCACTTCTGCTGCTTCTGTCTCCGGCGCCTCTGCCAATGGCGTCTGCTCCTATTGAGTTATATGCACCATTCAGTTCACTCACCTCTACCGGTTGTATCAACTCCTATTGAGTTACATGTACCAGTTAATTTACCCAAAAGTTTAAAATGATGAGAAAAGGCAGACGATGCCATCGTCGCCGGTTGGTGACACTTCTACTGCTTCTACCTCTAGCGCCTCTACCGGTGGTGTCAACTCCTATTGATTTGCATGCACTAGCCAATTCACCTACCTCTGTCGGTGGTATTAGCTCCTATTGAGTTGCATGCACCAGCCAATTCACCCAAAAGACTAAGTTGATGAGAAAAGGCCTGTAATTTACTTATACTTCAACATTGGAATAGAAGTAGGCTTCAATTATTTTTTAAATGTGCCAACCGGGTTTTGAACTCAATACCTCTTGATTTGATACTATATTGAGTTATATGCACCAGCTAGTTCACCAAAAAGACTAAGCTAACAATGAAAGCAAGCAATTTACTTACATTTCAATAGTTTGCATCGGTGGTGGGGCAACAGAGCATCTAGAGCCAGTGGTGGTGCTTCTTTAGCCACCTTCACAACGACGGCGTGTTAGTTTTGACCACTGCAGCCTCCAATAGTTGTGGGGATCTCTGACCGCTCTTACGCTCAGGATATCCAATCACTCCGCTCTCTAATCCTTCGCAGTATCTCTCGAACACCGTCTGATGCTTCAACACTACTCGAATGTCGTCTGATGCTTTGAAGCCGCTCGAATGCCTTCGATACTCTGCTGCTACTCGAACGCCATTCGATCTCTGTTGCTACTCAAATGTTGTCCGATTCTCCTCTGCTACTCGAATACCATCCGATACTCTTTGACTTCTCGCTCAAAGTTGAACTTCAACTGTCCACTAGGCTTCATTAGTCGAACTTGAAAACTACCCGAGTACTTGAGACTTCAACTACAAACACTTGCACCTTCGACCACAACCACTCTGCCGCTTCTTCGAGTACTCCAATTACTCGTAATCTTCCGAGTATTCTTGGTACTCGTTAACTCCGAGCACTCGATACCCTGAGCACTCGTATTTCCAATGGTAGCTCCTCTGCTCCTGGTATATGCACTAGATAAAACATGCAAACACAGATTAATTTCCTGGGAGCCAAAAACACTCCACTTTTCTACTCTTATTTCACTCCCTCAACCTCTCGATTGCCTCTAATTGCTCTCGTTCGCTTGTCTCCTTACATGACGAGACTGCACCTTATAAAGGTTAGTTACAAGACTCATAAGCGGACTCAACAAACCCGACTCGGCTTCTACTATGAACTCGTACATGGACTCAACTCGTACACGACAACAAACCAAATGCTATTACAGACTCAGATATGACTAAGCAATAAAAAATAAGATGAATTCCAACATTCAACCCCTTAATCTTGTTTCTCCACCTTGATCATCCCGATCTTCTCATGCTCCCGCACCTGCGTCACAACTCGATTTAGCGCCTCTTGCTCGGTAGTACTCTATTGTGTTTCTACATCTGGTGCTGTCGTCGACTTGTTGCTCCTAATGCTTTGCCTGCCTCTCTACACCCTTCATCTTCCATTATAGCCGCACTGGCATCTATAGCTATCTATTCTTCCTCCATTGGCGTCATGGGCTCCTCTTGGAGCTCCTTCCCTGGCGCGTGAGATTGCTTCCAACCATTGCTTCAGTCTCTGCTGCCGCTATGCTTCACTACAATTTGCTATGCGTGTCCTGAGCCATCTGCCTGCCGTGACCCGCATAGCAGCTACGTCCTACGCCTGCATGCGCATGCGGTCCACCTTGACCTCCCGCGCGCGCTTGCTTCTGCTTCTTCCTTTTTACCTATACTCTCGTGCGCCATTCTTTCCCGAGCCGTCACTGCCCTATCGCCCATGCTTGTTCTATCTCGAGCCATGCACAGACCAACACTTGCCACACCTTGCACTTGGACCGATCTCGTCTTTCCTTGCACGCCTACCTGGGCTGGAGCACCTGCTCCCATGGCCGCCTTTGCTTTGCCATTACCTGAGCCTTCTGCTCCTCTCTCGTGGACCAAATCTGTCCGCTTTCCTATGCACATCTCAGCTGAATCTACACCACCTTTCACTGCTGTGCTTGTGCGTCCTGATAGGTGGAATAGTACCTTGTCTCCTAAACCACGGTGCTCACCCCGAGCCGCTACACTCCTCTGTGCTAGTTGTATGTCCTCGATGGGATTCGCACGCGTCGGGCTCGTTGCCTGGCTCGTCCAGACTGCTCTTGAGACAAACTGATTTACATGTTTTCAAAAAAAAATTTCTACAACCAATTTGGAGATCTTTTCACCTTCATCAATAGATCCTCGTTCTTGTCATAGACATACAAGAACTCATCATGCAGCACCACCCTGCACTCTTCTTTTATCATCTGCCTGAGAATGAGTATGTTGTTGCACAGACTCGGTATATAGTAAATTTCAGACACCAATTTCTGATTGCCGTTCTTGCATTACAACAACATCGATCCTTTGCCTTTTATCTGCACCATGGACCTATCGCCAAACTTAACTTTACCCAAAATCTTCTCGTTGAGCTCATAGAACATGGAGCGATCTCTCGCTCGTCATATAATTGCATGCCCCATTATCCAGGTACCACCAATCAGTGTGATCATCACTACCTTCCTTCATGCATAGTTTAGGAAATACATTCTTCTCGTTCAACATCACCATAACTGATGCCTCTTCAACACATAAGGAAAGAAGCAGTGTCGGACCTTGACCTCCCAGCTTTGGTGAGGTTTACCTCCTCGTCCTTCTTCTTGCTTTGGCAATCTGAAGTGTAGCACATGTACTTGTCGCAATTAAAACACTTTATGTGGCTGTGGCACTCCGACGCGTAGTGACCAAATTTGTCACAATCAAAACACTAGATATATGATTTATCATGGGATCTATCACCATCGCCTTACCGCCTCGACTACTCTGGCCGTCTACCATGCCCACTATCATCGTGACCATCGGTGCTCGTTCCTCCTCCTTGGTAATAATTGGTACCTCTCTGAAGCCACTTTTCTGCCGTGCCTGCCACTCGGTTTGAGTGAGCAGAACCTGGCCATCAGCATTGTCATTGGTACGCTGGTGAAGTTGCTCTTCATATGCCTTTAACGGTCAATTGCCTCTTCGAATGGCATTGCATCGAGCTCTGAATATTGCTCAATTTATGCCACCAACTGTAGAAACTTATCAGGGACTTAGTCAAGAAGCTTCTTGACTAATGCTACATCTTTCAAGGTGGCACCGAGGGCGCTGCACTTGGCTGCCATAGCACTCAATTTCCCATTGAACTCGTCGATCGTCTCTCCTTCCTTCATACGAATCGAGTCAAATTCACTCTTCAATGTTGTAGCCGGGCTTTCTTCACACAGTCAGCGTCTAGAAATCGAGTCTTTAGACCATCCCATACCTTCTTTGTCGATTTATTCTTAGTGATCTGCAGAAGGATGTCTTCTAGGATGGCTTGGAAGATGAACGCATGTGTCATTTTGTTCTTCTTCTCGACTACGGCCACTCCGACCGCAGGTTCTATTGCCTCCTAGACGCCTTGTGCATCCATGATCGCCTCCATCTTGATTGCCCATATGGTATAGTTGGTCACTGTCAACATCGGGAATTGATGCGGCACCCCGCCGCCATCCCTTGCAGCCTGCTAGATGAAGAGCGCCATCACTAGAGACCACGAGCAGCTCGGACTGGCTCTGATGCCACGTGTTAGTTTTGACCACTGCAGCCTCTGACCGCTGCGTGCTCCAGGATCTCCGACCACTCTTGCGCTTAGGATCTCCGACCGCTCCACTCTGTAATCATTCGCAATATCTCTTGAACACCGTCCGATGCTTCAACACTACTCGAACGCCACCTGATGCTCTTAAGCCACTCGAATGCCATCTGATACTCTGCTGCTACTCGAACGCCGTTCGATCTCCATTGCTATTGAATGCCATCTGATTCTCCTCTACTACTCGAACATTGTTTGATACTCTTCGACTTCTCGCTCGAAGTCAAACTTCGACCGTCCACCTAGCTTCATTAGTCGAACTCAAAAACCACCCGAATGCTCGAGACTTCGACTACAAACACTTGCGCCTTCGACCACAACCACTCTGCCGCTTCTTCGAGTACTCCAATTACTTGTAATCTTTCTAGTGTTCTTGGTACTCATTAACTCTGAGCACTCGATATCCCGAGCACTCGTATTTCTAATGTGCAGCTCCTCTACTCTTAAGTCGACTTAAACAATTAATAAGCAAAGGAAGCAGCAAACCAGAAACAATTCTTCTCTTAATCATTTTGTAGAGAAACACGGCGTGCTGTGCTATGCTATTCTCATCCCATGCTCTATTTATACTAGGGGGTGACTATTCCACGGTCGTCTGAAAATTTATAATGTTTCAGTCACTTCCTTTTGTCCCTTAGATGCATATCCAATAGATGGCTGTTGTTTTTAATGTTATGTGTTTCACTGCAACTTCAGGTGATTAAGAGTGCAACTTCAGGTGACTAAGAGAGAGAAAATTTCAGTTGACTGTGCAATAGCAAAACCGAATAATTGTAGGCTTGGATTATGCCTTGTGCCAAAAAGAAATATTGTTAAATCGAGCAATGCATTGGCAAAAAGTTTAGGTATCGAAAATAATGTATGAAGTGAATGTATTGAGTGCTACAATTTGGCCAAAAAAATCGACATCTAGGTCAATCTAAAAAAGCAATAAAATTAGCTATACGTAGTCATTTCCACCATGATGTTCAATTTCCCATTAAATTTATATTCTTTCTTTATTTTTTGTATAACTCTAAATTTTTCCATGCTAAAAACCTTAATTTTTACTCTTTCCTATTAATATATTACCTTTTAGTTTTTTTAACAGTACTGTAAGAGCATTTCCCATTTGTATATATCAAACACCACCATTACCCTACCTTGACAAACTAGAATTGGGAGTAAATATGTGCACCCTTACATCTATCTAGCAAATGTTGTACTCCACCTCCATACAAATGGTGCACATGCTGTACTCCACCTCCATACAAATGACTGCACTTAAAAACTCAGCAAAATCTAAATTCAGAATCTACGCATGCACCATCTGCACATGAACACAAACCAAATTACTCATGGCAAATCAATCCAAGTCACAAACAGCAGCAATCTACCAAGCAAAAATACTATACTACTCTCTCCCATGGACCTCATATCCTACGGGCACACTTATGGCCTTTTTTGGCTTTTTTTTTTACTTTTGCTTCGACTTCTTTAAAAGTTAAAATAAATAGAACAGTTTTTTGAATTCAAAACCATGTACATCATTCGTATCAACATCTTCACCGTCCATCACCGTTTCAAAAAGTACAACAAAAATTATCAACTGTAGTCTAAAAAAAAGGACATTACTAGATGAGAAGGAGACGGAGTGATGGGCAGTTCAAGAATCCAAATCTCCTTCTCCATGTGCAAAACGAGCAGGCACTATAGAACGCCTTTGCAATGGCATGCCTTTTTATGTTTAGGCCTGTTTGTTTAGGCTGCGGTTTTTGACTATAGCTTATTAGTGTAACTAGTAGTGTGCTCGTGCTAACGCTACGATAAAATACAAAACAAGATAAAATTTGTAAAAAATAGAACAACAATCAGATTCATTAAGATTCACGTCTCATATATTGTATAACCAAATATTTTTGTCACATAATGAATGTCACATAAATATGTGACCGGTCGGAACCACCCAACACACAATGCTCAAAAGCCTACGACCGATTCCCAGGTCTTGCGACCGCTTTGCGAGACCATACGACCGGTTAACAGAAGCTATGACCGTTTATCGCGTGATTTGAACACCTTCCCGACATACAATTCAAAACGCGCAACAAAATACGCAAAATGCGCAACAACATACAATTCATGCCACTGTCTCACTGAAATTATCATAGAAAAAGCCATTGTATCAAATGCAAGTATATATACCTCATAGCATTATAAAGAGGGCGATACCATAACACATCTGCACCAGGAACCTCAGAGATGAAGTAGATGATTACCAGAAACCAGATCTTCACACCTGAAAATGGATAGACCATTCATAAATAAGTGTTAATTAATTTTCTAGATGCACATTGCACAGGCAACACCAAAAGGGCTTACCTTCCCCCTTGATCCAAGCTGAAGTAACTGCAATGATGTTCCAGAAGAGACAGCAAACCAACCCTATTCAATGCCAGAGAAAGCTTTCTTTGTTTTGCTGATAACGAAATAAAACAGTCGATATATTTAACACAATATAGGAGGAATATTTATTCTCACTATGGCCTCCCATTTCTACCTTTAAAAATAGAATTGGAATGTGTTCACCTGAGATTGCAAGGTCCAGATCCCACAAATCTTGTATAAGATGAAGCACTGTTAAAAAGCTTAGGTAATCTTGCCATGCTATTTACTACCACATCCTTATATAGGATTTAAAATGCTTGCACTGTCTGTCACATATATCTGGTCCTTTTTGTTTTCTCATTTTTTTCAGTTTTTAATGGTATCACTCATTATGGCTACAAAAGTTATAGCACTTTCAGAGAGTTAATCAATTTCTGAAGTTGCCAGGCCTGCTGCTATATAATGAGTCAATGGGGGCATATGTGGTCTGGATGCAGGACCAGATCATGAATATTTGATTTTGAGACAAAGCTTTCTTACCTTGGAAAAGGAATAAACAGACGACAAATGCAAAATTTAGTCCTTCACATTGGCGCATAAACGGAGATGAAGTACATGGGTACGATCCTTCTGCTGCCATCAAGAGCAAATTGTTTAGCCATCGTTTGAACACAAAATGCAACCTGGTGTAGCATTTCCAGATATAGACCTCTAATGCCAATCAAGTTTGAGACAAAATTTTTCTGCTACTACAAACAAGCACGTAAGTCTCATCACACTTCTGAACTTGCACAATGTAAAGCAAGCCTGAAAAACCAACGTGAAAATCTTGTAAAGCCAAAATTGGCTTCTCTCCATTCTTTCTGATCCTCGCCCTACAATCTCTACCCCTCTACACTCTACCAACAGAATAGAACAATATTTTCACCACCGAAACTGGCATATCCATTACCCTTATGCCTCGATTGCACAATACAGCACAGCTTTATCGTCAAACAATTTTATCCTCATTCCAAAAGAAAATCCCAAATAAGGTAATTACTTTCCCTTTTACTGAGGATCATCCCTTCTCATCAATCATCACCACCTCCGCCATTAAAGCAATTAATAGAGAGTTGCAAATTAGGCACATCAAAAGTATGTTTTAAAAATGTGACTTGTTTCTAGGGGAGCATTAAAGCACTTGTTTTCTCAGTAGGTGAATGCAAAATAGGAGAACGAAAATGCTATTTTGCAGACCATGGAAACTTATCCTGTGGACGTCAACATCCATTGTCCATGTCGCCTCAAAAATAATCTCAACCGTCAGACGAAGAGACGTGTGCGCTGAGTTGAAATTTTGTGGTCGAAAGTACGAAAAATCCAGTTTCCAAAATATCGTGATTGAAAACCCAAAATCCAGACGGAAGTTTTCAAATTCTGGATGAAAGTCTGAACATTTTCGGTTGGTACCACATGCAGAACATCAAGCATTAAAGACGTAATAGCCATCCAATAAGACCGCAACAATGGGGGGAAATGAGTTTGATTAATGAACAAATAAACAGGCGTGCAACATTTGCAGGAAATCTTGAGAAAACTTCATTGGTAACAAACTTACAATCGATGGTTGAGAAACAAAACTGCAGACCTAAAGATCCTGACCACAAACCGAACTGTACATCAATGCTGTTGTTTTCCTCTTCACGTTATGCAGCACCTTTTCCTGTACAGGAGTCCATGTCCCAACCAAGCTCAATGAACATACAATACAGTATACAGAGGATCATTCACCTTCTAAGAAAGCAGGCGAACGACCGGCTATACACATTTGATTTGGACACCTCATGTCTTTGGATGCTTCACAAGTGAAACCCATTTCCACCAGAGGTAAACAACGGATGAAGAAACCACTGCAGCAGCTACACAAAGGGTTGCAATACCTGCAACCACTCCTCTTCGCTTTTCATCCTGTCGTGCTGAATTTGGCGCCTCTGGGGGGGCCGAAAACTGCGAAAAATGAGCATTTCCTTATCAGCCAATGCTTTTCCAGTAAACAGAGAAATATATCAACAAAGGGCAGTGTTTGTACTGAAATTACCTCTTATTGCTGACAGCAGAGGCCCATAAGCTCCTCCATGCGGAATACAACATGTGCCTCGTCCATTCCAATACAGATGTATTTTGAGTATCGAGTTGTCCACAGTCACTTCATGAGTTATGTTAGTGGCTTTTCTGGAACCTCCCGATTCCTTAATAATGTCAAAATCTGTCCTGATATTCTGATCCTGCAGTTAATCAGAGAGTTCCCTTTGGCTCATGTGGATTGGATGTGTTAAAATATTTGTTTGCTCTATGGCTTTTCACTTTTAGAGAGAGAAATCAAACCAGAATATCAATGTTGAATAAACGCCTTCCTGGTATTGGACTTTCTATAACTATCTCTGCGAAGAAGAGTTGAGTTGTATATGTCCCATTAGCCAAACCAACCACATAGTACCACAAAGCACCTGTTGATGTTCTTGCTGTTTCGTAGAGCTCAGGCATGTGTGTTCCCTGAATAGCTTGACTTGTATTTACAATACCAGGAGAGTCGCTAAAAGGATCAGAACCCATGCAATGTATGACATCTTTAAGAAAGGAGGACATCAATTGCCCATATTATGGGTTGAAGGATCACATAACTCATGTGCTAATTCAAAATCATCGACGGGGATAAAAAAACGCAGAGACAGGACGGGGGTAAAAAACGCAGAGACAGGAGACTTCCAAGTGCCTAGTATATCTTATAAAACATATATTTCAAAGCAAGTTATACATATGATTGTCGTTATACGAACAACTCAGTAAATCTTATAGTAACTCTGAAGAAAATGGCATTCAATGTTCCAATTGCGCTAGTTCTTTGATTTCATTAACAAAAGTGAAGCATAGTACAACTGAGTTCTTAGTTAACTTATGATGGCCAAATTAAGCATTGAAGGCAAGGAAATGTTCTAACTTCTAAAAAATTAAGTCTTTCAGAGGAAATATTGGGATATGAAGTGCCAAGATAGGTTTAGCACTTTAGCTACATCTAAAGGCCATGTTCACACTTGCAAAATATACATGCTCAGTATTTTTTTGACGAAAACTCAGCATCAATAGCTTGTTCATAGCCCTTGACAGCGTACAAATGATAAGCTTTACTTGTTACACATAAAAATTGTCACGCTGTGATATTTCAAATTGACATTCAGTTCCAACAAAATGTGTGTGGAGTCTGTTGTTCATATATGCAGAAACATAAACACTAAGGCAACAATAACTCATGTGAGAGATATAACTTGTCCGGCATGTTTGGCTAATTGGAATAGCATCTTTCGAGAAGAAACATAGAACTCACCACCATATGCTTTCATAGGGACGCCAACGAAGAAAGCCACGACAGGTTCCTTCCGGCCAAGGTCATACACTGTATCGGCATCGAATTAAACCACTCGCTGCCCCCATGGAGTAAGCTTTATCTGATAGTTCCTAAACATGGGGAAAACATTACAACGGTAAGCTTAATCTGATAGTTCCTAAACATGGGGAAAACATTACAACGGTGAAGAGGAATATAATTGTTAGGGCCAGTAAAATGAAACGGGAGAAGCAGGTGAAAACTATCATAATATATAACATACCCAGTATGTTTTAGAATAATTGTTGTTATAGAAGTCAGTGCTGTGCAAGGAGCAAGAAAGGAGCAATATGACCTTAAAAGATTCAGATCAACTGTGGCTTATGATAAGAACCGGTCTATGGTGGAGGTTGTATGGGTGTGTGACGGGAGGACGGGGCGAAGGACTCGCAGGCGAGGTGGTGTCGTGATGAAGGCTCACGGCGCGCAGCACTGGTAGCGGGGACAGGAAAAGAGAAATCACGGGAAGGGATAGATGCAGGTAGTCAGGTAGAGGAAGTTCTTTCTTGCTTAAGGAACTAAGGATACAATACTCATCCTTGTATAATGGATGGCAAACTGAATCTGGAAACTATCTCTTAAGGATCCTAACCAATATTATCTTTCCTAACTTAATTGATCTCCTAATCCTTTCCTGCCAATGCAGCAGAGTCGGTCGGTTTGGGGCGGCGCTGGTCCACAAACGTGTCCACAACAGCTTGACTGCGTGGCACATTACTGAACCAGTAAGCAGAAATTAACTGACGCCTACATTGGTCCATTTCTGCAAACAAAAACATGGTTTCCATCCTTGACAAATAAATCTTGGTCCAGTATCAACTGTACAATCATGTTCTTTTTGGCACGAGATATAGCAAAACTAAGAAGCAACAAGGATATTTTAGCGACAGGGGTTGATGGATCACGCATGCAGTTCGACTAAATATAAGAAGACTCATATATATGTACGTAGCAGTGTAGACTTTGATTAACTCGTAGGAGCAAGTTGACAACTGTAGCACTTGACAAACTAAATAGAAAGTGTTGACTTTTATCTCGTAAGAGCAAGAATACAAGATGGGAATGCAGGTAATTTTATGCAGACACCTACACCTTAAGATGTCCATATCTATCATTAAACAACTCAACAGACAGTAGCAATCATACATCATAACATGGGCAAAAGATAAGCCATAGGGAACTCCACTTTTCTTGAAAGGATAGGAAAGTGGAACTCCAATTCCAATATTCCTCCATCAAAATCTGTATCTTTCTAGCTCACACTTATTCTATCCACAACAACTGGACAAAACAGAAAAAAATTAGAGATGATGGCGGGATCGGTACACGGAGGACACGGTGGCTTGAACGGGATTTCGACTTGCTTTGGTGCGCTGTTCTCCCGGTCTATGATCTTCTCAACGTCCTTCCGGTGACTTGGAACTCATCACGATTTACGATTGCGGACTCGAGAAGAATCCTTATCGAGTAGGGAGCCGATCGATCAAAAACACCAAAACATGGATCAAATCTTTATTATTTCACATAATTCAGCAATAGTGGCAGATTAAAACCTGCAAAA
Organism: Dendrocalamus sinicus; assembly: GCA_036346575.1. Lineage (NCBI taxonomy): Eukaryota > Viridiplantae > Streptophyta > Magnoliopsida > Poales > Poaceae > Dendrocalamus > Dendrocalamus sinicus. Next base: position 27,917,403 of record CM070659.1, on the reverse strand, counting down.
AAATTACATAGCCAAACTTTCCATTGCATCCGAAAGTCACACATAAAAACACGTCGAAGCCTCCAAATCGACCACCGCATCACACACTATCCAACACATAAGCGGATCGAGCCTCTCAACCTCCGGACAGAACCAAACGATTCATCCACTTCATAGCCTAACACACAATTTACCAAGAGAAAGAGATCAAAGCGTCCAAACCGTCGTTGAATTCCCAATCCACCCACCACAAACTAAGAATCAAACCACATCAGACACATCCCACACCAAAATAGTGGATCGGGCATCCAAAAAGTTGGAAAACCATAAAACAACTCACCAATCCACGGATCGGAGCGCGGCGGTGTAGTACTTCCCAAACTCCGTTCCGCCCCGCTCGCGAGGCTCGTCGAGATTTCATCGCACGAGTTCCTAGTCATTGCCCCAAAAAAAGACACCAAAGCGATACCCCATCGAGAGAGCGACCAAACGCGACGCGATAATTAGAGCGGTTGGAATCCTTACCGCGGAGGCGGCGGCGCTCAAGACGGCGGTTGCGATTGCTTGCGCCTTGCGGTGACGGCGTGGACGCGAGCACCGAGGTCGAGCGGCGGACGGAGGAAGGAGGAGGCGCCGCGCGGGGGGGTGCGGCGGGAGTGGAGGCGCGGGAGAGGCGGAGATGGGGAGCGGCGGGAGTGGAGGCACGGGGAGGAGGCGGCGACGCGGGGGGGAGGAGGAGGAGGCGGCGGCGGGCAAGGTGGGGAGGAGGAGGCGGCAGAGCGGAGGGATGGGGAGGAGGAGGCGATGCGGGGTGGGGAGGGAAGGAGGCGGCGGCGGTGCGGGATGGCAGGGCAGGGGAGGAGGGGGCGATGCGGAAGTGGCTCTCTGGGTTCAATGATGTGCATGATCCGGATGATTTTGGCCTTAGGATATTCAACGAGTAAGAGAAGAAAGTTTGAGGAGAGATCCAGGCCATTTATTTGTATGAAGTTGGATTACTTTGATACACAAATCTGGGTGGACTTAGATTATGCATGACTGTGGGGTGGTTGACGGGGGTGGATTTAGTAAAGAAAATTTTGGTGTATTATAGAGTAGGGTAGATAAATTATGATCGTTGAGAGAAACTAAATACCAAAAAATATGTTGAAAAATAGGCAAAGCAGAGTAAATCACAAAAGCGAAAGAGGGAGGCAAAGGTGGAGGCCATCCCCACCGACCGTTCCCTTTTCTTGTCTCCATTCTGCAGCCCACATCCTACCCCTGACATGCTCGTCTTGTACATAATCATTATATTTTGAGAAGTATTTCTATACTTTTCTTAATAGTGATTTGTATAATTTTTAAAGTACAATGAATAATAAATAATGTTATTTAACTCTTCGTGTGTTTTAAAATTAGTGCTACCCATGCATAAATGTTGCACAAAATCGATTACCACGAAATGCTGTCGTACTTAGAGCTTGGTTGGTGGAGTTTCAGGCTGTCAGGTTAAGCTTATGCACTTGATGTAAGATACTAGGATGTATGAGAATTCTGCCGTCAAAGTAACCGTGGCACGAATTTACTAGGAAACAGTGCGATTTCTGTAGGATAAAGATTTTCGCCAAGTAAATGGAGTGTATTTTTCTGTTACGAGGTCACCAGATAAGTCGAAGCTGCTTTTTCCCTTAGGAGTCCTGTTAAGCTGGAGTATGATTGTTTAAGCTTATAAGCTGAAGCCAACCAATGCACGAGCTAGCTTAATAGCGAAAAAAATAAGCTACATCAAGCATGTCTGTAGCCTGAATATTATTGTTGTCGGCAAGGGGCAAAGAATAACCAGGTGATAAATTATGTCCCGTAGCCCGTAGGAACCATCATGAGCTGCCATCCTCATGTCTTGCTGTTCACTTTTGGGGCAAATAAATAGTAACACAGACATAGCCCTGTAATTTTGACTATTAAGCGAAAGCTACAGTATTTGTAAACTGCTAGAAACTCAAGAAACAAGGGAAAGGCAAAGTTTGGTAACTTTTACACTTTCCCAGCATTGGCTCCACAAATGACTAAAGTACTGCACAGAAATAGTTCCTGAGTGCAAATGCACCACAGTTCGAGCTTTGATGTCATCAACCAAAGAGATATTGGTGGGAAAAAACAGTGGCAAAAGATAAACCAAGCAGGGTGATCCCACATGTACATGACCTATACGTCCGTCACAGCTAAATGAGATCACTTCTGCGAAAACGAAAGGAAAGAAAAGCTTTGAACTTTTGACTAAAGGAGCCTACAGTTAATGGAAACTGGAAACTGACTGTACATTTGAATTTACATTGAACAATTAAAGCCTAAAAGAGATCAGCAACTCTTCAGAGAGGCCGCAGTTCATCACTAGACCTGCGGCTTGATGATCCTCACGCTGCTGTAGAAGCGCTTGAAGTCCTTCATCGCCTGCTCCTCGATCTGTATTGAGCGGATGGAGGACGGAGCATCGGTCTCTGGCTTGAACCAGCGGTTGGGAACGGTGTCCTTCGTGCCACCAACCTCTGGTGCAGTGCCCTGGGATGGTATAGCAAAACCTGATGTCTTGGTTTTCGGACTGTGGGAGATGCCATGGTGCCGTTTCTCCTGCTCAAAAATCAATTGGTCTTGAATCAGAGGCATATGATTGAAAATGGAATTGCCTTTGCTATCGGCAATTCTAAATAAGAAAACATTCTTTGTCTCTAGGTAACATGAGCCCAACCTGCTGCATCTGTATGTCCCTAAGTGAAGGCCGCGATACGTTGGGTGAGGTAGCTGAAGAGGACCAAGGCGGTGTGCACCTATCCCCTTCAGAAGCAGGCACTGCACGAGCAGGCGTGACAGCTATTGGACTTGAACGTGAATCTGGCATAAATGAAGAAAGTCGCACACGCCCAGCACTGTCAGGTGAATCATCGGGGCGGTCTTTTGCCTTGGTCGTGATCGGCTCGTTTGTTTTCCTCTGCTCGCTTTGAATATCTCGAAGGGAAGCAGGTCCCTTTGTTATCTTAGCCCCACCCCAGGCAGGTCCTTCGTGCTTTGGTGTGACAGGCACAACAGTAGTAGGCAGGCTTGGTTTTGGGGTGTCATCAAGAGCACCACTCAGAAACAACGACAAGCCACCTTTCCTGTTCTTCTTCTTTGATGAAGTTGGCTGGGAAGCTTTGTTCTCTAATGGACAAGAGATGGCTTTTGCGCTGTTGAAAGTGACATCCTCTGACGGTTTGATTGGATCAGCGGCACACACTTCCTGCTTGAACATTGAATTTTATCAGTAACAATGATTCCTTTAACATAGTAGGCAAAGCATGAATAAGCAATGAAAAGTGCACATCTGTAATTAACAAAATAACAACTTGACACATTGTGGATGAATGCAAATCAAATTAAGTATGATTAAAACTAAGAGCTATTATGAAATACCAACAAAGAGAGGATCCTACTTTAAATTAAAAGAAAGAAACAAGATTCTGTACAGGATCAAATACGTAGCCTTCCATGCAAGCAATGCACAGAACAGGTACCAAAAGAATAAAGTTAGGCGTGGCCTCTCAGCTTTGGGTCTTATATATAATACCACACAACAGAAAGTCAGTATCAAGAAAAGCTAAGATGCAAAATCTTAGTCAAACAAGCACTACAAGATAATGCCTAGCATATACCAAAAATTTGCTAACAGCTAGGATACAGACATGAGACCTCATAATAATTAGCACATCTGCACAAAAACAATATTTAATATTGAAAGAACATAAGAAAGACAAGAAACCATAAAGAAATCATAAGTTAGGAGTTCCAACATGATAGCACCTAACCTTTTCTGAAGAGCCATGGGCTGGTAAGACTTCTGGAAGCTCCTTGTCCTCGCTTTTCACAGAGGGAGTATCAGACTGCACTGCCTGCTTGCTTTTCCGTTTCTGTTTCTTAGAACCCTCAGGTTTTTTGCTTGTCCTTCCTTCTGTTAGGCAAAACGAGGAAGGTCTTGAGTATGCTTCTGAGGGAAAGCCAAGTTCTGCAAGTTCACTTTCAAGGGCAGCCCTAGACTCGAGCTTTGCTAGTTGCTGATTGTCAAGCTGATGACCATCCAGTTGTTTAGCCTCGAGCATTTCAATCTGCTGCAGTTTCTTGCGAAGTGCCCTAATCTGCTTGGAGACAGCTTGTTCAGCATTGCTTTCTTTCTGAAGGAAGTTCTCATAACTTGATATTCCATATGACTTTGATGCAGACTTCTGACTGTTCCTGAGCCTACGGAATCCTCCTGCTTCAGCTCCCTCTCCATCACTATCAATGACAGCAGGATAAGTAGCTGTCATTGTGGGAAGACGGCGGTGACTCCAGGGCTCCAAGGATTTTTCATCCAGCAATCTCTCTAAGTTTGCAAGAATTTCAGGAGAAGCATTCATAATTGAAGGCGCTGCCACTGTGAAAATGTAATCAAGATTGCGAATAGCTACATCCTGCATCACATTGAACAATAGAGTGGAATAACTATATGAAAATTAACTAGGCATGGACAAAGGATGAATACAGATCAACATGTGGAAACAAAATGGTTAGTGCTTGTAAGCTGCAGCACACCAATGCATTACCTCGCAGTGCTTCTTGAGCTCCTTGGCTTCCAAGGAATCAGCAACTTCAAGAAGTTGTATAGCATTCTTTGGCTCCATTATATGCTCAATTGCAACTTTCTCACAGAGACTTTTCAGACTGGGTACGCCTTTGCTCATTTCACTGTTGCTTCCAGATATACCACTTTCAGATTGGACATCATTAAACAGGATGTCTTCATCCAACTCTTCCATCCCACCGTTCCATTCTGACAAGGCTTTTTTGCCTTGGATTTTTGGTTTGGGAGGATACTCAGGGTGGTATATACTAGAGAGCACAAGCATGTGTGTTTCACCAACACAAACTGACGTTGCTCGCTTAACACCATGCACTCGAGTAAATATTGGGATTTCATCCTTACGATTCTTTGCATCCCACATAAAAACATCACCAGTTGATGTAGCCAGTGCAGTCCAGTACTTTCCAGCCGAGATACTCACAACATTTCTTCCACACATTGGGAATATCTGTACAGAAATAGTTCAAATGTAAACATGAAACACATAGCTTAGCTGTACAGGTTAGTACCTTAACAAGTAACAACCAAACCTGTTGGCATCTTAAATTAGGATCTGATGAAACCCAGTAGAAAAGAGCTCCATCAGCTGTTAGAGCAGTACTGTGCATCACTCCAGCAGCCACTGAGATCACCTGAAGTCGCTCCATGCGATGAAACTTCAGATTTGTGTTTCCACCCTTCTTGAGACATCTAGCTATTACAACACGGCGAGGGGTCACGAGGCGATGGCCCCAAGTGAACACCTGCAAAAGAGGATGACATCACCTGGTCTGTTAACTTTCTTGATATTAGAACCATGTGTATAAAATATCAAGTTTCAGCCGGAATCAACTTACCTCACCATCAGCTCCTAACACTAATGTATGATATTTTGCTGCAGATACACCTTTAAATACTTTCCCTTTGAAATACTCCACCATTCTTGGAGTGTAATTGGATGCTGAGTTTGAAGTGCCATAACCCAGCTGCCCCTCCTTATTGCAACCCCAGGTGAACACTTCCCCAGTCTCAGCAACCGCAGCTGAGTGCTTGTTTGCAGCAGCTACAGCAATTATCCTTGGTTTGAGGGAACTTACACGTCTTGGTGTTGGTTGGGTATCGACAGAAGGGTAACCAAGCTGACCCTCTGCATCGTTCAGAACATTTTGTTAGCCGTAACTCATAAGGATAACATAATAGTAGTAAGGGCTAAAAAAACATGACATGTGTGCCAAATTCCGTGTTGCTGGAAATACATTTAAGATGCATCACGCATACCTCTATTTGATCCCCAGGTAAACAATTCCCCAGCCTCTGTAGCAATCACAGTATGATGTTTGGCTGCAGCCACAACATTCACTCGTTTACGGCCTAATCCTACTGTCACTTGGCGAGGGGTAATCACAGCAGTCGTCTGGCCACTGCAAAAAAAATGTTGGTTGTAGTAACACAAAATAAACTTCCTTAACAGCATGGGAATTTAAACACAGAAAAAGTCCGAGACCTTATTTCTCAACTACTGTTGGCATAAAATTTAGCAACTTTAGGCTTCATTAATAACTTGCTAAAATCTATACATATAAGAAAAGTTACCAATAAACTCATGTGGGGATAACCATTTTCATCCTTTCTATTAAAAACTTTTCTTTTAGATTAAGGTGTGATTGCTTACCTATGAATATCCGGATGACCAAGACGACCACCTCGACCAAATCCCCATGTGTATAATTCACCATCAGAACTAGCTGCTACACTATGGAACTTTGATGCGGCAACTGTTTTGATGTATGACCCATGCAAGGCATCTACTTTGCATGGTAGTTTTTGTATGTGGGCATTGCCAGTTCCCAGCTGATAGTTTGTCCCACTTCCCCAACTGAAGACTTCTGTTGCAACTAAAATGGAAAAAGACATGAAAGATTTGTAAAGCAAACCCTAAAGAAATATTGCCAAAAAGGATATCAGTACCAGAGCACTGAATAAAATTTGAGATCAGATAACTTGAGTGTTTCTTGAAACAGAAGAGAGCTAAGGTACCTGAATCAGGAGAATCCCCATTGGCCTGTGATACAGGACCGGAGAGAAGATCAATTGGTGTACGACCCTTGGTATCCTCCAAAGTGAGGGATGCACCAAACTGCAGAAGAACACCAGCAACACACAAGTGGCCAAAATGAAGTGCTCTGTGCAGGCTGCTCCAGCCAGATTCTCCATCCTGCAAGAATAGAGTTTTTTAGTGCGAATTTACAGGAAATACCTAATTGGAATCCAATTCCACTAAGCAAGTCAAGTTCCAAGCATAAATAAATTCTATTAATTAGTCTTCAAATTCACACCAATATGGATGGCTAAAATATGTTTTTTTTCCCCTTTTGAAATGTCTTGTTCAAAGCACACATTTAGAATTTTTTGGGGGTATCTGCACTGCAAGCTTTCCCCTACCAAGGCATAGAATCTGTAGAATGCCCAACAAGGCAGCGGTTTGGTAAAATTGAGGCTGTCATTGAGCAAACAAAAAAAGAGTGTTCAATGCAAAGGCAATGACAAGAAACAAGATACATAAAGTTGTAGCGCATACCCTTGCATCTGGATCAGCACCAGCATCTAGGAGCCTCCTCACAATTGGAAGATGATTTCTCCATGTTGCAAGGTGAAGAGCACTAAGGCCAAATGCATTTCTACCATCGATGTTTCCACCACTCTTTTTCAACAAGGCCAAAGCAGATTCCACTTCAGCTATTGACCCTTGTTTCGAAACAAGACACAGATCCTTAATACAGCTTCCAGGACAAGGTCTGCGAACAGCTGCTTGCTTTGATGTGCCTGGCGGAGATACGGAAGTCTCCATGAAACTTCAGGAAAGCACGAGTATCTACGAAGTCACTGAGGCAAATCAGTAATTCATCTCAGCAGTATCATACATAACATTTGTTTAATTTAAAATGTCATAGTACCTAAACTGCTTGGCACAAGTCTTTCACCACGGTAACATTACTTTTGGACTGTTTGACTACTAATGATACAGCTAATGTTGTTTCTAACAAAAATACAAGTCTGCTGTAGTTACAGTTCTATCTCTGCAGGGAGAATTGGCACAAAGCTTGAATGGACATCATCTCCACTATCTAAGACCGTTCTGCTATCCTAAAAAACTATCAAAATAACCTAAGACAGCATGATGCTAGATCTTCATCTTGAACCAACTTGTTCTATTTAGAGTTCCATGAGGCTAGGATGCTATTTCCATGTCAAGATGGGAAGCTAAGTAAAGAACCATCCGTAGAATATAGATCAACCTGCACAATGATTAAAATGATGCAAATGGGTAAAAACGATGTAATGTGGAGAACTAAAATATAATTGAAAGAAATCAAAGAATGTATGCTCTGAGTTCCACAACAGGTTATCTGAATAATGAAAATGGCTCTTAAGAAAAGGACAAAAAACTAATCATGTGAATTGATATAACTCCATTTGAAAATATGCATCTAGTAGTAGAAATATTTGCAAACACCACAAAATAATAGTGAGTGAGATTGCTAAATTGTTAAGCATAAACCAATGGTTGACGAAAAAGAGGTCAGCGTCAAAAAAAGCCTTTGCCTTTAAGTCTAGAATCAAACAGCAGGACTAATACGTAACCAACTTCGATAGAGAAATAGAACCTCCCCTTGACACTGACCTCTTGCATTCTCATTATTCTAATTTCAAGGGGAAGAAATCATCTCATGCTGGTAAAAATTACAATCTAACACGTCTAATGTTCAATGTACAGGTGACCAGGTGGGCATTTTGACATCACTAAAAACATTTTACAGTATATGACATCTAAGGTGCAAGAAAAAGTCAGTCGAAATTAGAAATTAACAAAATTTAAAACAACGTGGAAAACAACAACATAGAATGTCTGTAAAAGTTGAGGGACACCAGCTCAAACTAACAAAACATTATATTCATATCGAAAGGAGTAATCTACATTGATTCAGATCAAGTATCAATGCTTCAGACACAACAATCTGATGTACACTGCACAAGCTAGTAACCACAATATTCTGTCTAGAAGCCCCTTAAGGTATAAGTACCATTTCAACAGGATAAACACAACTTAAAAGTCCTAAGTAATGTTCCACCGATCAACACGTAATATTGCAGCACGATAAGACCACGTCTAGCAAATTGATCAACAACCCGCATCAGCACAAAACAGAAGATGTGATCCTCTCAGAAAGAAATTTTTTTTCCCGTGTTGCAACCATATGCTAATTTTAGTGAGGAAGAACAGCAGGTTTAACACATGCTTAACATTGCCAAGAAAAAAGAGGGTCAAGCCAAACTTAAGTTCCACACACACAAAAAACTAATACGGGAGAGAAACTAACCCATATAAACATTTGCACCTACAAATGAATCTAAAATTGCATCAAACAAAAGCTGCAAATCATCGAACGATCTCCCAAAAACTCGCCTTTTTCACAGAGCTACTCAGGAATCCCCACTAAACTTTTCAAGGAAGCCCAAATCAACAAGAATCGAGAAAATTGCTATAATGGGACTCCAAATAACGTGTTTCACTATAATGGGACTTCTAACGTTGACATCGCTAAAATGACACCGAAACATTGGCTTCTCATAATACATGACATTTAACTCTTTTAATTCCAATGTTTAGGTATTTCGAAACATTAGCCAAATGTCATGTATTATGAGAAGCCAATATTTCGGGTGTCATTTTAGCGATATCAACGTTAGAAGTCCTATTATAGCGAAACACGTTGTTTGGAGTCCTATTATAGCAATTTTCTCACAAGAATCGATCTCGAGAATTAGACCCACGGGCGCACTGGAATCTATCAATGAACAATAGGAGTTATCAATCCTGGGAGGAGCACAAAAACCGCACAAAAAGGCACATTTCCCAGTATAATCCTCAACGCCGGAAACGACCGCACAAATCGGATCAAACAACCGGACCAAACCGACATTGCACCGAGCAACATTTCCTCCCAAGAAACGGATCTGCGGCCAAACAAACATGCGCGGAGCACCACAAAAAATCCAATCCACCCCCCGCATACGAACGCGCCCAGACCTCTAGGATCAATTCAAATCACTCCCTCAGAAAGAAGAACAAACAAGAATGGATCAATCCACTGACCTTCCCTGCAAGGACCCTTCAAGAACGCATCTTGTCCTATCTCATCTCATCTATCTCCCCGCAAGGCCTGCGTTTACGTGGGAGGAGGGGGACGGGATCCACCAACGCCTCTCTCTCTCTCTCTCTCTCTCTCTCTCTCTTTTCTTTCTCTCCCCGTGTTGTCCGTGTGTAACCTCTCTCGGGTGGGGAGTTTTTGAAGGAGAGAGAAACGGTGATCTATACGTGGTGATCTCAGAAATCTCAGAAAAAGAAATGAAACTATGCACGGTACGTCATTAAAAAGGGTAGGGAAAATAGAAATGAAAATCTGGTTTCTTGTTAGGGCCTTTTCGTTTTTCCAATATGGTCCCTGAGACTCAAAACATTATCACACACGTCCTTCAGCCGTCGAATGGAATAGTACCGTGCATAGCGAGCGTAGGTAGAGCATCTCTATCCCACTAGTCATTTCTCCCTCTTTATTTTCTAGGATGAAGAGGCTAGCTATTATTTGCAGCTCTCTATTTGAGTATTCATTCCAATGACCTAGCTATTCTCCCTCTTTAAATGGTTTAAATTTGTGGGCTGAATTATTTTGGGCCTATTTATTACTACCTCATGTTTCTGTGCTCATTACTTATTACTGGTTCACTACAATCTACAGACATGCCTTATTACTAGTTATTCTGTAGGTTGCAGGTTATTACTAGTTATTCTGTAGGTTGCGGGTTTGTAGCTCAAAACACGAGAAACTTTCTTCTTTTGTCATTACATTGCGATCTGTTTGAATTTTTTCTTACGGATCTGGTCTTTTACTGATTACAAATTTTGCAATTGCATCAAGATGGTCGACTAAACAACGCAAGGAAGGGTTGATAGCTGCCATTTATCAACTTGCTCAAGACAATTCAATCAACATGAGAAATTATCATTGTCATCGACATATAATATCTGATCTAAACCCTTTCAAATACAAAGTCTGAAAGTTGGTATACACCAAAGCGAGCGACACATGAGGTAGGAGGGCGGCTAATGCGAACCACCAAGCTACCTCTAGTGTAAAGAACTAAACCTCAAAAAGCATTTTTGCGAGTAACAAATACACAACCAATAGCCTTCGAGTTAATTTTGTTTCCAGTATCCTCTAAGTGAAATACGGAGCTAGTCATCACTCATCGGTGATGCCGTGATGCTCAGTGGAGGCTTCCTTTCTTCTCAAAGGCCGCTTCACCATCTAAACTAGAAATCAAGTTGTGAACCTTGCGTCGATGAGGAGCAACCACGATGCACGACATATGAAGGCCCGTTTGACCCGCCCACTGGAGCTGATTCAACCTTTCTAACACCGGTGACCTCCTCTTACGCGACCGGAGAAAATGTGGATGCCTCTAATATTACGGGGACTGATTGTTGATGTAAAAGGTGTCAAGAGAAGAAATCATGAAGTTTATTTTACACCACTCAAGAATTCGATGCACTGGTCATTAGTCTGTGCCACCTTATGCACATGCAAAAACCGACCATATCCGATATCCTGTGAGGAGTTTCGCCAAGTCCTTGTCCTCATCGGTGACCAAGGAAATGGATACTAAGGCTGGACATAGTTGGTGATCGAGGAATCGAGAAACAAAATTTTAAAGTCGAGCTTGCTCGAATTGCTTTGATCGACAGCGGTGTATCGCGGATCGCCATCTCTTACGAAGGAATCGATAGAAGCGTATATGGAAATGTTATGACAAAGAATCGCATTAGATGAGCGCACCTTGGCCTTCAATGATCGATAAGAGATGGCGATCGAAAGTTGCGAGCTTAACAATCCAAGATAAGTCAACAATCCAAGCAACAATACGATTACACCATTCACAAATTGGTTCTCTGAACATATATAACCATACATCCAGCAAACATTGTCCAGTTCACAAATCTCAAAAGCGCTACATCTAGCTTGTAAAGTATTCATGGACACAACTAGCTTGCTGCAGTATTGCCAAACCGACGAGTAAATATCTCATCCTTTAACATCTTGTAAAACTGCTGCTGATCTGGACTCATTGTACTAATATCAATGTTTATTATTCTTTCGTCTTCAATCCTTTGCTTCATCTCCACGTCCTTCCGCTGCAGTTCGAGCCTTTCGCGTTCAAGCTGTAGCCTCTCGTCATTGCGCTCCTTCTTCCTCAACTCCCTCAAATCTTCTGTCTCCTTCTTTTTGATCCAGAAATCGCTCATCACCTCCTTCAAGTGGCTCTCTCCATCACCATAAGGTCTTTTCCCTCGACGTTGTCGCTCCTTCTCTTGCTTCTTACCGGGAGGCCTTGTCATAGCTTCATTAGGTGCATGTTCATTGCTTCGGGACTACGATTCAAGGGACTATCACCACTTGGTGCTGTTCTCTTGTTGTTTCATTCGGGACTTGCATCCTCTGAATCCATACGCTCATGACATAGTTTCTTCCAGCAATGGTCCATCACGAAAGATTGCTTCTTTGGGTGACCGTTCTTGTATAGTGCCTTTGCATGATCTATCTGAAAATATCAACCAACATAAAGGATTATTGGAGAACCAGAAAGCAACCAAATTGATGGGAGGACAAAACAATACCTTATCTTGCTCCGTTAATCCACTTTGCTTCCTCCGCACTACCTGAGCATAAACCCCACAGAAACGGCTAACATTCGCATTGATAATTGACCAGCGGTTCATAAGAGATGTCTCGAGCAGTCCGATTCAAAATCCTTGTGCTCATGGAAGGCGACATGCATTCTCTGCCAATACCTTGACATCGATTGGTTATTGCTTTCAATTGGATCAAGACCCACATTTAGCCATGCACTGATCAGCTTCTCATCTTCCTCGGCAGTAAAATTCTTAGTCCTCTTCTTGCTGCTTTTGGTATGTTGAGAATATTCATCATTGCCTCTGGTAGGCTGAGAACCTTGTGCAACTGCACAAGTTTGTTCCTCAGGGGGGCATATAAATGGATCACCCCAAATTTCTTCGCTGCCATCAAGATTATCTGCCCTCAGGATGTGCATATAACCTTCCATGGCAAAAACCTGTAATCAATCAAACATTGTAGCTATTAAAATGTATGAACAAACTTGATCAGCTTTGGTCAGCAGGCATGGCATGCTAAACGAGCCAACAGCAAGTGCACTGTTATTGTTCATAACTTGTTCTGATCCTCCTGTAAGAATTGAATGGAATAGTAGCATCTGAAATCTAAGCAGAAAAATCATGGTATGGTAACAAGAGCTTAGCTATGGAGAAATTAATGGCGGAAACACAGATAGGTATATTCCCATACAGATCCTTTGCAATTCTTGTGTAATATAGATTGAGCAAAAAACCATCAGAAGTTTAGAACATGCACACATTGACAGTTTGACAATTTTTACAGGAGCCGAGAAAATTGCTCCATTTGGTTTTCGTTAGTAGTTACTGCTAGATATGTATACTCAATTTGAAACCTCCAGCAATAAGCCTTTGTACGGATAGATTGCCAGGAATAATGCACTGAGTATGTTCATTATACAGCTAGTATCTTGCTGCTGTGCAAATTAAAAAATCACTGGAGTTCGATATGGCTATCTGTAACCTCCAGCAAGGCAAATAAGCATTGCAAAATGCAGAATCTCCATGAAGTTGAATGCAAGTGTGAAAATTTTTAAAAAAGTTTACAATAGATCAATGTGAATGTAAAAATCCATAAGAAATCCAACTGCAGTTTGTGTTTATTGATCCTGTATTGAAAGAAACACTACTGTCTTCATGAGATTATTTCCGATAGGATGCTTTTAGGAAACTATTGACATAATATGGAATTATAGCTTCGTTTTTCTTGAATGACAATAGATTTGCCAGAAATTGCTTCCGAAGTTCACGTGGATCCTGAGACATGGAGGTAGAGATTTTACTAACTATGAAGGAGTTACAGGTAGTAAGTATAAATGGGTATGTTGGTCACAATGTAGATACTCAACTTGATATACGTATGTACTGGTCACAAATCTTATAAATTCAGTTTTTTTTCAATGCCCGGACAAGAATTCCATAACCAAGATATCATATCATGAACTCAACGAAAATGTATGAACAAACTTGAGCACAAGGAACTTGAACAAACATTGTACCACAGAAACATACGGCCAACCAGTATCATGAAATGGCATTTGCTACTGTGGTTAATGTGTCCTCCACAAAACACAATTTCGAAGATTAAACTAGTAAACTGGTAGCTCCATTGTGGTTCAGAAGATGATTGTGGTTCAAATACTTCAGAGCAAATAATGATCAAACACTCGTAGTCCATACTTCAGAGCAAAGAATGATCAAACGCAGCAGCTAAATGTGATTCCACAACCAAATAAAAGAGCAAAACCAAACAGTGCCATGGCTCTGAAGTCCAATGCATACATCTATCCACCAAGGAAATAAAAAAAACTCTAAATATTTAGCGCTATGCTCAGAAGAGAGAAATTACCGGTGGGAGAGGTGGGAAGAGGGAGGCCGGCGGGAGGCGCGCGCGGACTAGTGGGAGGGGCGGGGAGGGCGCGAGGGGGTGGCGCGCGTCGAACCAGTGGGAGGGCAGCGAGGCGGCGGTGGTGCGCGGCGGACCAGTGGGAGGGGCGGCGGGGAGGGACGGCGCTCGCCGGCGAGGGGCGTGGCGGGCGGCGGACCGGTGGGAGGAGGAAGTCGCGGGAGGTGGGAGGGCGCGCGCGCGAGGCGAAGGGAAGCGCGGGGGGCGAGGCGCGCGTGCGAGCGAAGGAAGGCGCGGGAGGGGACGAGTGCCACGCGCGAGGCGAAGGAAGGCGGGAGGGGCGAGAGCGCCGCGGAAGGAGAATCGAGGCGCGGGAGGGGAGGAAGCGCGCGGGAAGGAGAATCGAGGGCGAAATCGCGATGGCGAGCGAGCGTCCGCTCGCCTTCGATAGCCAGTCTCTGGAAGGAAAAAGCCAGCGGGTAAATTTAAAGAGGGGGATAAAAGATGGGTTGGAGTTCATTTTTTAGGTCATACTAGCTAAATATACAATGAAGAGTAGGATAAAGAACCGGATGGAGATGCTCGGGGTGTAGTTGTACTCTCAATTTTTCCTCTTCCTTTGCGAGGATCCTACTCTTAAAAATTGAGGGGTTATTTGGTTGCTAACCACACATTGCCAATAAAAATTGTCATACTTGCCTAAGTTGAGGTGCTCAAATTCTTTGCCACACCTTAACAAGCCTAAGGGAATCTTACCATACTTTTTTGAGTCATTGACGCGTGGGACCTAGTTTGCTGGAAGGGAATCTTGCCATAACTGTAGCTGCAACCAAACAGCTTTCAAAGTTGGTCAAACTTGTCTAATCTTAGACGTGGTAAACTGTGACTAGCAACCAAACAGCCCCTGAGAGCCTAAGCACCACCCAAAAAAAATGAAGACTTCGGTTGGTAGGTTGGAAGAGGATATCTCAATGTCTTTTTGTTTTTCTCAGGTTATTGGCATATACAGCCTGCTCCACTGGGTTTCAAGATTTAGCTTCTATCTTTTAGTTTTTTTATTTTATTTTGTTTACTTTTTGGCTTGTTTAGTTTTTTTCTTTTTTTATTTCTTTGTATTGTTGGGATAATGTAATTTTTTTAAAAATTATTTACACTAGACAGGCTAACAGCAGACACAGTGCAAAAAAAATCCAGAACGGAGCCTCTGCCATATGGGCTATGCCTGTTGCATATGCCTAGACTACGCATTCAATAATTAAGGCCATGATTAACACATTTTAACTAAAAATAACCTGGGTTCTCGCTAATGATTCCTCCATTCATGGCCAGCCTGTCCATCCAGGATGCAGATTCAGATTTAGGGCCGCCCCGCATGCACTGAAATGGCCATAAAAAACAAAACAAAATCCAGATCACCTAGCAAGCTAATTTTGGTCAAAAACCTGATACTACGATTATGATATGCATTATGACTTTTTGTGGTCATTGAGATGCAATTTTGACTGTCAAATACTGCTTGTCAAACCCATAAGTACAAAAACGAAATTACAAATGTAGATTACGAAAACTAAAAAGGCTACGAAACGGAGCACAAAGAACATGCGAAGGGACGTGGAGTGCAAGAAAGATACTCTTTGTGTTCTCCAGCGATATCCAAGAAACCCCATGCATGTATGCAACAATGGTACAAGTAAGGCCCACTTTAAACGATGTTAACTTCTGATTTATTTTGGCTTTTAGTTTATTTAAGTCAAAAACTATGTAGAACACATCAACTTTTAGTTTTGGCTTATTTTTATCTTTTTGTGTTTTTCAACTTTTTTTGTCTTTTCTTTTTCCTTTATTTATTTGCATTGTCGGTGACGGTATATCCTTTTATATTTTTTATTTTTCTAAAAAAATTAACAGTTAATATAATTTTAGTTATAAAACATAAGTCATAGCTAAAAGTTTATGTCGTAAACCGATTGGAATGGGGCCTAAGCAACGAAGCACATCGGCAGTCCTCTGAGGAGAGAGACATGGTTCAAAATGCAAAATTCGAGTACTTGTGGTTGTAATTGTGTAAAAGAGATGTGGAGTTACAACATGCTTAATTGGATGCTCTAAGGGCATATTCGGTATCGCATAGCCGGTAGCAGTTGGCACGTGGAACCCTCTTATTGGCCCTCCACATCTCTTTTACACAATTACAACCACAAAGTACTCGAATTTTGCATTTTGAACCAGGTCTCTCTCCTCAGAGGGACTACCGACGTGCTTGGTTGCTTAGTCCCCGTTCTAGTCGGTTTACGATATAAACTTTTAGCTGTGACTTGTGTTTTATAATTAAAATTATATCAACTGTTAATTTTTAAAAATAAAAATATAAAAGGATATACCGTCACCAACAATGCAAATAAATAAAGGAAAAAACAAAAAAGTTGAAAAACACAAAAAGATAAAATAAGCCAAAATTAAAAGTTGGTGTGTTCTACATAGTTTCTGACTTAAATAAACTAAAATCCAAAATAAATTAGAAGTTAAAATCGTTTAAAGTGGGCCTTACTTGTACCATTGTTGCATACATGCATGGGGTTTCTTGGATAAGGAAAAGAAAAAAGCTTGCATGCTCCTTCCCGCTGAAGAAGTATCTTTCTTGCACTCCACGTCCCTTCGCATGCTCTTTGTGCTCCGTTTTGTAGCCTTGTTAGTTTTCGTAATCTACATTTGTAATTTCGTTTTTGTACTTATGGGTTTGACTAGCAGTATTTGACAGTCAAAATTGCATATCAATGACCATAAAAAGTCATAATGCATATCATAATCGTAGTATCAGGTTTTTGACCAAAATTAGCTTGATGGGTGATCTGGATTTTGTTTTGTTTTGTTTTTTGTCATTTCAGTGCATGCGGGGCGGCCCTAAATCTGAATCTGCATCCTGGATGGACAGGCTGGCCATGCATGGAGGAATCATTAGCGAGAACACAGGTTATTTTTAGTTAAAAATGTGTTAATCATGGCCTTAATTATTGAATGCGTAGTCTAGGCATATGCCTAATCAACAGGCATAGGGTGCATGTGTGGTTAAACTCGAAAGCTTTTGTTTTAATTAAGGTGGTGATCATTTGGGTTTTTTTTGGCTTATGGCTGAAAAGCACTGTAGCTTGCTGAAAAAACTCTGTAGCTGACAGAGACTTATTTAGCATAATTAAATTTAAAAAATTATATATATATATATATATATATATATATATATATGTTAGTCCATTACGTATAATACAAACAAATACGGGAAAAAGAACCGGCAAAAAAGCTCAACAAAAAGCCAAAAATTCAGAAAAAGACAAAATTTATGAATAGTGAAAAATAAGTCAGAAGCCAGAAGCTAAAACCAAAACGATCACAGCCTAACTGTCATATGCCCTAACATGGCCAGTAGATCAGCTCTCCATTCCAGGGTCACCCTACAATACAAAGCTAGTAGTGCACATGGCCAGACTGTATATATGTATGCATGGGGTATGGACGAGTTGCTTGTCAATCGTCTCATCACATTGTCAAGTATAGAAGGAGTAGAAGAAAAACAAGAACGTAGTTGCGACTGTACGCATTAGTACAAGACATGGGAGACATACGGTATGGAATTGGTCTTCATGCTGCAAGAGGTAGAAAGTTCGACAACGCAATGCTTGAAGAAAAGTAGGAGGCTAGGCCCACTTGATGGGGGTATTATATTGGCCCGTTTATTTCAACTTCAGCTTCTGATTTATTTTTTACTATTCATAAATTTCGTCTTTTTTTAAATTTTAGGCTTTTTTGCCGGTTCTTTTTCCCCGTATTCGTTCGCGTTGTCCGTAATGAGCTAACATATTTTTTTATTTTTATTTTTTAAATTTTAATTACGCTAAATAAGTCACCTTCAGCTACAGTAAAATTTCAGCCGCTACAGTGCAATTTCAGCCATAAGACACAGCTTTTCATCCCAACCGAGCACGGCCATTGTTTACGTGCTATAGGATATAGCAATTAAGTTACAGCTATATTCTTAAATAATTCTAGTAAAATATATTTCTGCATTGGCTCTAAATTAATAGAGATTGTTAATTAGTTAGTGTTTCAAACATGACAAAACAAAACTGATTTTTAGGAGCCACTAAAACGCCGAATGTAGCTCAGCTTACGCCTTGTTGTTCATCAAGTCGGAGTTCTTTTTTAGATTTTTCACAAAATTGGATTTTGGTTACTATATATAAAGCATTCTCAATATATTATATTATTAAAGCAGAAACAAAAGAAATCATCATATTCGCTCTTAATGTGTAGAAATTACCACATTAATCGGAAAAAAGGAGAATGATCTACACTATCGATTGTGATAGGTTCAGATTATAACGGTTTAAATTAAAAGCAAGAGCCTATATCAAGTACAATAAAAAACTAAAATTCAGAATAAAAATAAAACAAAATAAGTAATTTAATTTTCATACGATTTCCTAAGTAAAATCTGTAAAATATATAATTCGAAATAGAAAATAAACATAAAATATCAATTGGATTTGCATACAAATTTCATACAAAAAATAATTTCATAATAAAATAATAAAATAAAATTAGCAATTTGATTTTCATATGAATTCCAAAGTAATATCCTAAATAACTGTAATTAGAAATAAAAATTAAAGAAAAATAAGCAATTAGATTTGCATGCGGATTACAACTGTAAATTCATAATAAAACTTAGCAATTATATTTGCAGATGAATTACCTCCAAAAATAATTGAAATTCAAAATAAAAATAAAAGAATTTTTAATATGATTTTCCATATGAATTCAAAAATAAAATCCTAAATAACTAAAATTTGGAATAGATTAAATAAATTAGAAATTTGATTTGTATGCAAACTCTAATAAAAAATAAGTGCAATCTTAAATAAACTAAAATAAAATTAACAATTTCATTTCAATATGAATCCCAAAGTAAATCCCTAAATAACTATAATTGGAATAAAAATTTGAAAAAAAAATAGCAATTGTATTTGTATATAAATTCCACAAAGAATAATTGAAATCCAAAATAAAACATAAAATCAAATTTGTAATTTGATTTCCATACAAATTTCAAAGTAAAATCCCTAAATAATTAAAATTCATAATAAATTAAATAAAATTAGTAAGTTCATTTATATACAAACTACAATAAAAATAACTAAAATTTTGAATAAATATAAAAGTGATAACAAGGATAGCAAGAACGATGTAAGAGGAGACCACGAAAGAGTGCAATGTGTTAATTTGTCCTGCAAGAAGATATTGACCCACAGGGAAGCGAAAAGCCGTGACGACAATGGTGGAGATGAGGACAATGTTGTGTTGCTTGCCGGAGCTGTTGAAGAAAATGGCTAGAGTCAAAAGGGCTGTGACAATGAGTGGTGAGTGTCAATGTTGTTGAAAAAGTCTGTGACCAAAGAAACTCAATGATGAGGAAGCCCTATTATAGAGGAGATGAACCTTTGCATTTAAGACGAGCTATGGACGATATGGGGCTACCAGGCAGCTAGGAGGATACCATCATTGATCAACGCCATGATGTCACCGCCAATGGTGAGAAGATTCTCTATATTGTTAGATAATGACTAAAGTAGATATGCCAACATCTGTGAAGATGAGAGGTCACCACTGTTAATGAGGAAGTTATAAACATCATGTATGTGTATCATACATTCGTATAAATAGAAGCAGAGGAGTAAAGAGCTTAGAATGGAGATGACGTAGCTGTATGGAATAGGTTTGGGACAACTAAAGTGAGTGTGACAGATGTCCCCGATAGGGATCAATGATGGTTGCATGTGTTTAGTGTTTGATGTTGCAAATGGTCAGCAATTAGTAGTAATTAAAGAGAAGTAGAAGATAATTATGTGGTAGAGTATTATATTAGAAGGAGTAGCAATTGAGATGGATCAATCAAGAATTGACTTGCTATTGGAGGTTAAAGTAAAAAAGTTGTGGCAATGACAAGAGATAGAAGACACGTGGTTCGGTGGGTTAACTGACTTGTGATGGAATATAAGTTCACGGTAGGTCACCTATAGTGCATTGGTATATGTGTAAGCAGGGTCCTCAGGTACTCTAATACCATGTAAAGTAATAAGGTAATTTGTCATACACATAATCAACGCATTGTTTGAGATTAAATAGATGTGCATGTGTGTGCATATATTTTAGAAAAGAGTAACTAATGGAGGAAGAATAGGGGCATGCATGATAAAGAGTGGTTACGTTTCTAATAACCATAATAACTTATTATTCCCTATGATTTTCTTCCATCAAAGTTCATACTTCAATTTCATTTCTGAAGTTGTATTTTTGTTCAATGTTCTATTGCCATTTCTAATTTTTACGATATGTTAAAAATCTAATTAGCCTACAAGATACATAAATATATGCTTAATCATCTAAGTTATATTATGTGATACTATAAATTTTAAAATAAATCTAGCAGTGTAAATCTGTGGACCACCCGCTAGTTTTACTAATACGGGTGTTCCTATTTATACACGACCTATTATAATTTAGAACACATGATAGAATTTCACAGGAAATTTGCCGACACATGATCTAGCCCATGAAAATAGGGCACATGTGTGTATCAATCATGGTCAAAACACGTACGTGCATGTGCAGAAACAAGGAGATGGACACAAGCAGAGGTTTTGGCATATATGATGTATTTTGAACCTATATTTATAAAAATATCAGTATATGCATAACAATAGCAAACATGTCTGTTTTACCATCCGGTTACCAGGCGATGACGCCATGGAGCTGACACTTGGCAGCTGGAGCCCCATGACCGTGCAGCAGGGACTTGTCACCCATCTAAGTGCTATGACACATAAGTTACCTCCTCGTCGATCTGGCCCACGGATGATCAATGGGTAGTACTATGACGCTGGCCAGACTCGGTAGGTCGTAATGGCCGACTGGACTCGCTAAGCCGCGATGAACTAGCGGGTTAACACGGTGCCTCCACTGGGTGCTCGATGCACATGGCGCGGTCCGTTGATCGGTCATAGCTTAGGTTGTTCATTATTTTTTGATTGGGATAGGATGTTCTTGAAAGTTTTTTTGTAGGGCCAGTGGTATGTCTGGGCTGCTCATGGCGGTTTCTAACGCTCTTGCGATGTGCTGTACCCTCTCCAACTAAAGTGACATACCAAATAGGTTCAATAACGAGTAGTATGAATTTCATAATGAAACGATCAGACTTTACAACTATCTTACGGTGTCATGGCGCTGTGAAGCACTGTAACGATCGAACGAGCGTTGTAGACTATCGTCTTGTGTGACCTGCTCTAGGCGATCTAGTGGAGGAACGGTGAGTCTGCCACACAACCGGGGTACGTACCACTGTAGGTACTCATCATACGTCCGAATGTTATATGCGATCTGATGGAGTTTGACTCGTAGGTGTACGGCTCGCGATAGGAACCTGTCATTCGGAGGGGGTATGACCTAGTATAAACCGAATTGTCACATTACGCGCTGTGGTGCGTAAGCCTGCACCATGTATGAGAACATCAGATGGCAGGTCATCGCCCATAACTCTGTGTCCTAGAGGCACTGCACAGATAGCCTGTGTGGCGTTACACTCAGCACAAACTCTGTAGTCCATGGAACCCAGATGATATCGTTGTCGTGCAATGACTCAAACTCATTGTGCCATAACAAGTAGCACATCGCCGGTCTGTC
Organism: Dendrocalamus sinicus; assembly: GCA_036346575.1. Classification (NCBI taxonomy): domain Eukaryota; kingdom Viridiplantae; phylum Streptophyta; class Magnoliopsida; order Poales; family Poaceae; genus Dendrocalamus; species Dendrocalamus sinicus. The sequence goes on along the minus strand of CM070659.1, from coordinate 27,895,467 downwards.
CTTGGCTCAGCGCAGACGGGCACCAGTCCACCAGAAGCACATAGTGGGCCTATCTATCTAGTCGGTGAACTCGGTGAACGGGTGCACTGGCCTCTACAAAGCCAGATGTCCGACAAGGAAGTGCTTCCAATTCCATAGTTGCAGGAGCACGTAGCACATGGCTAGGTTGGAGGTACCACTGGTGCCACGCTGGCAAGTATCACACAATCCCCGATATGTGCTGCATAGAACGGCTAATCTCCAACTGTATTGAGGCATCGCCCCAACCTCCATGTCAGCGGAAGACTCAGTGAGGCGGATGAAATTGGGGTTACAAATATCGCTGTGTGTGGATGAAAACATGTTCCAACCAAAGAGCTGAATAAGGTGCGTGACGAGGTGCGTCCTGACGACCTTGTCCAATGCATCTTATGGGCACACGCTGAAATACTTCAGCCAAGTGCAGGGGACGCCACGAGCACCCTCCGGAACAGCCAAGCCGAATCGATATGACAGCCTATCTCTCCAGTTCGCCGGTAGAGGGGCTGGAATAAGTGCGTCACCCTAAAGAGTGAGATCGGTCAAGAACGAGACGTCCTATAGAGTGACTATCATCTCACCCCACCAAAGTGGAATGTGTGCATCTCAGGCCCCCACCTGTCCACCAATGCCGAGAGTAGGTTGCCATCCAGGGTGAACTGCCGTCCGATAGAGACCAACGATCATCCAACTCCCAGTCATCCCTCCCTCCCCGCATCTTGAAGGGCGGAGGGCCATTCGTGTCACCTATGATCCACGACTGGCACTAGTAGTGCTCATCGTAGAACTCTTCAAGAAGCTTTGGTAAAGACATACCTTCCAATAAATAGGATAAACGAAATATTGGTGCGAAGATTAATAATGACGACAAAATGCTACTAATACAAACATATATTTATATACATATACACATACAAACACATATATACATACACACATACGTGCATACGTGTATATATATATGTGCGTGTGTGTGTATAGGACGTTGAAATGGGACACTAGAGTGCCTGGGCACCAAACCTCCCTGCCATTGTATTGCTTTTAGATGCGTGCAAGTGCAATGATATATAATATCAGGATGAAAAGTCTTAATTATGAATGGAAAGTCTCAATCATGGATGGAAAGTCTCTATCATAGAGTCTTATTTATACTATATATATATATATATATATATATATATATATATATATATATATATATATATATATATATACATACATACATATACATATATATACATATACACACACACACACACACACACACACACACACACACACACACACACACACACACACACATATATATATATATATATATATATATATATATATATATATATATATATATATATATATATATATATAAAATAGATTTGTATTGGGAATCCATTCACACTAAATGTAGATATAGATTTGCTTCAACCTCTTTTACCTTCTGGATATTGACCTTTGTGCTCAAGGTATCCCATGTTTCAAATGCTTATTTGCTCAAGGGATTCGTTAGCACAGTAAATTATCTTGGTACAGTAATTTATCATGGGAATTGGGACCATACTTGCATACTATATTATTGTCTGTTGCTATATTATTACCTAATGGTGACCAAAAAATAATTATCCGGCATGCTGTATACAGAAGTATGCAACAAATATTTTCCGTACACAACGAACATAAGTGCATGGTAAAGGTAAACGATCAAGTTAAGATGGCTAGCATTAGCATGGTAAACGTAAATAGTCAAGATAAGTGTGCAACGAACAAGAGTTACTTTTTATTTGTCTTGTATATACAAGTGGCATACTTATTATTTCCCCCTAATCAGATCTAACAAGAAAAGTAGGATCTATGGAAGTGACCAAACAAACACAGTCAACGTTGGCACATTGCAACAATGGTAAGTGTCTCAGAGTGATTCATGTGGAGGTATGCCTCGGAAAGTAGGAAGTGTTTGACTAGAACATAAGTGCAAAATTTCCCCATATATATATATATATATATATATATATATATATATATATATATATATATATATATATATATATATATATATATATATATATATATATATATATATATATATATATATATATATATATATATATATATGACGCTGAAATGGGACACCATGGTGCTGGGCATCAAGCCTCTCTGCCGTTGGATTACTTTTAGATGCGTGCTAGTACAATAGTATGGAAAGGAAGTCATTAACATGGATGAAAAATCTCACTCATAGATGAAAAGTCTCACTCATGAAGCCAGGGCACCATGGTGCCCCTGTTATTTATACTATATATATGTATCATATACATACATACATACATACATATAATGGCAGTACAATATTACAAATTAAAAATTACAATGAAATAAATAATTACATAAATATACACATATATATACACACGTCTCTATACACATATATACATATGTATGTATGTGTATGTTGATGTATATATATATATGTATTTATATATACACACACACATATAATGGTAGTACAATGGAATAAATAATTACATATGTGTATATATATATGTGTGTGTGTGTGTGTGTGTGTGCGCGCACACATATGTATTATACAGGAATTACCTGGTAATACGACTGCTAATCAGCTGCGAAGAATTACGAGACTACGAGAGCGACTGCGAAAGAGATTGCGAGACCGACTGCGAGAGAGCTCATAATTTATAGCGCAAGCGAGAGTGCAGCATGCTAACGAAGTGCTGAAAATGGTGGGAGTGAATTGCGTGCGGGGAGACAGATGCGACGCAACTTCCCTTTCGGTGGTCTGTTCTCTCGTCGCATATGCACGAGCACTCATTTTTCGGAGGCCTTCTGCCCATTGCATTCGTTCCAATGCGTACTAAACTAACTAAAAACACGCGGGGCCAGCTCTTCGGCCCACTATATTTATTCGTATGCGTTATTCGTATGCGACGCAACTTCCCTTTCGGTGGTCTGTTCTCTCGTCGCATATGCACGAGCACTCATTTTTCGGAGGCCTTCTGCCCATTGCATTCGTTCCAATGCGTACTAAACTAACTAAAAACACGCGGGGCCAGCTCTTCGGCTCACTATATTTATTCGTATGCGTACTAAACTTACTAAAAAACAAGCGGGGGGCACCTCTTTGGCCCACTGCATTTGTTCGCATGTGTACTAAACTAACTAAAAAAACATGCGGGGGCCACCTTTGCTGCACGGTTCCAAATTTTGCCACCTGTTTGATATAATGGTCATTTGGCCAAATTAATTTTGGTTTACTAAATATGGCAAGGTATCCGTTTGATTTTTTTAGAGAACTTTCTCCTTTTGAAATTCAAGGTCAACATATTCTACTTCCTCTGGCTATATTTATCCATAACCCACCATGTGCACAGACAAAAAAAATCTAAGAAATACTTAATGAGAAAGAACTATACATTCCCATATTAAATGACATACCATAACGACTTAATCTCTTCCAAACCATTTAAATAGGGGTAGAGAGAGAGGGAAAATTGTAATAATACACTCTAGATTCCCTCAATAAATAAATATATTGAAATAGATACTCCCATAACTATAGACAAATATAATGAAAAAGAGGTTGACTTTGGCCTATTCATTAAGTAGCTTATTTACCAATATGCTAAATAGCTTATTTTAGTTTTGAGACCTGGTGAATTCTCTTCTCTCTCTCTCTCTCTCTCTCTCTCTCTCTCTCCACACACACATATAGGGCGCCGAAAGGGAACACCATATTGTTAGCGCATTATAATTTTAAATGCACAAGTTCAACTCAAATCCTGGTATATTTTTCAAAAAATTTAGCTTTAGGGTATATATCCATCTATAACAATTCAAATAATACAATACATTTGAAAATGATACTCAGTTTCAAATATTTTGAACAAATTTAGATCACTTGCTTTGCTGATTTTTATACAAAATCAGTACATAGCTACAATTAAACTATCATAAAAAAGGTAACTGTAGTTCAAATTTCGGTTCAAACTTATTTGAACTAGTTAGTAAACTAGTTAAACTCGACATCCAAAAAATTTCAAAGTTTTTTGCATGTGATAAGTAGAGGAAATATCTATTTTAGATCACAGTGCGCTAACATCATAGTGCCCTAGTTAATTATACTATAGTATATATATATATATATATATATATATATATATATATATATATATGGGTCAATATATATTTAACTCTTTTCTAGAACCATAAGGCCGTTTTCACGGAGAAGTAAAGCTCCAGGAACCCTTTTTTTTTCGAAGGCTTAGACCTCAAAAAAACACTATCAATGGAGCAATCAGGCTATCTTTTGATGGCGCAGCTGCTTCTGCTGTCGGGGGTATATTCCAGGGAGCCAGGATAACAATCCAACTAGCTATCCCGTGGCTTTCTTCGACAAAGACATATGTGTATGCGAAATAAACACAACACAAATTACAAAAAGAAAAAAAAAAGATGAAGTGAAAAAAAGAAGAAGACAGAACTGTTGCATGAGAGATCAAGCAAGATCGTGAGAAAAGTAGCTAGTAGAGAATAGAGTGCACTGATATGATGATACTACGTAGCTTGTCTGGTGCATTATGATATGCCAAAGGAATAATTCTTGTGCCATCCGGTGACTCCAAGTATCAATGGGGAATCACCAACCGAAACACATGGATGCTCTTTTGGAGGCGGTTGAGTCCCATAGACAAAGGTCAGGACTGAGGAACATGAGTGCAACAAGGTTTTTCTGAACTTCTTCTTCTTCTTTTTTCTTCTTTTTTTTTTTTGCCTTGAATCAATTCCAAGCAAGTGATCGATGTTGATGACACACTAGGTTGAACTGTTCAAGTGAGAATGTCAAAAGATCATAGATTAGCCTTGTTGTGGTTCAACTGTTCAGTTACTATATAGTACGCTTTATGATTCGCTCAGAGAGAACCCAGCATACCATTGTGCCGCACTCAACATAACAAGCAAGCAGAGTAACTTTAGTTTGTATACACTACTGCAGAAAAGAATCATCATAGACAGTTTAAAAATGTCATTATAGATAGTTTCGTGAGCTGTCTGAGTTTATGGTCAATAATAACATGAGGTCATTATAGACAACTTTCGAACGTCTGTGACACTAAAAACTAGAAACCATTTGTAATAGTTGACAATCACAGACTGTTTTCAGTACAAATCGTCTAGTATATAATATATCACAGACGGTTTCAACTACAAACTGTCTATGATATTAAACTATCACAAACGGTTTGTAGTTGAAACCGTCTGTGATATATCACATATCATAGAAGATTTGTACTAAAAATTATTTGTGATCGTCAATTATCACAGATATTTATAAGTTAATAACCATATGTGATATTCCTTTCTACTCTTAAATCTATTTTTGTTTGTTGGTTAGCCTCATAAAATGCTAGTCATGCCCTCTAAAACAGGCATATCAATACAATATATATACATCCAATTCACATTATTTCATTTCAGAAATAATAACATCCATTTCACAAATCAATTAATCGAAATGAATTATCCAGCTTTGAAGAAATACGTACATGAATAATTAAACTCAATTCTATCATAGTGAAATTCATTCTACATTGTGTAACTCTCCATCTTCTTTTATAACGCTAGACATCAAGAAGTATGCACACTGTTCTCGAATATATTTGCAGTCAGCCAGTTTCAACAGAGCTGTAGAGATGGACGCAACATGTTGGTAGGAAGATCAATGTCATGCATACATATATAAATTGATAAGTATAAAATAATTATTGTAAGATTGATAAACCTGAGTATCATAGTTCTTCCCGGAATCGACGAGTAGTTGCATGTTGTGGCAAACATAGAATCCACAGATGTTGCCAGGCGGCTGCTGGTGGCATTGCAGAAATAGAATTTGTTAGTTCGAGAGGCATTACTACGAAGTGTTATATAGGATTAATGTGTACTAGTAAATATCGGGAAATCTAGACGTGTTGCAGGACGTTGATTCCTTCCTTGGATTTTCATACCTCTGCAACGTACGTGGTGAATGCCCTACATGATTCCAAAAGGTTAGCCTTAGCCATTGGGAAGTAAGAAAAGACTATAATGAAGTTATCTATAGAAGAAATATGTTTACCTGCCGATTAATCATTGGACAACTGTGTAGTCAGTTTTATCCCTATTAGGGAATCAAGTTATATTATCTTGTTCCATTTTTGTATAATTACAATTAGAATCCAGAGGAACCTACACAGATATATCATCATAGTCATTAAACATAAGTTTGTGTTGTTTATAAAGTACAAATCAATAAGTATAACTACTAGTGCAGTACTTACTCCTGGTTGATGCGGCCCAGATATCATCTACCGATTGTTTGTATGTGTCCATTAATTCTTGTGCATAGATTGAGAAACACATCAATGGAGGATGGATGCATGGCTCCTGTTGCATGTGCAAATGGGAAACTAGAAGCTGGTGCTGTGTTGGGCTCTTGTACATCAGTGCATGGAGGCGTCTTGTGTACATCACTCATGGCGTGTTCGATCTAGGTGGAGACTGCCAACAGGAGTTCGAGTTGGGCATGTCCATGGAGGCCAATTCGATTTCTGCGAAATTCCCTCAAGTTGGCATAAAATCTGACCGAGATAGAGTCCTGATGCTACACTATTATCTTGGAGATACAAAGGGCCTGTTCGGCAGGTAATAAGCCGGCCGGCTTTTCGCAGCTGCTACAGTACTTAACTTTTAAACGGAGTATTTTCTCAAGACGGGGTCTACAAGTTAAACGTAGTACATGTTAAAAGCCCAACATCTGTACCAGCCAAAATCGCAAGTGAGTATCAATCTCTCCGTAATCTGTACCGTAAACAGCTAAAATTCAAAAATTTCAGCTAAAAGTCATAAGCTGCAGCAAAAAAGAACAGGTCCAAAAAGAACTAATCAATTTAAATCCCTAGGAATTAGGAAGCAAGAGGTGGCCTTTTTATTTCCTTTCGTATGGAGGAAGAAAATGCCATGAACATTTTTTTCTTTACGTAACTTGGGGTGGGTTTCACCTACAGATCTAGATGGTGTACATCAGATCATAGAGAGATTAAGTCAGCTTGATGATTTCCTAATATGATATTCTAAAGCTAGTTGTTTAGGTAAGGGCCTAAGATGTAAAAGGGCATAGTAGTTGTTTTGGAATTATTTAAGCTAAGCATGTCGGTTTATATATTAGATGGTATGTTCAAGCAGTTTGCATCAGCACATCTATTTTATGGGCCCAAAAAGTTTCCGGTTTTTTGTTAGTTCCCTAGAAAACAAACTAGAAGAATCCTAGCTGCGTATCTGAGTTTGAGTTTTGTTCGACCCTGAGCCCATGTGTGTCAGTTTTAGGCCGAGTCTTGCGCTGGCCATTTAAGACATAGGGGTGTGCCATGTAAAGGAGAGTTTGAGATTATGAATTAAAATGCGTGTGCGTGTTGGCCTTCGGACGTTAAGGTTTATTCCTATTTTACTATGTTCTTGTGAATTCCAATCTAGGATTTCATCTTAACATGTTGGTTCCTACTGTGATGTAGTTATGTAAGACCATGTGGCTAGGTTTAGAATTTTTATGATGATGAATAATTGACAACATTGCTTAATATTGTTATTTGAGGCGTGTGCGTGTGTGCATGGACTAATATCGGTCAAGTTGGAGAGAACTTGTGCCGGGAAAAAATGTTCTTTGGTCTTTGCATGTGCAGGTTGGGTGTGGAGACGGCCATGGTCGGTGGCGAGGAAGACCGGACTAGGAGGGGAAATCGAGGTCCGGCGGTCGAAGATGTCACGAGGTGGTTGGGCTCACGCTGGAGCACATGGAGATCAAAGGTGGATGATGCGTGGAGAAGATACGGGAGGTGCGGTCCGGAGGCTTCGGCGCGCGATGAGTTGAAAATCGAGTGTGAAACCCGTGTTAGGAAGGGTTACGGGTCCCTTGAATAGTAATAGGCTAAAAGTCCGGTTAAGATAAAAATAGGTTCAGTTAGATGAGTGCTATTAGAATTAAGAGCTGAGTTTTAGTTGGTTTCGAGGCGACATTGTTTTTCGTATCGGAGGTCCGACCGATTTGTAAACAAAACGGACTCACTCTCGTAATAAAAGGTGGAGGGCTGGCGAATAGCGGCACGGCTTTTGGGGACCAGACACTTTTTTGGCTTTCGAAGAAAAGTTACGTCAGCGCGTTCTATATTTTAAAGACAATTTCGACGACGTGTTGTGCTCCGGTTCTCGTCCGCGTGCCTTGCCGCCAGAAGAATTCGTCTCCCTCACGCATGCAGTCCACCGTTCCAGTACATGCATCAGCTATACATGTGACTAGAATAGAAAAGCTGGCAGTAGAATTAATGAGGCCGTGACCTTTTGTGCTCGGGAAAAAGTGATCAGGTGAGAGAAGATGATTAGGTAAAAAGGTGATTAGTTAAAGCCATTTACGTTTTATTTTGGGCATTAAAACTTTTAAGCTTTTTGATTCTTACATGCATGTGAACAGAGGTTAGCCGAGAGTTAGTTTGTCATATTTTACTCGTGATTAATTAGCTTTGATTAGAGGACTAGGTAATTAATGCAAGGTGATTAAGTAAAGCTTATTAGATTGTTTTTTTCTCTCTCTTGTTTTGGCTTTAAATCTTAAAGTTTTATGCGTCGGGATGGCAATTGATTAGCGATTAGGAGAGGCAATTAGAAAGAGTCTTGGGTTGGCTGTGTTCAAGGATTGAAGATTATTATTATTATTATCTTGTGTTTTTTTTTTTGCACTTCTGTGTTTTGCAGGTTTAAAAATAATAATAAATTTTGAAAAGCTTCCGCTAGGCGCTGCAATCATTCACCCCCCTCTGATTGCCATCGACGATCCTACAAGTGGTATCAGAGCAGGTTGCTATGGCGTCAGAGAGGTATGTGAATCGTCCCCCCATGCTAGATGGTACTGATTTTGCTTTTTGGAAGTGTCGGATGCAAGCTTATATTGAGGCTCAAGGTAGTGATGTTTGGAATAAAGTTTCTACTCCATATGAGGTACCTGCTATTGTTACTAATTTAAATAAAGCAGATGTTGATTTAAATGCTCAAGCTCAGAACTTGCTATTTCAAGGATTTCTGCAAAGAATTTGATCGTGTGGCTCATATTAATTCTGCACATTTAATTTGGAAAACTCTTTGCGATTATCATGAAGGAACCACTAAAATTAAGAAGGTGCGTAAAAATCTTTATCAAAAGAATATTCTGATTTTGCTATGAAACTGGTGAATCCATTGATGATCTCTTTGCTCGTTTTGAGAAAATATTGAGTGATCTCATGCGGTGTTGGTGTTATTCCTGTGATGAAGATAATGCAACTAAAATTTTGAGATCTTTAGGTTCGAGTGGTTGATGGTTGTCACAACTATTAATCAAACTGTCGATCTAGATACTTTAACCATGGATGATCTTTATTCTAGATTGAAAACCTATGAGATGGAAGCTTTGCCATCTAAGATTGATAAATCTTCATCTTTAGCGCTTGTGACTAACCCGTGCAGCGACTTCGTCGAGTGCTTTGTCTTGTGTTTCCTTGTCCGCCTTGTCTTCTTTTTCGAGGAGCAGTTCAACGACTTCTGAAGAAGACTTGGTATTGATCTCCTCACGAGCATACAAGGCACTCAACAATGTGAGGATGAGGAAGCGAGGTGGCGTGTCGTGTCCAATCGGATGCTTTGAGTGTGGTGAGCCGTGCCACATTAAGATGGATTGTCCCAAACTCAAGGGAAGGTGATCAAGGAAGACAAGAATTATCGCCGCCATCCAAGAACAACAACACCAAGAGTGGCAATTTCGTCGCAAGTTTCTTTGAAAAGATCATATCGGCTATTGAGCGTCTTGATTTGAGCGATATGGAATATGAGAGTTGCGACGATGACGACCACGACGACGATGATGCTAAAGGCAAAAGAAGAAGAACAATGATGACTTCATGGGCATGTGCTTCATGACAAGCAACAACAATGATAACGACGGCGATCTCGATGAGGTAAGACCACCATATGATGAGCTTGAAGATGGTTTGATTAAACTTGCTATTGAATTAAAAAAGACAAAACAGAAATTAAAAGAAAATAATTGTGTTGTTGAAAGCCTAAATTCTGAAATTAATAGACTTAGAGCTTTAATTCCTGATGATGAATCATGTGAGTCTTGCCAAGTTTTACATTCGAGTTGGAGGTCATTAGATCTATTAGTGCATCAAATCGGTTCAACTTAGAGATGTAACGATAAATTTGATGAATTAAAATTGATACATGTTTCTTGTGATGAAAAATTAAAATTTGCTAATGATGAAATTGAAAAGCTCAAATCTAATTCTTCTACATGTTTAGAGTCAAGTACTTCAAATGCTCAATCTAAAGCTTGCTCTAATTGTGAATTGTTAGAAGCTAGACTTAATTCATCTCAAGAATCTATTCAACAAATGCTTTATCATGAGAACATGTCTTGCTCAAATTGTCCTAAGTTAAACATTGAAATTGATGCTTTGACTAGGCAATTGAATGATTTCGCTGAAAAAGAAAGATTTGCTCAATCTAGTGCTACCAAAAATTTGGCGAATGAACCTGTTAAATGCACTGCTTGTTCCATTTTGGCTAAGGAAAATGAGTATCTTAAGGACACTTTAGAGAGATTCTCTTTTGGTAAGAAAAATCTGAATATGATTCTAGACAAATCAAAAACAAGTGTGAAAAATCGTGGTCTAGGATTTAACCTTGTTGAGCACGCCAAGAATAATCCTCCTAATGTTGTTAAGGCTCTTGAACTGGAAAAATTGAAATAAAATCTGAACCAAAACAAAGCGTGCTTAAATCACTGGCTTTGTGCAAAGTTCATCGAATAATAATATAGGTGCTAGCTCACCATCTCAAAAGAATTCCGGTTATGTTAAATTTCATTGCACCTCTGTAGAAGAGATGGACATTTGTATGAATTTTGTTTTAGGCGGGCTAAGAAAGAAAGAAAGGAAAGGTTGAATACTTTAAGACAAAACGTGCATTGTCTTTTGCTCCTAGATCAAATGCGAAAGCTATATTTTCAGAAAATTTTATGATGGTTTTAAATCGCTTCACATGCTAGATTGAGATTTAATTCAAATAATTCACGGTCTTTTGGCATTCGATCATCCACACGCACGTGATTTTGGTTCTAGTTTTGTTGCTCTGTTCGTCGTGTGTCAAGATCTGGATTCCTAGATCTTATTTCACTAACCCTAGTACTGTGAGACCGATGTTTCCTGTGATGTAAGAACAGTTGACAAGGATGAAGAACATGAGCTCGATTGGATTCCAGTCTTGTACTTTATTGCTTGATTGGAACACTTGATGGTTCTTCACTTCTTTGATGGCTTGCAAGAGATTTCACTTCTTGAGAGACCATGTGGAAAAGGTGATGTTGTCTTACACCCTATTGAGTTGGATTCTTATATTGATGATATTCTTTCAAATCCGCTTGACTCCCCTTATTTTACTCTTTTGCGAAGTGGATTGGGCGTGTTGCATCTTATGGAATTATTCTGAGGGGGAGCTTGATGTTTAAGAATTTAGGAAGCTTTGTTTATTATACTTGTCAATTAAATTAACAAGTCCAAGCCATCAAATTTAAATGAGTTGTGGAGCTATTTTATCATATCTATTCATATGTTGTGTAGCTTTGATCATGACTGTTTATAATTAAATTGCTACATTTGAATTAAAAGTATGACATGGCGGAATACTTTGACTAGATTAATTATATTTATTACTTTGCGATGTCCATCGAAAAGGATTAGCTTGATTGTGAGTCTTATTTTAACTCTTGGCTATGAGGCTCGCATGTTTCATGTTCCAATTTTTATGATCACTCAATTTGGCATGTTATTAAAAAAAAGTATATAAAGGAAAATTTGAAAAGATGTATGCTTCAAGCATGCCATGGTGAACAAAAAAAAAGGCACAAAAGTGCGCACAATGAAAAGAAGTATGCTTCAAGCATGCCACCATCACAAAAATATATGTCATTATGAAAAAGAAGTATGCTACAAGCATGCCACATGCCTAAAAATTGAGTGTGGAGCAATAAGTTGTTACATGAGACTGCTAGCCCGTCTAGAGTTAAAATTTGCTTCACTTTTAGGTTTTGACTTTTCGTTGTGATATCTCATTGTGATCTCTATAATTGGTTTGGTCATTGTTGATATGCCTGTCATCGATATAAATTGCTTAATCATATTGAAAACTTGTTTTGACATTGCTATGTGATATATGGCTTAATATGATCTAGATAGCTCTACTAAAAAATATGGCTTGGTTAAAATTATTAAATCAATTCAAAGTGACTTGGATAATCTACAAAGCTTCTAGATTTTTATTCTCATTGCTTCTTTTTAGAATAGTTCTTCTTTGAAATTTCTTGATGATTACATTGCCAAAGGGGGAGAGATTTGGTGTGCTTTGTGAGATTTTGGAGAAATTTGCTAAAATTCATCTCTTGTGTTGAGGGGGAGAGATTTCGGCTTCAGTTCTTCACTTATATCTGTTTGAAGCTATTTTCTTCATACAATCTTGAGGTGTTGTCAATGTATTCATCAAGGGGAGATTGTAAGACCATGTGGCTAGGTTTAGAATTTTTATGATGATGAATAATTGACAACATTGCTTAATATTGTTATTTGAGGCGTGTGCGTGTGTGCATGGACTAATATCGGTCAAGTTGGAGAGAACTTGTGCCGGGAAAAATGTTCTTTGGTCTTTGCATGTGCAAAGTTGGGTGTGGAGACGGCCATGGTCGGTGACGAGGAAGACCGGACTAGGAGGGGGAAATCGAGGTCCGGCGGTCGAAGATGTCACGAGGTGGTTGGGCTCACGCTGGAGCACATGGAGATCAAAGGTGGATGATGCGTGGAGAAGATACAGGAGGTGCGGTCTGGAGGCTTCGACGCGCGATGAGTTGAAAATCGAGTGTGAAAACCCGTGTTAGGAAGGGTTACGGGTCCCTTGAATAGTAATAGGCTAAAAGTCTGGTTAAGATAAAAAATAGGTTCAGTTAGATGAGTGCTATTAGAATTAAGAGCTGAGTTTTAGTTGGTTTCGGAGGCGACATTGTTTTTCGTATCGGAGGTCTGACCGATTTGTAAACAAAAACGGACTCACTCTCGTAATAAAAGGTGGAGGGCTGGCCGAATAGCGGTACGGCTTTTTGGGGGACCAGACACTTTTTTGGCTTTCGAAGAAAAGTTACGTCAGCGCGTTCTATATTTTAAAGACAATTTCGACGACGTGTTGTGCTCCGGTTCTCGTCCGCGTGCCTTGCCGCCAGAAGAATTCGTCTCCCTCACGCATGCAGTCCACCGTTCCAGTACATGCATCAGCTATACATGTGACTAGAATAGAAAAGCTGGCAGTAGAATTAATGAGGCCGTGACCTTTTGTGCTCGGGAAAAAGTGATCAGGTGAGAGAAGATGATTAGGTAAAAAGGTGATTAGTTAAAGCCATTTACGTTTTATTTTTGGGCATTAAAACTTTTAAGCTTTTTTGATTCTTACATGCATGTGAACAGAGGTTAGCCGAGAGTTAGTTTGTCATATTTTACTCGTGATTAATTAGCTTTGATTAGAGGACTAGGTAATTAATGCAAGGTGATTAAGTAAAGCTTATTAGATTGTTTTTTTTTTCTCTCTTGTTTTGGCTTTAAATCTTAAAGTTTTATGCGTCGGGATGGCAATTGATTAGCGATTAGGAGAGGCAATTAGAAAGAGTCTTGGGTTGGCTGTGTTCAAGGATTGAAGATTATTATTATTATTATCTTGTGTTTTTTTTTTTTGCACTTCTGTGTTTTGCAGGTTTAAAAATAATAATAAATTTTGAAAAGCTTCCGCTAGGCGCTGCAATCATTCACCCCCCTCTGATTGCCATCGACGATCCTACAAGTTATTTACTTGCTGATCTTTGATATCTCTATATATATCGGTGTAAAAGAAACGATATCATATTCTTTCCTATGAGCGCAGCTAGCATGGATGGATGTTGGTTCTGATAGCGATGTGATCATGCTGCAAAATTTGGACAGCAATGGCCCATTCGGTGGACGAAATTAAGTACGTACGTGAGCTATGAATGCTGAGATGATTGAAAATGGAGTAATTCATATGCCAATCAGAAACCGGTGAGCAGTCAGAGGTAGGTAGGGTTCGCTAGCTTTTGATATGATCAAGTCGCTTAATTCCCAGCTGCACGCACGGCACGGGACCAGCAGAAAGAAGAACGATTCGCCAACTGCAGGCGGTCCAGTGCTAGCTAGCTCCATCGGTCGTGTCATGCAGCTACCAACCACTGCCTTACCAGCTAGTTATAGTGTGTTTGGTTCCCTTCTCTAGCTAGCCTGGGTCGCATCTGGCATTCAGACTGTCGCTAGCCAGGCTCTGGCCATACAGGTCACTAGTGTTTGGTTGCTTTGCTCTGCAGTGTCGGGATCTGGAGAGCAGCTGTTTGGTTGCCCGTTTTCTTACCTGTGGTTGCGCTCCTCGTCTCTCACCGGGCCACGAGGTGCGACGTTCGCGCCGCGGAGCTCGGCTCCAAAGAAACGAAACGAATTCGTTTCACGGGAACCGTGCTCGGGCGTTGCTTGCATGTGGGCAGCCAGGTTCTGGCGCTCGTTCAGCCATCCAATCGTGGCTTGCCTGCACCCCAGGAGCCAGGGCCGCTGAAAAGCGGGCAACCAAACGCGCCATTACTGAATACCAACACTCGTGCGTGTAAAAAGAATGGGGGAGAATTTATAGCCATTGGATCTTTAATCCAATGGTCACAAATTTGAATGATAGTTAGGAAGAAAATATCCGGATGATGTTTATCAATACTCAAAAGAATGACACATATCATTAGTGAGAAAACCCCAGAGTGCTGTAAATTGAAGGGCGTGAGGCTGATTTGGATGGCCATGGAGGACGGGACGTCGTCGAAGGAGAATGAATAATCTTTCGACGGCCAATATATGTCGTGAAATTGAACGCGCAAATCGCAACGAGCATGTCAGATAATCAAATCCCATCAGGAAAACGTCAACCCTGAACCTGAGCAAGCGATGCAACCAGGCAAGCGATACAACAAGGTGCCAAACGCTGTCTCCTGCCATGCATATACGTACGCATCCTTGTCCACTTATAAAACCAAAGCAAAAATCTCATATCAGCCCGATCGAGCAAAACAACTAGTTGGCGCTAGCTAGCTACTCAGACAGCTAACGCCGCCATCACCCAGCTGCTTCCGCTTTGTAACGTCACAGATTTACTCAGCAAATTCTTCTACTTCTATGTGCATATATCTAGTTATCTGATAGGATCACTAGCTATCTGCGTCTCTGTAAGTACATGTGATTGGCACTCCTGCTTGCCAAGCCATACAAAGCAATTAACCTAGCTAGCTAAAGCTAGAGCCAAGAGAAGCTTCTAGTGACATCCTCCTGCTTGGCACTGGACTGAACCTCATGATCGGTCTGGGGGCATCCTCCTTGGGATTAATTTGGAAGTGTTTGATTGTGGTAGCATTGATGAGGGAGACTTCTATGTGAAGTTTCGACTCAGGAATAAATCAGATGAGTTTCAGTGGGCTCTTATTGCAACATATGGGGCTGCACAAGCAGAACTTAAAGAAGCTTATCTCGCTGAATTGGTTCAAACTTGTAAAAAAGAAGATGGTCCAATTCTTGTGGGTGGTGATTTTAATATCATTAGGAACCCGCATGAAAAGAACAACGATAGATATGATGATCGGTGGCCCTTCTTGTTCAATGCTATCATAGATAGCTTGGATTTGAGGGAACTAGATCTCTCAAATAGAAAGTTTACTTGGGCCAATTCACGGGAAATACCAACCTATGAAAGGCTAGACCGAATATTAGTGAGTACGGATTGGGAGTCAAAATTTCCACTTGCTACGGTCCAAGCGTTGACAAGGGAAATTTCGGACCATACTCCACTTCTGTTAGATACCGGTAATGGCACTCATGGCAACAAGCAATCGAGATTTAAATTTGAATTTGGTTGGTTGTTAAGGGATGATTTTTGTGAGTTGGTAGGGGATGTTTGGAAAAAGGAAGTGAGAGGCAAAACACCGTTGCGTCGTTGGCAATATAAAATTCAAAGGCTTAGACAATTCCTAAGGGGTTGGGCCAAGAATGTTAGCAGCCAATATAAGAAAGAAAAGGCTGAGTTGATTAGGAAAGCTGATGAATTGGATAAAAAGGCGGAGTCGTGGCCTCTCAGCAGTAGGGAAGTCGATCTTAAAAACTTTTATAAGGAAAGACTTGCTGTCCTTTTGCGGGAAGAAGAAATTAAATGGTATCAAAGAGCCAAGACAACTAGATTGTTATCTGGCAATTGTAATACTAAATATTTTCATCTTGTGGCCAATGGTAAGCATAGGAAAACTAGAATTTTCCGGCTCGAGCAAGAGGAGGGAATAATTGAGGGAGATGAAAATCTTAAGAAATTCATTACCAATTATTACAAAGGACTCTTTGGTGACCCTGATAGTAATAATTTTTCGATGATAGAGTCCTTCACAAGTGACATCCCGCAGGTTTCACACTTAGAGAATGATGTCTTGACCATGGATTTTACAGAGAAGGAAGTTAGAGAAGCCATTTTTCAAATGGAACATAACAAAGCCCCCGGGCCCGATGGGTTTCTAGCTGAGTTCTACCAGGTTTTCTGGGATTTGATAAAAGTGGATCTCTTGCTTCTATTCTCTGTTTTTCACAAAGGTGATCTCCCACTTTTTAGTCTCAACTTTGGTATAATTACTTTATTACCGAAGCAAAAGGAGGCTACTCAGATTCAGCAGTTCAAGCCTATTTGTTTGTTAAACGTTTGCTTCAAAATTTTTACTAAGGTGATGGCAAACCGACTAGCCCTAGTGGCTCAGAAGGTGATCCAACCATCACAATCGGCTTTTATGAAGGGTAGGAATATTTTAGAAGGAGCGGTCATTTTACATGAAACCATTCATGAGTTACATAGGAAAAAATTGGATGGGGTGATTTTAAAACTTGACTTTGAGAAAGCTTATGATAAAGTAAAATGGTCCTTCCTGCAACAAGCATTGAGAATGAAAGGTTTCTCACCTGAGTGGTGCAAATGGATAGATCAAATCGTCCGTGGAGGTAGTGTTGGTATTAAAGTTAATGATGAGGTAGGACATTTCTTTCAAACTAAAAAAGGACTAAGGCAAGGTGATCCCTTGTCTCCTATCTTGTTTAATTTGGTAGCGGATATGCTAGCAACCTTGATTTTCCGGGCTAGGTCTAATGGAAAATTCAGGGGAGTTGTTCCTCATCTAGTGGAGGGGGGTCTCTCTATCCTTCAATATGCGGACGACACTATCCTTTTTATGGATCATGACATATTCCAAGCCAAAGATCTCAAGTTAGTACTTAGTACCTTTGAGCAATTATCGGGGTTGAAGATCAATTTTCATAAAAGTGATTTTTGTTTTGGTAAAGCGAAGGATTGTGAACAGGATTATGTACAACTTTTTGGGTGTAAGTCGGGGGGTCTTCCCTTTAGGTATCTAGGTATACCCATGAATCATAAAAAATTATCAAACAAGGATTGGGCCGCTATTGAAGAGAAGTTCCAGAAAAAGCTCGCTAGTTGGAAAGGAAAATTACTTTTGGTCGGAGGGAGACTTGTTTTGATTAACTCAGTGCTAACGAGTTTGGCTATGTTTATGTTATCTTTTTTTGAAGTGCCTAGAGGAGTCCTTCAAAATTAGATTACTATCGCTCATGGTTTTTCCGCAATGCGATGAGTACAAGAAGAAATATAGGCTTGCTAGGTGGAGTGTACTATGTACACCCAAAGACTTAGGAGGCCTCGGCATACAAAACCTAGACATCCAAAATAGGTGTTTGTTGAGCAAATGGTTGTTTAAGCTCATTAATGAGGATGGGGTTTGACAAAATCTTCTAAGAAAGAAATACTTGTTTAACAAATCCCTGACACAAGTGCAATACAGGCAAGGAGACTCTCATTTTTGGAATGGCCTTTTGAAGGTCAAGGATGATTTTCTAGTCGGTGGAAAATTCAAAGTTCAAAATGGGGAACAAACTAGATTTTGGGAGGATGCTTGGTTTGGGGACAGGCCTTTCAAGGAGGTTTATCCCAATCTCTATAGAATAGTAAGGAGGAAAGATGATACGGTGGCAAATGTCCTACTGACTGTACCACTTAATGTGTCATTTAGAGAGGTTTGGTAAACGAAAATTTGGCCCCTGGTATGATCTAGTATCAAAAGTGGTCTCGGTTAACCTCACAAATTTGAGGGATGTGTTTATTTGGAATCACAGCAAAAAAGGCCTATTCACAGTTCGGTCCATGTATAGGTCCATGATTCATCAAGGAATTATACCTGTAAAAAACCCTCTTTGGAAATTAAAAATACCATTCAAAACTAAGGTTTTCCTTTGGTACTTACAAAAGGGAGTCACTCTTACTAAAGACAACTTGGCTAAAAGAGATTGGCAAGGAAGTGCCAAATGTTGTTTTTGTAGTTCCTTAGAGACTATTCAACATTTGTTTTTTTGATTGCCATTTTGCGAGATTTGTTTGGAACACTGTGCTTGTTACTTTTCGAATTAAACCACCGACTAGTTTTTCTAATATGTTTGGTTCTTGGCTAAACGGATTGTGTCTTCACTTAGAAACCAAATTTATTAGGCGCGCGCGCTATGTTGGGCTTTATGGTTGAATAGAAATGACATGGTTTTTAACAAGGCTAAGTCTCCTACTTATCTTCAGTAATCTTCGGATCGACATCTTGGATCCGATGGTGGTCTCTATTGCATAAGGAAGGAGAGACCGACATTCAATCGCGGATGCAGAAACCTGGAGACATTGATTATGGCGGTCTTCAATAAGTTTGGGTGGAGCTTTTGGAATCGAATTGGAGCCTAGTACTACTTCTTTTCCATTTTAGTAGTTGTTCGTCCTGGTTGGGCTGAACCTTGTTGCTTTTATTTCCTCGTTCTTGGATGTAAGAGTGGGAGCCTTATGGCTTTGGTTTGTACTTAACTCTTAGCTGTGTGCCATCCTCGGATGGTAGAGGCTGGAACTTAGTTCCATTATCTAAAAAAAAGAGAAGCTTCTAGTAAGAGCTCCATCGCATACTCAATGGGGGCAAGTGCTGCTCTTGGCCATCGTTGTCGCCTTCCTCCCGGCGCTGACCTCCGCCATGGACTACATGGTGGGCAGCGGCGTAGCCGAGATTAAAACCTTATGGGATCAAACTTTACATAGGAAAAAATAATTCATACCTCATTCACGTAAATATTTAGAATAGTGTCAGTAGTAATCTCTCAAATACATCATTAATCATACAATCATATAAAAATTCATCGCCTAGTTAAACTGTTCTTATTTCCCTGTGAACTTTGGACTTATGTTTATGAAATTAGCTTTCTTAGTGGGCCTTTGCTGGAATCACAGATGGATCAACTACATCATCTATGGAAGGTGGCATTACATTGCTAACCAAAGCTGCTCCACTAAGTCCCTTCCTCTTCATTTACATGGAAATTTTGTGAGGAACTTGAAATGATGGAAATTTTGTGAGGAAATCAAAATGTTAGATTTTGATGCCCGTAATTTGATATATCTATCCATTTTTCCAAACTCATGTCCTGAAAAAATAGCTAGTCGACAAAAAACTAGGTATGAGGCTAACTTCATAAAGAAAGTATTTCCTTACATGCTTTTTTAATTTTTGGAGCTCAATAATGTTGTCCAAGAGATCGCAAGACAAAGAAATCCCTAGTAGCGAAATTCCAAGCAACGTGAGTTGCCCTATTTCGTTATGGAATTTAGATATATGAGGAGATAAAGCATATAGAACATCAAGATTCAAAGGCTCTAGCTTAAAATTTTAAATTATGACTGTTTATGAGTGGCAGTACGCAGAGCAAAATAGTCGCATGTGATTTTGGCCAGTACAGCTAAACTCAGTACACTTTTTTACTACAATCTTCCTGTTGACCTCGCCTTGAAAAAATACACTGTTTGAAAACTAGTTACTGTAGAATAAGCTATAAACCATAAGTGTAAAAAACTCAGCCTAGGTTCATCGAAAAGAACGATGAGCAGGAATACTGCCGACCGGGAGGCCCCAAGCAACCCGTCATCTAGACGTAACTTGCCCCAAAGCCATGAATCGCGAGCCTGTGCAAGGGCGCCACTATTTTTGATATGACCTAGCATCAAGAGGAATGGGGAATTATGAGAGATATAACAGAGAGGTGCTGACAGTTGCTGCTAGATGGGGGAGATGCTGCTGCTAAATGGACCAATAAATAAAATGCTTCCACCAAATGATTGGTGGTTGGGAGGAGCAGGGTCATTCACTGGGATCTGTAGGGTTAACAGTGGCATATGTAGCTGGGATTCCATTGATGTTTAAAAATCTGTGTGGTCAAACGACCCCACAGGTAACAGATGCCTTTGCCACTGATGGTGGAAGAGAAGTACTAGCTCTCCATCATCTTCTTCTTCGTCTTTGGCAAGGTTCACTTCCCCATCCTTCTTCTTGCTCTTGCAATCCAAAGCAAAGTGCTCAAGCTCGTTACAGTTGAAGCACTTTTTATTGCTACGACATCTTATCGCGTAATGCCCGTATTCGCCACATTCAAAGCACTTGACATGTGACAAATCATAGGATATCTCACCACCGCCTTGTCTAGCCTTGTCTCCACAGCCACCCCTACTGCCTCGACCACTCTGGCCACCACGACCGCGCCACCTCCCGTGGTTGTATGATGAGCCACGACCGTCTCTCGGATTTCCCCTTACTAGTAACGCCTGTTCGTTGTGAGTTCCCTGTTCCTTACACGACTGAAACCTCTTCAGTAACTCCTTATGCGCCTTGAGAGATCCGGTGATCTCCTCTATCTTCTTCTTGTCCAGATCGGAGGAGTACATAAGTGTTGTGATAACGAGTATGTACTTCTCTGGAAGCACGCGCCGGTACTTCTTTACCACCACAGATTCCTCCATCCTGTCACCAAGAGAGTTAATCTGATTATACAATGAACTCAGCTTGCCGGCGAACTCGTCCACCGACTGGGTCTCTTCCATCTTCAGATTCTCGAACTCGCTCCGCAAATTCTGGAGCCGCACCTCCTTGACACGATCAACTCCTTCGTGCATCGTCTGAAGCGCCTCCCACGCTTCCCGTGCCGTCTCCTTGCCGATGAGCTGATGCATCATCGCATCTGGCACCGCCTGGTAGATGAGGGCCAAAGCCGCCTGATCTACCTTGTCGTCCACCTCCTTGTCTTTCCCCTTCGGATCGACTGCGCCCCAGACTCTTTGGCGCGCATGTTCGCCTTCATCTTCATTGCCCACATCGGGTAGTTGTCGATCATCAGGAGATGGTACTGGAGGGAGATAAACCCACTCTGAGCTTTCGCTTTATCACCCATACTCTGATACCGCTTGTTACAAAATTTTCTTGATCCTTTGGCTCTCGGATCACGCTCGTGCATTCGTCTTCTCTTCGATGGGACCCGCTAGTCCCATGACCTGCCTGGTCAGTGTCGTGATGCCTGCTCTCCTGCTGGACGTGGCTTCCGTGGTGAGGAGACGTTCCTGCACCCGACTTACGAAAGGAGCAGCAACCTGCTTGTTGCGTGATGAAGCAATACAAAGCAACACCTTCATATGAAGCTTTCTGCCGTGTGATGCTTCTGGAGACACTAGACAGACAAACAAAAAACACCAAGAGCGCATGTATAATTTTCCCTGGGGCACAACCACTCCCGCTTGTCTTTTCTCTATTGCTTCTCAATCTCTCATCTGCTGCTCGCTTGCAGCCTGTCTTCCCCTAGGTTGATTACAAGACTCACCATGGCCTTTTAAAGCTTGGTTATAATTGACTAAGACACGGACTCACAACACGAACTCGTACGTGGTCGCATACATGGAAATGGAAACGTCTCAAACGCACACACGGCAGGCCTCACAGGCTCGGATACGTATACGTATTCATATACATGGTAAGAACACATATACACATACAGACTCATACGAACTAAACAAGATTAAACTCTAACAGACCGAGTCTTCAGAAATTCAGATACGTTTTTGAGGGCATCGATCTAGCTTTGTCGCGCGAGATAATGAAAGTTAATTTGCTTACAAGAGAGTTGGATCTAGCATTTGTACCATGTGGAGTCAATTTCAGTCGATCAGATTACCTTAAAGTACTTAATATGTTCCAGTGGATCCGTTTCAAATCATATGTGTTTCATACGCTTTGGTGTAGATGACAGTGAGAATTGGAGTACTTTTGCAAAAAGCCGGGGTGTTTCATACGCTTTCATCTCACATGATTGATTGGAGCGTTCTTCTTGGAACTAAATTGCAAGGCTAACTTGAAACAATTTTTTTTTGACCAAGGGTGATTTTTCCACACCCTAGCAGGATCCACGAAAAACAGATCCGATTCAATTTTGCTAGCCAAAGCAGTTCTAGCTCCAATAACTCCACCGTAGATTTGCTCCACTAAAACCATAGATCTGGCTCCAGATCCACCAAATTGGTGGAGCACCTCAAGGAGTGCTCCACCAAACTCAAGTTGGTGGAGTTGGGAAAAATTACCCACCATGCCACCGATTACACACAAAAACGGTTCGTTCGTCTTCTTTTCACACTAAGAGGCAGCAGCAATGAGGTGCTGCTCGGCGGGCGGTGCGGCGCTTGCAGCGCGACTCGACGTGCAGGCGCGGCCGTCGGCAAACGGCGGCGGCGTGCACGCGAGCAGCGAATTGTGGCGTTAGAGCTCGGAAGCGGCGGCGAGCGCAAGCGATGCGCACGGCGGCATGCGGGCAGCAGCGGCGGTACGCAGCGTGCGGCGAGGCGCGAAATGTGGCGCATGCGTGGCGCGAAGTGCTGGCATGCGGCGCTCAGAGAAGCGCAGGCGCGGCAGCGCATAGGCGGGCGGGGACCATAGGAGGTCGAGCGTCAGCGGCGTCTTGGTGGGAGAACCGCACGCGCATACGCATATGCTTGTGCGGGGCCTGTTCGCAAGCTGGCGTGTGGGCCTGTGTCATGAGATAGAGGAGAGCAAACTGAGTGAGTGTACCAAACACTTGATGAAACCAGATCCATTGAGCCGCTCCACGGTGGATTTGGGTGGATCCGTGAATCTAGGTGGATTTGGAGCTGATGGAGCTCTACCAAACAGGCACTAAGCCGCAGTTTGACCCCTACCGGCTACCGCTGAAGTACCACACCGTTTTTTTTCCTGCTCTCGAGAAGAAATTTCGACTTCTTTTACTGCAACCGGATAATAAATCTCGTTTAGTTTCGTTGATAAACAAATCCCAATTACCTATGACTCCTGACAACGTAAAATTGCATCCACTCATACGAGCCAGGTTTTGTGGTCGGGATCTTGCAACAAAATAAGAGGGAAAAATGAAACAGCAAACCAATACCATTCTTTTTTTTTGAGATTACAACACAAGAGGTACATCACATCACACCACATTAACATTATATACCATATATATACATACTTGTGCGTCCTATTAAAACACATATTAGATATAGAATAAAAATTGTTAGATAAAATTTAGATTTATCTAGTATTTTACCAAGCATGGACTTAGTCACTCAACGGCAGTCTTAGCCATTGAGCCAAGGCTAAGTTCTCGCAAACCAATGTCATTCAAAAGTTCCTTCTCAGAGGAGAGTAAGCCCATCAGTAGGCCCAAGCCCATAACTTTCTATACATGAAGATCACGAGCCCACGACATCTCCTCTTTCCCCGCAACGCCCGATCCACACCAACTCAAAAACCCTCGAAAACCCTCTCGTCTCCGCCTCCTCCTTCACCTCGTCGCCGCCGAAACCCTAACCCTAGCCGCCGTCGCCCTCCCCGGCCGCCTGCCGGCCACGCGCCGCCATGTCGAACCCGAAGGGCTCCAAGATGCTTCAGTTCGTCAACTACCGCATGCGCGTGACGATCCAGGACGGCCGCCAACTCGTGGGCAAGTTCATGGCCTTCGACCGCCACATGAACCTCGTCCTCGGCGACTGCGAGGAGTTCCGCAAGCTCCCGCCCTCCAAGTCCTCCAAGACTACCGGCGAGCGCGAGGAGCGGAGGACGCTCGGCCTCCTGCTGCTCCGCGGCGAGGAGGTCGTCTCCATGACCGTCGAGGGCCCGCCCCCGCCTGATGAGTCCCGCGCTAAGGCTGCCGCTGCCGGTGGTGCGCTCGCGGGCCCGGGCGTCGGCCGCGCTGCTGGTCGCGGGGTACCCACGGGCCCGCTGCTCCAGGCGCAGCCCGGCCTCTCTGGCCCGATCCGGGGCGTGGGTGGGCCGTCCCCTGGCATGATGCAGCCGCAGATCTCGCGGCCGCCGGTGCCGAATCTCTCGGCGCCGCCAGTGGCGTACCCGCAGGTCGTGCGCCCTCCACCGGGGCAGATGCCCGTGCCGAACATGCGCCCTGGGGGGCCGCCACCGATGTCGATGCCGTTCCAGCGCCCGCCGGGAGCGCCGCCTCCGCCGTTCCCTGGGGGTCCGCCACAGCAATTCATGAGGGGACCACCGCCGATGGGGCCGCCACCGGTGAGGCCTGCGATGCCGGGGCCACCACCGCCGGGGATGAGGCCCGGTATGCCACCGCCACCGTTTGGACAACCCAGGCCTGGGATGCCGCCACCGCCGCCTGCTCCACAGCAGCCTGGACGGAACCCCCCGCAATAGCTTCTTACTGGTAAGACTAAGTGCTATGTTCTTGCATCTATAGTTGTTAAATTGTTTTCTTACTTTTGCTAATGTACTGGTATGTTATCTATGCATTTGTGATGTACGAACTGAATATGCCTTGTAGTTTGCAACGATGTTCAGAGGTTGATTGTCTTCTGAATTTGCACAACGTTGCTATTGTTGTGGTTACATGTTTAGCAGATTCTAGTGTTTTGCACAATGCATAGCTGATGAAATCTGTTTGGCTTGTTCAGTAGTTTGTAACTTTATAGTTTGCAATGATGTTTAGAGGTTGATTGTCTTCTATATTTGTCGTGCTTACATGACAGATTCTAGTGTTTTGTGCAATGCTTAGCTGATGAGATCTGTTTGGCTTGCCTATAACTTTATAATTATGTTTGTACTGCCTGTTTTGTTAGATGAATTGTACACCCTGCCATAGCTTACGGTGCCTGATACCTTGCAGCCATAAGATTTATGCGGTCAAATACTTTTACCAGTGTGAGACGTTGTTATTTTGTTAATGTTTAAACATGACTACTGCTGAAACTAACTATGAAGTAATTAGCAATTTAGCACCCCATTCGAAAATCCATAACAGAAGTGGTTATCATTCATCAAGTGATCTTGCGCTGCCAAATGTAATAAATCTGTAAGCCTTGTACCCAAGTACCATCCCTATTACCTTGTCAGCGGTCATTGAAGTTTCTCTTAAGCTACAGTGTGCATTGCCATTAGGGTCTCTGTGGCGATTTTCCTTTGCCCTACAGGATCTGTCAGTTTTGCTTAGTGTGTTCTTGTCAACAAACAACAACAACAAAGTGTTTTGTCCTAAACAAGTTAAGATAGGTTAGGAATGAAATCTTCTTAAGATCAAAGAGATAAGAGCCTTAACATAAAACCTACAATGCTAAAATCCTAAGCTGTACATTTTGCTATCTGAGGCGAGAGTCTAAAATACTGCCCCTAACTTTCTTATAGTTCCGGTACGTGGATCACTAACTTCCATACGCTCCTATCCAAAACTAATTCTTTAGATACATTCCAATCCCTCAAGTCTCTATTAACTGCTTCCTCTCACGTCAGTCTTAGTCGACCTCTGCCTCTTCTTAGGTTTTCAGTACGCTTTAAAATTCTACTACATACCGGTGCCTCAGGAGGTCTTCGTTGGAGATGTCCAAACCATCTCACACGATGTTGGACAAGTTTCTCTTCAATTAGTGCTACCCTCACCCTATCACTCATATCATCATTGCAGATGCGATCCCGCCTTGTGTGACCACAGATTCACCGCAGCATCCACATCTCCGCTACACTCATTTTTTGTATGTTGTCTTTTAGTCGCCCAACATTCTGCTCCATATAGCATCGCGGGTTTGATTGCCCTCTTATATAACTTGCCCTTTAACTTTTGAGATTTTTTTTGTCACACCCACCCCGTTCTTTTCCTGTGGGTCATGTCTTCACCAATCTCACAATCCCATTGTAGCATCGATCCTAAATAACGAAACGTGTCCTTCTTAGGCACTACTTGTCCGTCCAATCTAACATTTTCATCATCTGGTCTAGCACTACTGAAATCACACTTCATAAACTCAATTTAGACCTATTAAGTCTAAAACCCTTTAATTCTAAGGTCTTCTTCCATAACTCAAGTTTCCTATCAACACCTATCCTACTCTCATCAACCAGCACCACATCATTAGCGAAAAGCATATACTAAGAGATATCTCCTTGTATGTCCCGTGTGACCTCATCCATCACTAGGGCAAAAATGTATAGGCTCAACGCTGACTTTTAGTATAGTCCTATCTTAATAGGAAAATTATTAGTAACACTACCACATGTTCTGACATTAGTCACACTATTTTCTTACATGTCCTTAATTAGGGTAATATATTTTGTTGGGATTTTTTCTTTTGGAGCACCCACCATATGACCTTTTTTGGCACTTTATCATAGGCTTTCTCCAAGTCAATAAACATTATGTGAATGTCCTTCTTTTGCTCTCTATACCTCTCCATCAACTATCGTAGCAAGAAAATCGCCTCTGTGGTTGACCTCTTAGGTATAAAATCAAATTGGTTTGTTGTCACGCTAGTCACTTTTCTTAAACGGCGCTCAATCACTCGTTCCCAAAGCTTTATTGTGTGGCTCATGAGTTTAATTTCTCTATAATTTGTACAACTTTGAATGTCTCCTTTATTTTTGAAAATTGATACTAATGTGCTTCTCTGCCACTCATTTGGTATCTTGTTCAACTTAAAAATGCTATTGAACAAATTAGTTAGCCAAACAATCGCCACTTCTCTTAGGCATTTCCACACCTTAATAGGAATGTTATCAAGCCCCAACGCTTTACCCACTTTCATCCTTTTTAAGGCCTCTTTTACTTCCGACTCCTAGATTTTTCAAACAAGCCACCTATTGGTGTCGTCAAAAGCATCATCTAGTTCAATCATACTATCATCATTATCGTGGTTGAACAACTTGTCGAAGTAATCTCTCCACCTATCCTTGATCTCTCGTCTTTCACCAAAAGTCTATTAGTGCCGTCTTTGATGCATTTAATTGTTGAAATCTCTCGTCTTCTTTTTTCGAAGTTTAGCCATCTTGTAGACATCCTTCTCTTCCTCCTTTGTACTTAGTTTCTGATAAATTTCCTCATATGTCTTGCCTCGTGCCTCACCGCTTTCTTTGCATTTTTTGCTGCTTTGTATTTTTGTACGTTGTCATCGTTCCTATCATGATGCATGTGCTTGTAGCATATCTTCTCCTCGATAGCCTTTTGCACTTCCTCGTTCCACCATCATGTGTCTTTTGGTTTTCCTCTTGTCCCTTGGGTCACTCCAAGCACCACACTAACCACCTTCCTAATGCGAGTTGCCATCTCTGTCCACATACTATTCGCTTCTCCCACGTTCCACTTCCCTCCGTAAACGCCTATGAAGTATCTCCTTTGAGTTTTTACCACTTCGTCCTCGTGGCTCTGGCGACCTTAGCTTGTCGAACCTGTAACTTGAAACGAAAGTTGGAGACTACTAACTTATGTTGCTGGATAACACTCTCTAGGCATAACCTTATAGTCTATGCATGCTCGTTTGTCCTCTCTCCTAACAAGAACAAAATCAATTTGGTTAGAGTACTGACCACTGCTAAAGGTAACTAAATGGGAATGTCTCTTACTAAAGAAGGTGTTAGCTATCATGAGATCATAGGCTACCTCAAAGTTTAAGATATCTTCTCCCTCTTGATTCCTATCACCATAACCAAAACCCCATGCACCCTTTGAAACCCTCCACTAGTTTACCGATATGAACAGTGAAATCGCCTCCTAAGAAAATCTTCTTATTGATAGGCACACTTCTAACCATGTCATCTAGGTTTTCCCAAAATTGTCTCTTAGCGGTCTCATCCAACCCTACTTGTGGAACATATGCACTAACAACATTCAAAACCAAGTCACCAAAGATTAGCTTGACTAGGATAATCCTATCCCTCTGTCTCCTCACGTTGACAACTCCACTCTTGAGGCGCTTATCGATTAAGATGCCCACTTCATTCTTGTTTCGTTTTGTTCAAGTATACCATAGCTTGAAGTCAGTATGTTCCACCTTTGCCTTTGACCCACCCATTTAGTCTCTTAAACACACAAGATATCTATACTCTCTTAATCACTGCATCAACTATCTCTCTTAACTTACCTGTTAAGAACCCTACATTCCAACTATCCATACGAATCCTACTCTTCTTGACTAGCTTCTTTGCCCGTCGCACTCTTCGAGTAAAGTGCGAAGATCCTTGCCCATTTTCCAGTACATCCGGGCGCCGACGTAGCGCGTCACTAAGGGAGTGATGTCCTGGCCCTTTCTCATACCTTCTGTTTTGAAGCGCGATATAAGTACCATATGTAGACTTGGCAAACATTCAAGTAGATCATTGGCTGCTGGTTATTGCTACTAGCCCACATCTTTGAGCTGTTATATTTATGTATAGATCTTGTCTGAAGAAACAAAAATAGAAAAACATAAATAAGTCTAGCATGGTTATTAAGTCAGTAAGCCGAGTCGAGTTGCCAATGGACCGACTTGCCAACTAGTCGACTAGTCAGTCGACGAGTACTTGCGACTACTTGTCGATATGTATTCAGGACAGAACTAAAGATATTTGTTACAATTTGTTCTATTCAAAAACAGACCAAGCAACAAGCATCAAAAATGCATTTCGTCATTTCATCACAACAAAAGAAACAGTGAAAGCCAGGTAATACATACCTCCTTGGCAGTTGGCATTAAGCAGGGAATGCAACAAAATGTTGTACAGATCACTCTTCTGATAATGATTCATATTCCATTGATCCATTCTATAAGGATTCGGTTACTAATATTAGCCAACGATGGTAATGACTTCAGCAGTGAATTGGTTTGAGGTTGCCAGTACTCCCCAGCAACAGATTTGAAATGTTTCTAAGTGCAAAAACAGCAGCAGCTCTGACCTGCAAGACCAAATATTTCATTCTTATGTTGTCAAGCAGAAATAAGGAACAATTGATACAACATGAAGTCATGAAGGCTACCATACATCAGGTTGAGGCTCTGACAACAAAAATATAACAATTTCTGGTGCATTTGATTATAGACCAAATAACTGAGCCTCAGGAAAAATCTTCCTAGAGTTTGCCAAGGCATAAACAAAGCCATTGGAAAAGCAAAGGCTCTGTCTATGCATCATGAGGATTCTCAGGTTGCAGATGTCTCAGACAAACATCTATAAGACCTGCATTAATACAAAAATCAGCAAATTGTAATGAACAAAGTATTGATAATATGATATAGCAAGTAAATAACATAAGTATAGGATAGCATGTACATGAGTTACATCACAGGCTCATAGCATAATGAACTAAGTTCTCAATTAGGAGTTACAACCATTAAGCATAAGTGCATAACATAATAGGAAACAAGTTCTAATTTAGAAACAACAAAAATTGATAGCTAGTAGTCTAGGATATCAAATTGCTAAGTTCTTAAGTCTGAAAGTAGCAAAAGTAGGCACGATGATCATTCATGATTCAAATTAGCCATCCAATTCATCATCCAATTCAAACCCGCCCTCTTCATGACTTGCTCCACGTGCACGAGTAGATGGTGGAGTGTCGTCATCATCCAATTCGTCATCATCATCTCCACTACCATGCTCCACTTCATCAATATTACAAGCAATCCTTGACTTTAAACGTCAAGCATAAGTGATATGAGGGCCTCTGGGCTGGCCACTAGACTTGCTAGCTCCCTCAATGCATCTGTCTTATTCTTTGCCCTTTCAAGCAATAGCAACCTTATATCATGGTAACTAGGCGAGTACCCAAGACAAAATTGCCCTATGGACTCTAATAGAATCTCCCATCTTCTTGAATTGATAGCATTGAATGGTATGCTGTTCTCGTAGAAGAAATCAGCTATATAATCATTGACAATTTGTTGTTGTTCTATTGTCTTTTTTGTGCATTGCTCAAGCGTAGGTTTAGTGCTCGAGCTATGCCTCGCGGAAATCACCTCTTTTGGTGTCTTTGATTGATCATATGCCTGGATCTCAGTGGCTGCAGCTACAACCACTTGTTAGTTGTCAATGTCTACCATAGTACCTGCAGATGGTGAAATGGAAATGTCAAATTATGATATACTACTACTAGTACTACTGCTACTAGCTTATTACTATTGTGGATATGACACAGCGTATATACTACTAGTAGTGCTAACTGCTGCTAGTACTACTGCCATTCGCCTACTACTGCTGCTGCTATACTACTAGCCTGCTACTACTACTACTACTCGGAGAGGAGAAAGGGGAGGAGGGAGTGCTCACCACGGCTCGGGTTGACGGCGACTGGCGAGGGCCAAGGAGGTGGCAGTGGGCAGTCCGGCAGTGTCGTGTGGTTGTGGAAGGGCCAACGGGGGTCAACAACGACTGGGGAGGTTCAAGGCGGCGGCGGCGGCGTGGACAGGGGTCAACGGTGATTATGGAGGGGCAGGAGAGGAGAGATTACTGCCAGAGGAAGGCGAGGAGAGGAGAAAGGGGAGGAGGAGGGAGTGCTCACCGATCACCACGGCTTGGGTCGGCGGAGGAGGGAGGTTCTAGGAGGAGGCGGCGGCATGGATAGGGGGTCAACGGTGACTACAGAGCACCGAGGAGGTGGTGGTGGTGTTGTGGGCTAAGGCTGCGGTAGGGGAAGGCTAAGGAGGAGATGGCGACAGGCGCTGTTGGCGGCGTGGACGGCGGCGGCGATGGCTAGGGTTCCCTTCTCCTATCGGTGAGTGGGATCTGGCTGGAGGCGATGCCGATGAGGCCGATCCGGCTGGGGGTGACGACGGGGAGTGCGATTTCGCTGGGGTCACCGGTGGAAATTGCCAAGCCGTCGCCGCCTCTCTGTCTCTACACGCTGAGGAAGTGAGAGCGTCTCTGCCTCACTATTATTTCCTCCCGAAGGCGGCCCAAAAAGACCCAGCGTGTGCCTTCTCCCGCACTGCGTGCTTCTTCTCCCGCTCTGTGTTCGCCTTCCCGCGCGATGAGCTAGTTGGCTAACTACTCGCATCCAGTCGGCCCAAGTCGAGTCAGTTGGTGACAAGTCGGCCAACAACCATAGCTAGTTGAGTCACCGCCTCCAGTCGTTTGCTGCCGGCCGACTGGACAACTTAATAACAGTGAAGTCCAGGCTTGGCTGCTAGTTATTGCTAGCCCACATCTTTGAGTTGTTATATTTATTTATAGACCTTGTCTGAAGAAACGAAATGAGATGAAATAAATAAATCTAGGCCTGAACGAAATAAATAAGTCTAGGCCTGAGCTGATATTTTGTTTTTCGTTTGGGGTGTTCTTGCAGCATATTTGTTTCTGGGCCCGTGAGTACTCTGGGAGTTGTTGGAGAAGTGTGAGATAACAAAAGTATTAGGTCTGTCCAGACATATCTTGACCAGTTAGCTGTTGGGATGATAAGTATGGTAGAGCAGGAATTATGAATGGATTACTAAGTTAATTAGTTGTCTAGAAATATTACTTGTTCAAAAGTAAGGGTATGCAGTATAATGCAAGTAAAGGTAAGTGTCCTATGCCTAATAATGTTTGCCAGAAAATCTGGTGAATGGTCTTGTGTTGGACCATGTACTTAGTCTTTTGAGGGAAATTTCTCATATACATTTGAATGAAGTAGCTAAGTAAAGAAAATTCTTCATGGTGGAGTGGAAAACCCGCATCCCTTTTTTGCACATCTTGTATTTCATTTTCAGCAATAGCATTGAGCACTAAAATTAGTTTTTTATTAGTATTAGATCTTTACCAAAGTTAGCATGTTAGGAGCCAAGGCAGCATTTTGATTTTGTATTCATCTCTACTAACTGATTAAACTTCAGAATGTTTGGACTTTGGAGCAAATCTGATGTTGGGACTTGGGATCACAAAATTACTATGATATTGATTTCTTGAAGTGTTGTGGACATAAACATTTGATACTTGCCTTGTTTTTGATAGAAAATTGGTGTACTGTATCAACATATTTAATTGATCATCGAGTTTCTCATTTTCTCATAAGTCATATCTAATCATTTAACAGTGAACATTGCATGTTATACCCTGTATCGTGTAAATGCCATGGCACATATTATTGGTATTAAGCTTCCCCCTATTGATTGCATTACTACTGGCGTGTGATGTTTCCCCAATGATTCTGCATGTGGCAGCACCAAACAAACTTCCTGGTTTTGCCTGTGTTTGTATGATTAATTGCCCAACTTGTGGATGATGGCCTGGGTGTATCTTTTGTCCAGGCAACAGTTCTATGCATAAACCTCAGTCATTCTAGAGGAATGGGTCATGGGACAATCTTGAATCATGATCATATAACTTACAGGATTGCTTTTAACCCTTGACGAACTTAATTTATAACCCAGTTGCCGGCAGTTAGATGCAATATGTGGTTTCTTGTAGCTAAACAGTGTCAAGTTGCATGCATGTTTGCCTGATACTGAACTGAAACTCCAGTTCTGTCTGAGAGATTGAGCTTGAATCCATATTATGTTTAGGCTTTGTGGTTAATACACACGTTTAACTTTGCATCATCATCGCTTGTTAGAAAATATATGTGCTCAGTTTGTAGCTCTTCATCTCAATTTTATTTCTGCACATGCTTTACTCTGTTTTTTACTCTTTTAATTTTTCTATCTCCAGCCCAGGCTAAGGTTCTTGTTATCCCACCTATGGAAGATTCATGGATGCCACCTTTGCTTCATCATTCTGTCTCATACTTGGGTACTAGTAGTTTCCAGTGTAGCAGTCTTGCTTTGATGGGAGGAGACTGTTTCGATGCAATGTACGTAAAGAGGGCGGAGCTTGTTTAGCTGTTGGTTATTAAGTTTGGGACATGGATAGCCTGTTTCATCGTGTTCGAACCTTGTTACCGAATGTGCTTGCACTCGTATTGTGTTTCGGAGATCTTACCTAGCATAATTAACTTAAGCTCGTCAATTGCTTTGCTTGCTTGTGTATCCCCTTTACTTGCTAAGCTTTTTACTTGGAATCTGCCGGTACTCCTGGAATTTATTCAGGAAGCTTTGAAATGTCGTGCTGTGTAGATGTTATGAAGTTGTGTATGGTCAGTTTGGTCTTGTAGCGAATTGACGGCCCAGATCAATTCGGTGCACGGGAGAGGATGGGGCAACTTTCCTCATGCTACATGATTCTGGCCCTATACTTGGTTGCACATGGGCCTTTTGGTTTACTTTTTTCTTCGGCCCTCCCCAAAACCCCTTCATGTTTGCTCTAATGTGGAGTGTGGATGGGGATAAGGCCAAAAATAATATGAGAATACCAGCCAATGCTGTACCGTTGGAATCGCTTTTGATGGTACAGCTTGCCCCTCTCATCTCTGCCTCCCCTCCCTCCCTACCTGCACCGCTCCGCCCCTCCTTCCTCTCTCTTCCCCGACGGTTGCGATAGCTCCGCATGCCTTCTCCGTCGTCCTGAGCAGCTCTATGCGCTCCCTTCACCTCCACCCACGGTTGACAGTAGTCTCGCTGCGCAGCCTCCCGACCCCTTCTCGTCGTGTTGCTTCGTCCAGCCTAACTGCCATAGCTATCGCTGTCACCGTTCTCTGGCTTTGCCTACCACCCTCCAACTCCACCCACCGCCGAGCTGCCGCCTACCCCCAACCCCTATGCCTAGGGAAGAGTGAATTCGTAGTGGTCGGCAGTGGAAGAGAGTTGAGGGGACAAGGCGGCAAGGAGGGAGGGAGAACGAGAGAGCACGTGTGTAGGGAGCACTGGAGGAGGAAGAGGAAAGTGGAGGAGGAAGAGAAAAGTGCAAGCTTGGTGTTGGCTAGTGGTTCTCCTATTGGATTGCTGCGGAATGGTATACTGTTCTGTAGTTTTTCTCAAATAATATATGTAGCACGATTTCTAGATTTTGTGGTACAAGTAGGAAAAGAAGCCTTAAAATTGATGGAATAGAAATTGGGACTTATCGTCCGCGGCATTTTCATTCATTAGTATTCCTTCGTAGGTACAGCATCCCTCATCGATCATTTATTCAGGTCCCCTAAAAAAATCATTAATCCAGGAAGCAACAGGTCTACTGCCCCCAACGACTCGCCTGTCCCTTGCTGCTCTTCTCGCAAGACGAACATTTCACATGGCACTAGCCAAAGCCATTTCCACATGACAGCTTCTCAAAACCCTAGCAACAAATGCACAAAACACGCATACATCGCTAAATAATGCCATTGCCATTTCGATCCTTGAGAAAGAGACGTTGTGGCACTTTTGTCGTTATTTAAATTCGTATTTATAAGAATGACAGTCGTCTTATGGCACTTTTGTTGTTATTTGAAACCCATATTTATAGGAATGACATTTGTCATAGTAAAAATATCATGTGCGGTAGCTTGGGGGTGGTGACACATGGCCTCTGCCGCATGGCCACGGCTACTGCATGGCCATCATGCATGAGGCGGTTAGTAAGGCTAATTAACGCTAATCTAATCCTAATTAGGGATTTCTTTAAGGTGCACTGCTTGTTCAATTTTTTAGATATAATAAATGAGCTCTAAAAATTATAAAATTTTATGTGCGGCCTCTTGACGTAGTGTACTTGATTGTATAATTTTTTTTGTAATTTTATTCGTCCTGAATTTCACTAAAAATTCATTTAAGTAGACTGATCATAGGAATTTTTTTAATGCAGTAAATGAGCTTCAAAAATTATGATTTTTTAAGGATCTTGCACAGTCGACCTAATCGTGTAATTTCTCTAGAGTTTTGTGCGCTCGAAATTGTCTAAAAAAACTAAAATCCGATTTTTCAAGACATAAATTCTTGATTTTTGAGACAATTTTGAGTGCATAAAACTCTGGAGAAATTACACAATTAGTTCGACTGTGCAAGGATCCTTTAGAAAAATCATAATTTTAGAGCATATTTGCTATATTACAAATTTCTACGAACAATATATTTAAATGAATTCTTTAGTGAAATTCACGATGGATTAAATTATGAAAAAAAAAATTACACAATCAAGTACGCTACATCGGGAGGCTGCACATAAAATCTCGTAATTTTTTAAGCTCATTTACTATATCTAAAAAATCAAATAAACAGTACACCTAAAAGAAATATCTAATTAAAATTAGCTTAGCGCTAATTAGTCTTACCAATCACCTCATCCATGGTGGCTATGCGGCAGCTTTGCACACGATGGCCGTATGGCAGAGACCACGTGTCATCCTCCTGAGACTGCCGCATAGCCACCGTGTGATAAAAACAATAGTTTTGCTATTTCGATGTGACCACTGTTATTCTTATAAATGCACATTCAAATAACACTAGAAGTACCAGACACTCGAGAAAGACAATGCCATTCTGTGCGACGGGTGAAGCCGTTGTCCCTAATAAATCCGAGATGTTGCAGGTTTCATTATGGCCTGGTCCCGTATTCTCTGATGCATGCATGGCTCACACAGTGCAAGTCACCTCTCACATGACACTACGTGTACCCTTCTTTCACAGCATCTCACATGACAATATTTTATCCTCTACGTGTCTATAAACCCTCTAAACTTGGATCCCTCTGTATATTTGATAGCAAAATTATTGAGCGTGTTTTAAGTACAGTAATCTCTGGAGATGCTCTCAGCTATACATTAACCTTTCGCCCTCCCCTCCAAATGAAGTGACAAATCCACCGACCCCACATGTTGGTCAGGGAAAGTGTTCATTGATTAATGACTAATCTGTCGTTTCGATGATTAACTCGTTGGTTGCAATCGTAATAACCTGATTGACAGGAGGTAGGGATAGCTACTGCTAGTATTGGTACAGTACTCATCTAATGCCTAATTAATGGCCGACTTGCTTGGACGGAAACATGAGATGAGAATGCGATAAAAACGCATTTACGCATGATTTCTTCAAAGGAAAGTGGCAAAGATGACCTTGCAGCCGAATCTAGCTTTCTTGAGTGCCTTTTGGTCTTGTGCCTGTGATGTAGGGTCCAGATGTACTGGTCAGTGTTGAGCTTTCCAATTCTTTTCCTGGTAAGTTAGCCGCTTAAATTTAGGTGGGCTTTTTTCGACTGTGGTTTATGGCTGTAGCTTATGATGTTTGACCTTAGTGCGATTCCTTGTGTGAGTGAATTGAATACTGATAAACTACTTTAAAAAATATCTCGATAAGTCGATTCGAACGACGGTAAAAAATTCACCCTATTTATTTATTTTAAAAAAATCATAAGTCATAATTTGAAAAAGAACTATTCTTAACCAACATTTGCTAACCTGTGGCATCCAATTTACTGCTCCAAAAATGTACGGTGCGCCGTACGCCGCATCCGAGGTGTAGCCTAGTCTCACTCAATATGTTTGTCGGTCGATCGAGCTAGCATGCATTTGGACCATTAGCGCATACATACATCCATAAACACACACATGTGTGTATGTGTCTATATATATATATATATATATATATATATATATATATATATATATATATATATATATATATATATATATATATATATATATATATATATATATATATATATATATATATATATATATATATATATATATATATATATATATATATATATATATATATATATATATATATATATATATATATATAAACAGAGGTACTATGATGCTTAAGCTTTATAATTAAGACTTTCCATCTATGATTGATTCAATAGGCTAAATCAATAATTTTTTTCTAAATTGACACCTTTTTGAATTAATGAATGTTAACGGGTTTGTCTAATATATTATATATCATTACACTTGCATGCATCTAAAAGCAGTCCAAAAGCACGAAAGCTTGGTGCCCAGATACTATAGTGCCACATTTTAGTGTCATATACATACATACATACATACATACATACATACATACATACATACATACATACATACATATATACATACATACATACATACATACATACATAGAGAGAGAGAGAGTAAAAATAACAAGTGCTTTTTGGTGCCTGGGCAACATAGTCTAAAATTGGTATGTGATGTGTGAGAAATTTTTTTAAATTTCTTAGATGTCAAGTTTAACTAGTTTACTAATTAGTTCAAACAAGTTTGAACTAAATTTTGAATTGTAGTTGCCTTTTTTAATGATAGTTTGATTGTAGGTATATGCTGATTATATGTATAAATCAACAAAGCATGTGATCTAAATTCGTTCAAAACTTTAAATTTGAGTATAGTTTTTCAAACTTACACATTTCATTTGAATTGTTATAGATGAATATATACCCTAAAACTGATATTTTTAAAAAATATATATGAATTTAGATGAAATTGATGCATTTAAAATCATGGTCTAACTACTCTTCTTAAAATATGGCTTGATGGATTTCTCACGTTAAAAGTAGGGTCCTTGACTAGTTGCTCGCTCCGCAAAAATTATGTTCTAAAATCATGGTCTAACTACTCTTCGTAAACGTGCATTTATCACGCTAAATTTAGATGGAATTGATGCATTTAAAATCATGGTCTAACTACTCTTCTTAAACGTGCATTTATCATACTAAATTTAGATAGAATTGATGCATTTAAAATCATGGTCTAACTACTCTTCTTAAACGGGCATTTATCTTCTTCTTCTGGCCTCCACCACTTGCTCGCTCCGCAAAGAGAAACCCCTTTCTGATCCCTTCATTTCTGCAGGCACGCGTCCACGCGGGGATCCAGAGCTACGGTTTCCTCTTTTTCAAGGCCAAGGCCAAGTGTAGGGATCAGTAATACAATGCACTATATATTGTCACAACAGTATAACACAGTACTTTATTGTGACAGTATTTCAAACCCCTAAATTAAGCTACCTGCCATTCGAAACACTAATTAAGGTCTTGCTCATTTCAACTTAAACTTCTGACTTCTAACTTATTTTTAATTATTCCGAAATTTCATCTTGCTCTAGCTTTTTGCTTTTTTAAGCTTTTTTGCCGGTTCTTTTTCCCATATTCATTTGCATTGTCCGTGATGGGCTAACTTATTTTTTTACTTTTAAATTTTCTTAAATTTAGTTACACCAAATAAATCACCATCAACTATAATATAATTTCAGCCGGCTACAGTATAATTTCAGCCACAAACCAACTTATTTCAGCCCAACCCAGCGGCACCTAAGGCTGCGAGATACTCTCCATAACCACCTTGTTTTCCATGTGAACTACTAATATTTTCCTTGCAAATGAAATACCTAAAGGCCAACAAAAACACAACATTCGCACGCACTACGTACCTCTTGATGCCACTGCTAGCGCACAGCGGCCCCAGCTAGTACATGCTAGAGCTGTTTCTGAGTCCTCTCTCCAACCACTAGATTCTCAAAGAAGAGGCTCA
Source organism: Dendrocalamus sinicus (assembly GCA_036346575.1). NCBI lineage: Eukaryota > Viridiplantae > Streptophyta > Magnoliopsida > Poales > Poaceae > Dendrocalamus > Dendrocalamus sinicus. The sequence goes on along the minus strand of CM070659.1, from coordinate 27,856,774 downwards.
GATGCGAGTGGTTGCTGCCAGCCGAAGGAAGCAGTACACAGGTGGTACACACGTCTCAGTAAGCCGGCAGCAGCAACAGAATTTATATGGATGCAGAAAGCTGGATTATTGCATGGTGCAGCTCCCAGGTCTCCATCTTCGACGGCAGCTAGCCCTTCGCCATCGATGCATGCTCCTGAAATTTTGTGGTACTAGCAATTCTGTTGTACGAGTATCATGTAGCAGCTCACAAGTACGGAGGAACGATGGCCAAGTTCTTTCTCAATTTTTAGTTTCTATTTTTAATTTTTCTATAGTAACTAACTTTTAAATAAAGTGTTTTTTTAAAAATAGGGTGTACTAGTTAATTATAGTATTATACTGTACTGACTTTATTTATATCGGCAAAAACCGCATGTAAGTTTCTGTTACTATGTAATCTCTCGCACGAACAATGTAACAATCACAAGCCGTAGCCACAAGTTACACGGCTCAGCCAAAAAAAACAAGCCCATTAATTAACAAAGGGTAATCACCTAGTAGTACTTGTTCTCGAGAAAAATGCAAATTGGTGATCGATTCCATTTTTTGTAGCGTATATTATGTTTGGACATGTTTACCGGCTGCTTCCTTGCTTTCCTTTTTTTTTTTCCAGATGCAGCAGTATGCAATAATTAGGCGATACTTGATTCTTCATGTTTGGCCGAGATTTGGCTACGGTTTTCGTCCTGCGGGACGGGCGCTCAAACTGCAGGCCAAATATGGTCTAAATCAAAATTGAAACCGTAGCATATATGCGTCCATTTGTAAAAAAAAATCAAACTACATTCATAAAGAAATAAACTACAGTTTTATCATACGTGTGTAACACACTCTCATCCTTAAAATTTCTTTGCTTATGGCTCGTATATATGAAAAGGTATATTTGGAAACATCATACATTAGGTGGTCAACTACATGGTTTTCTGGTATAATTTAAACATATTATTATTAGCATCCGTCATATATTGTCAGGCATCTAGTCTATGTAAAAAGAATTTTCATACACCTGACTAAACAAGTCGGTAGGTTCAGTATAGGTGGCAATACACAATTCGGGGATGAAGGGTAGGGGTGGAAAACGGTAATGGATAATTCATTTTATCCGATATTCGTATCCGAGAAAATACGAATGTGATAAGCAAAATCCGTATTAAAAAATATTCGTATTCGTATTCGAGAATATTCGTATCCGTATTTGAGAGTATTCATATTCGCATTCGTATTCAAGAATATTCGCATCCGTATTCGAGACTATTCGATCCGTTTCTAGAACCTATGAAAAATCCGTAGAAATTTTGTGATTCAAAATTTGAATCTAGGCGGTTTAAAACTGGTAACGGTAAAAAATCGGTGAAAAATCAACAAAACCGCTAGGAATCCGTTTTATCTGATATTCGTATCCGAAAAAATTCGTATTTGAAAATATCCGTATTTGTATTCGAGAATATTCGTATCCGTATTTGAGAATATTCGAATTCGTATTCGTTTTAAAATATGGATTCGTATTCGTATTTGAGACTATCCTACCATATCCGATTCGTTAGGGGTAGAAGAAGAAGAAAAAAAAAGAAGGAATCAAATGAATGATGGCGCGAAGGAACTGCCCACCAGGACACCAACCCTAACAGAGACGCAGCAACGTGATTATGGCGCCATTCGCGAGAGCCGTACGCTCACTCGATCGCCAGCCAAACTAAATATTCTTTGATCGCTACTCAGACCTACCTTCTTCACAAATCCTGAGTCAGGCAGGCTTATTAAGGGTTTCTTCTCTTTGTAGTCTTGCATTTCTCTCCGCAAGTAACCTTTGTTGGTGCAAATGTGCTATGTGTTTTATTAAAAAGACTTATTAGGTGATGTTGCATAGCTAGGTAAGATTCTTTTTTGCAAAATCTATACTATCGCAAAAAGAGCCATCATAGATGGTTTAAAACCATCGTCACGAATGGTTTCTGAACCGTCTGAATTTATGTGTCTGTGATAACAGATGGTTATCATAAATGACTCTTAAATTATCTGTGATAAGTTACAATAGAGATGATTTTTCAAAACAACCGTCTGTGATATGTCAAATATCACAGACGGTTCTTAAACATAGCCGTCTATGATATGTAGATATCTTACATATTACATACGGCTAATACTAATAACCATCTATGATATCTAAAATATCACAAATAGTTTGGTGTTACAAACCGTCTTGGTGTTATAAACCGTCTGTGATAACTATTTGAATAGCTAAATTATTTTCTGTTTTTCGGCTAGCCTCAGGAAATACTAGCCATACTATCTGAAAACAAGCAAACAGATCACATATAGCACACGGCAATTATTACACAGATCTCACAAATGAATTAACAACTAAATGAAGTACAATTGAATTAATTATTTGATTAAGCACAACTGAGTGAATTACAATTGAATCAAATGTTTGAACATCTAATCATCATCGCTAGGGTTGAACTCTCCATTTGGGTGAATGACCTCCGGCATCAAGAATTCAGAGATCTATGCCAAGATCGAATGCACTTGAGTCAAATTCTATGCCATGTCGCTAGGAGTGTTAAAGTTATATATATATATATGTTTATATATATATATATATATATATATATATATATATATATATAAATATATATATATAAATATATAAATAAAAGGAAAAATACATTTTACTCCCAGGTATAATTACACCCACCTCTAATATACCACCTAAATGAACTTGAAATAATTCTTTGTCACTTTGGATATACTCGTATCCTAATTATAAGATACTTCAAAGTGAACCACATAAAAAAATGCAAGGGTGTCCATAGTTTTTAGCGTATTTTATAAATACCTTCATATACGCACATAAAATGGAGTATGTCAAAAAAATATACATACCACCTCTCAAAAATTATTCATACCACCTAGATGGTCTTAAATACTCAGATTGGTGGCTATGGAGGATAGCGGTCAGATCGGTAGCCTGAGGGCAAATATGTCTGGCGGTACCTTAGACATGTCTAGGGTGACCAGAGAGTTCTAGAGAGGCCAGACATATTTGGGGTACCCAAGACAAGTCTGGGGTGTTGATGAGATTTGGCTTGAGTTGAGTTGGTTTGAGTGTGTGCACGACATGGGTGTCATTATATTGTAGTGTTGAGTTGAATGATGCATGATTTAACCAATGTGAGTCAAGTGTATGGAACTTATGCTTGGAATCAAATTGCTTTATCTTTGGATGTGCATGTGGCTTAGAGAATGGTAGCAGTTAACAGTAATAACAGTAATAGATCGAGACTAGACAAGGAGTTAAGGTTTGTGCAGTCGAGTAAGTCCAGACAAGGCTACGTGACTCGAATGGGAAGCACATAAGAGACGAGGATCATGATGAGGCGAGTTGGTGCATGTTGTGGGGATGGCCCCATTGGCATCCATTCGGCTTGCTAGGTCAAGAGGCCCAATAAGGCATGAAAAAGATATGTGTGCCCTTCGAATAGTACCCTGTGGTAGGGACGTTATTGTAATAAGGCCTTATGGCCATGTATATATTTCTCTTACACACTCTATTAGTCCCCTCTTCTACTATTTAGCCTGTAGCCATAACAGTTGCCATCCGTGAGGGCCGATGAACAAGCTGCAAGCTTTAGAATAGCAATGGTGCCGAAGAAAGCAACATCGGCAACCAAGCGAAAAAGAAGTACGACAGTAGTGGCTGCTGAGGCCAGTGTGCAAATGCCGGTGGTTGAAGGCCCACTGGCCCCATTGCAGTGACACATTTGTACCATGGCCAACGAGCGGTTCGCACCGATGCGGGAGGCTAGCTCTGACACTAGCACCAGCGCGACCGTCGACCATGATGACTCGACCGTCGGCCACGATGACGTGCATGAGTGGTGTAGGGCATGCTAGTAGTGACTCTCAGAATGCTGCAGCGCGAGCTGGTAGACCTCTGGAGTGTCATGTGGAAGATGCAAGAGGCTCAGAATCAGCAAACACCCACAGCAACAACAACAACAGAGGTCACGATCGATAGCTACGAAGCCCCTACTCTTGCTCATAGTATGCTCCAGCACGTGGATCCAGAGTCTCCTCTGTCCGTCGCTTGCAGAAGGCTATGTGGTCGGAGGACTTCAAGATGCCCATCGTCGAGCCATTCAAGGGTGATACGGGCCCTCGGGAGTTCATACGTGTCTACAAAACGACCATCAAGGCAGCCGGAGGTGATGACTCCACAAAGGCAAAGGGACTGCCGCTTGTCCTTCAAGGGATAGCACTCCCTTGGTTCTTCACCCTCGTGCCAATCTCATATACGTGTGGGAGCAGATTTGGGACCGCATGTACAACAATTTTCAAGGAAAGCACGTCGAGCGGGTGGATGCCGACCAGCATTTCACCATCAAGTAGAAACCTTCAGAGAAGCTTAGAGAGTATTTCCAGCACTTTGCTAAAGTCCGCTGCCAGGTCAAGATGTAAAGAGACCACCATCATCAACGTAGCAATACGAGGTCTTCGCCGAGGTCCACTGGCTGAATATAACACGCGCAAGCCCATAAAATCAGTCGACAAACTCTTCAACAAGATGGAGCAATATGCAAGAGCAGAAGAGGATGTGCAACGACATTGGGGCAATGCCTTCAAATCAAAGCATGCATTTGACCCTGCAAAGGAGGGCCCCATCCGTTAAGAGTGAAAGAACCAACAGCGTAAGTACGTCCTCAACACTAAGGGCGGGGGCGACGACAACACCACCACCTCAGCCGGTCGTGCCCATGGCCATAGAGTCCGAGGTCATGGAAGAGGTCATGGTCGTGACAGTGACGGCGGACACGGGCGTGAGGATGGGCAATAGCGGGGGCTGTGGTGTGAGACCACCTCACCTGGCACTGCACGACCATCGCAATACTCTAGAAGAGTGCCGTTAGGGACATAGCACTTGAGGCTAGCGCACTAGTGGTGGCACATGTCCAGCAGCCCCACGAGGGCCAACTGGTCCAAGCTAATCCCACTACGTTGCGCATAAAGGCCTCCAACGGTGGAATGCACCAGGTCATCTATGCCATCATGGGTGGCTCATCTTTAGAATTCCCATCCAAATGGTAGAGGAAGGTCTACACCCATCGACTACACCACGTCGCCGTATATCCTACCTAAATGCCCCCCGCTGACATCATGTTCACGATGGCTAATACGGTGGGCATCGACTTCCCTCACCAGGACCCATTGGTAGTCCAAGCCAGTATTGCATGCTACGACATCAAGCGCGTCCTGGTCGACAAGGGTAGCTCTATGGATATCTTGTTCACCAGCGCCTTCGACCAGATGGGCATCCCTTGGAGCAGGCTCTAGCCATCAGCTGTTCCACTCTAGGGTTTTTGGGGCCAACCACTGTGGGCCCTGGGCTAGGTGCAACTTCAAGTGTCTTTTGGCCAACATGACTAGGTGAGAAGCAAGGATATAACCTTCGACGTCGTGGATCTCCCCCACTCGTACAATGCCATCTTGGGGAGGGCCACACTCAACACCTTCAGAGTAGTCCAACCACTGACTTTGTCGATGCCCGTCCAAAGGGTAGGGGATAGAGCGCGCTTTTTTAGACTTTGTCCCTCCGCCAACTTCATCTACGCTCATCCGAAGGGTGGGGGATGGAGCGCACTTTTAAAGACTTCATCCCGCGGCTGACTACGTTGACACTAGTCTGAAGGGTGAAGGATGGAGCACGCTTTCATAGACTTTGTCTCGCCACCGACTCCGTTGATGCCCACCCGAAGGGTGGGGCACGGAGCTTTTCAGAGTGCTTGTCCGACCACCTCGTGGTCGTAGATGATTGTCCAACCACCTCGTGGTTGTGACTTCGTCCGACCACCTCGTGCTCGTAGACACTCGTCCGACCACCTCGTTCTCGTAGACGCTCGTAGACCACCTCATGGTCGTAACCTTGTATGACCACCTCGTGGTCATAGATGCTCGTCTGACTACCTCGTGGTCCTGACTTCATGCGACCACCTCATGGTCGTAGACGTCCGTCTGACCATAGTGCAGTCGTGGCTTCATACAACCACCTCGTCATCCTAGACGCTCATCCGACCACGCCATTATTGTAAGCAATCGTCTGACCACCCTGTGGTTGTAGACGACTGTCCGACCACTTTGTACACATGACTCAAGTACCTACGCTCGGCCGAACGGTCCAGCGGATGCATGGGACCTAGACGAAGTACCTACATGCAACTTCGGCTTATGAATATGTGAGCCGCCCTACTCATTGGAATCATCCTTATCCGTTGCCAAGTGAGCTACGATTGCTAAGAATTCCCCTACTTCGGCGTGTGTAATGACACGTTTGTCTCCACGACTACGTCCTACTCACTAACACAAAGCCTCGGGGTTGTCATAGTACACAACACTCGAAACAATAGCTTGCATCAATTGTTACAATTGTACAACACTTGGCGCCCACAATACGGGAGGAGGTGGTTTCCCATCACGCTACTCCCCATCCGAGGGTTCTACCTTTATGTACTCCCAAACGGAGAGGTCACTCCTACAAGGCCGCTCTGCCCAGAATCGCAGCGACTCCTCCACCCATCCCAGCGTCGTAGCCGACGCCGAACAACATGATCTGACACAAGGGGACGGTCATCCTCGAGTACCTGCGGACAAACATCAACATGAGGCCACAACATAGACACCCCACACTTTTCATTGCAAAATGATGGTTACATCATGCCCACACCCATCACCATATACACAACCGCGGATGGCCACACACAAACTACTACGTACGAGGGCAGAAGGCCTCAGCATCACACCTACCCATCGGCTGGGACATTCGATGTAGGCTCGCCACCTTTGTCTCATCAGGGCACTCGCCCAGCCAACTGCTGAGGTCTACCTTCACACCCAGTGTATGCTTCAGGGCAACCTTCACCGCAGCCTCGCCAATATACTCCTAGATCCACTGGTGGAAGGCACATACAGACCAGCAGACTGCGTACAGCGCCTTGGCCATTGTCCTGTTCCCCATAGGCAAGTCCAAGTGGGGGTTAGCCAAGTTGCCCACATGTAAGCAACCCCGGAGGTGAAGTAGACCAAGAAGCATCTGATGGTTGCAAGTGAACAGTGGTTCCCATATGCACACGCAGCACTCAGAGCAAGTGACGAAGCCTCCTTGATCCTCCGAAGGCTGCAGAGTAGGTCCTCAGGTCCATGCGACCGAGGAGGGACTACGATCGCGAGGTCAGCCAGGGTACTCTCCAGTGACTCTAGCAACTCCCACGTCGCTTACAAGGCATCGCCTAGTAGGCGGTCCCTCACCGCCAACTCCGATGCCACCCGGCTCTTCTCCTCTTCCAGTGTGGAGATTTGCCGCAGCAGCTCCTTGCGCTCCTCGGTGGCCACCCACCAAACCTACTCCACCAAGGTGCGTGCCTCAGCGATATCCTTCATGCTCTCTGTCTCCAAGAGTTGAATGTGCTTGTCCTTCACCATCGCAGTAGCAACTGCGGCGGCTAATCACTCCTATAGACCATTTCACTCTCAGTGCCTCGCAGTTTAGATAGCACGAGCAAGGGCAAGGGCCTGCATGCTGATCCGGTCTTAGCAACCAAACTACAAAAGTTGTCGGTGTACTCACTTACACAAACCTTCATCTCTGTGGCCTCGAGGGTGCTCTCCAAGAGCTCCAAGCTGCACAAAAAAAAGCGTGTAGTAGTCCAAGGCCATCTCTGCATAGTCCATGGCCCCCTGGATGAGGTACAAAGTCGGCCACAATGAGCTGCCACAATTCCAAGCCGATAGCCTCAAGGGTGGTTAGACCTGAAGATATGTTTACGGTGGCAGCACCAGCTGAGCCATGACCAGTTCCATTACTAGGGCCCTGTGCGTGCCCCAGGGATTGGTGGCCCGCTAACACCGAGGATAGTGTCAGGGAGCAGAACGGGGAAAGCCTTGCGAGGTCACAAGAGGAGAATGAGTTAGTCACACCTGCGGCTCGACTGAGAGACACCGATCGGGAAGTGGTAGCACCAACAGACTCCATAATTGGACTCGTAGAGGCAGCACCACCACCGGCATTGCACCCTACTTGACCACGCTTCGTTGCTCTGATCTCTGGGGATGCTGCACGAATGGGTGAGGATGGAACTACATCCTCTCGACCACGCTTCGTCGCACGAGTATCCGGAGACACCTGGCGGACTGGAGTCTTCGGAGAGTCTGGTGGACAGCTAAAGATGAAGCTATGCCCTTGGGGGTGTCCGCAACCTCGTGCCCTCTAGCAGGCTCAGGGCCGCCCACGTCATCGGCCCCGTCACCTGGGCCCTTTGTGGGGCTCGTGTCAACGACGCAGCTGACACCACCTGCGTCATGCTCTAGCTTGAGCTCAAGGTCTGAGTTCATGTAGTTGCCTGACTCCAAATCGGTACCCACAATGGTCTCCTCAGCCTCACCTAATTCATTCGGAGGAGGCACTAAGTGCAGTGGTTGCGCCGCGAAGGGAGAGCGAACCCTTTGGTGCAAAGGGGCTACATTCCCACCGTCGCCCTCATGCCCGTGGGGCTAACCAATGCTGGGCATGGCACACTCTGGCACGAGGATGCTGAGGGCTTCGCACACCCAGTTCACCTGGCCGAGGTTTGTCGTCACTGACTCCCGAAGGCTATGCTCCTTTGCTGTATATGGCCCTAGAAAGACAGTCGCTGCACGCTCGGCATCCTCAAGGGTGAGCCCTGCCATGAATACAAAATGGAGTCACCAACAACCCCCTACATAACTGAGTGTTGTGGTTACGATTGGGTTCTTACTTGGGTCGATCGGCCTAAGCAACGAAGCAGGACGGAGGCCGTCATCGCATCCAGCTCGACTTCCACTTCATCCGTGTCACATTCACTGGAAATAGCTTCGTACACGTAGATTGAAGCATGAAGTTGACGCTCCCTAAATTGGAATATTCGCCCTTCGCAAGCTTCTTCGGCTGGCACCGAGCATCATGCAGGAAGGCGTAGTGCCAGGCTCAGCCATACCGTCTTCACTCGGGAAGCCGAACAGTACACCGCCAACCAGACGATGGTGTTGGGGGTTAGCTGCACCAGCTCCAACCCATACACCCGAAGGAACTCACCAACGAACACCGCTGCTAGAAATCGGTGACCAGCATCGAAGTAGGCGACGAACACGACCATCTCCGACTCCATCGGGTGGGGCTCTGTCTCAGCGACAGAGGGCAGATGGACTGTGTCGTGGTCTGAGATCTTCCCGTCACACACCAGAGATTGAATCAGCTCTTCAATCACCAGACTCTGCCCTAGCATGTTCATGTACACGTCGTTCACCTTCTTTGCTACCTTCCATCGCCTATTGACCGTCGATGGATCGTGGCTTGACGAAGCACCTACGGTGGTGCGATGAGAATGCTGATCGCTGCCATGAGCCATTCACTACAACAAAGGGCGACGACAGTTGGCACGCTTGCAGGTGGGGCGCCGACGGCACGATCAAAGGATTGGCGCAGGGGCCGACTGCTACAGAACACTCATGGGTGAGGCCACCAACCAGCGCACATAGGACGAACGAGAACAATAGTTGGGATGACGTCTTGCCAGGGGCATTGGGTTTTAAAGGCAAAATGCCTTTTTCGTGCATCCCTTCGGAAATCGCGCCACAAGACAAGACGACGCATGACGCACCATCCACAAGTGGATACGTGTCCCAGGATATAGCAACCGTGCATGACCATGGTCAATAAGACCGAACACATGGGCCAGTTCCATCCCAAGCCAAAAGGACGGAGAGAGCCAAAAGGCCTAGGCAGCATGGTTTCAGCCTACTCAAGATGAAGCTCTTTACCATATGGGGCTCCTGTTGTGGGATGGCCCCACCGGCATACATTCGGCCTACTGGGCAAAGAGCTCCAATAAGGCATGTAAAAGACATGTGTGCCATTTGAATAGTACCATGTGGTAGGGGTGTTATTGTAATAAGGCATTATGGTCATGTATATATACTTTCTTAGGTTAACAAGGGAGGGGAGATAACTCATTTCTCTTACACACTCTGCTAGTCCCCTCTTCTACTGTTTGGCCCGTAGCCACATCATGAGCTAACCTAGTAACCCAACACAATACCGGATTTTACACTGACACAAGCACACCTCTCAAAGTACACACATCCATTAACCTGTTAATGAATCAACACTTGATCCACTTCACATTTTCAACATATCCTTGACCTAAACCACTTAGGCCAATGCCGCTGTTTTGCACATTGCTACTTTTTTATATTGGAAAATTTACCAAAATACCCCTCTAGCGCTTTCCACAGAGCTTCCCGCTTCCTCTACCTTGAAACAACTCTTTGCTTTATCTTCACCATGATGACATTCGACTTCCTTGACCGTTTAGGACCTTAGCTCCTTCCTGAGCCTAATCTGGACCACAACTCCTTCCTTGGCCTAGTTCTGGTCCACCTTGTCGTTGCCTATCATGTCCACCACCGGTAGCTTCCGCTCCGGTTCCTTGTCTTCCTAGCTTGTAACCACCCTAATAGCCCCAGTCATCTTTGGCAGCACCTTGATTGCTCTTGATCTTAGCTCCCCTAGCCTAGTTTTGATCCCTTTCATCTCACCATGACATAACTTCAGAGTCCTACAACTAACACCAACAAGCAAACCGTCACGTAACACTGCACAATGCATAAAATCATTCATTGATACAATTGATGAGCCATAAACACTTATCTCACACCAAAGCATCTCCGTATGCTTTGACACGTAGTCTGTAGTGCCCAATGACTAGTCGTCTCACCTTCATGTATTCGGTCTCCCCCGAACCGTTTCTATGTGTATCGGCCTCGTCACTTGGTGCACCACATGTACCAACTCGTATTTCTGTATGCTTTGACACGTAGCCCATAGTGCCTATATTTGTTGTAGTGCCATGAACCTTGGGCTCGTTCTTTTCTTCTGTGCTTATGGTTCGCGAGAGAGAGTAGGAGAGAGAGACAGTCGTGTGCGATTTTGGTCGGTATAGTTGAAGTCTATATAATGTCTATTACAATCGACTTATAGACCTTACATTGAAAAGATAATCCATTTGAAAGCTAGTTACTGTAGCATAAGCCACAAGCCATAAGCTGAAAAGAATAGGGCCCTTATCTTCTCTGTGCTCCCGCTTAAACCATGTAGCCTCATCCGGACTTACATGACCACTCTGGACCTCGGCACTCCCACCTAATCCTGGTCCAATGTTGTCGACCGCTACGTCCTCTAATCCAGCTGCACATCCAAAGATCAAGAAACAATGACGAGTACAAGTTCCATACACTTGACTCACGTTAGTCAAAATAGTGTATCATGCAATATATATGCACTTATACCGCTGATCCTAACCCCATGACTAAACCTTGAACCACAGAGTGCATACCCAGAATATTGCCTAACACTGGTCAAACTGCTAACACCTGGCTGGTCTAGCCATTCCATTCCACCCCAAAAATAGGGGAGTGGTCTGACTGCAGCCACCAAGACAGTCGGACCACCATCACCTCAGTCGGTTAGACCGCTTGACAGCACCAAAAAATATTCTCTTTGGAAATTCGGTATTTATCTATCTAGTTTTAGCTCAAACCTCTATTTGAGGTGACATCTAGTACAAAGACAACACAAGATACACGTACAAAAGTGTTTGGTGTCCAAAAAGCCCACAGGACCGGTTAGACCACTTGCCCCATGACAGTCAGACCGCCCCTGGCAAATTGCCTAAGGTGCAACTGGTTGGTCAGACCACCTCTGCAAGTCAGTCTGATTGCTTGTGCACAACGATAAGACTGTCCTTGCAGATCGATCAGACCGGCTAAGCAGATAGCAACTCTAAAAATTGTAGTTCCAAAACACAAATTCAAACTTCGACAATGCTCGCACAACAATGTTAAATACTCATCACACACCATGGAGTGACCTCCATATGATGTCATAGGTGTGCCAAGTGATGAGGCCGATGCACGTAGGGACGGTTTGAAGAGACCGAATGCGTGAAGATATGGTAACTAGTCATTGGGTACTACGGGCTATATGTCAAAGCACGCGGAGATGCTTTGATGGATGGGATTGGTATTTTGGGCTATTGCAGCCCTTTAAATGAGCCACTTTGAAAAACGTGTGTGTAAAGCGCGGTATGGTGTTAGGTTAATGGATTAGCCCATATAAGTGAATGGAATCTAACCAAAGATGCTAGTTATCGTTTCTTATGAGCTTCCATATATAAGAAGATAGAGGTGTTGGCTTAGGTGCTAAGCTTTGGGAGCTTTGGCTAAGCCTTTCGGAGTTAGGGTTAGGGTTTCCAAAAGGTAAACTTTGTATGTGTGCACCATAGAGAGTGAGTTATGTCCTCCAAGAGTAGAGTGGCTTTAAACATCCATCTCTAAGTGAAATAAAGATCTAAATTTTGTCCAAGTAACTTTTCTACGGATTTCTCCTTGTACTTTTGATTTGCTTGTTTATCTTATTTGGATTTCCTCCTTTCTTGATTTTGTTGGTTCCCAAGGATGTGTAGATAATAGAAAAATCTCTTAGAAGCTAGATCCCATTCATCTAGGCAGTCCCATAGTAAGTTCTTGGTATTTTCATCGGTTTGCCTAGTTTTTTTATGTGATTTGCCTTGTTTTAGGCAAATGTCAAAACTTTGTTGAGTAGCTTATTGATCTATTGATGAAATAGATTCATAGGACTTTGAGGAAGCTACGTTTCAAGTTTCAAGATATTTGGTTTAGTAAATTAGAAGTTATGTCAGTTTTATATTATGGATCAATGAGCGGTCAAACCATTGTGACCCAAGTAGTCAAACCACCTAGGCCCGGTCAGATTAGTGTGATGCCTATGATCAGACCGACTAGTTGATGCTTTGTCATGTTTGTTCCTTCTTTTATTCTCTTAACTCGTTGGCTCTTGTGTTGTGATTGTTTTCATTGTGCATCTGATCTAATTATTTTCTCATAGCTAATTAGAAGAAGAAGCCAAAAGAGGTTGATTTTGTAGAAGTTGAAAAAGGGGCAAAGATCATTTACCCCCTCTGATCTCCACCATCGGTCTTACAATAGCATTTACTTATTTTAGAAGACTACAGTGTGTGTACTTGTGAGCACCAAATCCGACAAACATCCAACTATCCAAGTCAACGTGAAGCACACATGCACCTCAGATTCCAAATTTTCACAGGGCACAGTACATGTGCAATGCGAACCTGTGTCTTATCTAAATTAATTTACACTATTTATTTAATATCTGTATTTCCTGGAAAGTCCTTTGTCCATGAAATGAGGGGTTGGTGCATGGTTGCCACCTAAGAGAGAAAGTGATGCTTCCATTGTCTTGCCTGCTTTAAGTAAAGCAAAGAAAAGGGAAATAAAGGAGAAAAAACAAGTCAAGCCCAAGGAATAAAAGGTAGAACAAAATAATATACAAGGATTACTAGTCCTTCTATTCTCCCCTCGAAATATGGCCTAAGCGACAGTGCCATAATTTCGACGACTCATCTAGAGTTCTCTTTCGTTTTCATTTACATTCGTGAGACGAGGATTCATTCACTTTCTCACGCAACGCGTTCTCATTATCGCATACGACATTCACATCATCACATAATGATAACAAATAAAGCTCATTCTCGTAATATGGCAATACCAACACATTCTTTATTAAACATTATTTCGCACTTGCCATTTCCAAAATTGCAATCATAACCATCTTTGTCCAAATTTGACACACTAATCAAATTCCTCCTGTAAAGAGGGTACAAAAGGACATCTCTAAGTAAAAGAGTGGAGCCATTAGCTAATTCTAATGAAAGATCGCCAACGGCTTCAACTTCAACTCGACTCCATTTGCGACTTTAACGCATCTTTCTTTTCTTTGCGTAGTCCTCGTCGAGCGGAATCCCTTTAAAGAATTAGCAACATGAGCAGTTGTTTCTGCCATGCCAATTCTTGATCAATGTTTGATGAAACATCAAGTTATTAGAGGTAATAACACACAGTATACATTCATTTCATTATTTACTCTTATCTATTTTCGCGGCAGCTTGAGATAATTTACAATTAGCTTTTAAAGGTTTTGCACAAGTTCACAACAAAACAGTGTCCACACTTAATATTCTCCCTGTCGCTCAAGTAAGCTGGGAATCAAGCAAACTAAACACCAACATGTTCCAAACAGTAATGAAAATATAATGAATGAACCAACTATAGATTGCAATGTGATAGGGTTTTGCTCTACCACAAGCTCAAATATTATATGCCTATTGATTGCACTTAAAACATTAACCTACCAGAAAACAACAGATGGTTACACTCTTGCTTTAACAAATCTTAAGAATGAAAAAGTGAAAAAAGCACAGACAAAAATGTTATCCCAGAAAAGGCATAAGTGGAAAAGAAAGGAACCATTTGCCCTGCTGAATTCTTATTTTTGTGCTGAAATTTAAAGGAGAGAAGAGGATAAGAGAGCACTGGGCTCACATCTCGTTGTTCTTTTGCCAACGTCCATTTTCCAGCTCAATCTTTTGGGAACCCTTGTCCCTTTGCCTCATGTTTCTGCCACCCCGTGATGCTTAGCAACAGTAGAGTAGTAGACGACGCTAAGCATATGATTCCCTCACAAAAACCCAAAACTTCAATTTTTTTATCCTATTTCGCTCCCTTGCATTCATCAGCATATGCTTTCTTGGCCTTTGCACTACTATTCAGCAGTGCTGTCTCAGTGGCTCAAAGGTGAGGTTCCTGCATTTTTTGTTCTTTGGTTTCTTCGAATAGTAAGTTACAGTGCTAGCAATCTTGGTACTGAAGTGATGCTTTGGAAACTTGATATATTTGTTTTGTGTTTCTTTTGTCAGTTCTTGAAGGAAGGAAGCAAATCTGGGGAGGTTTCTGCAGGGAGGGAAGAGGCATTGGTATCCAGTGCTTCCTTGCTTTGGGAACTAGTTGTCTACTAGTCAGATCCCTGTGGAGGATTGAAAATTGTGGCACATTATTTTTTCTGGTGACCAGTAGCTATCTCCAATAGATATAGTTCCTTTCAGCTTAGGTTTTCTGAGTTCAGTTGCTACCTTCATGCTCTCTTGCTGATCTTTCTGCTCCAAGTATCCAAGCTTTAGAGTTTTTTTTTTTTTGCTTCAATACCAGAACTCCAGATTCTAGCACTTCTGTTAGTGTTCTTGATCAAGAAAGTAGAAAGATTGGCCGGTTTCGTTTCCCTGGTCATCTTTTCTGCTCAAGTTGAGAAAAAAGGTTGGCAATTTCTGTTTCTTTGCTCATCATTTCTGCTGTTGCTGATCCTACATCAAGCTATTCTGTTCTGCATTAGCATCCATTAAGAGGAAAATGAAGAAATCTTTCTGGTAACCAAAAATGGCTAGAAATCCCAGCCATTTTCTGCTCATCTTCCTGTCGGTGGCACTAGCATTGGTCCCAGAAACCACACAGCTGCAGTCCTCCCAAACCTGGTCTCTCCTCAAGATCAAGCAGCTACTGAACTACCCTGCAGTCCTCAGCAACTGGCACAACTACACCGACTTCTGCTATGGAGGGGACTACAAGACCACCTCGGCCTTCGTCGAGTGCTACGAGGACAGCGTGACGCAGCTGCACATCATCGGCCCGGACGGCTCCCCTCCCCTCCCCAAGACGTTCTCCATTGATTCCTTCTTCACAACTCTGTCCAGGCTGCCTGACCTGAAGGTGCTCACCCTGACCAACCTTGGTCTCTGGGGGCCATTGCCGGGCAAGATATCGAGGCTCAAGTCGCTGGAGATCGTCAACATGAGCAGCAACTACTTTTACGGTGAGCTTCCGAAGGGGTTGTCACGGCTCAGTAATATTCAGACATTGATCATTGACGACAACATGTTGAGTGGTGAGATGCCTGACTGGTTTGGGAGCTTGCCACTGCTGGCTGTCCTCAGCCTGAAGAACAACACACTGGAGGGAACCGTGCCGGAGTCTGTCAGAGACATGGGATCACTGAGGTCACTCGTGCTCGCGTCGAACAATTTGTCGGGGAATTTGCCGGATTTGAGCAGCTTGAAGAACCTTCAGGTGATTGATCTAGCAAACAACTCGCTCGGACCGGACTTTCCAAGGCTCGGTAGGAAGGTGGCCAGTGTTGTGCTGAGTGGCAACAGGTTCAGTGATGGCCTTCCTTCAGAGCTCAGCTCATTTTACCTGCTTGAGCACATGGACTTGTCAAGGAACAGGTTTGTTGGGCCCTTCATGCCGGCATTGTTCTCCCTGCCGTCCATCGAGTACCTGAACATCGCCGGGAATAGGTTCACTGGGCTGCTGACCAACAACATGCCATGCGGGGAAAATCTTCAGTTTGTCGATTTGTCATCGAATCTTCTGACGGGAAGCCTTCCTACCTGTCTGAGCTCAAAGAAGAACTCCAAGATGGTGCTCTTCTGGGCGAATTGCCTGTCCACCAATGATGATTCCCAGCATCCATCCCCATTCTGTCAGAACCAGGCTTTGGCTGTAGGGATTGTGCCTGATCAGGTGCGCAAGAAATCCGGCACAAAGACTGGGTTTGTGGCCGGCATTGTGGCGGTTGTTCTTGTTGGTGCAGTGGTTTTCAGTGTTGCGATCTTCTTTGCTGTGAGGAAGGTGAGCATGCGAAGAGCGAAGGCAAGGCCTCCTAGAAGACTGGTGGAGCATGCATCAAGTGCCTATCCTTCCAAGTTGTTCGCCGATGCGCGTATGATATCGCTCTCTGTGCATAGTGTTTACTCATTTCTCCTGAAGTTTGAACTTATTAGAGTTACTAACTTGTTTTCCATTACATGGAACAATAGGTTACATATCTCAAACAGTGAAATTGGGAGCTCTAGGCATTCCAGCATACAGATCATTTTCTTTGGTTGAGCTCGAAGCGGCAACCAATAACTTTGAAGTCTCTAGCCTGATGGGGCAGGATTCTCATGGCCAGGTACTCCTTTGCCTGTTCTGTCAATCCATTCACTGGCTGCTTCATGTCCATCTTTAGGTAGTTGTCTCAAAAAATGTCTTCTTTGGGTAGCTATGGTAGTGTTTGCTCTATTTGTACCCATTTGACTCTTTTTACATGATTATTGTTCATTAGAAAAGATCTGTATGCTTCATTCTCTCTCATTTTCATTCTCCTGAATGTACTATAATGGATGGACTACAATTGAAAAATATATATAGAAAACAGCCTTTGGAAGTGCTAAGCCTGCTTGTCAAAATGTCAAACTAAGAACAGTGACCTTTCCGATGTATAAAATGCCATCATTTCTTTTTTTTTATGAGAAAAATAATCTTTCATGTATAATATTGTGAATAGCATGCTGGTGAGCAAAATATTCAAACGGTTGTTTGTTATCTCACTGTCAGATGTACCGTGGAAGGCTAAGCAATGGGACCCCAGTGACAATTAGGTCCCTGAAAGTAAAAAAGAGCCAGACTTCCCAGAGCTTCAATCGTCACATTGAAATGATATCAAAGCTCAGGCATCGTCACTTGGTCAGCGCACTTGGACACTGCTTTGAATATAACCTCGACGATTCCACCGTGACGCAGTTATATCTCGTGTTCGAATACGTGCAAAATGGGAACCTGAGGAGCAGAATTTCACGTAAGCTGCCATCTTTTATATTTTATCTCTGACAGTCCAGTCACTGGTTAGGTAACAGTCATCTAAGTTGTTGATACTTGATCTTCAGAGGGAACGGAAGGGCGAAAGTTCTCCTGGGTGCAGAGAATATCGACTGCCATTGGTGTCGCGAAAGGCATTCAGTTCTTGCATGGAGGGATCATACCTGGCCTATTTGCAAATAACTTGAAGATCACCAACATTCTTTTGGATCAGAATCTTGTTGCCAAAATCGGCTGCTACAATATCCCCATCCTAGCTGAGACTATGAAATCTGAGGTATCTGAGGTATAATTCAGGCAATTCTAATGCTGTAAACTTTATCTCTGGATTACGGATTAGTACGGTTTGAATTGACAATGTTAATTTATACCATCTTTTGTGGATGAATGCAGGGAGGATCTGGAAGCAAGTATCCATCTGATAGGTACTTGAAAAATCATATAATTTACCTATTCCATGGTATGCTCAATGTAACTTGTCTTCCTAAGAACTATTTGCCGCAAATTACATTTTGCAGGGTATCCAATGGTGATAAGATCGACATCTACGATTTCGGAGTGATACTACTTGAGGTTGTCTCAGGCAGGCCCATCACATCAATATATGAGGTAGAAATAATGAAAGAACAGGTATGATTGCTTCTCAAGTCTCTCTGAACTTTACACTGCACAGTGCCTACCTCTGAACTCAACTTGAAGAATTGAACACAATAATCACCTGTTCCTCGCTGTGCCACAGTTGCAATCGGCGTTAACAGCGGAAGGACCGAGCAACAGGTGGAGCTTTGTCGACGCAGCGGTGAGCAAGGGATGCTCCGACGAGTCGCGGAGGACTGTCATGGAGATCTGCCTGAGGTGCCTGGCCAAGGAGGCGACGCAGAGGCCCTCGGTCGAGGACGTGCTCTGGAACCTGCAGTTCGCTTCTCAGGTGCAGGATGACTGGAGAGGGGACTCCCGGAGCAGCGAGGAGTCCCCGCTTTCGCCTTCGCAGATCCCCAGAGAATCAACCAGTAGTGATAACTAGGTAGGTACATCTTCCCTCCAATCAGCCACTTGCACATCTGAAATCTGAATGATGATCATGCTATGCAACTAGGATCTGAAATGACATGCTGCTCCATGTTATTGGACATCTAGCAGGTTGAGGAAAGACATCGGGAAAAGCGCAACAAAACATGGAGCAACATTTTCCATCGCGGGCTTACGTTGGTCAGTAGTTCAGTACGGCTGCATGGAAGGACTGGACAGAATAATTTCAGGCGAGTGTATAGCAGCTGCAGCTGGAACTCGTGATACATATTATTACTGCCCCGAGATGTGTACAGGGCCCTCTTGATGCAGAGATGCATACTGCCAGTACTGTTTTATCAGTGTGCTTTTTTTTTTTACTTCACTTTTTTTCTTTCTTTACTGCTTTCTCTACATGAATCTTTTGACTATGTAATCACCACTATATTTGTTTCTCTCGTCGAATCTTAGGACTAAGTGTAACATCATTCGGTAGTATCTTTGCATTATGAGTTGGATGACAAAACAAGGAAATGTATTGTTAAGGGTATTTAGGTCTTTTCCCATATATCTAGGGTTTGTGTCCTTGTGTCCTCTTTGTATTATATATATGCTCATGGGCTATTGCAATACAACAATTATTCCTCTTTACATGGTATCAGAGCAAAGGTTTCAAACCTAGCTCACCTCCAGCTCGTCTTCCGCTGCTACCCCCGGGAGGAGCTAATCCCAGGAGCGGTCACTGCTCGCCGCCGCTATCCTGCGCTCGAGCCGTCGCCCGTGGCCGCCGCATCTTCCGCCCGCCGCCTCTTGGCCGCGCCCGATCTCGCCTTGCCCGCCTCGAGAGCCGCCGCCGCCGCCCTCGATCTCGCGTGTCGCCTCGAGGAGCCCTCTGCAGCCGGGGATCTGGGCTCAGACCTCCGGATCCGGCCGTCTCCACCGTCGGCAAGCCTGGATCTGGCCACCCGCCACCGGATCCGGCGAGCAGGCCCCCCGACACCAAAGTCACTGCCGCTCTCTCCTCGGGCCACCGCGGGTCCATGTGTCGCCTGCGACCGGATCAGGCCGTCGCCACTCGGATCCGGCCTCACCCCGCCTGGATCTGGCCGAATCCGTAGCTTCTCCTTCATATCGTCAAAGCTGTGCGAGTCCACAAAATTTTTGTCAGTCAGCCGACTGCTTTGCTAACCACGGTTCATCCTCTCGGATGAGTGTGGTTCTCTTTTTCCTTTCGCATAGTCACAGCCACTGCTTTTATCTTTGAGCCGCTGCAGATCGTAGAAGTCTCTATGATGCCGCCGCTTCTCTTTGAGCCGCCGCCCCGAGTTTCTAAAGCCGCTGCGTTTCTTTTGCACCACGCCTCCGTTGCGCTTCTTGTGCACTGCGCCGCCGCCATCTCGGGCTTCGATCTGTGCCTCTATGCTTCTATCTCCCTTTTTTGCTTGATTCGACACAATTTTTCAATAGCCGCACGCAACGACATCTTCAAGACATGGATTTTGGATTTTCCCTATTTTAGTGTTAGCCCTTTTCAAATGCAATGCTATTGCATATGCCTTGCATTTGAGGGGGGTGTTAAGAGTATTTAGGTCTTTTCCTATATGCCTAGGGTTTGTGTCCTCTTTGTATTATATATATGCCCCATGGGCTATTGCAATACAACAACTATTCCTCTTCACATGTATTATGTATGAGAAGTGCTTCTATGCTTAAGCACAGCCTCAAAAGAGTACTCAACCCTTTTAGGACCTTCAAATTTTGAACTAGTTAATAGCTAAGATTAATACTTAAGATCTAACATTTTATAGATTTTCTATGCTATACATATTTCTGTTTGTTACACTATTTCTGTTATGTAAGCCCACTTAGCTCAAAGGTTAGAGCATGCATTGCCAATGCGACAGTCATCACTTCAAATCCGATAGTTGCCTTTTTTATATGGATGTTCCATGAACAAGAACCTCTCTTTTTCTCTGAATTAAATGGAGAATCCAAAATCTATCATGTGGTTCTACCTTACAGTTTTGCTAGATACAAAACAATAAAATAAATAATAGAGTAAATGCATTGCGAGTCATTAAACTTGTTCAGATGTGTCTAACTAGATCATGGTACTCTCAAAATACACATTTGGATCTCTAAAGTGCGTTAAGGGGTTCATTCTAGGTTCGATAGCAATGACATGGCTTCCATGCGGACATGGTAGCCAAACTGGCATCCTCGTCAGCTTGTCTGCTTGGAGATGTTGACGTGCCTATTGGGAGGAACCCAGATCAGCACGCTCAAATCAAACGGATGATACGCTATTATCAGAGAGTATTTTTGGGGCAATTTTCGTGTTCTATTTCTTTTCACAACTTCGACTCTCTCTTGACTCGATTTTTTCATACTCATTTACATACTCGACGGACTAAGGTTGTGTACACCGGTCTCAACAACCCCACCACCTATCCATATCAGGCAGTTCGCCGACCAAGGCATGGCCTACGTCATTCATGACCATCCGTGCCGATACCTGCTACAGTGATCGTCGACTAGTACAGTGACTGGCGTATGACCATGACCATTGGCTCCAACCTCGGCATGGTTACGACCATGGACTCGTAGGAGCCACGACTGCAACACCTACGAGCATGGCGCCTACGACCATAGCACCTATGACCATGGCGCTTACGACCATGACGCTAGTCATTATGACCACATACAACGTGGTCGTAACCGACCATACAGACACCAGCACACAAGTCCCAAAATATTGACCTCTTCTTGCACATATTCTTCTGGCAGGTCCTCAATTTACGTCCCTTTCTAAGCACAACGTCGATACTCTTGACCATATCATAGACCTCTTTCCCGTTAAAAGGCCTTGGTATTGAGTCATCCTTTTTCCTTCATCAAATTATTTTTTAATCTTGCGGTATGGGTGATACTTTAGAAGGAATCTACGGTGATGCATGTACACGGTTTTACGTGAATTGTTCAACCACACATTCTCGATATAATTTAAGCAGTGCAAACAAGCTTTGGCTCCTTTTGTACTCAACTGTGACAGGTTACCAAGGGCAAGAAAATCATTAATGGTGCAAAACAACATGGCACGCAGAGTGAAGTTCTCTCGTTTGTGTGCATTTTATGCATGTACCCTTCATTCCATAGTATTACAAGATCTTCCATCAATAATGCTAGGTACATATCAATATCATTCCGAGGTTGCTTCGGCCCTTGGATAAGTAGTGACATCAAAATATACTTTCGCTTCATACATAGACAAGTAGGAAGGTTGTACATGCACAAAGTCACAGGCTAGGTGTTATGTCGGCTGCTCATGTTACTAAAAGGATTCATTACATCTGTACTCAACCCAAAAACCTTATATTTCTCAGTTCCACACCGAACTCTACAAACATCCTATTGATGTTCCTACATTGGGCAGAATCAGCAGCGTGTCTTATCATTCTGTCTTTCTTACGCTGCTCCGAGTGCCACACACCAATCTTGCATCTTTGTAATTTGCAAATAAACGCTTCAAACGGGGAATTACAGGAAGATATCACAATACCTTAGCAGAAGTTCCTTGCTTCACCTCAGTGCCCTTCCCATCATCGGAGTTATATTTCTGTTTGTATCGGGATGCTTTGCACACCACAAACATGTAAATTAGTATACTCTTTACGGTAGTGTTTCATGCACCCAGGTGCCTAGGCACCCATATCAATACCCGTTGATTTGCTTTGAGATTCGCAACGTTTGATGTGGGTATCTTCATATACCCATAAAAAAGTATATTTGAGATGTCAAACTCCGAAAAAAAATTAAATTCAACTTCAGTTTAATGAATTTGAACTATTTTTATGGTATATACTCACCATAGTCGCATCGAATTCAAAAGTAGTTCAAACTAGTTTGAACTGAGTTCAAAACTTACTTACCATAAATATATCAAAGGTATAAAACATTTTCATACTCAAACCCAAAAATATTATCAACCATACACATGTATCGGACGGTTCTTGATGTGGGTGCCTAGGCACCCAGGTGCCTTATGTAATTTTCCTATATATATATATATATATATATATATATATATATAGGAAAATTACGTAATGCACCATGGTGCCTAGGCACCAACATCCGATACACGTGTATGACAGTGAGTATATACCATAAAAATAGTTCAAACTAATTAAACTGAAGTTGAATTTAAATTTTTTCGGAGTTTGATATCTCAAATATACTTTTTTATGGGTATATGAAGATACCCACATCAAGCGTTGCGAATCTCGAAGCAAATCAACGGTATTGATATTGGTGCCTAGGCACCATGGTGCATGAAACACTCGTCCTATATAGGAAAATTACGTAATGCACCATGGTGCCTAGGCACCAACATCCGATACACGTGTATGATTGATAATTTTTTTGAGTTTGGGTATGAAAATGTTTTATACCCTTGATATATTTATGGTAAGTTAGTTTTGAACTCAGTTCAAACTAGTTTGAACTACTTTTGAGTTCAATGCAACTACAGTGAGTATATACCATAAAAATAGTTCAAACTAATTAAAGCGAAGTTGAATTTAAATTTTTGGAGTTTGATATCTCAAATATACTTTTATGGGTATATGAAGATACCCACATCAAAGCGTTGCGAATCTCGGCAAATCAACGGTATTGATATTGGTGCCTAGGCACCATGGTGCATGAAACACTCGTCTATATAGGAAAATTACGTAATGCACCATGGTGCCTAGGCACCAACATCCGATACACGTGTATGATTGATAATTTTTTTGAGTTTGGGTATGAAAATGTTTTATACCCTTGATATATTTATGGTAAGTTAGTTTTGAACTCAGTTCAAACTAGTTTGAACTACTTTTGAGTTCAATGCAACTACAGTGAGTATATACCATAAAAATAGTTCAAACTAATTAAACTGAAGTTGAATTTAAATTTTTTCGGAGTTTGATATCTCAAATATACTTTTTTATGGGTATATGAAGATACCCACATCAAACGTTGCGAATCTCGAAGCAAATCAACGGGTATTGATATTGGTGCCTAGGCACCATGGTGCATGAAACACTCGTCCTATATAGGAAAATTACGTAATGCACCATGGTGCCTAGGCACCAACATCCGATACACGTGTATGATTGATAATTTTTTTGAGTTTGGGTATGAAAATGTTTTATACCCTTGATATATTTATGGTAAGTTAGTTTTGAACTCAGTTCAAACTAGTTTGAACTACTTTTGAGTTCAATGCAACTACAGTGAGTATATACCATAAAAATAGTTCAAACTAATTAAACTGAAGTTGAATTTAAATTTTTTCGGAGTTTGATATCTCAAATATACTTTTTTATGGGTATATGAAGATACCCACATCAAGCGTTACGAATCTCAAGCAAATCAACTGTATTGATATTGGTGCCTAGGCACCATGGTGCATGAAACACTGTCCTATATATATATATATATATATATATATATATATATATATATATATATATATATATATATATATATATATATATATATATATATATATATATATATATATATATATATATATTTCACTTCTATTCTCAATGGACAAAGAATCTTCTTGGCTTGGTAGGTAGTTCTCGGCAACACATTTTTCTTTGGAAGCATGTCCGCTAGGAGACCTAACAATACCGTGAAACTCTTGTTGGACCAACCATTGCTTGCCTTCAATTTCAGCAGTTCTAGAACGGATGACAACCTCGTGTATTGCGGCTTGCAGCCCAGGAACAAAGGTTTCTCTGTGTTCTCCATCAAACCCTCGAATTTACCAAATTCTCTCTCACTATAGTTTCCTTCTACATCACGTAGCAACTGATCCAGATTGTCATCTTGTGACATATTCTCATCGAAAGCACAGTCTACAACCGGCATATCGTTGTCTCCCTCGACGATGTCATAACTACCTTCTTGTGTAATCTTTTCTTCACTGTGACTAGTCCAACATTTGTACCCCTTTCTGAAACCCTTTCGAATTAAGTGAGTTTCGATCTGTGCTGAGTTGGTAAATATTTTTATATTATCACAATCAATGCATGGACAATACATATATTTTATTCCCTTCTTCAACATATCCAGCTCGGCCGCTCTTCTAAAAGCAAACACGCCATGAATATACTATCACTCACACGGTTCGCAACGTACATCTAATTACGGTCCATCTAGCTACACATGTAACAAATAGGTGTCAAACTGGATTATTAGCGCTACTATAGCAAAGTACTATCTTTCTAAATCTAACTAGCTAGCTATCTAGATCTAAACAAAAACCTAGCTATTATCTCTTTCAATTATAAAGCATATAAATTATTAAAAATAATTGAGTACTAACCTCTGATCACTAAGAAGACGTATATAGATCTACAAACGATATATTTTCACCAAACTCTCCAAAACCAGCTATCCGACCGTCTCGCTCCACCAATACAACACAATGAAGACAGATCTGTGTCGAGACAGTAACATGTTTGCGCACAGTGCAGTTATGTTGCTTAGCCACAAGATGCTCGGTATTTTAATGGGTACACAATACGCAGCTTCCACCGTATTTATCATTTACTTGTATGCACACGAAACTCGTGCAAAACATGCTTCATTGTTTGCTCCTTCTGCCATTGGGACTATCGAGCCACCGATCTGAACAGTGCATAGTAGAACCCACCAGAACTGCTCACGGATCATCTCGTTATATTCCACCATAAGCAATGGGCAGCCAACCTCAACAGGAAACGGCATTCGATTTTGAGATTCAGAAAAACCAATCTGACAATATGGATGCCTCCGTTCATGTATGATGATTGATGATAATCCCTTGGGCCTTGAGGCTGACAAACTACAGGGCACGAGCAATGACTTTTGCAGTCTAATAACCATTAATTTCCATTTCCCAGTCTACAACTCTTTACAGAAGCAGGGGATACCTTAATGCAGGATATAGGTCAACACTACATAAAAACAGCCTAGATCCAGTAACTGGGACTCGGGAACACAAAAACAGGACAGACTACAACAAATCACTGGAGATCTTAAATATTTTAACTGAGAACAAGTCTAGCGAGCCAGAAACACACAGGTTTCCTCGGTTGCTCATTGCACCTTTCTGGCATGCTGGATACCGCATCTTGCCCCTGCCCTAGTCAGCTGTCCAGCTCTGCTCCACAATCTCGCGAACATTGCGGTTGTACTCTCGCTTGTTCTCACTGAACAGTCTGGCCGCTTCGGAGTTTGCTGGAGAG
Source organism: Dendrocalamus sinicus (assembly GCA_036346575.1). Lineage (NCBI taxonomy): Eukaryota > Viridiplantae > Streptophyta > Magnoliopsida > Poales > Poaceae > Dendrocalamus > Dendrocalamus sinicus. The sequence continues at coordinate 27,830,825 of CM070659.1, read as the reverse complement.
TTTGGGTTTGGATCGCACAGCAGGGACTGAAAAGAAAGTGCAGCATAAGTCGGTGATTTAAGTTTCAGATAAATTTCTTGACCTGGAAGCTGCATTTTAGCTAGTACGCACAACAAGAGGAAGATACCTGAATAGAAGTCAATATGGCAGCAACATCATATATAGGGCTCCACTGGTTCTGTAGGATATCCAAGCAGATGCTTCCATCTGCATATACTGCATGAATAGTATGATGCTAAACCACTTTTCCACAACTCCAATTTGAGAATAATGATCTTTACTTGGTAAAATATGCAAGGTATTTGAATCACATGCAATCACGTCACATGCATATATATATATATATATATATATATATATATATATATATATATATATATATATATATATATATATATATATAGGAAAATTACATAACGCACCATGGTGCCTAGGCACCAACATCCGATACACGTGTATGATTGATAATTTTTTGAGTTTGGGTATGAAAATGTTTTATACCCTTGATATATTTATGGTAAGTAAGTTTTGAACTCAGTTCAAACTAGTTTGAACTACTTTTGAGTTCAATGCAACTACTGATGAGTATATACCATAAAAATAGTTCAAACTAATTAAACTGAAATTGAATTTAAATTTTTTCGGAGTTTGACATCTCAAATATAATTTTTTATGGGTATATGAAGATACCCACATCAAACGTTGCGAATCTCGAAACAAATCAACGGGTATTGATATTGGTGCCTAGGCACCATGGTGCATGAAACTCGTCCTATATATATATATATATATATATATAGGAAAATTACGTAAGGCACCATGGTGCCTAGGCACCCACATCCGATACACGTGTATGATTGATAATTTTTTTGAGTTTGGGTATAAAAATGTTTTATACCCTTAATATATTTATGGTAAGTAAGTTTTGAACTCAGTTCAAACTAGTTTAAACTACTTTTGAATTCAATGCGACTACAGTGAGTATATACCATAAAAATAGTTCAAACTAATTAAACTGAAGTTGAATTTAATTTTTTTTCGGAGCTTGACATCTCAAATATACTTTTTTATGGGTATATGAAGATACCCACATCAAACGTTGCGAATCTCAAAGCAAATCAACGGGTATTGATATGGGTGCCTAGGCACCATGGTGCATGAAACACTTGTCCTATATATATATATATATATATATATATATATATATATATATATATATATATATATATATATATATATATATATAGGAAAATTACATAAGGCACCATGGTGCCTAGGCACCAACATCCGATACACGTGTATGATTGATAATTTTTTGAGTTTGGGTATGAAAATGTTTTATACCCTTGATATATTTATGGTAAGTAAGTTTTGAACTCAGTTCAAATTAGTTTGAACTACTTTTGAGTTCAATGCAAGCTAGTGAGTATATACCATAAAAATAGTTCAAACTAATTAAACTGAAGTTGAATTTAAATTTTTCGGAGTTTGACATCTCAAATATACTTTTTATGGGTATATGAAGATACCGGATCAAGCGTTACGAATCTCAAAGCAAATCAACGGGTATTGATATTGGTGCCTAGGCACCATGGTGCATGAAACACTTGTCTATATATATATATATATATATATATATATATATATATATATATATATATATATATATATATATATATATATATATACAGAGAGAGAGAGAGAGAGAGATATTACTATTTGGGTGAAACATCCTTGAGACAAACCGAACGGTTGGTGGCTTGTTGGGATAATCTTCTGTAAACTGCAAGGTAAGCTTGAACGTGCCTAGAGATGCGAGAAAATCAACTGTCAGTGAACTTTTTAATGCCACCATGTAGCATTAATTTAAACTGCAGCTATGAAAAGATGCAACATGAGTGAGACTTTTTGGTCGGTATCATGACAATAGTTGTATTACTTCGCATAGGGATTGATTACAGTCACAATCCCAACATACTAAGAAAAAGAGACATTGACATTTCCACATATATTCATAATCTTTGCATAGATGATTCAAGACTATGTAAAAAATTTGAACATCAAATTCACAATGCTAAACTCAAGAAATGTCATATAAACAGCAAAACAAGGACAGATAAGTGGAGGATCTCTCAGAGTACAAATGAGCACAGATTTCATACTTACATGCTCATCCATATAAAATCGTAGTGCAAACTATTCACATATTATATCATGCGGATTTTGTCCTTTTCAATTTAACAAACAAATTATATCTTAGCCTACAGTATAGATTTGTAACCAACCTTCTAATGATGCATACTCCAAAAACTTTCAACAAAACAGTACAAAATAAATCACAAAACAGAATTTTCCCCGCAAAACTGACATAGCAAACTAATGAACGAGGACAAGCTAAAAACAACCCCGAGTTGCCCCCTCAGCATCACTCCCAGTCACAGGGCAAACAAAATTCCTAAACATCCTGTAAACTATTTACAATTCCACCTGGGCGATTCCAAATCAAACTACTCCCAAGGAACTAGCACGCACAAGCGAAGCGCTAAATCAGCTACAGAACAGAGCGAGATCAAACCGACGAGCCTCACCTCCGTCCCAGGGCGTATCATCCGGCCTGCAAAAACAACACCACACGAAACACAATCCCTCATCAGCACCACAAACGCCTCTAGAGAAATAGCTGAAACTAAAGCACAGCTAAAGCCTCGGGGCCCCGAGATCTAGAGGCCCCAAAACCCTAGAACAGCAGCGGTGGGAAAACAACGCGCGCGCGCGCGAGAGAGAGAGAGAGAGAGAGAGAGAGAAATTCCGGCCAGGATCACCCACCCGAAGATGACGGCGTTCCAGAGCATGATGTTGTTGTCGTGCGGCGCGCCGCTGATGCCGGCGGGCGGATCCTGCTGCAGCCGCTTGAAGTCCCGCATCAGCCGCTTCCTAGACGGCGTCGACATCTCCGCCGCCGCCGCCGCAAACCCAAGCTAGGGTTTTGATCTCTCTCGCGGATCGCTCCCCACTCTCGCTCTCTCCCCCTCCCCCTCGCTCCGCTGTTTGCGTCGGGAATTAGAGAAGCTTCGGGATGAGAGAGGGTATGGAGATCAAACGCGGGGAGGTGGGCCCTCCTCCCCTAACCTCGCTTCGTTTCCACGCACGAATATACCTGAGATTGGCTGACCGGTGGGGCCTACAGCCCGAGGCCGACCGGCCGGCGTACTCGCGGGGTCGCTCCGCACCCGGCTGCCCCACATCTCTGGTTAATTCGTCACTGACACTCCGGACCCACGGTGCTTGACCCACGTGTCAGTGGGTTTCCGCCACGCTGCCGACAGGAGCAGAGCAGGAGATGACCTGCCCTTAGGAGTAGTTATTTGCGAAAATAGCCTGTGCACATTGTTTTCCAGAGCACGCTAGGCACCTGGCACGGTGCCAGGTGCCCTAGCACGGTTGGGAGGCACGTCAGATCAGCTGAGCTCTACTTTTTCTAGTAATTTCGACTTTTTGGTATTTTTGTATTATTTAAATCCGTATTTACAAGAATACTTCATTATCCCTCTATTGTATTTTTGGTATTTAAGTAGTATTTATAGTAATATATATATATATATATATATATATATATATATATATATATATATATATATATATATATATATATATATATATATATATACGTATTCATAAAGTAATATATATATATATATAAAATATACAAGCAATAATATATTGAAGTAAACTAGGAATACTAACCCATTATTAAATGGAGCAAACTACCATCTCTCTCTAAATCAAAATAAATTTACAAACCTAGCTATCATCTCTCTCTTTATTATAAGGCATATAATTAGAAGTAGGAACAAATTGATTTATAAGCTAGATCTATAAGCGGTATGCTTTCATCAAACTCCTTAAAGTTGGCCTCCTTCTTCAATGCAGCGTAATGAAGATAGGTCTGTCGAGACCCCCGCTGGCTAGGCATTTAATAACACCATGTATCCCAGACACGTCCAGCCGCGAACTGTCTGTGATATATGGTCAAACAGCGTAGCCAGTCACTTCTTACAAAAGATAACAAAAAAAGTAGAAACAAAGTTTTTTCTTCTAGCGGAGGTAGCATGCTATCTCTGCCTTCAAAGCTTCGTAGGCAACGTGGTCAATGTCGGACGGTTCAAGATCATGAATGAACGAAGCCTAAAATTGCATCCACTCGCTGACGCGCTCGTTTGAGTGTCCCCCGAACACCCTCTAACTGAACAATCAAGTCAAATTGTGCCTATAGCCTCTCTTCCCTTTCTTGAGGGGTCTCAGCACGGTTGACTCGGTCACTTGCTGCCTCAAATAAGCACTCCAAGCGACGACACGCCTCCTGAAGACATGCAACATCGTTGCGAAGGACTATGTCAATGGCGAGGTTAGCTCGTCAAAAGCGGGAGACAAGCTAGAAGATGTGGCGGAGGAGGATGCCAAGACGATGAAAGGTGGCCTTCAACTTCTTTGGCAAATCCTCGGGTATAGGAGGAAGAACACTATTCGCACAGTGTTCTTCTGAAGTATCCGCCAATAGACCGGCGAGGTGCTCATCTAGGTTGGCCATCAATGCCAGTAACTAGAAAGAGTAGGGAGCTATATATTTATTTGTGCTTGAGAGACAAGGAAGATAGACGCCGGCCGATGAGGTGCTCGAACATGATCGGTGATGTGGGGATTAATCTCTAGTGGCAGATAGTCATTTTTATACAAGGAATACATTGCGTGTGAGACAAAGATCTAGATGCATTGGAGAGCTGAAATGATCGAAGAGGTGCCTGCATCGGGGAGACATAACGATCAAAGACACGCGCGCACATCGGGGAGACAAAAAGCCAATATTCATGCTACAAATACATATCACCGACAGTTCCAATCACAAACTGTCTGTGATATGAAACTATCATCGATGGTTCGCATTAATAATCGTCGGCGAACTATCACAGACGGTTATTCATAAAAACCATCTGTGATGTTTGCCATTATTACAGATAGTTTGTATCAATAATTGTCTTAAATTGCCACAAATGGTTATTAGTAAGAACCGATAGTTACGTATCATAGACGGTATCCCCCATTCTTGTGATGTATATTCAAATCCATTAATAAAGACAATTAGTTTTTTAAGCAGTTAACCGTTCCAAAACAAGTCACCATGATCCCAAAAATTCCGCGAAACGTGATTTGAGCATCAAAGCCATGCCAATAGAGATGGCAACGGGTAAATACCCATCGGGTATTGCCATTCTATACCCGTACCCGTTAGGTGTAAATTTACCCGTCGGGTTACCCGTATCCGCACGCGGGTAGGAAAATTTACCCATACCCGTACCGCGCGGGTATTACTACCCGACGGTAACCCGTACCATAAGCATACCGGTTCAACACATAAGAATATCATCAATTTAGACATTCATTAATCATACATGCCAAGCACAAAAGCGTCTAATGATCAAAATTAGTATATCACATAAACATACTTGATATGATCATATCAATATATGACAAACAAATAAACAATCAACAACAAGTATATAATAAAATTAACATTTGAGTGAGATATCTAGTTGTCTAATGCGGGTATTCATTACCCGCGGGTAGGCGGGTATGGGTAGTATATACCCACACCCGCACCCGCCTACCCGACAGGTAGAGGATTTCGCCCAATAACGTACCCATGGGTACATAAAATTTTCCATACCCATCTCTTTATCGGGTAAAACCTGTCGGGTATTCGGGTACCCATTGCCATCTCTACATGCCAACATCTCACCATGTATAAAAACGTGTACGTAGCAAAGGCCCAAGCTATAGCATTGCAACGTGGAAAAGCCTCCGCCTCTAGCTTGTACCTGCCACCTCTCCGTCGGTCCAAGGCGATAAATCCAGCTCGTGTTCGACGCGGCGATCCTGAACGGCTGAACCAGCAGGCCGACATCCCGGCGCAGTTCGTCTGGCCCGCCGAAGAGGCGCCGGCGGCCGACGGCCGCGTTGAGGAGATGGCCGTCCCGGTCCTCGGCCTCGGCGAGTTCTTGGCCGCCGTCCATGACGGCGGCATCGTCCACCGCGACCTTGCCGCGGCGTGCGAGCGGCACGGCTTCTTCCAGGTGGTGAACCACGGCGTCGACCCGGCGCTGCTCGCCGAGGCGTACCTCTGCTGCGACGCCTTCTATGCGCAGCCCCTCGCCGAGAAGCAGCACGCGCAGCGCCTCCCCGGCGAGAACCACGGGTACGCGAGCGGCTCCACGGAGCGCTTCGACAGCAAGCTGCCCTGGAAGGAGACCTTGTCCTTCAACTCCTCCGCCGCGCTGGAGAACGCCGGCATGGTCGTCGACTACTTCGTCGCCGTCCTCGGCGAGGACTACCGCCACGGGGGTACGTACGCGACTATTGTGGAAACCCATCATTTTACGCTGTTCAATTGCATGTTAGAGCGCACTGAGCTGATCCTGATAAATTTGCGGTCTTGCTATGAATCTCTTGACTAAAAATTTTGAGGAAATCTGTCGAATTTTTGAACTTTAGATTTGTGCCACGATGTGTTCCGGTCGATAATATGTCTTCCCTGACGGTGGCGATACAGATTTAGAGCTTAGGTTCACCAATTTATCAGCTATACAACAGTGGCGAGTTAGGTTGGGTACTTTGGGAGTGATTATTTTACAAACAACTATTTTTTCCTTTCACAAATTCTATATTTGGTACCTTTGAAAATTTTCTATCAAGATTTCTTATCGAGCATATCTGGTACGTGATCGAACTAATTTTTGATGAATTTTTACCTACGTTGACAAATTTAGTTACCATTTGGGCCGCATCAAAAAAATTTAGTAATAAGATTCTGTACGTGTCATCTGTATCAACTAACTATTTATGGTTGTGTATATGCAGAGGTGTACCAGGAGTGCTGCGACGTGATGACGCGCCTGGCGCTCGACATCACGGAGGTGCTGGCAGGTGGCAGCCAGCCTCGTCCTCGGCCGCGGCGGAGCAGTTGAAAGACAAGGTCTCCTTCCAGGGCAGCTTGCTGTCGAAGCGCTCCGTGGAGCCGCTCGCGTACCCGTGGTTCTCGCCAGGGAGGCGCTGCGCGCGCTGCTTCTCGGCGAGGGGCTGCGTATGGATGGCGTCGCAGCAGCGGTACGCCTCGGCGAGCAGCGCCGGGTCGACGCCATGGTTCACCACCTGGAAGAAGCCGTGCCGCTCGCACGCCGCGGCAAGGTCGCGGTGGACGACGCCACCGTCACGGACGGCGGCCAATAACTCGCCGAGGTCGAGGAGCGGGACGGCGATCTCCTCAACGCGGCCGTCGGCCGCCGGCGCCTCCTCGGCGGGCCAGACGAACTGCGCCGGGATGTCGGCCTGCTGGTTCAGGATCACCGCGTCGAGCACGAGGGCCATGCTAGCTGGATTGATCGCCATGGACCGACGGAGAGGTGGCAGGTACAAGCTAGCTAGAGGCGGAGGCTTTTCACGTTGCAATGCTAGCATTCTCAAACAAACAAACAAAAAGGTTCTCATAGCTAGCTAGCAATGTCGCCATGGATGGACGTAGATGCGATGGAATAAACGACGGTTTTTGGTTAATGGTGGTGAGTGGTGACTAGTTGGTTTACTACAATGTAATGCATGCACGCATGCGGCCGTACGTGTGACATGTGATGGGAGAGCGCGCGTGTAGCGTGGCGTGGCGACGTGCTGTATCGCGTGTGGCTCGACTGGATGCGCGTGTAGCTGCATGCATGGCCCTGTTTGATCTCACATTGTTGGGCTGGCAGGTACGCGCCAGTTGCTTAGAAACTGGTCACTGCCAAAGTGCCAAACATATAGCAAAAGGTACCCACCGGTGCATCACATACGATTTTATAGAATCCGTCATTATTAAATTGTAACATAGTTATCTCAGATGATTTTACTAACGTGATCATCTATATTGCAACCGATAGTAAGTGTCTTCAGTGATGATGGTCTACTTATTATAGACGGTTTTTTTTACATAAACCGTCTGTAATACATCACAGACGGTTTGTAATAAAAACTGCCTATGATGTATTGGCTTATCACAGATTATTTTTTTTTATAAAAAGCCGTTAGTGATACATCACAGACGGTTTTTGTAAACAACCATCTGTAATGATCTACTTATCACAAAAATATTTCACGCTTTTGCAACACATGACTAAATTGTAAAAACATGGTACGCCAAGAGAATCCAAGTTGACTAGAGGTTTGGATCATAAGAGAGCATAACTGTCGAGACCCGAATATGCAAATCTGAACTCTTCTGTGTATTCTGCACTAGTCCAGAACCATGCTAGTGCACACAGTATAAACAAAGATGAAATATCGAACATATCACGATTCACTAAGAAAAGACTCAAATATTATTAATAATTATCAGAGTTGCGACCTTATAGCCAAACTTACAATTAATAGCTTGAAAGGCTTAAGAAACTTGCAGCAGAAAAATAAGAAATAAGCGTAGTAGCCATTCGACATGCCCACAGGCAATCGACTAGGGAGCGGAGTCCTAGTCCGCAAAGTCGTCAAAGTATCCCATTCTAGTACCTCCTGCTGATCTGGCCCTTCTTCCTCAACTGAGCAAATGTGGATGAAGCCGTGAGTACATAGAATACTCAGCAAGTCGTTTATAACAATAATGCAACATAGTATGCAAGACTTACCAAATGATGGCTGAAAGGTTAATTTTACAGAAAGTAACAATTTAGGGTGTGTTTGGTTGAGCTGTGGCTTCTGAAAAAGCTGCTTGTGTGTGAAGGGTGTGGAAAAGTCTTTGTAGGTTGTGGGTCGAAAAGCTGTAAGTTGTTTGGTTCAAACAAGTGTAAAACTTACCTCCTATCTCTATTTTCCTTGAAACAATCTGTGAAATGACTCTCTATTTTCACCATTTCAAAAGCGAAAGCCAAAAGTAGGGTCCAAAGTGCTTTCAAATCAGTACTACCCAAAAGTAGCATACGAAAAAGTAGCTTGGTTTCCACCCCTTTGGTTGACTTTTGGCTTTTTGGAAGCAAAAGCAGCTCTCAAAAGCTCAACCAAAGGCACCCTTAAAGTAAATACAAGAAATAGATTGAAAAGCGAACTGTGAAAATGATAATAAATAAGTAATCAAAGGAATTGAGATAAACCACAAGTGAACTGACCATTCACTCCAATGAATCACTCATGAACCAAGATTCACGTAATGAACCACCACTGAACTAACCATTCACCTCCCAACCTAACCCATCCAAATTTTTATGAAAACTCTGCCCCTCGTGTGAAATCATCGAGTATTGTCCATAACCAAAGACACGGCAATTCGAATAGTTTTACACTCTACAGAGGTTGTACAACTTTACTCACAAGATATGATATTCTCATATCGCCATGCGATTGACACACTTCGTTTGGTATACGGCGGAGAAATCATGACAAGGCCTTTGCAGCAACGTGCTGCATGAGGTGAACAAAAACCCTAACAAGCGACGAGGCAAGGAGAATGACGGATGGGCTTGGCGGCAGTAGTGAGAGGGGTGGGAGTCATTGTCCCAGTCGGAGGCGTCGAGTGAGGAGGACGAAGGGAGGGAGGAGATCGGTGGTCGGCACAGGTGAGGGGGTTGAGCTTTTGGCGTTTGACCTTGTGGTGGCGTGAGCAAAGGATATGGGTAACATCCTCAGCGAAGGAGCCTGCGATGACGGCCTCCGATGTGAGGCGGCAAAGCCGAAAGGAGAAAATTTTTACACTTGTGGCAGAGCCGCTGTAGTACAGCTCAACTAGGATGGGAGAAACTTGACTGAAACGCGTTAGACGCGCAGGACAGCAAATGAGCAAAATCTAGTTTAGCATTGTAAGATAGAGGAGTTCTCAGACAAAAATACTTCTTTGTCCATTTCACCTAGCACCACCACAGCGCACCACTCAGAGGCACCGGAGGAGTTCGGATGATGGCAATTATTGGATAGGCTACATTGCATGGTTGGGAACAAATCGAATGTACCAAACCAGCTCTTGGTTCACAACAATAACAAGACATAGACGATTGCAGAATTTTGGGCATAGAATCATTCACAATTTTCTCAGAAATCAGGCAAGTATTGGAGGAAAACAAAAGGTAAACTGCTAAATTGAATTCCCGGGTTCAAACCCTCCTGACATACTTTCAGGTTCCGACACCAGCCAACAAACTAAAAAAGCTACGCCTGCCCAAAAGACAAACAGAAGCAGAAAATAAAAAGAAAAGAGCTGCTCAAACCCCTGATCCATCATTGCAATGTGCAAAACCCATTTGATAACCTCTACCCCTGAATACCAGATATGCCAGAATACAATCCGCATATCTCACTAAACCCAATCCGCATATCTCACTAAACCCAATCAACTAGCTGAACCTCTAGCTCCTATGAAACAGACTAGCTCCTATGAAACAGACTCCTAACTACAAGCAATGGGGGAATAATTCAGAGAAACAAAGAAGACTAATGCGATCTTCAATTGCCTCAAATTGCCACCTTCCATAACCTATAAGCTTGTCAACTTACACCACCCTAAACTCAATGGCTGAACCAATGAGCAAAAATTAACAGCCATTTGCACTGGGCAGCTTTTCCATGGGAGACTGAACATCTTTCGGGGCAAAACCATTAACAGGAACTGCCAACAGACCATTTTCTTTCACATCATTTTGTTGTCCTGGTTTGCCATGAGGAGGCTCTTTCTTCAAGACATCAATCTCAACCTCGATGAGTTTATGTGATCTAGGCTTCCCATTGAACATGTCCTTCTCAGCGTTAATTTCATTAAGCAGCTTCGCATCCATAACCTACAGGACCAGTGAATTGTACCAACTGAATAAGTGATCATGGAAATCATAACAAATCAAGGCTTTATAAGTGAGAATTATGAATTAACTAGTAAACATGATGTAAACTAAATTCACATAAAACACAAAAAGACAGGCTGCCTGAATAAAAGCAATGCAAAGTTTTCGCTTGCATCTTACATGAAAGCAAAACTCTCAGCTGCTTGCTCATGTACTCATAACCAAAACCGACAGCATTATTTAGGTTAAATAGCACATTCAGGCATATATAGCTACAACAAATGTATAACCATACAAGACTACCAGCATGCAAGTTTAGAACAACACAAGGACAATCAATTAAACTAAGATACGTTGTTCCATACCTTCTTCAGTGACTCCTGCTGCTTTGCTTTCCTCTCTTGCATCATCTTCTCACGATTATCATAAAAGCCAAAGTCATCCAGTATGGATGTTTTGCAGGCATGGTCCTTGAAAATCTTAAGCACTTGAAGGCCTTGCTCAAGCTTCACCTGTGGCCACCACAAAAGTTGCATAACCACATTGAGCACTTCATTCCAATAATCCAACATGCACATCAAGAATGCATTTTAGTGCATGGTAGCATGATAGAATATGGTATGCATACAACATTTCTCATGACAGAGTACCAATATGGTCTACCATTAGAGGCCCTAGGAATGAAGGACTGGGGTAAAAAAATTAATGACCAGCTATCATTCCAACCTCATGAGTATCTCTGCTGTTCGTCACGGGTTTGTTCTCATTGTTCTCAAGAATGATGTGCTTCAGCAAGTTGTTTGGAACATCCTTCACAATGTGCCACTTGACAGGGAAACAGCCAGTCCACTTGTCCTGTTGCCAGTGCTCCACTGTCTTGCTAAAATCAACACGACCAATCATCTCAGCAAGACCAACAAATTGACCACTTGCGTTCACCTGGAAAATGGGAAGATATTGCCAGAATAAAAATCAGGGGAGATTTTCAATAAGGTCCTGCTGTAACTTGTAAGGACATGTAACAGAATTAATAAAACTTACAGAGAAAAGAAGGAACACAGAAGAATCACTTGATTTTTCTTTAGCATCCTGATAAGCGGCGTCAAGCTTCTTATTACCATTGGTAGTGCTAGCCCATACATTGTACTTGATGCTCTTGTGAACATCATCCTCACTGTATGATTTAATAATAAAGAATTTAGCATCTGAGAATGTTTCCACAAAGTCAGCCCTGTTATACTGATCCTTCATGGCAGCAGGTGAGCCATTGCTAGTCGAAAGTTCCTGCCCTTTCACAGGTGCTGCAGCAATACCTCCAACCCCCTGTTGGTTTTTGAAAGGACCACTTCTTGGCCCTCTTTTCAGCTCATTCAAACCATCCAGATTTTCATTGCCATAAACATGAGATCCATTACCTCTTCCTCTGGGCGTGTACTTTCCATCTGACAATGCATTGCATCCACCGTATAATCCAGAGCCATACATGTGCGATCCATACCAAAGGCCAGGCCCGTATGAATTCCCATTGTACCCATACATTCCACTAGCTGAGTAAATCGATGGTGGTCCCATTGGTGAAGTTGGTGTGTGCAGACCCTACAAGAGATACTCTCATGGTTAGAAAGACGCAAAAATTCAGTAAATCTCTGGGGTTGCTTAACGACAAGAGACATAAGCACTACTGTAACCAATCAGATTATGTCATAACTCATAACGCCATGTCACCCATGATACGAAGCTAATCAACAGACTCATAGCAAGCATTCACCGTAAAAAAATTGAACAAGCTTTTTAGCAAACAACAGTGAAGCCCATGGGTAAGATGAACCAAAATAGTGCTAGACATGTACCCAGATTATAGTGAGCAAGCATCTGAACAAAATATCAGTAGTTCAGTACATGACACGACAAGAACACAAGCCTCAAATGACTGAATCAAATAGTTTTACTAAACATTAAGGACAGTAAAGCTCACCATATGAGGACATGGTCTCGTGTTCTGATTCCTAGACTGTCCCTTACTTTTAGAATTGGAAGCAGTCGGAATATGATTGCTGCTGGGAAATTTTTGCTGCCTGTCAGAGAAGATCTGGCTACTATAATATGGGTAAGTTGACCAGTTAGTTTGGTTCTGGTAGCTACCGAAATGCCCACTAGGTCGGCCATATGGGCCATTGGAACCTGGCCTATTCTGGTTTGCATTCAGGGGCAAATTCAACTTTTTCTGACCTTTCACACTGTTGACACCGCTAGTGGAGACATCCTCTTGCAGCGATGGAGCCTGATTTTCAGTTTTACCATTGTACGAAGGCTTGCCAGTGGTATTCTGTTGCTTGTTGTATGTTGATGATGATGGGTACTGGTAATGCTGAGAAGCCTGAGATCCATACATCTGACCATCATGCCCCGAAGTTGAATAATCATATAGAGAATAGCCATAGTACATGTCACCATAAGCACCCTGCATAAAAAAGAATATAACATTATTCTCAATCCTGATACACTCCAAACATCTAGAAACCAGGAACATTCTTATCTCAACATCGTGAACTATATATCCAACTACAGGTAAAAATATTACTGATGGACTTAGAGCACAGGAAGAAACACTCACAGGAATCGGTGTCCCTGCACCATCATGGCTCAAGTATGTGGAGTACTCCCAGCCTCCATAGGCTACAGATTTGACACAAAAACAGAACGTCTGAAACTCTATAAAAATTTTCTGCAGCATAACATTCCACTACAAATTCAAGCATGGAACAGTAAAAGAACTGAGCAGTTCATCACCTCCATAGACATAAGCCGGGTACACGCCATAGTACATGGTAGCGTCCTTGTAATCCTGCATCTGCGGAGTCCCCGACCACTCCATCACCGGCTTTTGGTTTGCTACAGCCGCCGCCACGCTGTTCTCCGGAGCCTCCAATGATTGCAAGAACAACAGCAAAGTCGAACATCTCATGAGACTTACCACCCTAAATTCCAGTTCACGCTAAATTGCAGGATCACATGGTGATCTAAGGAACTTGCATGGACATATGCGGGTCTCACCTTCTCCTTCTCCCCGGGGACGTCGCCGGCTTTGCCCGTTGGGTCAAGGGCCAGCTTCTGCAGCAAACCCGTAGCCGCTGACGCAAGAAAGGTCAAGGGAAACCAATCCCCAACACTGAGTGACTCCAACCAACGAACCACACAGCCAAAAGATCAAGAACTCCAAACATCCGAACACCCCCAAATTTGTCAAAGAAAATCTAAGCATCCGTGTTAGAGTGATCTCAGGGCTTTGGCCCAACGGCCAAAGCCCAGCCCTTGACCGCGCACGATCGGGGCGCCACCCGCTTGGTGGTGGGCCTGTCGCCGGCGCTTATAAATACAGAGGTGGGGGGCGCACGCATCACGAGGTTGACCGCGCGCGTTCACCCCACCGACAAACCCTAGACCGATCTGTTAGAGGGGGCGCTGAAGCGACGGGAAACGCCACTGGTCTCCTTCACCGGATCTCCGACGCCGCCGCCAGGAGCCGCCACCGACCGTCATTGCCGTGCGCAGATCTTCACCGCCAACCCGAGATGGCCTCGTCCTCCTCCAACGCGCGTCGGAAGGTTGGTACCCCTCTCTCCCTCTCTCGGTAGAACATCAAGAACCCTAGAGAAAAGAAGCCCCACTAGATCTACCCTAGGAGGTCCTAAAACCTAGCCCTAACATTGGTATCAGAGCCACTAGGCGTAGATCTGAGATGGGGAAAAAGAAAAGAAAGAAAAGAGGGGAAGGAAGAACCCTAACCCTACCCCGAACCCTAACCCTAGAAAAGAAACTTTGGCTTACACCGCCGTGCCGCCGAGCCGCCGTCGCCGTTGGCGTGCGGGAGACCGGACGAGCCGTGGGCTCGCCGGCGCTCCACGTGCGGGCCGCCGACGCATGCGGGACCAGATCCGAGCACGCGCGCTGCGTGCAAAGGGGCGCCGACACGGAGCCGCTGACGGCGCGCGCGCTCTCTCGAGGAGCGCTCCTCTCGAGGAGCGCGCACACCGGCGAGGGGCTCGCGCGGCGCCATCTTCTCTCTGCGGTGGCTGGACGAGGTCGCCGCCGCCGCTCTCAGTGCGAGGCGAAGAGGAGAGGAGAATGGGGTTAGGGTTTCGGGGGTGTCCGCCGCGGCTGTTTTGTTCCGCCGAGAACGTTGCGCGGCCGTCGGATGTGATCCGACGGCCGAGATCGCACCGAGCGCACGCGGCGAGATTCGCCCAGCGGCGAAGAAATCCCGCCAGCCCAGTTGCGCGCCGCGCGGTCGGCCACAAGGAACGGGAACCGTCGGATGTGAATCCGACGGCCTGGGCACGCGGGGAGCGCGAGGCGGCGCCGCGATGCGCAGGACGCCGGATGGATCGCGTGTGGACGGCCGAGATTAGCCGGGCGCGCGCGGCTGTTGGCGTCAGCGCGTAGCGCGCGCGTGAGGCCGGCGCGCAGCCGAGTGGCCGCGGCGTCGTGACCGCTGCGGAGAGCGCAGCCGAGCGGCCGCCGAGGCGCGCGCGGCGCGGCCGCCGTGTGGTGAAAGCAGCGAACAGCCGAAATGCCGATTTGAACAAGAAATCCGAATTTTGATGTTTAATGATTTTTAAGTATTTTTGATGAATTTCAATGAATTTTGAACTAAAATCTCTGTAAATTTTGCACCAACGTGCTAATTTTTCCGAGATTAAATGTACATGATCTAATGCTTCAATAATGAGTTATTTTAGAATAATTACGATTTCATTGCAAAGTTAATATTGATTGTTTTTCATTATTAAATTCGAACCAACGGAGAATTTAATTTTGGAAAATAGATAAAAATTCTGAGATTTATGATATCGTTATTTTTCACCAACGTTGTTAATATCGTATTATAAATTTTTAATGTTGGTTTCATGCATTATTTCTATCTCGCCTAACGGTGATGTAGATTTAATGTATGATAGAATTGTTTTTAAATTGTATGTCGTATTTTTGACCAACGTTGGAAATAAGACATATGATTTTGATGTTACGTTCTCACCGTATTTGAAATATTTTTTCAGGAGGATACAACTTAATGAGTTGTATTAGAGAAATCCCACTCTCAAAGGTGATAATTATGGAGAGTGGAAGAAAAGTTAGATTTAGCTTTTATCTTGGTGAGGTGGGTGGGTCCTCACTACAAGACGTCCCACCGAGCCTCTGGCACCGGTGAGGAACAGAATGAGGATGACATCGCATGGCGAGAAAAGACAGAGGATCATGCTCCCTTGCGGATGTCTTATGATCTTGATCATAAGAAATGGACCACAGCCAACAAGAAATGTATGAATGCCTAAGAAAGGTGATAATGGCTAAGAAAGGTGAGAACAAATTTGCCTTCACTGCAAAGACCAAATTTGCTGTAGACAAAGACCAGTGCCTTCACTGCAAGAAGACGGGACACTACAAGAAGGATTGTCCTGACTATTTAAAGATGATAATGGCTAAGAAAGGTGAGAACATTATTACCTTTATTAATGAATGCCTGTATGTGAAATATTCGAAATCCACTTGGTGGATTGACTCAGGAGCAACTGTTCATGTTGCTAATTCTTTACAGGGATTCCGTTCGACGAGGACTACGCAAAGAAAAGAAAGATGCGTTAAAGTCGCAAATGGAGTCGAAGCTGAAGTTGAAGCCGTTGGCGATCTTTCATTAGAATTAGCTAATGGCTCCACTCTTCTACTTAGAGATGTCCTTTTTGTACCCTCTTTACAGAGGAATTTGATTAGTGTGTCAAATTTGGACAAAGATGGTTATGATTGCAATTTTGGAAATGGCAAGTGCGAAATAATGTTTAATAAAGAATGTGTTGGTATTGCCATATTACATAATGAGCTTTATTTGTTATCATTGTGTGATGATGTGAATGTCGTATGCGATAATGAGAACGCTATGCGTGCGTAGAAAGTGATTGAATCCTCGTCTACGAATGTAAACAGAAAACGAAAGAGAACTCTAGATGAGTCGTCGAAATTATGGCACTGTCGTTTAGGCCATATTTCGAGGGGGAGAATAGAAAGACTAGTAAAGAATGATATTCTTCCTCCATTAGAGTTCTCAGACTTAGAACAATGCAGAGAATGCATTAAAGGAAAATATGTAAAGAAAATTAAAAAGACGCTAAAAGAAGCACAGAGTTCTACAAATTATTCACACAGATATTTGTGGTCCTTTTCCGTGAAAAGTGTGGATGGATATGACTCGTTCGTAACATTCACTGATGATTACTCCGTTATGGATATATTTATCCAATCAAAGAAAGAAATGAAGCCTTGGATAAATTCAAGATATTTAAGGCTGAAATTGAAAACCAACACGATTTAAAGATTAAGATAGTCCGATCCGATCGTGGGGAGTACTACGATCGACATACCCCATATGGACAAGTTCTGGACCTTTTGCGAGGTTTTTACAGAAAATGGAATAGTAGCCCAAGATTCTATGCGGGCGAACCTCAAGAAAAGGAGAGCTGAAAGACGCAACCGCACTCGATGGATATGGTGCGAAGCATGATGAGCTATTCCACACTCCCATTGAGTTTATGGATGGAGGCGTTAAAAACCGCCATTCATATTCTCAACAGAGTGCCTAGTAAGTCGGTGCCCAAAACAAATGCGAGTTGTGGATGGAAGAGTTCCTCACTAAACCACTTACGTGTGGGGAGTTCTCTTGAGGCTAAAGTATTTAACCCAAACCTTGGGAAACTTGATCCCAAAATGTAAGTTGCCATTTCATTGGCTACCCGAAAAGTCAAAGGTTATCGTTTCACCGTCGACAGATACACAAAGTTTGTAGAAACGAGACATGCTATCTTCTTAGAGGATGAAATGATGAGGGGAGCATGGTAGCTCGAGAGATTGACCTTGAAGAGAAGCGGGTATATGCGCCCACTCCGATGATTCAAGAGCCATTCTTCACACTACTGCTGTCATTGCACCGACGGTGCAAGACAACTGTGGTGCCAAGACTGTTATTGTTCCTCCGTGGCAACAATGAATGAGAACGAAGAACTTGTTCTTCAGATCATATAGAACCTATTGCCACGGATGAGGGGAGCAACAAGAGCCTCAAATAGTAGATGTACCAAATGAGGAGGCCCGAGGAGGTCTCAAAGAGTAAGAAGATCAGCTATTTCGATGATTATCGAGTTTATCATACAGAGGAATTTCAAATGGAGGATGATCCCACCTCATTTGAAGAAGCCATGAGAAGCTTAAAATTCTCAAAATGGCTTGAGGCCATGGAAGAGGAGATGAGGTCCATGAAGACTAATAAAGTGCAGGACTTGGAAATTATTCCTAAAGGAGCCAAAGCAGAGGGTCAGTAAATGGGTCTACAAGACAAAACATGACTCCCAAGGGAATGTAGAAAGATATAAGGCGCGACTTGTGGCAAAAGGCTTTACGCAAAGAGAAGGGATTGATTACAATGAGACATTTTCTCAGTCTCATGTAAAGATTCCTTCGAATTATAATGGCATTAGTGGCACATTATGATTTAGAGTTACATCGATGGATGTAAAGACGGCATTTCTTAATGGGGATTTGGAGGAAAATGTTTACATGGCACAACCGAAAGGTTTTGTTGTGGAAGGAAATGAGAGAATGGGATGCCGCCTAAAGAAATCAATATATGGGTTAAAGCAAGCTTCAAGACAGTGGTACTTGAAGTTTGACAAGACAATAAGAAAATTTGGGTTTAAAGAGAATGTAGAGGACAAGCGTGTTTATGCAAAGTTTAAAGATGGGAAGTTTATCTTCCTAATCACGTATGTGGATGATATCCTACTAGCTAGTAGTGATGTTAATCACATCGAAACAAAGAAGTTTTTGTCCTCAAACTTCGATATGAAAGATCTTAGTGAAGCTTCATTCGTTCTAGGATCAAATTCACCGAGATAGAAACAAAGGGTATTGGGACTGTCACAAAAGGCATACATAGAGAAAGTCTTAAAGAAATTTGGTATGCATAAATGTAGTCCATCACCTGCACCTATAGTCAAGGGCTTACAGATATGGGGATTTTCAATGCCCCAGAACCAAAGATGAGATCGATCAAATGAAAGCGGTTCCATATGCTTCACTGTTTGAAGCTTACAAGATGCTCAAGTGCACACGCCCGACTTAGCATTTGTTACCGGGTTACTTGGCGATTCGAGCAATCACGAATAGAACATTGAAATTGATAAAGAAAGTCTTGCATTATTTGCAAGGAACAAAAGGCCTCATAATGACATACGTAAGATCGATTCACTCCATATAGTGGGGTATCTGATTCTGTTTTGCGGGAGATGATAGAAAGTCTACATCCGGATATGTGTTCACTCGCTAAAGGAGCTATATCGTGGAAAAGCTCAAAACAAACCGTCACTACATCGCCCACAATGTATGCCGAGTTTGTAGCATGTTATGAGGCTACGGGCGTGAACCGGCTAAAGAAGTTCATACCGGTTTAAAAGTGGTTGACGACATCAATAGACCACTTAAGTTGTCTGCGATAACGAACCCGCATAACGTATGCCCACAACAATAAGTCAAGTGGTGCTGCCAAACACATTGACATAAAGTACTATGTTGTGAAAGATAAAGTTCGGGATCAAATTATAAGTCTTGAGCACATAAGTACCGCAAAGATGTTAGCGGATCCGCTTACAAAGGCTTACCACCCAACGTGTTCGAGAGAACATGTAGCCGGCATGGGTTTAAGGAAAGCCTATGATTCTGGACTAAAAGATGGCCCAAAGATTAAAGTAATCGCTTTGAGCAGAGAGGTGTATTGTAATCATTGAATCTATCGGCGATTGACCGTGACGATGAGACATGTTCTCGTGCACTAACTGTGATGGAATGTGTAAAGTCAAAAGTAATTAAAGATAAAGTATAGACCGAGATCAAGGGGAGAATGTTAGAGTGATCTCGAGCTTTGGCCCAACGGCCAAAGCCCGACCTTGACCGCGCTCGATCGGGGCGCCAGCCCGTTGGTGGTGGGCCTGTCGCCGCCGCTTATAAATACAGAGGTGGGGCGGGGGCACGCATCACGAGGTTGACGCGCCGCCGCTCACCCCACCGACAAACCCTAGACCGATCTGTTAGAGGGGCGCTGGCGACGGAACGCCACCGGTCTCCTTCACCGGATCTCCGACGCCGCCGCCAAGAGCCGCCACCGACCGTCGCTGCCCGTGCGCAGATCTTCACCGCCGAACCCGAGATGGCCTCGTCCTCCTCCAACGCGTCGGAAGGTTGGTACCCCTCTCTCCCTCTCTCGGTAGAACATCAAGAACCCTAGAGAAAAGAAGCCCCACTAGATCTACCCTAGGAGGACCTAAAACCTAGCCCTAACAATCCGAACTCAAACATCACGGAAAGAACCATACCGAAACACACACATCACGGAAAGGATCAAACGCTACCGCGAAAGAGCACAGGCGAAGCTCAAAAGGATTCGAACATCCCTCGCGCGAACTCCTCCGGACCCTCCAAAACACCAAGAAACGGAGCCGAAGCGAGGTTAGAGACCAAACCAAGGACCGCGAGATCCGCGCACGTTTCAAGAACCCACCAAAGAAAGGCAAACAAAAAAAACCAGCGTGGAAAGGGAGAAATCCGAGGAGGGTTTAAGGATACGGTCGACGGCGGCCGCGGCCATGAGGCGGAGCTGGGGTTTGGGGGCAACAAGCCAACAAGGCGAGGAAAAGAGAGGGAAGGAAGGAGGGGAGAGGAGAGGGTAGCGAGGGAACACGGTTTCCTATATACCATGTCTGTCCTATGGTAATATTTTATTGGCTTTGATTGTTTAACATTTGAACAAATACTTTGATGATATTTACGATCACGTTATATGAGTTATACCTTCTAATTTATAACGTTCAACTTTGATCACGAGCAACCACAAAAAATAGAGCTATTAGAGCATCTCCAAGAGATACCCAATAAATTCACACCCTAAATCTCTTTTTACAGATCATAATCACGATATAAGGTCCTAAAATAATCATTCCCTCCAACAGATACCCTAAACCAGAAAAACAGTATTGGGAGCCTAGATCATCCTCTATAAGTAGAGAGCGAGAGCCCATTTTTTGGGTGTGTTCTATTTTTGGGAGTCTATTTGGGAATCTGTTGGAGCTACTTTTTACCCTTCAACTCTAAAATTTAAATATTAAGAGCTATATAGAGTATCTCTTGGAGATGCTCGGGTGAGATCTGATTGTCCCCAGCAGTAGTCATTTCCTGCTTTGCTTTATTTTTTTTTCTTTTTCTTTCTTGGTTAGTGATGCTGTGGGTTTCAGTGGAAAATTGTGCAATACAATTAGGGTAAAAAATGGGATACGAATTATCCGTATTATTCAATTATTGTATTCCATAGGATGTAAATATAATATAGATTTTTTCCATCCAATTATCAATTTCTATTTGTATGCGTATGCGAATATTGTATGGATTTTTACCATATGAATTGTTATTTTGCTGGGCTATCCGTATCCGTATTCGTTGTGGTAATATGCATATTTTATTATAATACGACTAATTAGTTAGATAAGTTTTTTAATTGAACATGAATTCGTGTTTCTTTAAGTAAAGTAAATGAATTAGAATGATTAAGCGTGATTGTATGAAGATAAAATATCATTAATGTCTTCATACTATATAAGTTATGATGATATTTGGATCCGACTAAATTGAGTAGATATTTGATTCGAATTTTTATTTGTTACAATATTCGATTCGTATTTGAGAATATTTGGAGTCATATTCATATTTGTTTACAAATACAAATGTGAATATGGTTTAGACACCATCCGATCCATTTTCACCTCTAAATACAGTCAGGATTACAGATCCATAACTTTTAGGGTTTTTAGAGGCATAATTGTTTGAGTTAGGCTCAGTGGATAAATAGATCTGTGTAAAGTACGCTATCTGAGACGATTCAAATAAACACTACCTAAGTAGCCGAGACAAGTGCTTGATGTATCCATGTCCATCTCACGTTCAGTAGCAGTTGCCCTTGCGTTGACTAGTCAACTCGGTCATACTCGAAGCACCCATTTTGTCCATTTCAAGAGAAAAATATGAGCACAACAAAGATGACCTCCATGGAATCATCAGGACCTCAAAAAAAAAAAAAGATGCTAAAATTTCCCTCTTTCTTTTCTCAGGCATTTTATTCTTCCCATTTTTTTTACAATACAGT
This sequence comes from Dendrocalamus sinicus, assembly GCA_036346575.1. Classification (NCBI taxonomy): domain Eukaryota; kingdom Viridiplantae; phylum Streptophyta; class Magnoliopsida; order Poales; family Poaceae; genus Dendrocalamus; species Dendrocalamus sinicus. The sequence continues at coordinate 27,808,754 of CM070659.1, read as the reverse complement.
ACTTCTTCCTATATTGGTTAAAGAATTATGTGGTAGGGTTTAACAAAAGCATAAATATTTAGAGCAAGTCCAATAATAGAGCCAAGTGTTTGGCTATAAGCCAAGTTATAAGAGTCAAGTTATACAATAATCTATCTTCTATTTGTCTACAAAAGATTTTTTTATTATTATGTGGTACCATGTCTCATATTCTCTTTCCTACTCCTCCTCACATACATTTATTATCTGGACCCACCACTGCATAGGCTCCCGTGTGCAGCTTGTTGCCAAGCTCTCCTCTCTTCTCTCCTCCACATCAGCAAAAATGCTGACTAGCTTGGCTATAAGACCATTGTTGTACTTGCTCTGGTGCTAACTAGGTTGCCTCTAGTGAAATCCACATCAGCACAATCCTAAGTGGAAGAGAGAGAAAAGAAGAGAGAGAAGCAAGCTGCCCCTCATGCAAGAGGTGACCTCTAGCACATTATACGAGGAGAGAGAGATAAACTACCCCTCATGCAAGAGGTGACCCCTGATATATTTATGTAAGTATTAAATGTTTGAGTGCTTTAGTAGAGGTAACCTCTACTCTACTCATTGTATTAGCTACCTCCACATGAGCCACATGTAATCTTTTTGCTTATGTGGCTAGTCCTAGAGGTGGCAGCCACCTCTTCTATTGTACTTGCCCTTAGCTCACATCATGGAGGCAGGTAGAGCATAAATGCATATAGTTGTTACATTGGGAAAAAGGAAGCATTTTTATGAGCCAGGTTGGAACCCTAGCTAGAGGGAAAGGGAAAAAGGGTAAAAACCATCAAGAAATACAAGTACACAAACTTTTGTCCCCAAAATAAAGCATGGAGCAATCAATTTGTTTGCCTCCAACATGTTGTGCTGTGCACTGCTGGGTGCATTTCTCTCTGGTTAATTGCATGATGGAGAGTATGTTTCTTTCTGATGTGGAAGGTGTGCAATTATAGCTATAAAAGTTCATGTGGGTGGCGTTTGGAGAGTAATTATCTGACCTGAAAAATTGTAATATTTCAGCTAGAGATTCTGTCCATGTATTGTGTCAATTCGCTCTCTATTTTCTGTGTTAAGTTTGTCGAAAATATTGCTTGCATATGTCCCATTTTTTTTAAAAAAAAATATATCTGGAAATAGATTGTATTTTTCATAAATTTTATCAACTGGACACGCCACTAAATTGCCTTACCGGCGGTAATGAAATGTTGATGCTTCGTTACAACTTATGTGGCATCAAAACACAGAAGAGCCAGTAGGGCAGAGACACAGCAATACAAACACGATATGATAAAATTGTTAGATATATATTACGTAACTGTGTATTTACCCTATTGTATAAGGGGTTTTCTGTATATATGCCACTTGTACATGTATATATATTGGCCCATTGGCCTCATGATGAATACAAGCATTATTCCAACATGGTATCAGAGCCTAGGGTTTCGTCATACCTAGGGTTTCATTATACCTAGTGTTTTGCCTCCTGGCTTGCCGCTTGCTACCTCTTTTCCACCGCCGCTCCTCAGCTTTGCTGCAACCTTCATTGCCGTTGCTGAGATCGGGGTCGCTGTCGGTGAGATCGGGACGCCGCCGTCCAGATCCCGCCCGAGGCCCCGCCGTCCAGATTCTGCCCGAGGTCGTTGCGCCAGAGGATGTCACGGTCCGCCTAAGGTCGTCGTGCCCGAGGCCATCGCCATTGGCGGCGTGGGCGCCGCCCGCCTCGCCGAGGCCGTCGCCGCCGCGCGTCGCCGCCGCACTTGACTCCGCTCCTCTGTTTCAGCGAGAGGCATCTCGAACTCTCGGTCGGCTGTTTCGGCGAGTAGTTCGGTTGGTTTGTAAACCGGCCGAATAGAATCAGGGTAAAAAAAGAGGGAAAGCAAAAAAAAAGAGAGAAAGCAAAAAAAATGTCTTATTTTGCAAACATCGTTTCTGTTTCTCGTTGCCCGGTGATCTTCGATGGACTTAATTATCGGGACTGGTTTCAGCACATGCACATCCACATGCGTAGTTAGCGCCTTTGGGAGTTTCTGACTGGCGAGTTGCCTTGCCCGTCTCGTCCTACTCCACCTGTTGAGTCTGTACTCCCGAAGGATGCTTTCGAAGACGCTCGTACAAAGGCTTCTGAGGCTTCTGAGGATGCCATGGAGACTTTTCAGACTCAGTATGCTGCTTACAAGACATGGATTGATGAAGATGCTCGTGCCTCTGCTATTTTGGTTACTAGCATGGAGGTGCATCTCACTAGTGATGTTGTTGGATTGGCTTCTGCATATGCGATGTGGACGCATCTGCGCAGCCACTACGAGCCATCTGGTGATTCCTTATACCTTACTGTTGTGCGACAGGGAGATGCCACTGTGGATGAGTTTTATGCTCAGTTGTCTGCGATATGGCTTCAGATCGATTCTTTGGGGTCAGATGTTTGCCGCACCTGTCAGTGTTGTCAGCGTCAGCAGTCTCACATGGAGCTTCGTCGCATCTACGATTTTTTGACACGTCTCCGGTCTGAGTTTGAGTAGACTCGTGCTCAGCTGCTGGCTCGTCACCCTCGTATGACTTTGTTGGAGGCCCTTGCAGTTGTTCGTACTGAGGAGATTCGACTTCGTGGAGCGGGTCTGCTATCATCATCATCATCACTTCCTTCAGTTTTGGTGACTTCTCCAGCTTCTACACCCGCTGTGCCTTTGGTTACTCCTTCCTCAGTTGTGCCTTCACCAGTGACGGCTGCGGTTGGTAAGGGACTCCACTGCATCTATTGCAACAAGGATGGATATGTGGAACAGTTTTGCTACAAGAAGAAGAAGGATCTTCGTCGTGGTGCTCATCCTCCGAGGGGCACTGGAGGTTCCTCCTCTCAGCAGAGTTCTGGTACCTCTGACACTCAGCAGCTTCTCACATTGCTAAGACGCATGGTTGCTTCTGCATCGTCTGGTTCTACTGGTTCTGCTGCTTAGTCTTCCGGTGAGAGACCACTTTCTACTTCTCCTTTCTCAGGTACAACACCTTGGATTCTTGATTCTGGTGCTTCCTTTCATATGACATCTAATTCCACCTGTCTTACTTCCATTACTTCGTTAGTTGCTCCTATCACTGTCCACACAGCAGATGGTACCTTTCTTTCTGTCACAGGACGAGACACTCTTTCAAATTCCTCTTTTCATGTTCCTGCTGTTTCTCATGTTCCAAAACTAACCATGTAGCTCATATCTGCTGACTAGCTCACTGATCATGGTTGTCGTGTTATTTTCGATTCTGATTCTTGTTGTGTTCAGGATCATCGTACGGGGACTTTGGTTGGTACTGGCCCTCGCCGCCGTGACTCCCAACGGCTCTGGGAGCTTGACTGGTTTCGCCTTTCTTCCGCTACCCCAGTCAGTCTTCTCGCCTCCACCACTATCTCTGCAGCTGCTCAGCCTCCACCGCATCGTTTGCTCAGTGGCATAATTGCTTAGGACATCTTTTTGGTTCCAGTATGTCTTTCTTACTTCGTCGAGGTCTTTTAGGGTCTGTGTCTGGTGATGCTTCTCTAAATTGTCAGGGTTGTAAGCGTGGCAAATAGCTTCAACTCCCCTATTCTTGTAGTAAGTCATTGTCTCAACGTCCTTTTGATCTTGTTCATTTTGATGTATGTGGACCAGCTCCTTTTGTTTCGAAAGGAGGTCATCGATATTATATCATTTTTATTGATGATTTTTCTCGCCATACATGGATATACTTTATGTCATCTCGTAGTGAGGTTTTATCTATTTACAAGACCTTTGCCACCATGGTTCACACTCAGTTTGACTCTCCTATTCGTGTTTTTCGTGCTGATTCCATTGTAGAGTACTTGTCGGGAGCCCTTCGTGGTTTTCTTGCTGAGCAGGGCACTCTCTCAGAGTTTTCTTGTCCAGGTACTCATGCTCAGAATGGTGTGGCTGAACGCAAGTATCGTCATGTTCTTGAGACAGCTCGTGCTCTCATGATTGCTTCTGCTGTTCCACCACATTTCTGGGCTGAGGCTGTTTCTACTGCCACTTTCTTGATCAATATTCAGCCCTCCTCTGCTCTTTAGGGTGGGATCTCAATTGAGCGTCTCTGTGGCCAGACTCCTGATTATTCCAGTCTTCGCCTCTTTGGGTGTGTGTGCTATGTTCTTCTTGCACCTCGTGAGCGCACCAAACTGACCGCTCAGTTAGTTGAGTGCGTTTTTCTGGGCTACAGTGCTGAGCACAAGAGATATCGTTGTTGGGATCCTATTGGCCGACGAATGCGGATTTCTCGGGATGTTACTTTTGATGAGTCTCGTCCTTTCTATCCTCGTACTTCTCCTTCCTCCACTTTAGCATCTGTTGTCGAGCCACTTTCATTTTTGACTTTTCCTTCCAGTCCTATAGTCACCACTCCACCACAGCCTTTGGTCTCTCCGGTGCCTCCTTCTCAGTCATCACGTTCCTCACCATCGGCATCCTCTCCCGAGGTTGCTTCTGATCTTGTTCCTTCTTATCCTCTCTACTATACTCGTCGCCCGCGAGTTGGGGTTCCTTCTAATATGCCCCCTCCTTCTGACGGGTTATCCCCCTTTGGCCCCTCCTCGTTATACCCTTCGCGATCGCCAGTCTATTCGGCCTCCTGAGCGTTTTGGTTTTGCTGCTGCTGCTCTTGCCAAACTGACTTCTTATCATGATGCTGTTGTTCATCAGCAGTGGCGGCATGCGATGGCGGAGGAGATCGCTACCCTTGAACGTACTGGCACGTGGGATCTTGTTCCTCTTCCTGCGCGTGTTACTCCTATCACGTGCAAGTGGGTCTATAAGGTTTAGGCTCGCTCTGATGGTTCTCTTGAGCGTTACAAGACTCGTCTTGTAGCGCGTGGTTTTCAGCAGGAGCATGGCCGTGACTATGATGAGACTTTTGCTCCTTTCGCTCACATGACTACCGTTCGCACTCTTCTTGTTGTGGTCTCTGTTCGACAGTAGTTTATCTCTCAGTTGGACGTCAAGAATGCCTTTCTCAACGGCGAGTTGCGTGAGGAGGTCTACATGCACCACCAGGTATTCATTCTCGATGGTATGGTTTGTCGTCTTCGCCGATCTCTCTATGGCCTCAAGCAAGCTCCTCGTACCTGGTTTGATCGTTTCTCCTCTGTTGTCACTGCAGTTGGTTTTTCGGCGAGTGCTCATGATCCTGCTCTTTTTATCCACACTTCATCTCGTGGTCGAACACTTCTCCTTTTGTATGTTGATGATATGATCATTACTGGAGATGATTCTCAGTATATCACTTTTGTCAAGAAGCGTTTTCATGAGCAGTTTCTTATGTCTGATCTGGGTCCTCTTTGCTACTTTCTTGGGATTGAGGTTATTTCTACTCCTAAGGGTTTCTATCTGTCCCAAGAAAAGTATATTCAGAATCTTTTTGATCGTGCCTCTCTTACTGATCAGCGCACAGCTGAGACTCCCATGGAGCTTAATGTTCATCTTTGTCCCACTGATGGTGAGCCTCTTGCTGATTCTACTCGCTATCGTCATCTTGTTGGGAGCCTTGTTTATCTTGGTGTCACTCGTCCTAACATTTTGTACCCTGTGCATATCTTGAGTCAGTTTGTCTCTGCTCCCACTCAGCTCCACTATAGTCATCTTCTTCGTGTTCTACGATATCTTCGTGGATCTATCTCTCGTCGTCTCTTTTTCTCTCGCTCTAGTTCTTTACAGCTCCAAGCATATTCTGATGCCACCTAGGCTAGTGATCCCTCTGATCGCCGGTCTCTCTCTGCTTATTGTGTTTTTCTTGGTGGTTCTCTCATTGCTTGGAAGACTAAGAAGCGCATGCAGCTCGCTCGAGGCCGAGGCCGAGTTGCGAGCTATGGCTTTGTTGATCTGCAGAGGTTACTTGGCTACGGTGGTTACTTGAGAACTTTGGTGTTTCTGTTTCTGCACCGACTCATCTGTTGTCTGACAGTACAGATGCTATTAGCATTGCTAAAGATCCGGTGAAGCATGCGATTACAAAGCATATTGGTGTTGATGCTTTCTACATGCGGACACAGGTGCAGGACCAGGTTGTTGCACTTCAGTATGTGCCTTCCGAGCTTCAGTTGGCAGACTTTTTCACAAAGGCACAAACCAGGGCCCAGCACAGTTTTCATCTCTCCAAATTTCATGTTGTTGATCCACCATAAATTTGAGAGGGGTGTTAGATATGTATTACATAACTGTGTATTTACCCTATTGTATGAGGGGTTTCCTGCATATATGTCAGATCTGTACATGTATATATATTGGTCCATTCGCCTCACGATGAATACCAGCGTTATTCCAACAAAAATATCCGCTGAAATAAAGTGACTAAGTGAGCAATCCTGAAAAACTAGCTAGAACCTTATTTTTCCAGATTGGTAAGAAGCGAATCTCATCTAAGCATCCAAGAAAAAGGACCAGGCTAAGTTGGACCAAACATGTAATTTTCGCTTTATATCTAACAACTCGATATAGTACAGAAATGCAGAGAAACATGTCCAGTACGTCCTCTACGATCCGTAGCCAAGAAACAAGCAGACATGCAGTCCTCCTGACGAGACTTCGCATCCTTTTTCCAGTACCGTGCTTGCCAAACCGCATTGCACGGGAAAGACTAACAGCCTGTCGATCTCCAGCACTCGACTTCAATCGTGCCATAGGCCCCTAAAACAGATAGATAAGTCTCGTGTTTGGGTCTATTTATATTAACTTACTAGCCACATAGATAAGTCTCGTGTTTGGGTCTATTTATATTAACTTACTAGCCACGTAGGCGTGGCGCCACGCCACGCCAGCCACCGTGTGGACTGAAGTAAAAGAGACGAAAATTTACAGAAAAAAGAAAGCGTAGGTTTTTTCGCAAAAAATCGAGAGCCTTTTCGCAATAAAAGGAGAGTGAAGGGGCTTTTTCGCAAAAAACCGAGGGCCTTTTCGGAAGAAATAAGGGCCTATTTGTAATAACAGGAAACCGCGGGTCGCTACCGAGCAAAAAAAATGTGTAGGGGCTTTTTCGCAAGAATCCAGGGACCTTTTTGTGAAACTGGGGACCTAAACGTAATTACCAAATCTTTGCGGGCTTTTTCGCGGAGGCTGACACGTGGATATCCTCTCCGACCGGAGAGTCCGCGGGGCGTAATATATATAGTATTCTTTTAGCTTCTGTTTAAAGAAGACAGAAACCAATATAAAAACTCAACTTCACAAAACGGCTTATTCGCTCTTCTTGCTCTCGTCTCGCTTTGGAGATAAGACAGAGTCTATAGACACATCAAGCATCTCACTTCTCTCGCTTCGGTCTTGCGCACATCTCTTCCTCATTTTTCCTACCACTCGTCTCCTTCTAGAAATCATTTCTTTCAGCCACTACTTATTTATTTTTAGCTAAAAACCATCAATTGTAATAAAAAAATTATAGACCAATGCTAATATGAACGTGTTCTTTGCTGTCTCATTGTACTACTGCCCGTTAGTTACTACTTGTGCCGCGTGAATGGCATGGAAGCGTAGTTGGCGACAAATACGCAAGACTCGAAATAAGCCGACGACCTGAAGAAGTTGCTAGCCAATTTCGCTGTGTACTTCACGGTGGAGCCATGCATCTTCCCCAGCCAAACTTGATGTGCTGACTTCTAAGCTGTTAAGCGGCATCAACCCGGCAGTAAGCAGAGAGAGCATGGGTCGAGATTAACCTGTGAACTGAAGCTGGAAGTGGTTGGCTCACTGATCCACTAGAGATCAGTGAGACAGAAACTAATATAAAAACTCGACTTCACAAAACGGCTCATCCGTTCTTCTCGCTCTCGTCTCGCTCTGGAGATAATACAGAGTCCATGGACGCATCAAGCATCTAACTCCTCTCGCTTCGGTTTTGCGCACATCTCTTCCTCATTTTTTTTTACCACTCATCTTCTTCTTCTAAAAATCATTTCTTTCAGCTACTACTTATTTATTTTTAGCTAAAAACCATCAGTTGTAATAAAAAATTATCGATCACTGCTAACATGAACATGCTCATGCTATTGGCTATCTCATTTTACATGCTATGGTTCCAATTCGGCAGTAAGTAGAGAGAGCATGGGTCGAGATTAACCTGTGAACTGAAGCTGGAAGTGGTTGGCTCACTGATCCACTGGAGAGCCTTGTGTAGGTGTTGTAGCCACAATCCCTTGCAGCCATCTTTGTCCTTGAGGTGTTTGGAAATTGGATTTTGGGATAGTGTATGTAGACATGACCATAACACGGGCTGAGCTACCGGAAAGCCTTTTCAACGTATATTTGTGTGTTAGGATTAGAGCAAGCCTAAGTTTAATCGAGATTCGTTTGAAACTGACTCATTTTTATTTTGTTATCAATAATCATGTTTCATTCGAAATCAACTCGATTTGATTTTGAACAAAAAATGAGTTTAATCGGAGTAATTTTGAACTAAGCCCACAAGCCCATTAAATAGCTTTTATCTTCCCTACTTCAACCCTAGTGCCCGTGGCAATCCTAACTGATACAAAGCTAGGTTTGACACGGTCAATTTTACTTCTAAATATATGGCTTGAATCGCCTACAAGAAAATCCTCTATTTGAGGGATGGTTACTTGAGTATCCACTCACCACAAGAGAGAGAGAGAGAGAGAGAGAGAGAAATAGAGGCTGATATGGACTGACAAGTAGACCTGGCATGCTGACATGGAACATGCCACGTAGGAAGCCATCCCAGCATCAGCATGTGCCGAAGCTGCCCACGCTGGCACAATCGTCGACCATGACACCCGTGCTGGCACGACCGTCAACCACGACGCCCGCATCGGTATGACTTGACCGCGATGCCCACGCCAGCACGACCGTTAACCTCGACACATCGTCATCACGACACCAGGGAGTCAAGGCGCGATGCCATATCCGAGATACTTCCGGTGGCTGCCCCATCGCCCCTGCAAAAGTGGGGCGGCGTTTCTAGTCGCCATCATCACGACGCCAAGGAGTCAGCCTCTATGCACGATCTAGACCAGCTCCAATCGTCGAATCACACCATGCAACAAGGGCAGGAGCTATTTGTGAGGATGGCACGCTGCAGGGTAGTGTCGAGCCCACGCGGATGTCATCTTCAATGAACTTTTCACGATCTCCGCCAGACTCCATGCGGATGTTACCTTCGCTGGACTTCGTACAGCCTTCACCAAACTCTGCATGGACTTCGCCAAATCACGTGTGGAAGTCGCCTCCGCCAGACTTCGCCCAGCCTTCATCGGACTCCGCATGGTCTTCGCCGGACTTCACGCTGACGTCACCTCCCTCGAACTTCGCGTGGCCTTCACCAGACTCCACACAGTCTTCCCCAGACTCCGCACAGACACCATCTTCATCGGACTCCGCGCGATCGCTGACAGCGCCGGCCACTGCGCGTCGTGGCATCCGTGCACTGTGCGCGTCGGGTGCGCGCCCTATCTATGAACATGATATGGTCGTTGCCTTTTGCCACCACCACTTCATGATCATAGGCCCTATCTACGACCCTGCCATGGTCATCAGCTTTGCCACGACCACTGCATGACCATAAGCTTTTCTACGAACATGTTAGGGTCATGAGCCTTCCCACGACCACTTCGTGATCGTATGCACCTCCTACGGACATGCATGGTCGTGTGCCTCGCTATGACCACAGCATGATCGTAGCCTTCTTATGAACATGATAGGGTTGTCAGCCTTGCCACGACCACTTCATGCTCGTGGGCACCTCGCACCCCGGCATACTCTATGGAGTATAGAGCGTTGGGAACTTAGCCTCTCATGCAACTCTACAGAGTATAAATAAAAAATCATATGGCGGCCTCGCACTCGTGTACTTTACGGAGTATAAAGTGTCGGAAACTTAGACGCCTCAGGCGACTCTATAGAGTATAAATAAAAAATCGCACGCTAGCCTAGCGCCCTGGCGTACTCTGTGGAGTATAAAGCACCGAGAACTTAGCTGTCCCGGGCAACTCTACAGAGTATAAATAAAAAATCGTACGGTGGCCTCATGCCCTGGCGTACTTAGCTGAGTATAAAGCGTCGGGAACTTCATCGTCACGGGCAACTCTACGGAGTATAAAAATAACAAAGAGCAAAAATTGCACGGTGGCCCCGCACACCAGCGTACTCTGCAGAGTATAAAGTGCTGGGACCTTAGTCATTTTAAGCAACTCCATGGAGTATAAATAGTATCACGGGACAGAGCACGCGTGGTTGCACAAGCTCTATGCGATTCGCGCATCCCAATGGGAGTCCCTGGCACTGCCGGCAACCCTGATGAGCATCGGGTGCTTTATGCGCCTCACCAGGGAGTGTGCCGTGCTAATAGCACTGGGTGGTCGTAGACCTTGTTCCACTACCTCATGGTCATAGACTTCATTCGACTGCCTCACGGTCGTAGACTCTGCCTGACCACCTCGTGGTCGTAGACTTCGTCCAACCGCCTCTTGGCTGCGACTCCATCCAACCACCCCGTGGTCCTGACTTCATCCAACCACCGAGTGGTCGTAGACATCATCCGACCGTCTCACGGTCATAGACTTCGCCCGACCGCCTCGACCTCATGATCGTAGACTTCACCCAACCGCATCATGGTCGTAGACTTTGTCCAACCGCCTCGTAGTCATAGACTCATCGGACCACCTCTTGGTTGTGACTCCATCTGGCTACCCTGTAGTCCTGACTTTATCCGACCACCGGTTGGTCATAGACCTTGTCCGATCGCCTCGCAATTGTAAACTTCGCCCGACCACCTCACGATCGTAGACTCCCGTCCGATCACCCTCGTAGATTTTGGTGCAGGACGGACTGCGCGCATCAAAGCTTCATCGCGCCGCTGCCTTCGTCGATGCTAAGTCCAAAGGGTGGCTTTGTCTTGCCGCCTTCATCGACGCCAAGTCCGAACGATGGGAGATGGACCGCGCGTGTTAGAGCTTTGTCTCGCCGCTGCCTTCGTCGATGCCAAGTTTGAAGGGTGGCTTCGTATCACCGCTTCCTTCTTCGACACCAAGTCCAAAAGGTGGGGGACGTCGCGTGCATCAAGGTTCCATCTCGCCGCTGACTTCGTCAACTCTAAGTCCGAGGGGTGGCCTTGTCTCTTTGTCGTCTTTGTCGATGCCAACCACCTTGCGGTTGTAATTTCGTCCAACCACCTCGTGGTTGCGACTTCGTTTGACCACCTCGCAGTCGTACAATCCGTCCGACCACCTCGTGGTCGTAGACGCTCGTCCAACCACCTTACGGTCGTAAACCTCATCCGACCGCCTTGTGGTTTTAGCCCTCGTCCGACCGCCTCGTGGTCGGAGACTTCGTCCGATCGCCTCGTGGTAGTAGACTTCGCCCAACTGCCTCGCAGTCGTAGACTTCGTTTGACTACCTAATCGTCGTGACTTCATGGAATCTGTCCGACCAGTTCGTGGTCATGACTCAGTCGATGGCTATCTGAGCAGTTGGGGATGGACCGTGCATTTCAAGACATCATCTGACCGCTGAAAGCATCTGGGCCCCTAAAAATAGTTTTCGTAATTAATGAATTTATGTGAATATGAGACTAACATGTTTATTAAGTGTTTAAAAGGTTTAGTCCCTAAAATGATGATGAGACGCATGCTAAGGGTTAACATGAAGATTAAAGTAGCTCAAGACAAAGGATATGTAGATTATGATCCCTTTTTGCTTTTACCGGTCTTAGGAGAAAGGGTGAAAGACCGGATTATAGGATAAATATCGTACTATTAAAATGGATCATGGTTAGTAACTTGATAGCATATTCTTGTAATATTTGGATCAATTTAGGATCATTCATTCTTTTAAAACTAAAATTGATAGCCAATCTGTAATTTGTCTGAATAATTGGAAGTACCGGAGTGCAAACGGCGGTACTTCCACTTTGCAGAAGTCCCATCAAAACAAGCGTGTGTTTTTTCTAGAGAGCACCCATGGAATCACTTGTCTCTATGGAAAACGGAAGTACCAGAATTTCAATGGAAGAACTACCATAGAGGGGTAGTACCGCAACCTTAAACGGTACTTCCAAAGCACGGAAGCTCCAAAAATCCGAATGGAATGTTTTTTTCCAGAGAGCGCTAACTTTTGGCCTCGAAGCAAATGGAAGTATCGCATTGAAATTTTGGAACTTCCAAATATTGGTACTACCACGATTACAACAGCGGTAGTTCCGCACCAATATTCAACAGCTAGTTTAGAAGCTCTGTAATAGTCGTTACTGCTATGTCAGAATAGGTGCGATAGTACTAGTCAATGAACGGCGGTACTTTCACTCGCCCTGATTTTTTAGGGATTGTCCTATAACTAGTTTTATTTGGTGATGGTATAAATGCTCCCCCACCTACTCAAGGACAGATGGATGAGACTCTATTGAACATTCTTAAGCATTGAGCATTCACTCCACATCACTCCACACCTCAATTTCATATTGCGCATTCATTTGAGGTAGTTGAGCCAAATCAAGTGCATTTCATCTCTAGATTGATCCTTTTGGAATTTGATTGCCGCCAAGCGAAGCTGTGATTTTTACTCTTAGTGCTTGCCGGTACCTAGACAGCTTGGCGGGAGCTTGCATTGTGACTTATTCAAGAAGGTTGTGAAGAAACTTGGCGCCGACTTGTGAATGGTTTGGTGTCCACCATCTCCAGAGCGGAGGAAGGACAACCACTAGTGGATTGAGAAGCTGAGGCTTAATTCGTGGAGCCGGTCCAAGTTGCTTGGGCTTTTCTCAATGTGGATTAGGGGAACCGGCAAGTTTTTGATCACCATGGTAAAACATCATGTGTAAATTGGTTATTTCTTTGTCTTTTTTCCGCTCTTGTATTTCTAGTATATTGTGATTGTTATATTTATTTGTGCTAGAGTTATTCTTGTAGAGACTTGTGCTTATAGTGCCTTAGACATACTAGAATTATGTAGGTTTCAATTGCTTTAAACTCTTGCTAGACTAAAATTGTGGTAATTGTTATTAGAAGGCAAGATAACTTTTGAACCTCTTATTCACCCCCCTAGTCGATTATCCCTAATACTACAGCCATCGACTTTGTCCATGCCGATTCGATGTTGGAGGACGGAGCTCGCCGACGCCTGTCTAATGACTTTGTTGCCAATCTGAAGGTGGAGGACGGAGCTCACCAACACCCGTCTGACCACTTCATCGCCCACGACTCCACCTCTATGTGCCGCCGGCATCAAGGCCAGGACCTCGGCGTGACGGCCACGACTTTAGCGTGAGATCACAGGACTTCGCTGCCCTCCTTGTGACATCACCTCGAAGTACCAGCCCGACCCATGACTCTGCCTTAGCACCGCCCACATTGGAGGTGGGACATCAATGGGATGGTCACGGCTTTCGTATGATGCTTCGTTGCTTGCATCTAAGTGCTGCCCATGTCCAATGCACCACCTCGACACGGCGCCTCCGACTACGTTAGTGGACTCTGCCGCCCTTGTTTGCGTCGCCTCGGAGGGGCGGCCCTGTACCTGGCTTTGCCTTCATGCGCCACTACGACCACGTTAGGATCAGTCAAAGAAGAACCTTGTTCCGGAGGGTTAGATCATCCAAACCCCCAGGGGTTGGAGCTAACAGTTGCATCTGCTCGTCTCTCGGGACCTCTGTGCTTGCTGTCGGGGGACGGGGGATGGGGCAATCGATCACGGCAGCTCGCCTTTCGGGATCTCCACGCTTGCTGTCGAAGGAGTACTGTTGTGGGGTTGGTCCAGCCCCCCATGACTAGGTCCAATAGTATAGGCCTAATGGTATAAAGGAATGCACTAATGTACCCCTACCTTTTATAATTATTAAGGGGTAGGATGAGAAATTTCTATCTTACCCCACTCATACATAAACCCCCAAGAGAGGTACGAGGGGACCAGATCCACTCATTTTTACCACTAGCTCTCTCTTTAGCTCGCTTGGTGCTATGTCTACCATGCAGAAACTATTGTACCCATGCTACAACAATTGTGAAATCAGAATTTCAGGTGTATCATTTGCTGCTAAATGCTAATTAACTGAGTTCAGGAAAATGGAATGGTGCTGCTGAGCTCACCGAGGAGATCATCAGAGATGAAAGAAACTCTGGAGTGGTCAGCAACAGGGTGAGAGGCATACAAGTATGAGTTTATGCGTTTTTTTCCTTTGCTCCTGGAGATCTGCAGATTGCACAATTGTGTTGTTGCTCACAGCAATGGCAAATATTGGGTGCAGTTACAAAATTACCAGAGGAAGATGGAGAGAGAAGAGGACATTCGCATGGGACTCAGGCTGTACAAGTCAGTGAAACTACTCCTAAAATGCTGCCATGATTGCTCCAGTTTGAACTCTCCTGACTTCTTCTGAAAAAACTGCAGGGATGGGAAATACGAGGAGGCATTGGAGAAGTTTGAGTCGGTTTTGGGATCAAGACCAAAGAGCAGTGAGGCTTCCATAGCCAGCTACAATGTCGCCTGCTGTTATTCGAAGCACCATCGGGTTCGATACTTCTCTCGCTATGGATAGCAATAGTAACGTCCTAAATTTTGGATGTTCGAAAACATGAGAAATTTAACACTTTTTAACACATCTTGTTGACATTTTGATTTTTCTGAAATTTTATGCGGGTTTTCTGGAAATTGGGTTATGCCAATTAATTCAAGAAAAATACAATTAACAAAGCAAATTAAAAATGAAAAATCTAAATTTGAAAAGATGATCTATAATTTAAACAAGGAGAATTTAAATGGAAGTGAAAATTTTGAAAACAAAGCAGAATCAAAATTTGAATTTAAATCACTTAACCAAAAACTTGCATTGAACAGGATTCGAATAAAATTTGAATTGTACGCTTTTAAAATTCAGCCAAGTGAAATTCAAATTCAAAACCAAAACATAAATTCAAAATCAAATTCAAATCAAAATCAAAATTCCAAATGGGCCGGCCCCATTTTCATTTTCTCTTCCTCTTTCTCTTTTCTCTCGACCCAGCTTTCGTCCTCCTTTCCCCTCGCTCTGCTATGCCTTCGGTCGAGCCGTCCTAGATGTGTCCCGATTCGACTGCATGTCTGACCACACCCCTCTCCATTACTGGTCCACCCTATTTTCGCCAGCACTATGGCCATGTTGCACGTCTGTTCGGCACAGGCCACACTTGTGTCCGTGCCACCCACGAGCTCAGCCCGTGTCACCTCGGCCCCACCACATGTGCCCGTCTTCGCTAACTATGTCACCGACCATGCCCATGCACACTGCACTACCATGGCCTTGCCATGCCCATACTGTGCCACACTACCACACCCTACCATGTCTATGTTGTGTCGCATCGTGTGCTCCCACACTGCTCGTGTCATGTCAGGCTACTCCGTTCACATTGCCACGCAAGCACCCTACTTGTGTGCCTTTGCTTGCGTCACATCATGGAGCCTCGTTGTGTGAACCATGCGTGCCCATGTTGCGCCAGCCTTGCTTCACATCGTGTCATGTCACGTGCATCACCTCAGCCCCACGCGTACCTCAACTCATCGCATCGCCTCGCCGCTATCGCCAACTACTCTGGTCACCTCACCATCTCCTCACCATGCCGCGCACTAGCGCCTGATCATCGTGCGCAGCAACCCACCGTCTACCCTGGCTATTTAAGCCGCTCTGACTACTCTCCATCCCTCCTTGCGCCTGCCCTCCTCCCTTCATTTTCTCTCCCAAGCCGAGGTGAGCATTTCCTCCTCCTTCAGCACTGACCGTCACCTCCTCTTGCCATTCCAGCCACTCCGATGAGATTTTTTCAAAACTACATGCGTCTCCTTGCATTACACATCCCCAATTGCAAATCCCCTTAGCCAATTTTGGATTCCTTTTGCTGGGGCTCACCACATCGTCTTCTCCCCCAAGTTTGATCGAAACTGCCACCGCCATGACCATTCTCATTCTGACAAAGCTCAAGTCGATTCCTCCCTACTAGAGCACCCCCGTGCCTTCCTCATCCTTCCTCCATCCCTAATTTGAGCTTCCCCTTGCCCTAGATCACCGCCACCGTGAGCCCTCATCGCGTCGCTCTAGGTTCTCTTCGTTGGACCACCTCATTGCATCTCCGTCTCTACGGATTGCACTAGTAACTTCCCTCTACCCTACTAATGCTCGTACTCCCCTCATTCCCTCTCCCTTTCACTTCGGTCGCCGTTGCCCCTTCTTCCTCCCTATGCACGGCAGCCATGCGTCGTCGTCGGCTCGCCTCGTTGTTGCTAGAGACCTGACATCGCCATGCGGTTGTCGTCGACTCGCCATGATTGCCTCGCCACCGGCGAGTTCACCCTAGCCATGCGCCGCTGCCTCCCATGCTTCCTCTAATTTGGCCCTATGGAGCGGTGGCCTCCTCTATTCTCTCTGTATCTTACCAGTAGGCCTAAACATTTTTCATGGCCCTACATGTCACTCTCTTTCCATTTTTTAGTTGGAAAATAATTCATGGAAATCGAAACAATTAGAAAAAATTCAAATAAAAATATAATGAAATATAATTTAGATATAAATAAAAATAAGGATTTATGATAATTGAAAATATTTAGATTAAATATTGGTTAGTAGAGTTCAATAAGGATTAGTGAATCAATTAATGGCAAAAAATAATTAGGGTAGGATTAAGCCATGTAGTAGTAGTAGTAGTAGTAGTAATAATAATAATAATAATAATAATAATAATAATAATAATAATAATAATAATAATAATAATAATAATAATAATAAAAACAACAACAACATCACAAAAGTCATGAAAGCCCTTTTGCATATAGTGATCAAATAATTAAGGTAACTGATTTAAGTAGTATGTCACTAACATTTAACCGAAAATGCATGAATTTATATGTTCTTTAGAGATAATTAGCATCCAATTTAATTAAAGTTTTACATGGAAGATAGTTAGAAAGAAATAGAGATCAATTATGACACCAACAATACTTGTTTTATAAACTCATATGTCAATTGAAGATCCTATTAAAATATAATTTTTTGTATAAATGATATTAAAGTTATTAGCATGCCTCTAGCACTTAATTTTTAAATGTAAATTTAATTAAAAATAGTATTTAAATATAATTGTGTATAACAAGCTAGGTCTCATGTAATTAGATTTTAACTGAAATTAATTTGTGTTAGATGATAATTAAGGATAATTAGGGTATCAACAACATTTAAATTTAAGGAAAAATTTGTTCAGTAGCACTGAAAGTTTACTGCTTTCGGAAAATACCACCAAAAGAACCGGGGTCCGGAAATTACCACCAAAAAATTCATCTCGCTTCGGGATTTAGCACTCTGGACAAAAATACCCTTACCCCTCCGCTCCTCCTCCGCCGCCGCCTCCCTGCCCCTCTCCGGCTCTCCCTCCCCTCCCTCACCTTCCTCTCCTCCTGCGCCGCCCCGTCCGCCTCCCTCTTCCCCCACCTCTTCGCCGCTGGCCTCCCGGCCTCCTCACGCCTCACGCCGCTCGCCTCATCCCTCTCCACGCACCCCATCCCCGCCGCTGTTGCCTACCTCCGCCTCCTCCTCGCCCCCGCCTCCCCACTCCTCTCCCTCTTCTCCCCGCTCCCTTGCACGCTCTGCGCCTCGCCCCCCGTCCCGCACCTCCACGGTGCGCTCCGCTTCGGTGACTCCCTCCCCGACGAGTGGCTCGCCGTCTCCCTCCTCTTCGCCCTAACCCGCGCCTTCCCGGACCTCGCGGCCTGCGCGTGGGACTCCGACGGTGACTTCCTCCTCATCGAGGCTGCCTTCGCGCTCCCTTGCTGGCTCGACCCGGACACCGCCCCCAACCGCGTCTTCATCTTCCGCGGCAAGCTCCACATGGCAGACGGGGGCGAGGAGGAGGCGGGGGCGAGGAGGAGGCGGAGGTAGGCAACGGCGGCGGGGATGGGGTGCGCGGAGAGGGAGGAGGCGAGCGGCGTGAGGCGTGAGGAGGCGGGGAGGCCGGCGGCGAAGAGGTGGGGGAAGAGGGAGGCGGACGGGGCGGCGCAGCGTAGGAGGAGAGGAAGGTGAGGGAGGGGAGGGAGAGCCGGAGAGGGGCAGGGAGGCGGCGGCAGAGGAGGAGGAGCGGAGGGGTAAGGGTATTTTTGTCCAGAGTGCTAAATTCTGAAGCGAGATGAATTTTTTGGTGGTAATTTCCGGAACTCGGTTCTTTTCGTGGTATTTTCCGAAAGCAGTGAACTTTCAGTGCTACTGAACAAATTTTCCCTTAATTTAAAATGCAATTTTAAAAAGGAAGTCATGATAAAATACAACTCCACTAAAAGTATAATTAATTATCAACTGTGGTTAGATAGAAATTAGTGGCCTAACTAAAGAGTTAATTAGCAACAATGAGTGTAACCTATCAACCACGTAGGTATGCCTTCAGTTAAGGATATTAGAGAAATATATTAAATAACTAATCTTGCATTTTAGTTTATTATTTATTTAACCATTCGATTTATTCATAAATGAACCTTAAACAATAATATATGGTTAATGATGCCCAATACACTATTTAGACCCTCATATTAATCTGTAGGTCTCTCACCTAACGCATGGAATTTCCTTAATAAATATAAAATAATAAAATATGTCATTAAGCTAGGTTCAAGCAATAGTACCCCCCAATCAACTAGGTCTAACCGCTTTCGAATCCAGAATGGAATATTCAATATTCCCTCATCCTCCTTGATATCCTTCCCGGTAGGTTTCCTCCGTGCCATTTCCCCTTCGCTCAAACTTTGTTTGACCCGTCTACATCTCGCACTCACTAAACCTTGTCTCACATCACCAACTTAATCATAATAAAATTTAATTGAGTTCATTTGGATTTATTTGGATTTTTGGAATTATTGAGATTTGGATGTTTATCATGTTACTAGAATTTGGAGTCTCGAAGAAGTAACAATTCAAGCGAGATCAAGATCCAAATAAAAACCAAGACCAAGAGTGTCAACACCATTGACTGAGAAGTCTATGAGTGAGATCAAGGCCGTAGTAAATTGAGTGAGACAAATCAATACTTTGATTATGTGTAACATCCTGATTTTCAGAGCCTTTTTGAAGCTTTTAAAATAAAATTCACCATTTGAATTTTTCCGAAATTAATTAAAGCTTAATTGGAATTTTTATTAAATAAAAATATTTAATATGATTAAATTAAACATTAACATTTGCCAAAAGTATTTTATTTGTATTTCTTGTGTCACAAGGAATTTTTCTGTATTTTCTTGGATATTTCGGAGTTTGTTTGAGCTCAATTTAAAATTCCAAAATAAAAAACATTCCCGTTGGGTCACCCATCGCCAACGGCTGAGCACGCTTAACACTAGAAATTCTACCCAACCAGCCACCAAGTCTCCTCTTTCCCTTTCTTGGATACATTTCCATCCATCCTAGCTCTTATTCATTACAACTAGGTCTTCTTCCCAAAAGAACCATCATCCATGAGTGCCAGACACGAACCCTCTCTCTCTTTCCTCTCTTGCCTCCCATGGTAACTTCCAATCCGAACCTTATTTCAATGTCCTCTCGAAAGAAAAATTGTGCCAAATCATGCAAGGAATCCATCCCAATTGGCCTCTTTCCGTTTCGTCCATCCGTTTGCCTTTTATCTCCTATTTTCTAAAACGGACTCTAAACCAAAATTTGCGGATTGGAGTCGGTTTCTATATCTTCCAAGTCTATAAATACGACCCCTTGACCCCTCTAAACCCATCCCAAGCCGTGGCAAGTCCCCTCAAAGCTCAGGACGCCGTCGGCATCGAGGCCCTTCGGTCCCGAATTTGCTCGTTGCGTCTCGAGCTATCCGGTGAGTTTTTCCGTGATCTTTTCGCGTCATATTGTGCCTTCATATCCCATCTACCTTCTGGTCAAATTAATTTGGTTTTGGTGTAGCCAATCTCCCGAAATCGAGTTTTCCCTAATCTAGGTCAAGAGCGCTTCCCGACGTCGATTCGTCGCCTCCGGTAAGCTTTAGCCCTTGCCGTAATTTGTTTTAGACTTACCTCATCGCATTCTACGCCGTGCTCACTTCCTTTTCCCCGAAAAACCTCCACAGTTTTTTGCCTCTGAACCTCGCCATAGCCGCCAATGGCATCTCGTGTCCCCATCTATCCGGTGATGTTTTCTCCCAATCCGTTCGCGTCATATTGTGCCAAACCATTCTAGGTAGCTACCCTCCAAGTGGTTTTAGATTTCATTCACCGAGCACCAAGATATCAAGATTTTGTTTTTTCCTTCCCAACGTCGTTCAAACGTCGTTTGCGTCATCTTCGGTGGGTTTCTGTCTGAGCCAACAATTTTTCTAGCTTCGCCAAGCCGTGTTCTAGTCCGTGTTCACCCTACTTCTCCATGTTTTATGCCCGGTTTTTATTCCTCTCTCCTAACCATGTCGTTGTAGTCGCTCGTGCCGTCATCGTTCTCCGTTTGGCGTGCCGTCGCTTCCTATGTGTGCCTTGGATCCCTAGCAACCCATTTTGCTAGTTAGATTCACCACCCATGCCTCCTCTCGCCGACGCTAGCCTTCTCTCCAAAAGTGCTGCTCTCGGGTGAACAGTAACTTTTGCTATTTTCATTTTCTTGCGCGGCAAACTTTAGATCGCTTGTTCTCCTTCATCCGAACTCCGATTGACCCGATTCTTTTTCCTAAATTCATCTAAAATTGAGCTCTATCGTTTGGTTCTAGTTTTGAAGTTTTTGGAGTTCATTTGAACTTTATTTGAATTTATTTTGTTTATTTTGTCGTTTCGCGCGTAGAACCCGACGTCGCCGAAGAGTTTGTCAAACCGCAGCAAGAGGGACCAACCAGTGCACAAGAAGGCAAGTCTCCTCTGATAATTTTGAACCTATGTTTGTGAAATATTTTAATTATTTTAAATTTATGTGCATCGCTATTTACATAGAATCTAAATTTTGTTTTAGCAAGTTAATTAAACCAATTATTGTTATGCCCTCAATTGAAGTTGAATCCCATGTACCTTTGTAACTTTAGGATTTCCTTTGTCTCAATAATGAGATTATTATTAAATCTTTGATAAATATTAGAACGGTAGTAAAATGCTTAGTCATGCTATTTAACCTTTGTAGCCTTGGAAATGAGAAATTATAATTCTTTTAACTAGTCTTTGTATCTGGAAATTAGTGGCGATTGGAGTTGCCACTGTTCTTTTAAAATAAAATAAAATGTGAAAATTGTTTTAGACCAGGGCGGATGGTTGGATTGGTTTGGTGCGGTTAGCACGAGACTTTGTAAAGTGTCTGTTCCGCCCTAGTCGATTAAGGACCGACTCTTGTGTTTGTCCAGACTGAGCACTACCGTACAACCCCAAGTCTATATGGGTACGACCTAGCTGATTAACTTACGATAGTCTAGTTTAGGTGCCACCAGTGGAAAGTGGGTGCTAGGGATTTACTGGTTATTCACAGTGAGGGATAGGGATTTACTGTACTCATATGGCGCAAGAGGGGGCTTCGGACTGGGTGGATGGAACCCTTCTGCGGTGAAACCTCAGCGAGTGGTGTCTAACTAGACTAGAGTGAGGTAAAGGTTTTGTGATATTTTATCTGTGTCTCATGCCAAAGGAAGCGTGGTGACTATTAAGATAATTTATCTCTTAGGGGTAAAGTTGTACAACCTCTGTAGAGTGTCAAACTATTCGAATAGCCGTTCCCACGGTCAAGGGTGAGCAAAGAATGCATTCACATGGTAGATTTTTGGTTTTGGTTTTAAAATCAAAGTTTTTGTATTCCGAGAGTGGAGGGAACTCTCGGAAGGGTATCCTGGCAGTTGGAGCCAGAGAGGGTGGATGGAACCCGCAGTTTTAAACTTGATCAATTGTAATTGGTTAGCTAGTGTTGGTAGATGGAACCTTCACTATAAAGTTAATGATAGTTCTGTTAAAGCATTTACTTTATTAAATTGATGCCTTCAAAAATAATTAGTAGTAATTGGAGTTAAAACATTGTTTTGTGCAAAAGAACCATATAGCATTCCTTTGTCAAGCCTTGCATCTATTGCATTTTTCCCAAGACTTGCGGAGTACTTTATGTACTCACATGCTGCACTCAAAAATAATTCTCAGAGGAATACGAAGCCCAAGAAGGAGATTACGACTACTTCGCGGGTGGATTCGACGAAGGATTCCAGGAGTTCTAGGTCGCGCTTCCCAGTCAATTGCCTGTGGCGTATTGATGGGTCTCCGCTGGATTTATTTTTGCTTCCGCTGTGTTTCGTGTGTGCGAGGTCTTGAAACCTCATTTGTAATAATGAGGCCTTTCAGTCAGTACTCTCTATTATTGTAATAAAGCGTTGTTGGTTATGTAATCATTTCTGTTTGACTGTGTGCACTAGCTTTGATCTGGGACTAGTGCTGTAATACACGGAGGGTCCGGGTTCAGATTACACTTACCTTTTCGAATGCACATTATGTTGATTTAAATTATTAAAGTGCATGCTTTAATTTATTATTAAAACTATATTTATATTAAGGTTGTAGTTAAGTCATTAATAATAATTGTGCTATTTTACCCATTCCTTGGATTTAGACATGAATCTTTGTCGCCCTAGAACTAATGAAATACATACTAGTTATAAGTTCATATCAAAGTGTGCCACGCTTAGCCTTGCTTAGATACATAGAGCATTAATTTACCCTGACATCGTTTCAAATATGAAAACTTAGTTTGGACAGCCACTGGAGAGAAGTAGCTTGTATTTGAACTAAAACTGATATTTTAGAATCCCAAAACTCTAAAGTTGCTTCATATCTGGGCGAATGGTAAGTGGGATTGGTGTGGTGAGAGCACAAGAGTGTGATTTGAGATAGAACCGCCTAGATAACCCTAAGGACTAAACCTTGTGATGACCTTTTAACAAAAAATAGTGCAACCACAAGTTATAATCACTACTACAAAAAGGGTTATCACAGACGGTTCATAACTGTCATCACAGACGGTTTTTTGAACCGTATGTATTTATGTGTCAGTGATAATTGGAGATTATCACAGATGATTTGTGAGCTATCTATGATAAAAACAATACAGAACAGTTTGTAACTAGAACCGTCTGTGAAGAAAACTATTATAAAGGCTCAAACCAAAAACCACATGTGATACTCACACATCACAGACAGTTCTAGTTACCAACCGTCTCTGATTGGTGAGTATCATAGACGGTTGGTATATAGAACCATCTGTGATAATCCTTCATAGATGGTTTATAGCACAATTGTCTGTGATAGTTTATTCTATACCTAAACTTTTTTCTGTTTTTTGGTTAGCCTCAAGAAATAATATTACCTATGCCCTTTGAAAATAAGCAAATACAGTGGCAAACACAATAGCACATTCTATTTCCATTAAAATTAGAATCCACCATTACAACATTATAAGTAACAAATCCAACTCTTTAACATGGCAAGAATATATAAGAAGCAGATATCCTAACAAACAGTAGAAGCTAGATGCATCGGATGGTGGTTGGATGTCACCGACAATGGAGAGGTGGTGGTAGTGCCACTTTTATAGCACGACGGTGAGACTACACAAGATACTCTTACGACACTTACGACAAGAATGTGTTGTGCAGTCAGCCGTGGTGTCACAACGGAGGCGCTAGCTCACAGCGGTAGTCGGTGTCATCGAGGACAAGCTGGATGTAGCACGCAATGTTCTTGACGCCTGCCATCAAGGAAGAGAGGGTAGGGCATCAGATGGCAGTCAGATATCACCGGCAATGGAGAGGCGGCGGTAGCACCACCTTTGTGGCACGACAGTCAGACTGTAGAAGACACTTACGACACTTATGACAAGAGTGTGTTGTGCAATCGACCGTGGTGTCACAACAGAGGCGCTAGCTCACAGTGGTAGTCGGCGTCATCGAGGGGAGGATGCAGGAAGCTATATAGTGGATGAACTCACGCGTGACTACTGGTGAAAAGGTAAATGGGGAGTGATTAATAAGGGCCAAGCGGTGGGAAAAATCGGTGCCTACCATTCGATGTGGAGAGAATGGACGGATGAGATCGAAATCCTAGGGGATACGCCACGGATCAGTGATGTGTCATTATCAGAGGCGGTTTGTTATACGAACTATCTGTGATAATGCATATATCAGAGACGGTTTGTTAAACAGACCGTATGTGATAAGTCACATATCAGAGATAGTTTGTTATACGAACTGTCTGTGATAATACACATATCAGAGATGGTTTGTTATACGAACCATCTGTGATAAGGCACATATTAGAGACGGTTTGTTATACGAACTGTCTATGGTATTAATATCAGAGACGGTTTGGTATATGAACCGTCTATGATAATGCTTAAATATGCGCACACTAATCCAGCTCTTCTAAACTGTCCTCTTTCTCATCTTCTTCACTAGATTTCTCAATAATGACATCTGATATTCTTTTGACCTCCTTCCTCTCATCTATCCATCATGAGTTGTTCGGCCGCAACCTTACACAGGCAGCCAACAATTTACGTCCAGAGTAGCTCCTCCGCTCATGCCCTGCTCTCCTTCCTCGACTCGCTTCCATCTGTTAACTGGACCTCATCATCCGCCGTCGACGGAGGTGTCTCATTGCCGCTCAGGAAAGGGAAACCGCTCTCAGCCTCGTTCTTCTCTGCAATGTGCACAAAGCAGAAGAAGCTCTTGCGGTAGTGGAGAGACACATGGATAACATTGTAGATCAAGCAGAAGCGGTCGATTCTGAGGAAGCTTATCATGGCATCTTCTTTGAGATTATAGGCCATACTAATGATTTACCTAGGCTAGAGGAGGAAGTGGAGTGGGCAAGGATAATCTTCACGGCATTTGAGAACTCAGCAGCTCATCATCCAACTCCAAAAGTCGAAGAAGATGCATATAAAGCCCAAAAGACTAAGTTCTGGTAATCTCTTTTTTGGGACTTTTGTAATAAATTTACCTTGAATTTGTCTCTCGTCTTAGTAGCTTTTGTAGTTCATACGATAAAGGACAAAACACAGACGGTTGTAAATAAAAATTGTCTGTGATAGTTTCATAGATGGTTCTAATTAGAAACTATCTGTGATAATGTGTATATCATAGACGGCTTTTAAGCCTAACCGTCTGTAATAGTTTCAAAGACGATTTTAGCTATGAACCGTCTATAATAATCAAAGCACAGACTGCTCCACATGAACCGTCTGTGGTGAGACGTCCAGTATAGCTTATTTTTTAGTAGTGAATAGGTGTAGTTTAGCTAATTAATTTGCATTGACCCAGCACTAGTTGCTCCATCTGAATGAACATGGGTTGAGAGCTGGTGTAAACCTCTGTGCACCGCAAGAGGGGGCCTCATGAGCGGGTGGTTATAACCCCCACGGTGGTGGAAACCTTAGCAAGTGTAGCCACATTGGGAAGGTACATTGTAAAGGTCTTATAATGGTCTTCTTGACCAACAAAATATTTGGATGCAAAATTTTAATACTATTTTGCTTGTTTGTTTTGATTTTGATTTCCAATTATTTTGATTCTCAGTTTGTGTTTAAAATTTCATTTTTAGTTTGGAATTAAGTGTAATTTAAAATTGGTTTAGAATTCGAAATTCATTGCATTAAATTATTCCCATTTGTTAACTTGTATTGTATGAAATTTGGAAAATTCCAAATATTGTTCAAAAGAAATTCAAATGCCAACAGAATACAAGAAACAGTTTTAAATCTTTCACATTTTTAAACATCTGAATATCAGGATGTTACATGAACACGAGCCAACCTTTGAGAATATGTCGCTTTAGTTTTTGAGTTTCAGACAGGTTATACTTTCTGGAATCCTTTACTGTTCAATTCCTTTAGTAGACCAAATTACACAAGGTCTGGCAACTCCAGATATCCAAAGTTAAAGTGTTGGAAGACATCATCTGGAATTGAAGTTAAAACATGGGCAGCCACCCAAGACCCAATGACAAGCGCATCAGAGGGGCAAGGTTGTAGGCAGCTAGGACTCCCATACACATATCCGGAGTGCTAGCCTTCTAGGTGCTATGAACACCAATATGATCTAGTCATTATGATAAACCAAGTAAATTTGCAAACATTGAAGTGCATGTCTAACCAGTTATCGGATAGAAAGATATCAACAAATAATGAGGCGAAATCAACTCTGTTTTTAACCAGTTGTACAAAAGCTCATTAGTAGGGTCCGTTGGCCCGGGTTCAAAATTGCTCTAATTACACTTGTTAATGGTTAAACATTGAAATAAGTCGATTTCGAATGAAATTGGATTCTGCCGTCTCGGCTTATTTGTTCGATTCTAGAAATACTTTCAAACTATAAATAAAATAATATTAAATCAAACTGCGTCAATTTCAAGAAAAACTTGCTGAGACGAGGATTTGGCTCGATATCCACCCCGATGATAGTACATATCATGTTAGCTGTCCACTCAGATTATTAGCATGGTATGGAGTAAAAAAAACTATGGAGGAACAAATCCATTGTTCCTATGTGGCACAAAAGAAACAATGCCAACTACCAACTAAATTGAGCAGTCGACTTCCCTCAGAATTTTTGCAGCGTCTTCTGGGAGAACAGGATTGATGTAGCACCCACTTCCAATCTCAAATCCACCGATAACACTTAACTGGGGCACTATCTGGAGGAACCAATGTGTGTATGGCAGACTGGATGGTGAGAGTCCAAACGGTGCACTGTGGATCATAAAATTGAATGGCGGATTGTTAAGCTGCTTACACAACTTTTGTAGCATGGTCTTCAACAGAGACCCAAGATCCAATGCCTGCAGACACATAGCAATCGCTTAATACAACAAAAAGATAGGCATATTCAAGTAATTCAGACTATTCCACAAAATGGTCAAACCATAAGAATGAGCTAACAGGATTAGTGCTTAAAATATTGCCAAGTTTGTTCCAGACCACACCAACTTGTGTAAAGTGCAATTTGCCAATCCCTTTATTTACATCAACAAAATGCAACAACACCCATAAGCATAACAGAATATGCAAAGTAAACAAGATGATTAAGTGCATAAAAATCCACAATACATATTATGCTCCAGTGTAGAATGTTCACAGAACCAGAAGAGGAAATCATAAAATTCTATGCTCCGTTATTTTGGTGATCATCACAACTATGCTTCCAACGCTAACTTCAATAATACCTCATGCTAAGTTAGGTGAGCTCAATAGGTACAATACAAACAAAGCTGAAGAGTTAGTTCAAATTTTAAAATTCAAAAATTTCTTCATGAGAATGTAATCTGAACCACTATTTTTTATATAATAATGAAACATCAAACAGATTCAGGAATACTCCATACCTTATCCTGATCTATTTCATGGAAATAGGAATTATGCTGTCGAGGAATAATCCATATCTCAAATGGATAAGATGCTGCAAATGGAACAACTGCAGAAAAATTGTGCGTCTCACTGACCAAAATATCCTTGGACTGAATCTCACAAAGGCTGCACCTCCCCAACCTCTCAGAAACCTCCTTCATGCAGTTAAGCCGGGCGGTAACAGAGGGAGGGACAAATGGAGTTCCCAACATCTGGCTATGTGAGTGTGCCATTGAAGCCCCAGCAGACGCCCCATGATTCTTAAACACCTAAGCATTTTCAAAACAATGGAGGTTTTCGGCTTAACAAGAGGAATTTTAAACAAACACATATACAAGCTGCAGTAAAAGAAGCAACTCAGGTAATCAATAATAGAAATAAATAAGGCTATTAATTACTGGTAATGATGTACATGACCATAATAGAACCGACAAATGAACAGTTAGATATGAATTTCAGAACAAAAATTGGACGCTATTAAGTTTTCAGTGCATTGGTGCGGCACTAGCAAGAGTTGGAACTACCTTATTTGTAGGTGATCATTGTATTATCAGTTAGCACCCTCATTAATAAGCAAATTTTTTTGTATTTTAGTTCAAGTAATACAGTCTTCAGTAGAGAATATCAACCATAAGTTTTTACAAAAGCCAACCAAATGCGAGAGGTATTTGAGGTCGGAACATAAAATGTCCATACAGCGCACTAGCACAGTGACAATGCAATACCCCCCAAGTCAATACCTCTGTTCTTCTGGTAAGCACCAAACACTAGTAGAAGGTCATCCAAATTCAAGTCTGTGCAAAACATTCTGTGCAGTCTGGACAGCTAATAGTGAACATGCACAAGCAATGACATGACAAGAGCATGCATAAGGTATATCAATGATTACATATTAGGACAGTGTATTTTCTTTCCCTGAATGACTGGGCATGCATGACCGGCCAAAGGTAAGATCAAGATGTGACAACGTGTCAAAACAAGCCAATGAGATGTTGGCACTTTCTGTTTCCTTACCCATAACTAACATGTTTGCACATCAGGCAAGAGGCTCCTACATGCAAAGGTACGCTGCATGGACAATGTATGAAAGAGATCCGAGCATAAGCAACGCACTAAAGAGACAAAACTACACTAAATACGGTCACTCCATGCTCCCCTAATGATCACTTCAAGGTGCTCAACAACTTTAACATTTGCAAATGAACATGCCCAATCATATGCAAATGCACTAGACAAAACATAATAGAACAGAGTGAATTGGCATTTTTTGATTCAGCTTTAAGATAAAAAAAGTGTATGATTGTTGTCCATTTCTGTAACACCAAGAAAGGTGTTTGGCACAAACAGAGGCTCACAAGAAGTGCCCCTGAATCCAGGCAAAGCAGCTTTCCTCAACGCACTATAACACCATGCAGCCTAACCTCAAAAACAAGCATACGTACCACCGTACTGGGCTACCAGCTGATTTGCAAACTATGTCATGAAGATGCATTATCCATCAGACATAGAGACATGCAACCAAAACACCCAACTTATAATCTCATTTGCACACAAAATGCGCCATTCATGAAACACAATGTATCAGATGACACTGGAATTTTCAAATTCAGCTTTGGCTTAAGTGTATAATTGGTGCCCATCTCCATATCACCATGCAGGAACACACTAACGTATAAAACATAGATACATTGCATGGACGACAAACGGGAATATCTCCATCTAGGTTTCTAACACTTTTCAGTTCACCATAACAGCTGTATCACCTTCTAGCGATTTGTCAGTTCTAAATAACAACTGCCTAGTGCCCTACCTAGTATCAATTACCACCATCGTAGTTAGAAGTCAAAACACACATCATATTGGCAGTTTGCCATTCCTATCATTTTTAAGTTTTTTGCGATGAAATTTTCGCTATCTGCCAAATGAGACAGAACTAACCATCTAATCTAACTACCTAAGAAGAAAAGCTGAAGTTTAAAAAAGAACTCTACCTGAACATACTTCACCGCTGGGTGCTCAGCGAGCTGCCGCACGCGCCGCGCGTAGGTGAGCAGCACGTCGCCGACCCCCTCCGCGTCCAGGTCCCAGAGCCGCACGTCGTGGCACGGCGTCTCGATGACCACGTCGTGGAAGCCAAACCCCCGCACGGCGCACTCCCCGGGCTCCCCGTCCCCAGGCACCTCCTCCGGCGCCGGCGGCTCCGCGTCCCGCCGCAGCGCCGGGTACAGGTTCTCGATCACGCGGATCCGCCACGGCGACGCGTCGGGCGGGGCTGGGACGCGGAAGATCTCGGGCGCGCATTCCGACTCGCGGCCGAGGCAGAAGGGGCAGGACGTCTTGGGAGCGCTGGTGCCGGTGCCGGGGTTGGGGCTAGGGTTCGTGGGGCTGTGGGACTTGAGATCGGTGGGGCGGCGCGAGCGCGCAGGAGAGAAGACGACCCATCGCCCGAACACCGCGTCGCGGCGCGCCTCCGAGGTTCTAGAAGCTTCCGCCATCGCCTTCCGGAAGCTTCGGGACAGTGGTTAACTTCGCAGTGGTGGCTTCGTGTTCGTAGAACTAGAGGACGCCTGGGCTAGTTCTAGAAAAACGCTTGGGCTGCTGGAGCTATGCCGCTGGGAAGTGTGTAAGAGCAACTCCAGCAGGACCCCTACTTGAGCCCTCAAAACTCAAATTTGAGGGCTTGAGCCAAAAAACGAGCTCCAGCAGAGCCCCTACTAGAGCCCTCAAATTTGAGGAGGCCCTCAAATCACCCTCCCACCCTCATTCCTAGGAGCCCCTACTCCTAGCTCTCATTTTTCAGCTTTCCTCGTTTTTTGTGGAACATTTGTGCTTTCAATTTAAATTCGGAACAAATTTGAATTTAAATTTGAATATTCGTATTTGAATTCATATTTAAATTCGGAATAAATTTGAATTTAAATTTGAATTCATATTTGAATTCGGAACAAATTTGAATTTAAATTTGAATGTTATGTGATGAACTTTGTGCTTTCAATTTAAATTCGGAACAAATTCGAATTTGAATTTGAATATTTCGTATTTGAATTCGTATTTGAATTTGGAACAAATTTGAATTTAAATTTGAATGTTATGTGATGAACTTTGTGCTTTCAATTTAAATTCAGAACAAATTTGAATTTAAATTTGAATATTCGTATTTGAATTCGGAACAAATTTGAATTTAAATTTGAATGTTATGTGATGAACTTTGTGCTTTCAATTTAAATTCGAAATAAATTTGAATTTAAATTTGAATATTCGTATTTGAATTCATATTTGTGCTTTCAATTTAAATTCAGAATAAATTTGAATTTAAATTTGAATATTCGTATTTGAATTCGTATTTGAATTCATATTTGAATTCGGAACAAATTTTAATGTTATGTGATGAACTTTGTGCTTTCAATTTAAATTCGGAATAAATTTGAATTTAAATTTGAATATTCGTATTTGAATTCATATATTTAAATATTGTCCCTCATTGTGAAATCATAAATATTTTATTGTGTATTGTGCTTTTGTCCCATACATATGCATATAGTGTGTGAGGAAATAGAGGGAATTGAGAAGTAGGAGCTCTGTTTTGAGAGCTCCTGCTGGAGTGCAGCCCAGAAAACAAGGCCCTCAAAAGTAGGGGGAGCCCTCAAATAAAAAGTAGGGGCCCTGTTTTGAGGGCTACTGCTGGAGTTGCTCTAACATTCCAAAATAGTAGGCAGTGTAATCGTGAAAATTATAAAATCTTTTAAATTGTTTTTACCAGTGTATTTCAAAAGTTTTGGCGTTTATTTGAGTTTTTTATTTGGTTTCTTGCTAACCACTCGAATAATACAAATCAAAATCTTCCTCAAGAATCAAGATTGTGAAAATTCAAAACCAAGAATAGAAATTGAAACCAATATTAAAATCTTTCCCATCCAATTTTCATATATGAAAATTCAAATTTTAAAATTCAAAAATTATCTCTTGGGACTCAGCAATCTTGAAATCCAAAATTTAAACCAAGGTTTCAAATTCAAAACCTAGTTGCAATTCAAGTGTTGCGTTCAAAAATTCAGAGCTCTTTAAAGGTCCTTAGGCCCTGGCCCATTTTCCTTCCCTGTGGGCCTGGCCCCTCCTCTCTCCTTGTCTTCCCCCTCCCTCTTTTTCCCCTAGAGCCGAGCCAGCCCAGCACTACGTGCCCTCTGCCTTTGTCGCTCAAGCCGGCTGGCCTAGCCTCGCGCGCCCATTGCTCCACACACTGGCCAGCCTGCCCCTTGTTTCGCTCGTCATCCCTAGTTTTCCCGTCACATCCGAGCCTTGCACCTACCGTCACCCTAACCCTGGCTCCTCTGCACCCCTCCGCCTGTGCCCTCGTGCTGGCCTACGGTCACCCGCACCACACAGCACACCAACGCCTGCCCGCATTGACTCAGCGACGCCCCTCCGCTAGCCCTACCGCCACGTTCAATGCCATCAACTGGCGTTATTCCTCTACTCGCCACGCACGTTGTCAATGCACCCAGCTGCCACCCCCCCGCTATAAGAAGGCCTAAGCTCGTCCTCTCTTCTCCTGCCTTGCCCTTCTTCCTCCTCCCTCAGGCTGAACTCACCCGAGCAGCCTCTGTGCGTGCCGCTGGCCACCACCCTGTCCCGGCCACCTTTGCGAACATCTTCAAAATCCGCTCACGTAACAATGCGCCCCACACCCCTAGTAGCTCACTCCCTTGACCAATTGGAAGCCCGTGCCCCAAGCTCATCGCACGGCTATTCTTCTCCACCACCGGCCGATGCTACCATTTCTGTCGTTGTTCCCCCCTCGGTGCTCCTCGGTTCAATTCCCTCCTATGGGAGCATCCCCTTAGTGCCCTGAGGCTTCTACACCCCCTGGCCGACACCCTCCGTGATGAGGCGATGGGGTCCCGATCTTTCGATAGGATGATAACTTCGATTTTGGCGGAGGTGACTCTTGCGACCCGACTACAACCGTACGACGTCGCTTGCGCCTTAGCAATCGCTGAACCACACTCCAAGTCGTTATCAACCGTGCCAAGAACGTGGTTGACCTGACCACGAAGGTCTATTTCTACATGCAACTGAAGAACACGCAAGAACAAGATAACAAGCAATCTGAAATTGCAAATATTTATATTAAGCTCAAAAGGTGGGATTCCGCAGAAGGTTCTTTACAGTTGGTCTAGCCGACACAAGCGAAGAACAAAAGTTTTCACCATGGAAAAACTAATCAAACGAAATCCAAGAAAACTAGAAGGGTGCAGCCTCCTTAAATAGGGGTGGGGAAGCCACACAAAACTAAGGAAAAGGGGGTGGTACTATTTATGGTACTGTTCATATGAATAGTAATCAATGAACAGTATGGGCCTAGGTGGGGGAGCACCTCCCCTTTGGGCCCAAACATTACAAGGCCCAATTTGACCCAAATAGGTGATGCAGCACCTTCTTCGAGTGATTGTGGCAAGCGTAGGAGGAATTTGGAGATGAGGTCAAATCCATTGGAAAGAGGACGAGAAAAGCTTTCCATCGAGTACTCGTGGACCTCAAACAGACTCCGTATGTGAAAGTTATGCACATTTGAATTTGGGCGTCGTGCTAAATCCGAACTGATCTGGAGGCCGAATTGGATTCCAAAACGTGTCCAAGTTGAACTCTTGCTTGAATTAGTGCAAACATGATGTGGTGCTACAAAAATATATATTTTCATCATTAGGTAGCATCATATTCTTATTTAAAATATGTTGAAACCGAAGAAACGAATTCACCTTTAGTTCAATCTTAATATTGGGCGCTAGGGTCATATGTGTTGGTGGCGTGGTCACATCATATCGCCAAGCTCCCTCTCCACGGCGACCAGACCAAGCGCCGCCCGTGCACATCGCTAGGTCCCCTCGGCTCCCCTCCGATTGTACCGTCTACCCCGGTGAGTTCCTCATGGCTTGCTCGTACTCGTGCTCCCCTATTTCTCTCCCTCCTCCCTCCTGTTGTCGCCGCCATTGATAGCCTCCCCACACCCGGTCGCTCCCCCACCGGCGCCAGCCAGCCACGGCACCTCCTGGCTGGAGCCGCCACCCCTAGGGTCATCCTAACCTCGAGGGGTTCCCTTTTGGCCACCACTGGTACCTTCCCTGGCCGACCCCACCGGCGTCGTAGTCGCCCAACCCCGGCACCTCCCTCCTCTATTTCGGCCCTACTCCAGCCGAACGCCCCCTCTCTACCCCCTTCTCTTTATTCCTTTAACAGGTGGGCCCGACTAGATAATGCCTAGTTCCTTGTTGCATACCTTAGTATCTTTTGCATCTAGCTAATTTGTAATTCCCATGTTTAAGAAAATATTAATTAGGCCATCTAATATGATTTGTAAATAATAATGGCAATAAGAATTTAAATATGAAATTGCACTAAAGTTCATGCAAAATCAAATTAAAAACCTAAATCTTGGCTATTTATATGTCAATAAGGAGTACTAAATTAATCCTCATAGAAAAATTAATTAAAGTAAGATCATGCCATGAATTGTTTCCCTATTTAAAAACAATTCTTAGAAATTACCAGTAATTATCATAACTTCAATAAAAGAATATCACAACTAAAAGATTTAATTATGATGATTAATTAAATTTCTATGCCCATTTAATCTTGCCTAAGTTCATGACAACAAAGAAAATGGCAATAAAGATAACTAATGTAATAATTTGAATAAATGTATCATTAATTTTAACACTTCAAATAATGAGAATTTAATCTACTTTGCCTAATGAGATTATCTCTCAAAACCACTTTGCATGCCGCATATAATATCAAGTATGGTTTGCTCATCTCCAAAATCATGGGACCTCTCTTGATGAGTGCTTAAAAAATTGATGGTAAAGTCCCCAATATTTACCTATAAAATATGGAGGTTTAAATAAACAGATTCCCTGTTTATGAGTAAGAATTTTTTAAATATGAATAAGGAGACATTAATCTTTACCTCAGACCCGATCACTAATCAGTTGACTCCCGGAAATAACTGTAAGCCCCTAATGCTATCTTAAATCCAAACCCAGTAAAGGGAAGCATAAAATAACAACATCTTATGCAAACAAGCATCTTTAATTAAGAAATCATGCAAGACTACTATCTCGCACAACTAATGATCATCCTACCTCATCTTAGGATTTAAATCCACCAATGCCATTTAAAATATTTAATACATTGACAATTCAACTCGGTCTAAAAAGAGAACTCCGTTAAAATATTAACTCATTGTTCAATAAAATGCAAACCTTTGGTCATCAACAACAAATTGTTAATCTTAAGAATAATCAACTTCGTTCATGATAATAATCAATCAAATGACTAATTACACATCTTAATTAAGTCATTAAAAATGGTTCATTGAGTTGCCAATTGCAATCTCAGAAAATATTGCATCTTGAAATATCAATTTAATTCAAGCAATTAAAATTATACTCATCTTATGATAAGCCCGCATCCTAAAAGTCACCAAGCTTTGGACCTCGTCGGATCATACCCAATATCCCAGATAATCTCCCTCATCCATCTATAGGTCTCGCTTGACCTATAGAACTTCCTTAATCATTATAAATGAAATAAAAAAGCTATTAATTAAAAAGATCGAAACTCGGTATCTTGTAACTGGCTATGAGTAGCCATACTCCAATCTTAAGCAATATATTCTTGTAAATATTCCTTCAACATCAGTCTTCCTTGTATATCCTTCCCGGTAAAGTCACCTCTGTCACTTCGCTTCCACTCCAAATTCATTGACTCTATCTCTATCATGCAACTCACCAAATCATCTCTCATACCCTTAATCATACCAAAATATAAATAAGCTCAATTAAATCGATTTTCCCTTTTGAAGTATTTAGATTTATTTGGTTTTTTGCTCGTTTGCCACGTAATAGAATCTTAAGTCTCGAAGCCGCAACAAGCTCGAGCGGAATCAAGACTTGAGTAAAAGCAAAGGCCCAGGATTCAATGTCACTAACGAAGAAGACTTTGAGTTAAATCAACGCCGTGGTAAACCAAGCAAAGCAAGTCATCACTTTGATCATGTTGATCCTATAGTTTATGCAAAAAAAAATATGTTCCTTTAAATTTTCAAATTGCATGCCTAATTTACTATGCAAATGTATGTCAAAGCTTAAGGTAGCTACATGCTCACTTGATGTTGTATTAATTTTAATATGTCATTCCTTGACACTTGAAATACATGACACTTGTCACCTTAGATATTAATGATAACTTTACTAGTTATAACTCATAATTAATGCCATGCTAGTCTTGTCAAGTTCAGAGCATTAAATTGCCCTGCTCTGAAAGCATCTAGGCCTCTAAAAATATTGGTTTTGGTAATTAATGAAATTATGTGAATATGGGACTAATGTGTGCATTAAGTGTTTGAAAGGATAAGTTCAAATGGCAAAGAAAGAGGCTCACAAAATATCACATGAAGATTCAAGATCTCTAGGGCGACAAGGTAAATAGTTTAGGTATCTATTTTATTTTACCGGTCTTGGAGTTAGGTTGGAAGACCGGATTATAGGATAGACGCCGTACTATTAAGAGGGATCATGGTGATTGCTTGATCATATTCAAATGTGCCCTTTGGATCAATTTAGGATCATGCATGCACTTAGAAATTAAAATTAAATCAAATCTGTGCATTGTCAAAAAATCCGGTAGTTCCGGTGTGTATTGGACGGAACTACCGCAGATCCGGTAGTACCGGGCGCCCGGGCGGAACGTTTTTTCCAGAGAGCGCCCGGACTCAGACTTAGTCTCTCGGAAATCGGAAGTACCGCGGGTTGACCTGCGGAACTACCGGATGGCGTAGTACCGCACCGAGCGAACTTTATTTCAGAGCGCCGGAGTTTAACTTAGCCTCTCGGAAACGGAAGTACGCAGTTTGACTGCGGAACTACCGCATGTCGCGAAGTTCGGATACTTGTGCGAACGTTATTTCGAGAGCGCGAGAATAAAACTTAGACTCGTTGAGATCGAAATCGGGTCCGAGCGGAACTTCCGGACGTCCGGAAGTACCGCGATTTCAACGGCGGTAGTACCGCACTCATTGACCAACGGTTACTTCTGACTCTCTGACATAGCCGTTCTGTCCGGTCAGCGAGAGTTCGGAAGTACCGCGGCTTTGCCTGCGGTAGTTCCGGATTTCCTGAATTTTCAGGATTGTTTATTGTAACGGCTATTTGAGGTTGGTGAGGGTATAAATACACCCCCACCAGAACTTGGACATGTTGTTGAACCTCCATTGAATACATTTGAGCCTAGTACAACCTCTCACACCTCATTCACTCACTTGTGCATTCATTTGAGGTAGTTGACCCAAAATTCAAGTGCATTGCATTCTAGTTGATCCATTGAGCACTTGAGTGAGATCAAGCGCAGATGGTCTATTCTCTTGGTGCTTGCCGGCACCTAGACGGCTTAGCGGAGTTTGGTGATCTTCTCAAGAAGATTGTGAGAAGGCCCGGAAGATTGTGAAGGCTTGGAGCTCGCCTACCCGGAGAGGGAAAGGGCTTCCAATAGTGATCGAGGTGCTTAGGCTCATTCGTGGAGCCGGTCCGATTCGTTCGGGCTTACCTCAACGTGGACTAGGGGAGACCGGCAAGTCTCCGATCACCACGGTAAAAAGTAATCGTGTCAATTGTGGTTTGCTCTCTTGTGATCATTTTCATTCAAGCAACACTCTTCTTTCATATTACTTGATTGCTTGCTTAGTTAGAGTAGCAATTGTTGTTCTCTACTATTCGTTATTGCTCTTAGTCGATTACTTGTGCTAGTGTTTGTTTGAACCTCACTAGGTTGATTAGGGGTGTTAGTGTTATCTTGCTCTATTCATTTATCAAGTTTAAAATTGCTAATTAGAATTAGACGAAAATTTTAAAACCTCCTATTCACCCCCCCTCTAGTCGGCCTCCTCGATCTTACATGCTCATTATTCATCAAACATGAAAGTTTATTTTGGTACAGTCACGGGATGAAAGTGACTGATAATTTGTGATAACTCGATTTATACTTCTCAAAACCCCTAAAAACTTATTATACCTGTCTGGGCGGATGGTAAGAGAGGTTGGTGTGGATGTAACATAAGAATTTATGGTTTGTGGTATGCACCGTCCGGACAACTTAAGGACTTAATCTTGTGATGGCCTCCTCATGTAGGTTGAATAATTTACTTGACCCCCGAAGTCATCTCTCAGATAGGGAAAAGGAGGGAACTTGCAGGAGGACAGTGAAGGTCTGGCTTGAATGAGACATCAAATGGAGGGTGATGTTTGCTAGATAGGGTGGCATTGCAGAGAGGGGAGTCTGAACTACGCCAGCTGCTACGGTGGAACATCCCGCATAACCTATGGGACACACCACGTGTGGGAGCAGCCCATAGGGGTGAGATGCTAGGGGCGAGGTATTGTAAAGGTTTCATGATAATCTCTCGATCTACGTGACCAAAGAATCGCGTGGGCCCGTTGGGTTAATTGTCTCTTGTGGGTAAAAATGTACAAACTCTGCTGAGTATAAACTATTTGAATAGCTGTGCTCACGGTCAAGGGCAGATATGAGAACTTCCTTGAAATAGTTCTTTTTCAAAAAACCTTTGTGGTCAAGATAAAACCCTATCAGAGAGAAATATTCTGACTTTGGCTTTTCCTGGAGAGATGTACTCCAATGGTGAAAACTAGCATTTAGTGGAGGTAGCCATGCACTATAAAAGGTGGATGTAACCTGCACTACTATTATTATTGCATTCTCACAACCAACTTCATAAAATCTATTTTAGTTAAAATTGTTAAGTCTCAGGGATTTTCCTACTTATTGTACTTTTCAGAACAATGCTTTTAGCAACTAAAAGACCCTCAAGTCTCCCTTGACAGCTTTGCATCTATTATTACTGCATCTTGTGTGGTAGCTTGTCGAGTACCGTTGTACTCACTCTTGCTTAATTACCATCAGTCAATCAGGAAGGAAAAGAAGGACAAGTACTGCTATGCGTTGAAGGAGTTGATAAAGCTGGAAGTTGATGAGGCCAAGGACTAGGTCGCGAACCCTAGTTGGCTGCATGTGGGCAAGTCCTGATGGTCCCACCTATGTGAAGTTTTTGCTGCTATATTTTATTGATTTCGGCCTAATTAGCTTATGAGTAAGTTATTACTGTATTATTTATGCTTCCGAATGATATGTCTTTGGTGTACAGTAATGCATCTATGAGCACTATCTACTGATTCAGGGAATAGTGCGGTGGAATCACAGAGGATCTGATTTTGCTAACCCGGGGTTCGACAAAGTGGGACCCAATAATCATTGTGATATTAGAGGGTTGTGCTTCCTGATGTCTTTGCATAAATGACACCTTAGTGATCTTTAATTTTAAAAATAGCCCCCTACCACTCATATTTGTAGATTTAGCCCCTTCCATGGCCGAGCTCTCACTTCGCGATAGGCTGGCTCACTCGGTAGGTGACATACGATGGCGAGAGGTAGTGGCCTGTCGCACGACGCGCGCTTGATAGGAGCTAACCGAGTTGGTTGTGCTCAGCACCAACCAACCGAGCCGGGTAAGCTCAACGCCATAAATAGTTGTCGGTGCTCACTCCCTCTCCAATAACCCTCTTTTCTGCTATCGAGGGAGAAATCGAGATGAGGAGAGGAACTAGATAGCATTGTAGTGTTTTGCGGTGATTTTTGATGTGGTTTTGCTATAATTTGGGAGATTTGCTAGTTGAAAAGTGTAGATCCGATGGAGAACTTCAAGAAGAGTTAAGTTTCATTCGCATGCGAGCAATACGCTTAATATGTCATTAGCATTTTATTAGCGTAATGGTGGTTTGGTAGTATAGAATGCACTTGGTAATCATGTTTAGTTAACATATGTATTCAGTTTATGCAGATGATATTTGTAATTAGCCATGTTAACAATGTATTAGTGATAATAATGATGACATTTTTTAATTAGCCATGTTGAAGAAATGTGCACTATTATTTTTAGTGTTCTTGGTGCCTTTGTAATTTAGGAAATATGTACGTATGTATATACATACTAGTAAGATGCATGTATGTTACAATGGTGTTCCAAAAGAAAGTAATACATATCATCAAATGTGACCTAATCGTACAATGAACATTAAAAAGAGAAAGACAATATGGGAACATATGAAGGAAGCTATCAATAGACAGTTAGATTAATTCTAATCCATGACAATCTTTTTAAAATGCAAGTCTAAATGTATTCTTTTGTAAAACTCTGAAAAAAGATCATCTCTAGCATTTCAGCTAAAATACATTCTTCTATAAAATGTCATGTAGTCATCAGAACAAGCGAGGGAGAGAGACATTGATGAGAGAATAAGAGGATGAGAGAGAAATAAAAGGGTTGGTGAAGATAAGTACAGGATGTGGACCCCACATGTACTTACTGCAATATTTTCACTCTCTACCAAGGCATTTCCCAAAATGAAAAAGAAAACAAAAAATTAGCATGGATCTTAGTAAAGTTGTTGAATGGTGAAGATAGTGGGTTCATCTACACTTAAATTCATAATTTTGATTCATACATTGAAGTATGTACCTCGGGCATTGCAACGGATTTAAAATAAAACGATGTTGTAAGTGCTTAACTGTGTCAATGTTGAGGTGTCATGAATGGGGAAGAAATCACTAGATAGAAGGCAGCTTGTACGAAGAGATCAAAGCGAGGGATGGTGAACGCACTACCACCAATTCGTATTTTTAAGTAGTAGTAATATGGGAGCCCATACACATACCTGATGCAATATAATCCAATGGCCATTGTAGATTGGAATTCACATAAAGATATGGTGGTGTTGTCAATGTCACAACAATGCCTACAACAGAATGAGAAAAACATAACAATAGGTAATTCAGAGAAAGGCAAATTTACTATGTTTTCGTTTGGTAAGATAGACTAATTTAGCCACATTCTCTAGTACAGATAGTATCTAATACCTGAAATGGAGAACTTACATGGTAGTTCAAAAAAATTCCACAGAAAAGATGAGCCAAGATACAATTCTCCAGTTTCTTTTCAGTATTATCATATTACATAGCTTGATTACAAATCTAGACATCTTTCCAGCATGCGCCTCAAGAGCTAGTCCACATATATGGCACAAAGAGAAGCCAATAAGAATGAAGGGATGTAAATTCCTAAAATTTTTAGAGAGCAAGTTGACCATTGTCATTGTCATTGTTAGGACATGCTTTCAGAGAATCAAACTGAACTTCACATAGCTCTGAATTGTTATTATACCGAAATCTTATGCAATTTCTTCAAACCTACAACAATCATTGGAGACAATTCAGATGACATAAAAAAAATTGTGACATAGTAAAAAGAACACCATTGTTGAGGACTATTTACTAGAAGGGACACTTCCAGGAAGTGTATTATTCCGAAGGTCTAATGTAGCAAGCTGTGGTATCCTGACAAGCATGTAAGGGATCAAGCCAAAAAGGTGGTTAGAGCTCAAGTTTAGCTGCATCAACTCCGGTAAGTTCCTGAGTGTAACATTCCAAAAATTCATTGTCTTTAAAATTTTAATTTCAAATTAATAATTTAAATTATTTCGATTTTATAAGTAATCCTGGAAGGTAATATCAAAATTTCAATTCCAATCCAAAATTCCCAAATTCAATACAAAACTTCAAATCTCCAGAAAAATATCAATTCTATTTTTCTGGAGTGAACCTATTTTTCTTGGCCCTCTTTTTCTTCATTTTCTTTTCCCCTTTCCCTTTCCCTTCCTCCTTCTCTTTTTCCTGTTCGGCTACATTGTTCATAATTTCATTGCTCTAGTCGAACAGTAGCTAGGTGCCTAGGCCATGGCACCACTACCTCCCCAAGCCCAAGGTTGTCTAAGCCTTATATCCACTTAATGACAACGTGGAAAATACTCCGAATCATGTGAGGAATTCATCCCTTCTGGTTCCTTCGTGATTTGCTCATCCATTTTTCTTTTATCTCGTTCATTCCAAAACCGAAGCCCACAAATTTGAGTCTATTTCTATCTCTTATGAGCCCTTAATTACTA
The DNA here is from genome assembly GCA_036346575.1 of Dendrocalamus sinicus. Classification (NCBI taxonomy): domain Eukaryota; kingdom Viridiplantae; phylum Streptophyta; class Magnoliopsida; order Poales; family Poaceae; genus Dendrocalamus; species Dendrocalamus sinicus. Next base: position 27,767,358 of record CM070659.1, on the reverse strand, counting down.
CCCTGTGACTTCTCTCAACCCCTTCCAATCTCCGTCAAGCTTCCTCAAACCCCATAACACCGCCGTTATCAAGAGCCCGTCATTCCTAAAATAGCTTGTTGCCTATGGGATCAAGGATAACCAACTAGAGAGGATGATTAGGAGGTTTTTAAATTTTCTTGCCTCTTAATTAATTCTTTGCAATTTTAATGTGACAAGAGTATAATGCACTAAAGACTTACACAATTCTAGTAAAATTGAGGATTTACAAGAGTATTAGCACAAATAAATTATCACAATAAGTCAAGTGAACAAATGCTAAAAGGAGACAAGAGAGAAGTGAGTACACTCGATGTTTTACCGTGGTGTTCGGAAACTTGCCGGTTTCCCCTAGTCCACATTGAGGTTAGCCCAAACGAATTGGACCGGCTCCACAAATTAAGCCTTCCACCTCAAATCACTAATTGTAGCTCTTCTCCGCTCCGGGTAGGTGAGCTCCAACCTTCACACACCTCGGGTCTACTCACAAGCCTCTTGAAAAGATTACCGGGCAATCTCCTACAGGAGCCCAACCGCCAGGAGTCCAGCCAACAGGAGCTTAACCAGAGGAAGCTCAACCGGCGGGGGGAAAGCCCAACCGGCGGAGGAGCATCATAGAGTCATCTGGCCGCGGCGCTTCAAGCCCCGCGCCGCGCCAAGCATGTTTCGCCACGCGGACCGGCAGAAGATGGAACGTCGCAACATAGCATGGCTACGGTGCCTCAAGTCTCGCGCCGCGTCAACCAGGTCTCGCCATGCAGGCCGGCAGTCATCTACCATCGAGGGCGCTCGACGTCAGAGTCTGCTGCCACTTGCGCTCGCACAACGACTTTGGGGCCCGCTTCGCCTACCTCGGCCGATGCATTCGACTCCGCCAGCACCTCCGATTCCGATTTCGGCTTCGGATTCAACCCTGCCACGAACGGGCCTCGCGAGGAAGGCAGCTTCGCCAACACATCCGGCGTCGCACCCCCAACGGCGGGTCTAGTCCAACACCAGCAAATAAGGCTCCGCCAACTGTTACACGAGCTCATAGGCCGCAAGGACGGAGGGGACCAAAGGACTCGGCAACATGGCTTTGGCCCGTGAAGCCCTTCACCATGAGAGGCTCCTGTTGTAGGGATGGCCCCCACCTGAGCCCAGGTTAGAGGAATGTAAGGCCCAAAATAGGACATGTGTAATGACATAAGTGCCCCTGAGGGGAATACTCGGATGTAAAGGTATAATTGTAAAAGCACTCCCCATATGGATATATATACAGCACAGGCCATTGGGAGAAAGCCTAAGCCATTGCTCACCTAACTCTCCACTACCATACTCTCTCTCTGTTTGGTCTGTAACCACAACATAGAGGATTATGCTATAAAAGAAAACTGTTTTGATCAGTTAAAAAATAAAGAGTGATGATAAGTTAAAAGAATAGAACGGTTAAAAAAAAGAAAAAACATATAACTACTCACTCACTCTTTTATAATAGTTATGTAATGATATGTGTGCTTTCATGCATGCCGATGCGACGCCAAAGCTCGCGCGTTTGACTCAGTCCCTTTGCCCGATTGCCCACGCAACTGGTAGATCGATCCGCCAGATTGTGACCTTAATCAGAAGCTAGCTTTGGCATACTCCCTTTACCCTTAATCGCGACACGTCTGGCACTCCTAAGATGCGATGCGCGTTTCGATGATTTTCCAGTGCACTGTAACTGCATGTACGACCGTTGACTCCGCACTGTTGATTCGGGTCACCACGCCGACGCTTTACTATGCTGTTAACGTGCACAATTAATTTTTTGAAGCTACTTCTCTACTTTTCTTTTTCTGTCTTACATCGAATATAAGATAGAGGTCATAAATACATCATATATTCTATTTCTCTTATTTCCGCCTTATACACTATCTTCCCTCACTTTCGCTACCGTTCATGTCTACTTTTTAAAAACCAGTTTTTTAATCATTATTTATTTAATTTTAGCTAAAATCTATCGGCTACAACCAAAAATTATCTCCTACGACCAATATAAATAATCACTTGATCGCCAATAAACATGTTCTGCTCGACTCGACCGCATGCATACAGAAAGATTTACACCAATAATTATGCTCATCTTGGCGCTTAATTGGTCGTTCTCGTGCGTTGAGAAAATGTTGACCTTTTGAGGTCCTGCTTATGTCGGTTTGATCTTGTGGTTTCTGACTTATTTTTTTACAGTTTCTAAGTTTTATCTTTTCTATTTTTTACTTTTTTTAGTTTTTTTGCCGATTCTTTTTTTATTCGTTTGCATTATCTATAATAGACTAACATATTTTTTCTATTTTAATTTTTTTAAATCTAATTACGTCAAATAAACTACTATCAGTTATAGTATAATTTTAATTATAAATTAATTTATTTTAGTCCGACCGAGTGACGTCTTGAACTTAGGCGTACGAATCATTGCATTCCACTAATCAATCATCTAGACACGTGGTTGACCTCTCAAGGATGTTTGTGAGCGCACGACATGGCATGCATGCATATTTGTACGACTTAGGGCAAGTTTAATAGAAGAGGTGGCTGTCACCTCTAGGACTAGCCAAATAAGCAAAAAGAGTACACGTGGCTCATGTGGAGGTAACTAATACAATAAGTTGAGTAGAGATTACCTCTACTAAAGCACTCAAACATTTAATATTTCGCTAGAGGCGACCCTAACCCTTATTGTACTTGCTCTAGGAACTAGCATCGCCTTCAAGTCCTCGTATGATGTGCTAGAGGTCACCTCTTGCATGAGGGGCAGCTTGCCTCTCTCTCCTCTTGTCTCTCTCTTCCACATAGGATTGCGTTGACGTGGATTTCGCTAGAGGCGACCTAGTCAGCATTATTGTACTTGCTCTTACAGGCGAGAATGTAATATGAAACATCAGTTATTATCCGCACTTATTGCATAGATACTTGAAACTTTTTACAAAATTCCTGTGAAATCTGAGTAGATTGTATACACTAAAGTCCTGATTTGAGGCAACATATTCGTAGTAATTTCATAGCAAACAGAAACATCTACTCTTACGCAGTTGTGAAAAGAGTTACCTTTTCCTTTTGCAGCATATGGTGCAAACTAATGCCGTTTAAACTACATGGTACAAAAAGTAGATATGGCCCTGATCAACTCGGCTTCGGCTTCTGGCTTATTTTTCACTATTCATAAGTTTCGTCTTTTTCTGAACTTTTGGCTTTTTGTTGAGCTTTTTTGCCGGTTCTTTTTTCCCGTATTTGTTTGTATTATACATAATGGGCTAACATTTTTTTATTTTTAAATTTTTTTAAAATTTAATTATGCTAAATAAGCCTCTGTCAGCTACAATGCTTTTTTCAGCCAGCTACAGTGTTTTCAGCCATAAGCCACGAGCTTTTCAGCCGAACCGATCACCACCATATATAGGCTGGGTGCAAATTAACTTCAAGTTTATAGCTTATGTATGGATAAACAATAACACGCCGTTAAAACGGTGTGTTTTTTCAAGACAAGTTCTACAGTTAAATTATAGTACAAACTATACCAAGTTTAACTGTACTTGCCAAAATCACATGTGACTATTTCTCTCTGCATAATGTCTCTCACAAATAAGCCAGAATTTAAAGATCACAAACATACACCATAAACCTCAGTCTAAAAGAACCCACCCATATACATTGGTCACTTAAGGATAGAGATGGCAACGGGTAAATACCCATCGGGTATTGTCATTCCATACTCGTACTCGCTAGGTGTAAATTTACCCGTCGGGTTAACCGTATCCGCACGCGGGTAGGAAAATTTACCCGTACCCGTACCCCGCGCGGGTATTACTACCCGACGGGTAACCCGTACCCGCAAGCATACCCGGTTCAACACATAAGAATATCATCAATTTAGACATTCATTAATCATACATGCCAAGCACAAAAGCGTCTAATGATCAAAATTAGTACATCACATAAACATACTTGACATGACCATATCAACATATGACAAACAAATAAACAATCAACAACAAGTAGATAATAAAATTAACATTTGAGTGGGATGTCTAGTTGTCTAATTTGGGTATTCATTACCGCGGTAGGCGGATATGGGTAGTATATACCACACCGCACTCACTACCCCGTGGTAGAGGATTTCGCCCAATAACGTACCCATGGATACATAAAATTTTCCATACCCGTCTCTTTATCGGGTAAAACCCGTCGGGTATTCGGGTAACGGGTACCCATTGCCATCTCTACTTAAGGAAAGGTGTTGGCAATCAATTATGGCAGACACTCCAAATCTACAGGTCTATTCATATTGGCTTCTACTTTCAAAAACAGAAACCAATACAAACGTCCCAGTTTCTATAAGTCGTTTCTATCAGCTAATACTTTTCATTTTCATATATTGTAATATACTTTGTATTTTATTATATCATAATTTCGTAAGTCGCATAGTGGTTCGAAATACTATAGTGACTTTTATTGTATCATCTTTTTACATAATATACTACTATTTATCTGTCCTTACTATTTATGAGTTATAACCCAAAATTACCAGCTAAAACCAATATAAGCACCGTGTACTTAAAGCTAGGGGCGCGGGGATGGGGCGGACCTTCTGGCTTTCTTCTTTCACGCACAAAGCCCCACAGCTCTGACTTTCGTCGCCCAACCAGTCTCCACAGTCAACACGAATTGAGCCCTTTGAGCTACTATATGCCAATGTGTTACAGATGAGTAGGGTGGATCCTCGAGGTCGGGATGGATTTTCTTCTTCGCCATCCATATCCTGTTCATTCTCGCCCTGACCAGATAGCAGCACGTAAAACCGGGCACTGACGAGACGGCTTAAAACAGAGAGCCAGCGCGGCAGCGCAAATTCTTTCTCCCGTGTAAAGCATCAGCAAAACACCAACCAACACTTGAGCTCCAAGATGCAAAATTTTGGCCATCCACGCAATGAGATTGCAATGCAAAGTGTTATTCTCCTAGAATCAAGAAATGGAAAGAACATAAAGAAGATTTTAGGTAGGAATTAAGCAACACATTTGCTTGGATGGCTCCCATGCGCGAGGTGGCGCTCGCGGCGCAGAGCGGCGGTCCGGTGCAGTGCGGTGAGGAGGAGGAGGAGGAGGAGGCGCGGAGTGGAGGAGGCGGCGGCGGCGGAAGAGAGAGGAGGGAGGAGGCGGCGGACGGAACCCACCCACGAACATCACAACAGCACGAGGCCACGAGACGAGCTCCACAATCTGTGCTCCCCTCCCCACGCCCTCACGACTCCCGAGGAGACGAATCCGGCCTCCTCCTCCGCCCCCGATTGCCGCCGCGACGCCGATGTAAGCATCCCCGCGCCGATCTCTCGCTGTCCCTTTTTCTGCGATCTTTTTTTTAGTTGTTTTGGGTCGCCGGATGGCGTTGAGGCCGCCGCCGCCGCCGCCGCCGCGATCTGGGGGATGCGGGGGCGTTCCATTTGGGGGAAGTCGTCATCTGATGCGTTCGTGCCCCGATTTGACCGCCGACGGCCGATCGGGCGCCGGAAGTCTCGGTTTTGGGGCGTGCGGACGCCGGATTTGGGCGAGAGATGGGGTTTCCGGCGGGTTGGGGATCGGTGATTGGGGGTTACTTGTAGCCTTGTAGGTTAGTGGAGATTTGGTGCCGGATTGGTGGTAATCTGGTGGCAAAGGTTGGATTTTTTTCCCTTCTCGATTGGAAATCTACTGGGGGCATCGGGTGATGGGGATACTTCCCCCTTCTTTTCCTTGCCGATTGGCGCATTCGATTCCTCGCTAAAGGCTGTGGTCGTGGGGATGTTGGCCGCCTCTTGATGGCGGCTTCTGATGGCGATGAAGGATCCAGCTCGACTGATTCTTCCATACTTTTTTTACCTGAAATTGGTCGCCGGCGGCGGTGACTCGAGTAGTTGAGTTTGATTGCAGATTGGTTGTTCTTGTGGGAATATTGGTTATTGGTAGATGTAACTGTTGTTAGATATATTTTGATTTGTGTTTGTGAGAATTTTTCCTTTTCTTCTGTATATTGATCGATGATTGTAACTGTGTTTTTGCATGTGGAGATTGGAAGGAGGTCTAAGGGCTGGAACGCTGACCTGAGTTGCATGGGGAGAGGATGCCAGAGCTGCGAAGCAGTACTCGTCAAGCACGTCTGAGGTCCAAGAAGCTCGACGACCAACAGCCAGCAGAGCCGGCTGCGAAGCTGGTGCCTGCTCCACAGAGAGCAGGAAAGCGTATTCCTCCCACTGCTGTCAGGGGCAGAAAGGGTGCTGCTGGTAGAAGAGCGGCACCACCACCAAGGCCTAGAAGAAAGGGGGTTGAGATTGTTGACTTGGAGGCTGATCAGGCTTGTGAAGACCCCCCTAAAGCTGTTGCTGCACCGGCAGTTGTTGGTGAAGCCAAGAACCTTGCTTTGAACAAGGTAGTCGAGGGTGTTGCAAATAAAGGTTTGAGAATGGGTGGTGAAAGTGCAGAGAAGTTCGTTGGGGCTGAAGATGAATCAACAACAACACCGGTCCCCGAGAGGGTATTACTTCTCTTTTGTATTTTCTTACCATGTACTGCCATTTTGCCATCCATATTTCCTAGTTTAGTTCATTTAACATATATGCATTGTTTTTAGCCTTTACTGCACATATGTTCTCGAATATTCCATTTGTGTTAGATTTGTCTCATACAACACGGTATAGCACAAGCATATGGAACTTTACCCTTTGTTAACATTGTAAAAACTAGTTATAGGATTGTGGGGCTCTATGTTTAAAGCACGAAATAGATAAAAAGTACATCGATTTGCCTCTCTATCCTACCTGGACTTCACCTGTGGCTTATCGAATTTAGATTATTGTACATTTAGATGACAACTAAGAGTCTAGTCAGTCTACTGCCTTGCTTCGTTACATGGTTTTACACTGGAAAAGTCTGCTCTATGATGGTGTTACATTGGAACACATAATATCTTATTGATCGGAGTTGTGCTACTAGGAAGCTCCTAATGCTATGTCATCGCTGCAGGTTCAAGTAGGCAATTCTCCAGAATATATAACCGACAGGAAATTAGGTAAAGGTGGTTTTGGTCAAGTCTATGTTGGTAGAAGGGTATCTGGTGGAGCTGCTCGCACTGGTCCTGATGCCTATGAGGTTTGCTCTCTTACACGGTATAACTTTTGATGCAAAATTTTCTTTGTTACATTAATCCAATCTATGGATGACTACTCTGTAGGTTGCGTTGAAATTTGAGCATCGAAGCAGTAAAGGGTGCAATTATGGCCCCCCATATGAGTGGCAAGTTTATCAGTATGTACTTTGCACAGTCATCTTTCTTTTGTACTTAAGACTATTCTCTTTGTCTTTTGAGCTTTCTGACCATTGGCCTTTTTTACTAGCACTCTCAATGGCTGCTATGGCATACCAGCGGTTCACTACAAGGGTCGTCAGGGCGATTACTATATCCTTGTGAGTTCACTTAAGTTAATCATCTAGACTGCTTTGGAGCTCAATAAATTTTATTTTGATCATATTAAAAATTTTCAGGTAATGGATATGCTTGGTCCCAGCCTTTGGGATGTGTGGAATTCACTGGGGCAGGCGTAAGCATCTTCTCATTCCTTTTGACGTTACTTTGTTTCCCTCGAGTTTCTGCTTCTGTACTAAAAGATTTAACATCTATGACAGGATGTCTCCACATATGGCTGCTTGCATTGCTGTAGAGGCCATATCAATTCTTGATAAGCTTCATTCTAAAGGGTAACTTGCAATTATCTTCAACAGGTCATCCTTAGATGCATCACTCTTTATTTATGTTAACACATCCTATGTTTGTCAGGTTTGTGCATGGTGATGTGAAACCAGAGAACTTTCTGCTTGGTCAGCCTGGATCACCTGACGAGAAGAAGCTTTTCCTTATCGATCTTGGTTTAGGTATGCTATTAATCAATGAGTCCATATCTAAGTATGAAATTATTCCATTTCATCACAATATTTCTTGACATAGCCTAGGCCCTAGGGCCATCATCGACTCTTTGTATATTTTATTAGTGTTCTTTTCTTCAATTACCTTTTCTTTTGTTGATACGATTTCTAAATTGTACAGCATCGAAGTGGAAGGAGTCATCTGGTCAACATGTTGATTATGATCAAAGGCCTGATATCTTCAGGTTGGTTATATTCTCCCTGCTCCTGTTTCTTTTTCTTTCTCCTATGGTGCCTCTTTACTTATCTGCTTCATTTTCTTTCTTTTTTCCAGGGGGACAATTAGATACGCCAGTGTCCATGCCCACTTAGGTCGTACAGGTAGTAGGAGGGATGATTTAGAGTCACTGGCATACACTCTTATATTTCTAATAAGAGGAAGATTGCCTTGGCAAGGCTACCAGGTAGATTTTAATATGCCTATTGAGTCAACTGCATGATATTCTCCAGGTGCTCACTTCAGCCTATTCCAATGTTACTTGCTTAACAACACAGGGAGATACCAAGAGTTTCCTTGTTTGCAAGAAGAAAATGGCAACTTCTCCGGAGATGCTATGTTGTTTCTGTCCAGCCCCATTCAAACAGTTTCTTGAGATTGTCACAAATATGAAATTTGATGAAGAGCCAAATTATGCCAAACTTATTTCTCTTTTTGATAGTTTGATTGAAGCACCTGCCTCAAGACCCATCAGAATTGATGGGGCTCTTAAGGTCTGTACTACACTTCCCACTTTCCTATATTGTTTTGTTTGCTTCTTCTGTATCTCACCATAAACCTTTTCTCCCCCAAATTATAGGTTGGGCAGAAACGTGGAAGATTGCTTGTAAATCTAGAAGAAGATGAGCAGCCTAAGAAGAAAGTTAGATTGGGGAGCCCAGCTGCTCAATGGATTTCAGTTTACAACGCCAGGCGGCCCATGAAGCAGAGGTAATTGCATTAATGATTAAAATGTATGATACAAAGAGTGATCAATTCATATTAGTTTGGACTTTGGGCACTTGCTTTTCTTTGACGTAAACATTGGTATTCCAAAAGTGAGTTATTGCCTTATCTGTTGAGTTAATACTTGAGATAATTGAGTATTCTAGTTAATTTGGTTAGAACTGTCAAAACCTACTTCATGTTGGGCAGATGATAGATCAGTTAATTTTGGTCATGATAGCACTTCTTCCCATGTTATTTGTGTTACATTTAGACCAGATATTCATGTTAAACCTGTTACCTGAGTCTGGACCAACCATTTGTATTAAATATGCACCATCCTGCTAGGCCTAATATAGTTGATCTAGATTGCCAACAACTCCCCATTTATTAGTTGTGTTGTGTTGAAGTTTTGCTAACCCAACTTGAAATATTTACCAATTAACAGCTCTGTATTGATCAGAACATTCTAAAATTATTCTGGAGTCGGTGCGGTGTGTATAGTTGTAAATCTTAAAAAAAAAAGATGACTCTTAGTAACTGGAATGAGCAGAAAATGCAAACACGGCCTGTTTTGCAAATTTTAAGGTAGCCATATATGAACTTAAATATCTTGTGCCGTGGTCTTTGAGTGTAACTCGCTTGTGCAATGGCTGATATACTGTTACAGATATTGATTATGAAAGTATGAAACTGCTCTGCATATTTAGATGAAACTCTGCATGTAAGTGCTAGTGATTCATGCTTTCAGTTTACGGTTAGTTGTTTCAAACCTACAATGTATACTTGCTGCATTTTTCTCCATGTGCTTGCCTTTCTTTTGAACATGAAATATATCATTCTCAGGTCCACCTTGGCCCTCGGTTGATATGTCATTTTGTCTAGCTTTCTAAAGTAAATATAATCTTTAACAGTGTGACAATGTATTGTTGCTAAAAATTAATGTCTAAGATATGTTGCTTCTTTGTTAGGTACCATTACAATGTGGCTGACACAAGGCTTCAGCAGCATATAGAAAAGGGTAATGAGGATGGTCTGTACATTAGTTGTGTGGCTTCTTCAACAAACCTTTGGGCTCTCATTATGGATGCGGGAACAGGTTTCTCTTCTCAAGTTTATGAGCTCTCACCAGTTTTTCTACACAAGGTATGGTACAATCTGACAAGTCATGATCACTAATGTCCTGGATAAATTGTTTAGTGAGGATTCCTAACTCTGTTTCCATTATACATAGGACTGGATAATGGAGCAGTGGGAGAAAAATTTCTACATATCAGCAATAGCCGGAGCAGCCAATGGAAGTTCATTGGTTGTAATGTCCAAAGGTCTGTGGGTCACGATTTGTTATTACTTAAGTTTGCCACTTCAACTTCCATTTCCTGACCATTTTTCCATTAACGATAAAAAGTCCCAATGTTTCACTTGTACTTAATTAGCTTGTTACTTTCCATAAGTGGTCCTTCTGACAGGGCTTATTCATGATCAGCTACAATTCGATGTGTGCCATTATTGCAGGAACTCCTTACACTCAACAATCATACAAGGTTAGCGAATCATTCCCCTTCAAGTGGATCAATAAAAAGTGGAAAGAAGGATTTCATGTAACATCTATGGCCACTGCTGGAAATCGCTGGGGAGTTGTCATGTCAAGGAACTCAGGCTATTCTGAACAGGCTAGAAAACTTACTTGGCCTTGTTAATCATATGTGATTATCCATTCCGTAGATTTGCCACTTAAGATTCGTGTAGGCATTCCAGTGATTGTAGCATGACTGCTTAGGAGGCAAAGTTTTTTATGCAATTTTCAGGTTGTAGAGTTGGATTTCCTGTATCCAAGTGAAGGCATCCATCGGCGATGGGAGACTGGTTACAGAATAACTTCTACTGCGGCCACTAATGACCAAGCTGCTTTTATCTTGAGCATACCAAAACGGAAACCGGTGGATGAGACACAAGAAACCCTTCGGACCTCTGCGTTTCCCAGCAACCATGTAAAGGTATCTTTGCAGCTCATTGAAATCCATGCGTTATCTAACGCTAACATGGTGCTTGTGTTTGAGAGTTCATTATCATAGTATCTTCTGTTACTGTGCCAAGCTAACCCTGGAACAAACCTGCAGGATAAATGGGCGAAAAATCTCTACATAGCTTCGATCTGCTACGGGCGAACTGTCTGCTGACCTTGCACATTGAAGCAGCACAAGGGAGGGTCATTTAGTATTTTGATGATGAGCATTAAGAGATGTGAGATGGAAGAGAGTTCCCATGTTACGATTAGAAAGCAGATGTTATGGTATGGTGTCCTATCGTAACTGTAAAGAAATGCTGTACCGAATGCCGGCCGTGGATCTTTTCCATAAGAAGCTAACGCATTTCCGCATGAAATTCTCGTCTTTGGTTTGGTTAATGTTTCTCTAGGACCATCAGAATTTGCTGGCAGTTGATATGTTTTGTGGTGTCACACGTATCGTTAAGGTAGCATTGTAGCCATGTTAGCCGGATCTCGTCGACGGCGGCGTGATACGAGCGATGCCATGCCATGTTCAGACCGACTGCGTGATAAAATCAGACTGACTGCGTGATAAAATCATCGGGAGTGGGTTCTCGCCGGGATTCGTCGTCGACGGCGAGGGCGGAGCGGTGTCATGCGATGATGTTACGATGTTCAGGCGGACATGATGGAGCAGGGGGTGTGGGTCTCGCCGGAGCTCGCCGACGGCCGCGGCGGGTCTGTCGTTAAGAAACGAAAGAATCGATCGTCTTCCAGCTTTTCTTCTGCAGCAGCGATGTTTGCAGCGGTAAGCACAATCCTTCCCTCGTGTTTTCTTTGGATGCATGACAAATCTCTCTTGCAAGGTCAAGTAAGTACGTCAAGCGTTAGAACAAATTCTTTTAGTAGATTGCATAAAAGCCCTAGGTGCTGTGGCTTTACTAACAAAATGAACCCTAGATATATCGGCAAGTGGCGCATTGCCGCATTTGCTGTGGCATGAGAAGTTTAAGAAGGGAAAATGATAAACTACCCAATCGGCCGATCAAACGCAGACTATATGCCGAGCCCTCACGCGATGCTGTCTGGCTGCTGCGACGCTGTTTGTGTGCTTGCTTTTCTTCTGGTAGAGCGCAATTCCGTTCCAAATAGTGATGGTTTTTTGGTTTTAAGAAGATAAAAATGGCATTTTGGTTTTAAGAGTCCAAAAAACCATTTAGAACACATCGACTTTTTAACACGGTTTTTTTCTTCTTTTTTTCCTTTTGTGTTATTTGTTGGGATATAACAGTGTTTTTAGTTTTTCTGTTTTTCTTCAATTTCTTTTAACTGAATACCTCATAAAAAAACTAACTATCGCTACAGTATCATTCAACTAAAAACTAAAAGATAAAAACCACGGCACTTTTAAAACACAGACTTAATCCGAATCAGTCTTCAACCTGGACCATGCACAACACAGACACTAACAAGTCGCCCATGTATTCTTTTCAAAAAAAAAAAAGTCGCCCATGTATTGGTCGAGGCCCACGAGCGACACCGTGGGCCACTTAACCCTTTCTTCAACCTCCAGACTCTAGTTGGTGCGCCATTGCTCCAACACCTGTAGCAGGTGCTCGCCTCCAGGCACCTCTCCAACTCTAGCGCCGCTCCTAGGGGGTTTTCCGCCGGCGGAGTACCTCAGGCGGCCGCCACAGCTCGCCCTATTGCTTGGTCCGCCCACATAACTGCAGGTATTCTGGCTGGCCTAAACATTGAGAACAAAACCACATGTTGTTTTAACTGAAGCCTATCTCCCGGCCAGTGGCTGTGATGCATGGCGGTGGCCGGAGATGGCACGGGCGTGGCCGCCGACAGGAAGCTCTTGCCAGCTTGTGATTTTGTGCAACTTTTAGACCAAAATACCTCGGTTATATGCTACTTATAAGTATAATTAATTTGCTCCAAATTTTATGAGGCTGAAGCCATGTATATGACGCATTAGAACAAGCATGTTTTACGAGCAAGCAGCAAGTTTTATTGATCTATGTCAATTCACACGCACAGTATTGTGGAGAAAAAGAAGCGACGGATGCTTCTTTGGAGAGGATTCTAGCTGGAATAATCTGAAAGTTGCAAGAAGATATATACGAGAAATCGTTGGCTCACGACCAAATAACCGCCTGCATTATTTTGCAAGTTTGAAAACTAATTTTCTTTGCAAATCTACCCCTCTAATAAAAAGGTTTCCAATTTATTATCATGTATTTAAATAAGTTACAGACGCGTAATAATTCTAGAGTACTGTCATTTTCATATGTCCAAATTACATATTCTAAAAATATCTTTATCAAAATTAACATAATTTGACTTCAGCACTTAGAGCGTCACTCTCTTTTTGACTGGACGGAAGGAGTACTCAACTATCATTTTTTTATAGGAAAACTACCTCTACATTAGTGAGTCAAGGTTCCAAACACCACCTTAAACTCGTTGAAACGAACGCGCGGTTGTCGAGGTTCCAAACACCACCTTAAACTCGTTGAAACGAACGCGCGCCTGCCACACACATCACCGTTCCGATAGACACGTACCCCACGCATCTCACGCGCGACGCTTACATCGTGGTACGTTACATGTAATTTCAAAGATTCCCAAATGACAATATCGTTTAGATGATGGACCATTTATGTCTTTTTGTCCAGGTTGACGTTGGTTCTGCACTGTAGACCGAGTCCGCCGCAGTACTGCAGAGGGTCACCACAGGTGCGGAGTTGACCCACGAGGAGACCGTCAGCTTTGCGCGTCGGATGAAGGCCGGGCGTAGACGTATCGTTAGCCTGCTGTCCTGCACGAGGCTACCGGCGGTCCCCACACCCACACCCAGCGCTTTGACGGGTCGTCCACCAGTGCCACCTCGACAGCGTGGCACTACTCCGGAGTTAGTACGTGGACACGTCCTACACCACCTCACCCGGAGTAGCCAGGGGGTTCTGTCTGGGCACAGCCTCCTACACCACCTCAGCAGCTCTTCATGCCTCCTCCGCATATCCCCGGCTTCCACACGCAGGGGGTGTACTCTAAGCTGTACGCCCCTCCTCCTACCTCGATGGCGCCAATTGCGGGTACGCATCGTCCGATATCGTTTTTATCCCAAGGCGACATGCAACAAACTAACGATATTGCTATTGTAGGTCCTTACCATCAGCACGCACATGGCGTCTCCCCGGGCCCCGACGATATAGACCAGTTTTTTGCGGACTGGCCCCAGCCATCTTCCGACGCAGCACCGGAGGTTCTCTCCGGCAGTGCCCTCCCCGGTGCACCAGACGACACACAGCCAGAGATGCAGCTGACTCCACCAGCGCAGGGGCGGGTGCGACACCCTCCTGCTCATTTTACTTTCTCGGAGTGTCGTCACCGTTGCGGAGGAGGCCGCCAAGCGGGCTGACGGAGGACGCGGGCGCGGTGACGGGGCACCTCAGGGTGGCGAGTGAGGGGTGTTGTCGATGCTATATGTTATGCATATAATGAAAAAATACGCGGTATATTACTCATAACTATATTATGAAGTTTATTTAAATTCAAACAAGCCTATTATATCTTCTTTTCGCATTCAATCATTCATATATCAAGTCATCTAACAAATATTAGCATACGGTTCTCCGCACGGGAATTCTCAGTGTATGTACCAATCGTTCTACGGTCATTCTTTCGTAAAAAAAGTTTCTAAAATTTTTTACGCACCTACAACATACAATGAATATAAACTTTTATTACAACTCTACCACATTTTTTACCAGTTTAAAACTACAAAATTCACAAAATTTAAAACAATCACAGGGGGTTCATGCAGTCGCCTAAGGGGGGCGATTGCATGAAAGTCGCCCAACGGGAGGGCGGCTGCATGAAAGTCGCCCAACGGAAGGGCGACTAGATTCAGTCGCTCCATAGTGCGGCGACAGGTATTGTGTCGGCCTCTGGTTGGGCGAAAGGCTCCAGTCGCCCAACCATGGGGCGACTGGAGCCTATTTTTGTAAAAATTTTCCGCGGGTATATTTCTGTAATTTTGAATAAAAAATGGATTATCCGTACAAAAAATTCCACCACGTCTGATATAACCTATACATACACCTGTTATACTATATCTGGCATGAGACGATAAAGTATTCTACACGGATACAGTATGAATTCGAATCAACTTTAACAGATACTTTGATACTGCAAACAATGGTGTGTGGTTAATTGAAATTGTAGAATATTAAATATGTCCATAGGTTCTCTCCATAGACAGAATAGATGGTGGGTAAACATTGGTCCATGGATTCTCAATTTTCTGAAAAATATAAAGAAATATGCATTAGTAATTTTGCAGCATCTTTTTCTAAAAGTATACTCAGGTTAGGTTTCAGGGGAAAAAATCTAAGTATCTAGGATAAGCATACTTAAATACAAAGCAATTATCGTCCGGTTAGAGTATCTAGGTCACTATCTGACTAAAACGTCCACTGAAAAAGGGCTCGTTGCGAACTTTCAATCATAATTTAGCTCTCACAGAATCCTATAGGCTATAGCTCAATTCATTATTGTGAAAGCAATTCACATGTTCCATCTTCTGTTCAAATCATGCTAGCTGTTTAGCATCACCTTTCGGCATGTCTATTTTAGGTGGTGATTATTTGAGCTTATTTTTGGTGGCTTATGGCTGAAAAGCACTGTAGCTGACATAGGCTTATTTAGCATAATTAAATTTTAAAAAATTAAAAAAATATGTTAGCCCATTACATATAATACAAACAAATACGGGAAAAAAGAACCGGCAAAAAAGCTCAACAAAAAGCCAAAAGTTCAAAAAAAAGACGAAATTTATGAATAGTAAAAAATAAGCCGGAAACAAAAAACTGAAGCACAACCGATCACCCCATCAACTAACAAAGAAGCAAACACTTGGGAAAATTTTGCAAGGGCATTCGATATTCTTCTTGATTTTGCATAGGCAGTTCTAAACTACGTGATTTTTCTTGAACGTGTTGTGAAGCTTCTCCCCACATATAAATGCTACCGCTATACAAAGTCGGGGATTCCGCCCCAGCGACGTGACGGCGGAGAGGTGATTTCCTCGAGTTTTTGAAAATTACGTAAAGGTCCTTTTTCCTCACGAATAGGTCCTGCAGGTTTTTTCCATTAAAAATTTTTTGATGGCGCCATGTTTCCGAAATTACGTATAGGTCCTTATTTACTTACGTCAGGCCCTTACACGTCCTCGGTTTTGCAAAAACCTTTATTTCCAAATTACGTATTTGTCTTTGATTTTTAAAAACTCTCCGAATTACTTTTACTTTGGTATACGGGTGGTGGCGGCGTGTCGCCGCGCCTTTGAGGCTAGTTGCTACTATAAGAGACTAAATAACTAAATAGGTAAATATGGTAACTGTGGAAACTCAAAAAGTGGTCGCCATAACTACAAGCACACCACAAACTCCACAAGTAGACAACTGTTGCAGAAAATCCTGGACAATGAGTTACCAAAAAGAAATGCTGGATGTCTTCACGGCAGTGAAAACTGAAGCTAAAGCCCAAAAACAGAAACTTCACAGGAAAAAAAAACACAAAATCCACATTATTTTTCCCCTCATCAGCACTTGTCTTCTTCTACTGGAGAAAATGGAGATGCTACTACTTGTTCGCCAGAATTATACATCTCCACTTCTATATGACCAGAATACACCACTGATCTTTATCCTTTGCTTTCACTTGATCTCTCCATCCCTCTCCTCTCCATTAAGAATCCCCCCTGCACAAGTATTTCTTCCGTGATATTTGTGTAAAGTTTTGCTCGATTTCTTGTGGGGTAGGCTGCGAGACAAGGCATTTGAGGCGAGGCAAAGCAGCAAAAGTTGCGATCTTTATCTGTTGGATTCCTCCTCCCCTCTCTCTCTCTCTCTCCCCCTTCATCTGAGCTTCTTTGAGACCCACTTCCCTCCCTCTTGCACCTTCCAACCCCTCCTGGTCCCTAGAAAAAGGAGATCTTTTAGTGGAAGATTTGATCTGTTGGTGTTTGCTGTTGTTGCCTTGCTGCGCAAAGATTTGTTCCTTTCTTGGTCTGTTTCTTGGCCGGTTTAGCTTGGTGTTGTTCTTGGAGTCACATGGTTGGTGCGGGCAGTTCTTGATCCAGACTCGGATTGAAGCGCCGATTGATTGTTCGAAGCTGAAGGTTGCTGTTCCTGGAGCAATTCTTGGTCGCATTCTGGTGGCGGTGGCCATTCTTGATCCGCTCACTTGGGAGATTTGATTAATGTGGTGGGTTTTCTTGGAGCTCAGTTCCCCAATTCGCCATTTTGATGAGGAGTTCCCACTGTGAGAGTTACTGCGCTCCTCCCTTGTGCTACCTCCCGTGCCTCCCCAAATCCAAAGACGATGTAAGAAGTGATGCCGTGGCTGCGTCTCCAAGCCCAGCCGACGTCACCGAGGACAAGCCGCCTCAGGTCCAGAAGATTGAGACACCGGTGGCCGGCGATGATGAGGAGGCTAGTAAGGAAGTGGTGGTGGGAGTGGCTCCCAAGAGTAGCCTTAAGAGAGCTAATTGTGTAGACAGTAAGAATGTGGTGAAAGGCAATGTGAAGTGGATGGATTTGCTTGGGAAGGATCTCCTTGAGGTTAAAGAATTTGAGCCAAGGTACATGTTGTGTTCTTGCCTTTGTCTCTCTACTGCTGTATAGTTTAAATTGTGGGTGAATTTGGTATGATGTAGAGTGAATTTGGTGAATGTTTTCTGTATGTGATGTTTGTGTTCATCAATTTAGGTAGAGGTCATTTCTGCTAGTGGAGATGTGGAATGTCTCTGATCTCTAGAGGAATGTTCTGGTTTTAGGTTTTCGGTACGAGCATTTGCTTCTAAGTCATGGTCATTTGCTGTTGTGTTGACATTAGGAAAACACTATCTAATGGCAAAGTCAATGGTTGTTTGTGCCTCCTGGCCCTTGATAATGGTGGGTTTCTTTTGTTATTCCAATGTAGTGGGCAGTGGCTGTATGAGATGAGAATGGGGCAAGTCATTGAGTATTATACAATTCTACTATATTTTGACCTTGGTTGTAGTTTGTAAGCGTGGATGCGGCTGCAGTGAGCTCAGTCCATCTGGTCACCATTTGATTAAGAAATTAGACGGCTGAGATCATACTCTGAAGAAGTAAAGATAGATCGGCGATTCATCACAATTAGTAGTAATAAAACCCATTTGTCGTGTTTGGATGACGCTGGAGGCCAAGCCATCTTTTTTCCAATTGGATAGCTGCCGAAGAATCCTAACTGGGATCTGTTTTTTTTTCCTTCAATGCGTCCAAACTGATGGTTTTCTTCAATGCAGCAAGGAAACGAAATCAAACAGCTAATATAACTTCTTTGTTGCTATCTAGATTTAGGTCAGTCCACTTGAGTAGCTTGAAGTCTTGTCACCTTGCACTGCACGGTACTTGTAGGCGCTTGGTAATTCTTGCATACTTTGCTTTCAGTCAGTTTTGCTATGTGATTTTGACCATGTATTGTACTCTGTATATATAAAATGTAAACCTGAAGCTTTGTATATATAAAATGTAAACCTGAAGCTTTCCGTGAGATTTGATTTTTCAGACTGCAAAAATATCCATGCACAAGTCTGAGGTAGATTGAGGTGCTACATAGACATCATCTTTGAAATATCGGTCAAGTCCATGCATCAGTGAAATGGCCCAAGTGTATGCTAGTCGAGTAATCAATAGTTAGTGCATCCAACCAAGTTTGTTATGTTCAGAAATTTTCTTCTACAAAATTACACATCACACTGGAGTTGATGGTGGTTCACATTGATTTTTGAGCTGCAATCTTTTGTTTTTGTTGTTTGCATGTAAGAAAAGGTTCTGCTGATTTTTTTTCTTCAATTAGTTTGCAGTGCACCATGTCGCCAGTTGAATACGACCTTGTGATAATCCTCTTCAATAGCCAATAGACAGCCTAGCTTAAAGACCAAGTAAACTTCCAATCCAAATCAGCACATCTTTTCAAAAGAATAAACTCACAAGCAGGCAGTTGAGCACTTAAACCTTCATTTTCAACAAGTCATTGGATTTGTTACGGATTGCTTCCAGCTTCTTTATAGCACCGTATCATGAATGGATATGTTGAATGTTGATTACATTGATCGCACTCCCATCACTGCATTTAAACTAGTAATTGTACGCTATCATTCTTCTTCTGTGATGGGAATACATTATAGACATATTTGTCCATTCTTATGCTACTTTTGATCTTTTTAGAAATGTGTTTGGTTTGAGCCTTTCCACAGTAGGGTAGTGTATCCTTTTTTTCTTTTTCTTTTATTTTTGTGAGGCAGGGTAGTGTGCCTTGATTGACATGACTGCTCAACCTCTTCTTATCAGAATCAAATCTATCATATATTTATTCTTGATCCTAACACTATCTTTTCTTCCATGAAGCGAATCTGGAGACTCAGACGACGCGTGCACCTGTGTCATCCAATGAGCCTAGATATCAACATTGTAAATTATGTGAAAAGACAACAAAAAAAGGAGTGTCTCACTCAGTCAGCCATTAGTTTCCTGTCAGTAGAGAAAGAGAGCCCCATTGCTTTGTTGGTATCTGGATGCCATGGCTTGTGTCTTATCAGCAGCTTCAAGCGTACATGTTGTTACAAATGCATAGCTTTAGAAGATTTCTGCCAAATCTATTGTCATGTTCATATCTGAATTTTGTTCTGGTTGGCGTGGATGAGCCCTTGTGGTGTGGCACAAGTAGCATCCTACTAGATTGGTTGATCTGGGCTACATGTGGGCGTATCTTTTTATGTTCGGCTTAGCGGGCCGAGTGTATGGGCTTGTACGGCCCAACCTGATGACACCAACCGGCCGGGCTTGGGCCTCCGATCCCAATGCGTTTGGGTTAAAATGCACTTTGATTAAAGTTTACAGCAACAACAGTGTAGTCACAGTGTGGGCCGTGGGCAGAGAGAGCAGCAGAAGGCAGATATTCTACTGGCAGTGGTCCCATCCTTTTAAGCTACGGCTGATAGATTTTATTTGTGTTTTTGATACGACGACGGACAGTAGAGATATCGATATAGACGGAGCACATGATTTTAGACTTGCAAAATTGTTTGAAGTGACTCAAAAAGTCGTTTGAAGATATTTGTTTGTTTTGGCTTATAGAGAAGCCGAAGCTAAAACAAAAATAAAACCCAACAAGCCAGGAGAGAGAAGGGGGAGTGTGTAGGGGCCATTAGCAGAGAGAGAGAGACAAGGATGCTGTTATACGTCGGGTTCTTTTGGGCTTACATTTAGCTTATGTTTGTGCTGTCTATAGTAATTAGTTTTTAAACGGTGTGTTTTTTCAAGGTGGGACCAATAGGAAAATTATAATAAAAAATATACTAAGTTTAGCTGCACCGGTCAAAATCACATACGACTATTTCTCTATACGTACTGTCTCTCATAAATAGCTAAAATTTAAATATTTAATTTATAAACTATCAACCCAAAAGAAGAGGGAGTGTGTGGGGGCCATTAGCACAGAGAGAGAGACAAGGATGTTGTTATACGCTGAGTTTTTGGGGTTTAAATCTAGTTTATACTTGTACTATTTACAGTAATTAGCTTTTAAACATTGTGTTTTTAAAAGCAAAGTTAATAGAAAAATTATAATAAAAAGTGTACTGGGTTTAGCTATAAATCATATATACTATTTCTTTTTACGTACTGTCTTTCATAAATAGCTAGAATTTAAATATTTAAATTATAAACAATCTAACTCAAAAGAATTCACATGCTAATTCAACAAACCAGGAAATAAAGAGAGGGAAGACAGGGTGTGTGGGTCCATTGAGTGAGAGAGAGAGACAAGGCAGATGTTACGGGGCTGTTTGGTTGTCTGTTTGTGCTCATGCAGCTATATGAGCGTGGCCTGAGGAGGGAAGCTCCTCACCATGTTTCTCTCACTGCTCCAGCTCCGGTTGATTTTTACATCCTCTCGTGCGAGCTCTCTCCTCTATCTGGTAGGGGTGAAACGGATCGGATATTTTCCGTCGGATCGGACGGATACGGATACTGGATTGTGTCGGATCGGATTTTTTCGGATAGTTCTCGGATCGGATACATGATTTTTTTATCGACTCGAATACAATAAACCTAGTATTGATTTTTACATCCTCAAGATTTTAGCACATGCAGGCGTGATCAAGCCATCGTTCTCTCCTGAGATATAGGGACTAGGGTTACTCAATACTCCAACCACTCCAACATCATCTCCAATGCATGCGTGACTAATGTGGTGAAGGTGCGAGCCACCGCATGCAGGCAACCGGAAGAAGACAGTAATCCCTCCCATAGCAGACTGTAGTATACAAAAACTCGCATTAGCGCGTTTTTATAAACCTAATCGCTCAGAGACCGCATTGTCATCCCCGTCTCCGACCTCCACCTCCCCGTCCCACCGCGCCGCCGATCCGCGCGGCTTGCCGGAGACGGTGCCGCTTCTGACCGCCCGGGATGGCCTCCGGAAGCTCGGCCGGCCGCGACTTGTACGACGAGGAGGCCGCCGTCCGCCGCCCGCTCGAGCTCGACGGTCGCGACGCCGCCTCCGCCTCCTTCGACCACCGGTCTGGTGAGCTCGAGATTCTCTCGTCCACGGCCGGAATCGCCTAACTGCTAAGGATCTGGCCGGGATTGCAGTGAGGACAGTTAGAATTGGGGAAATCTCAGCGTGTCGTAGGCTTTTTTTTTTTTGTGGTAGAAGAGGAGATCGAGTTGAATTGTGAAGCGCGAGGTTCGGCATAGAGCGTAATTGACTGTGTATAGCAAGTTATGACTTGTGAGTGTTAGGGTTGTGGTGTGATTGTTGGTTGGTGCAATGCGGTTGCTGTGTGCAGCTGCTAGGTAAATTATTTACAGCTAGAGCTAGGCGAGCCTTCCTGATGCATCACTGTGAGTCTCTGATACCAGTGGTATCTAATGTGTAGCAAGGAGCAGAGCCAGAGATCGTGTGCGTGTTTCCCTTTAATGATTACCAAAATAAGTTGCTGTATTAGAGAATTATCATGTGCAATGTATATTACTAAGTACTAATGTCATAACAGTACCAGTGGATAATAATAGTGCACCGGTGCCACCACTATCTGTTATATTGACAAAAAGTCTCCTCAAAATTGGACAATGATGAATTGATGATGTGAATAGAGGAATTTGTTTGTTACACCCACGTACTCATTCCCATCACGGTACCTATTGTAGGAAATATCTTGCCTAGATATCAGGTGGGCTCAACTAAAGGTGATACTAGTAACAGATACTTAAAGGGATGGCAGAAGAAGCAGTCCAGTACAGATGATGTGCGCAAGAGCAAGTCTGGGTCAACATACTTCACTGCATTCGGGGTGGACCTGTCCCCTGATGATATGGCAGTTGCCATTGTATATTTTGTGCAAGGCGTTTTAGGCCTTGCCCGACTTTTACTTAAAAGATGATCTTCACCTTGATCCAGCTGAGGTATGTGGTGCTCATTCCTTTTTCCCTTTCTCCATATACTGTCTTGATGGTCTTGATATTTAGAGACGTGGTCTTATTAGTATTACATGCACTCAATAATTTAAACTCTGAAACAATAGGTGTTGATAAGTGACTAAGATGGTCTCTGTTATATAGACTGCAGTTATATCTGGTTTCTAATCCTTGCCATGATTGATCAAGCCCCTCTATGGCTTTATCAGGTCTCATGAAAGCTTATGTATACATTTGTTTCTGTTGTATATGTATACTTGATGGCTCTATGACTACTGCTCTTGCCTTGCAGTGATTCCATCCCACTCTTTGGATATCGAAGAAGGTCATATCTTATTCTGTCAGGATTCCTTGGAACACTTTCATGGAGTTTGATGGCTAAAGTAGTGAACAGTAAATATGGTGCAGCGTTCTCTATTCTTCTTGGATAACTTTCTGTTGCCTTCTCAGACGTTGTAAGTACAAGCTGACTATCCTACGAACAAGTTATATTTTTCAGTTCTTTACATTGAGTGCTATTTATTTCATTTGTACAGTCTTTAGCATTTATTGAAGTGATGATAAGGTCCAGTTGTGTTATTCATTCTTTCTTGTTCTCCTTTCTAATATTCATATTTGAATGCTAAATTTCCATGCCAATTTCTTGACCTAGTTACATGCTGATGAAGCTGTTTTCTGAATGTGAGAAGTTGACTTTCTTGTATATTGGGTTCTAAATCCTATTATTTATAGACATATTTGTGCAGCTGTGATTATTGTTGGCAATATAGTATATCCTTCACTGGCATTCTCTTTTTCTTGAGAAAGGGCACGACAGAGGTTTGCATTCGACTATCTTGCAAGTCAATGTAACTTTACGGATTAATTCAGGCATATGATCTTTACCAAATAGGAATCACACACTGAAAACTTCTGCAGAAGAACAAATACTCCATAACTGAGTTTTGAATCAACATTGTTGCATTGGTTCTTATGAATGTTATATCTGAAGCAAATGTCTTCATGGTGCTCTCTCTCCTGCTTCATGCAAATTGCCACCCCTTATGCAATAAGGAAGACACCAATAAGATCAACTGATTGAGAAACAATAAATGATTCATATTAGGAGTACTTTATTCTATTGGTTCCAAATTTCTATACATACAGACTTTATCTTCCCACATGTTGCAACTGCATGCGTGAAACTATTAGCAATAATCCGTTTTTTTAATTCTATAAAATGTAGGCATGAACAACCCTTAATCAGAATGTTGCTTATAAGCGTCCAATTATATCATGCTACAGCACAAACAAAGAACAAGTGGTCACTATCCTCAAAACTATTACAAAAAGGGAAGCTCCCATTTTCCTACTTGTTACCAAAATTTTCATTGGATTGTTATTAACTGGGGGCACATTGACTAGTTTTTAAGTTAGCTTGAATTGTTCTATTTGATGGTCTTGCAACATGTACTGAATCTCATATCTGAGGGCTTTTGTTCTAGGTAGTTTGCGGACTAGTAATGCAACCATGTAATTTATATAAAAACTGCCATTTTTCTTCAGGAAGATATTGGATACTACTACTCAACATAAATATATCTCCAGTTGAATTTTGCACCATAAGATTGACAGTTCATACACATTCCTATTGACCCTGCCAGGCTCTAAAATTGGAAACATCTAGCCAGGGATGCCATTGCGCATTGAATATATATATCCAAATGAAGCTTTTAAATTAAAAAAATCACCACATCATTTTTATCACTTATTGGAGCTCTGCCTGACATGAATTGCAAGAGTACAATGGGTTTTTTAAAATTTGTTGCTTCCTAGATTTGTCTCAATAGCACGAGTGAAAACACTGCAGATGGTAGATTCTATGGTAGTTGAGAGAGCTCGTGGCGAATCACAGAGTACATCTGGATCTCTCCAGTCACTATGTTGGGGGTCATCAGCATTTGGTGGAATTGTGAGCACATATTTCAGTGGTTCGCTTGTGGATACTTATGGCGTAAGGTTTGTCCCATAGCATCCTTGC
The DNA here is from genome assembly GCA_036346575.1 of Dendrocalamus sinicus. Taxonomy (NCBI): domain Eukaryota; kingdom Viridiplantae; phylum Streptophyta; class Magnoliopsida; order Poales; family Poaceae; genus Dendrocalamus; species Dendrocalamus sinicus. The sequence goes on along the minus strand of CM070659.1, from coordinate 27,742,916 downwards.
AACCTACTTAAGCCTGACCGGTTTTTGTAGTGCAGTCCACTGACGAAAGTATTCCTGTAAATGCAGATTTGTCTTTGGTGTTACAGCATTTTTACCCCTGATGACATCTGCTGTTGCAGACTTGCAGTTCTTGTAAATGAACATCGTCTGACTTCTGGGGAACGTGCTATCCCAGTCTCTGGTTCAGGATTCGTTGAGAGCTCTAAGCAGCACATCAGGCAGCTTTGGACTTCAGTAAAGCAACCTAACATTTTTGTGCCCACCTTGTTTATATTCCTCTGGCAAGCAACACCACAGTCAGATTCCGCCATGTTTTTCTTCATGTATGTATTAAACTTACTGCAATATCAGTCTGCAATGACAGTATCTTTTGTATGGCATACATGAATGCTTTTGACACATAGGTCATCTTTATTTGGAGCAATTTAATTACCATAGGGTATGACACATGCAAAAAGGCAAACTATATATCGACTTTACAAAGTACAACAAGAAAGTGGCGATTCTGTCCTAATTAAGCTCTATATTGGATCATTGGTGCATCTGGGTTGCATTATAATTGGCGTGTAGCATATGCACTTTTTTTCATTATGAATTGATTTATGCATGATTATCTGAGTGAGGTTTATTTAAAACAATCGAATTTTCATGACTCCTTATAATTAATTTTAGCACAAAAAAGCTTGGATTCACTCCAGCATTTCTAGGACGTGTAAAGCTTGTTACTTCTATTGCATCCTTGCTCGGTGTTGGACTTTATAACTATTTTCTGAAGGCAGTTCATCTGAGGAAAATCTTTCTCGTGACAACCATCATAGGTTCAGCCCTTGGAATGACACAGGTGCCCTTTTTTGCTATTTATTTCAGTGAGTCTACCATGGTTGTCACGGCGGAGTCAGCGACCACGGCGAGTGAGAGGCGCCTGGACGCCTAGGCGATGTCTAGGCGACGCCGCGGCGAGCGCCATATCCAGCAGTGTACATGCATACGGTACGTATATGAAGCCAATGAAGTCTCCCATCAGCCAATACTCCTCTCATACCCCCTCAATACTTCTCTCTCTCCTGTCTCTCCCGACCTCCTCTCTCTCTCGACCTCTCCGCCTCCTCTCCCCGCCGCTGCTTCCCCCGTCCGCCGCATCCTCTCCCCGCCGCTGCCTTCTCCGTCCGCTGCATCCTCTCCCTGGCGCCTTCTCCCCTTGCCTCCTCCCCCCACCGCCTCCAGCTCCCCGCGCCCGATCTTCTAACCTTAGCCGTCGTCGCCTCCCGCTCTCTCCCCGATGCCTCCCCCCGTCGCCTTCCCTCCCCTTGGCGGCGGGAGCAAGCTGGAGAGGGAAGTCAGCGGCGGGAGGGAGGAAGGCGGCGCGGCGGGAGGGAGGGAGGCAGCGCGGCGGAAGGGAGGCGGCGCGGCCGGAGCATGGCCGGAGAGGAGAGGGGCGGACGGTGTACCTGGCCAAGGCGAGGTGATCCTCCCCGGCGCCGACGCCGTGACAACAGTGGAGTCTACAATTATTTGCCATCTTTAAAAACTGAGTATGTTGTATATCTTCAGGTTCTTCTTGTCACTTGGCTGAATAGGCACTTAGGGACCAGTGATGAATGGTTCTCCATTGGGGATTCACTAATTATCACAGTTCTTGGTCAGGTATGAAACACTACTGCAATTGCTGATTGATAATAAACTCTTTTACAAGGTTATGCTATTTGGTATATTACATAACTGGAACTGAGGCTGACCAATTTGAATTTTCTGAACAAGTGATAATGCTCAAGATCACAACCACTCGAGGAGAGCATTCCCATGTGCCAATGGCACCACAATGATAGCATTAATTAGATTTAGATGTCAACATATCTGGCTTAGACTTGTTCCTTAAGCCTTCCTCCTTCAATTGTTTTCCTTGTATGTAATCTATTTTGCCTGGATTATGTTGTAGGCTTCATTTATACCGGTCTTGGTGTTAGCTGCAAAACTGTGCCCTCCAGGAATGGAAGCGACTTTGTTTGCCACTTTGATGTCCATCTCTAATGCTGGAAGTGTTACTGGTGGTCTGGTCGGTGCTGGTCTAACTCAGCTTTTTGGAGTCACTAGGGACAGCTTTGGAAAACTACCTCTATTGATTGTTGTATGCAATCTCAGTTCCTTGCTGCCTCTGCCTCTTCTAGGTCTCCTTCCAGAGGAAACAGGCGATGCGGATAATGGAGAAACAAAACACAACTAACCGAGGTTTTCTCTTAATGTGTTCCAATTCTCAAGTAGTATGGCCTGTCCCGGTGTCAACTCAGATAATAGATATGGCTGCACCCTGTACGAGTTCAACAAATCAGCAGAGAAATATGGGACTTACACTGCATATAGCTTCAGTTGTCACTGCTGTCATGTAAAGTTGTAAACACTCAAAATCAATGGACTCCAATGCTACTGAATACAGGTACTTCCTTTTTTATAAATTTATCTAGCTAACATGTACAACGAGACAATGTTTTAATGTTTTCTACGCTCTTTATGTATCTAATGTAACCCCATGAAAAAGAGATGGGTTGAAAAATTGTAGTTGAACAATGATTCCCCTTATGAACTTGAATATGCTGTGCAAAAAAATTAAATATTTTTCCCTGTTGGAAGCTGCACTATGGATAATGTGAACTGTGAAGAAACAAACACTTTTGCACAACGTGACTTGTGATACAGTATCAGATTCTTCAAACATCATCTTTGAAACTGAATGCATTCCATTAGGCCCAAAAAAGAACAGGAATCACACACACACATATGGGGAACTACAAAGAAATAGCAAAAATTCAATTCTCAGTGTAGTTTCACTGGAGTTTCCATTAGGAACATCTGTTCTGTGTAAAACCACAGACCTTTGCCCTTGACGTCTGGTTTAAAGTCCTCTTTGAAACATGATTCTAATTTTTCGGCACATCAAATCGTAAATAAAGTTACGGTTCCAATTAGTATACTGTGGAAGACGACCTCAAAACTTGAATGCACGGTGTATTTCTATGATTTCCTTTTCTCGTTGAGGGCATGGTATTCTACTTATCTGCCTTTTCTGTGACATGCTGTTCAAATTCAGTTTGATGCCGGAAGTTATGCATGTGTTCACTACATGGTTTGTCTACACAAGCACTCGTACCTTAAAAGTTTTTCGTTGCCACCTTAAGCTTCTGAATCCTGAGTCCTGGGAGTAGCAAGGTAAGACAGCATTCAGCATCTGTGTTGCTGTTGCACACTTGCACTCCTGCTGCACAAGAGGTCAGGAAGGGATCAAGATATGTGCCTGTACTATACATTCAGGTTTCTGTCAAAATCACGTCTACATCCTCTCTCCCCCCAAAAAAAATCACATCTACATCATATAGGGGTGGCAAAAAAGCTCGAGGCTCGTAAGCTGGCTCGACTCAGTTTGGCTCGGCTCGTGACACAAACGAGCCGAGCCGAGCCAGAGTTTCAGCTCGGTCCGTTAACGAGCCGAGCCAGCTCGCAAGCCACTCGCTAGGCTCGGTAGCCTTGGTCGGCCCAACTCGGCAGCGTCTTCGGTCCATCACGACGTGAATGGCTCAGTACAGCAGCAGTAGTAGTATATATGTCTGCCAATTTTCACACATCTTTAGTAACTGAGATGTATTATTAAAGTACACGTTACTCTTTTCTCTGTTAATTTTACATATAGAAAGGAATCATCAGATGTCATATTTGCTCATACTGGAACTGGAGTTTTCTTGACAAGTTTTTCTTACTTTGTTATGAACCTACTACATTAGCTGCTCTTTCCTTTTTGATGTAATTTTAGTCATAGAATTAATACTGTATAGATTTCACTGTCACTCTAGAGAATCATAGAAGTTATCATTCAGAAAAACAAATCTGAAACATAACGAGCCTAATGAGCCGAGTCTAACGAGCCATAGGATTGATTCAATTTGCATATTCCACCTAACGAGCCTAACGAGCAGAGCCGAACTTTTTAACGAGCTGAGCTGAGCTTCTTTTTTTAGCTCATTAACTTAATAAGCCGAGCCGAGTCGCTTCCCTAACGAGCCTTCGCGAGCCGAGCTGAGCCGAGCCAGCTCGTTATCCACCCCAAACATCATGGTCTTGCATTATATGCATCAGTTTATCATCTCTAGATTTTTAATCGTACGGGTCCCATGAAGGCATATGCATAAATGCATCGTGTTAGTATCCTAGTGTTTGGTCTCCCTATTCGAGTGCTCTAATCAGCATGGTTGAATTATTTGTGGCACATGACGGATTCTGGACCTGACCTATTGCATTGGTTGCGTTTGTGCAACTTTGGACTGCATTATTTTTCTTTTCCTAATAGAAAGGCTGGAGATTGTATTCCGATCCGATTTTCGGGACCCGATCAGCCCTAGTTGTCTTCCGACTCAAACCATCATTTGGGCTGAGTGGTGATCATTTGGGCTTATTTTTGGTGGTTTATGGCTGAAAAGCGCTGTAGCTGGCTGAAAAAAACACTGTAACTGACAGAGACTTATTAGCATAATTAAATTCTAAAAAATTAAAAAATATAAAAATGTTAGCCTATTACATATAATACAAACAAATACGAGAAAAAAGAACCGGCAAAAAAGCTCAACAAAAAGCCAAGAGTTCAGAAAAAGACGAAATTTATGAATAGTGAAAAATAAGCCGGAAGCTAAAAGCTGAAACCCAACCGATCACCCCCTTGGCTTATGGCTTATTTTTACTGTAGTTGACTTATTTTGCACTGTAGTTTATATTGTCTTATTTAGCATGATTAAATTAAAAAAATTAAAAATAGAAAAATATGTTAGCCCATCTCGTATAATGCAAACAAATACGAGAAAAAAGAAACGGCAAAAAGCTAAAAAAAAGAGCCAAAAAGGTAAGAAAAAAACGAAATTTATAAATAGTAAAAAATAAGTCTGAAGTTCAAGCCAAGATGAGCGGGACGTAAGTGTCCATTCACTTTAGAACATCCAACTATTTAAACCAGTATAAAACATCCCCTTCACCCGAAACCACTCAGGTTTTATCCAACGTGACAGTGGTTTTGGTTTACATGGCATCCTATTAGAGTAGTGCTTATTTGGACTAAAAGCCTAGGCTTTTGGCTTTTTTTTACTGTAGCGACTAAAAATACATAATAGCTTAACATAATTAAATTTTAAAAATAGGACATGCAAAGCCATAAGGAAAATAAAAACAAAAGGCAAAAGTACCAAAAAACTAAAAAAACGAAATTAAGAAGTTAGAAATAGAAACCGTTAGATCAGGGCCTAAGAGCAACTTCAACCGGTTCTTTATCTTGCTCTTCATTGTATATTTACCTAATATGACTCAAGAAATGGACTCCAACCGATTCTTTATCCTCCTCTTCATTTTTATCGAGTCGCTATTTTCTCCCGGCCGCTAGCTAGATTTGGCGAGCGCCTCCTCACTCGCTTCTCAAATAGCTAGGCCATTGGAATGCTAACTCAAATAGAGAGCTGAAAATAATAGCTAGCCTCTTCATCCTAGGAAATAGAGAGAGAGAAATGACTAATGGGATGGAGTTGCTCTAAGCCATATATATTAACATGGCATGCCTATCAGCCATACTTGCATTGAATCAGGAAAGAAAAAGAAAAAGAGGAACCCACCATGGCGGCCTCCTCTATCTCTCCTCTCGCCAGCAAATATCAGCACCAGCCGCCATCCTCCTCAATGTCCAGTCCAGTCCCTAGCGTTGGCTTCTACTAGGCTTTGCACCATCCACATCCGCAGCAAGCGGTCGCGGCGAACGCAGCGCAGCGCACACGCAAAGGGCAGACAAGCATATATAGCTTGTTGGTTCCTTGCTCATCTGGACCAAGGCATCGCCTAACGCTTGGAATCAGTGCTTGCTCGTTCGCATGGCCTCAAGGTGGACACGGAGCTGGCCCTGGAGTACACGTCGCTGCTGCAGGCCTGCAACTGCTCGCCGCCGAACTCTATATATCCGAGACCGGCAGTCGTGGTCGCATTGCACCAGTGAATTTGTCACGAATCCTTTCGCGTCATGTCAAGTCCCACCTATTTGTAAACCTAGGTGATCGGTTCGGCTTAAAAGCTCATGGCTTATGGCTGAAAATATTGTCGCTGGCTGAAAAAGCACTGTAGCTGACAGAGGCTTATTTAGCATAATTAAATTTAAAAAAATTTAAAAATATAAAAAATATGTTAGCCCATTACGTATAATACAAACAAATACGGGAAAAAAAAGAACCGGCAAAAAAGCTCAACAAAAAGTCAAAAGTTCAGAAAAAGACGAAATTTATGAATAGTGAAAAATAAGCCAGAAGCCGAAGCCGAATTGATCATGGCCTAACCACACGAAGTTATTGATTTTCGTGCTTACAGCTCATCGAATCAATTGTTTTTCTCCTCTGCCTCCGATCATCTTCCCTGGTGCCATTCATATCCAACGGTATGCCTAGGCTAGATTAATTATCATAAGAGAAACCTCTAGTTATATAGCACATTTTGACACGCTCACCTTCTCCTCCTGACCTCCGTAGAACCATTGCCACGATCACTAAACCGCCGCCACCGCCGCTGCTACTGCTTGCTGCCGACCCATCTCTACCATAGCAACTCTTGAATCACCGCCACCAATAGACTCCCTTCATCACAAGCACCCTATTTTTTTTTGCTTTCCTAGTGTCTCACCACCCCCACTGCCGTTAGGCTCATGCCCACCTTTCCCCTCCTCCTGTTCTTCCCAGCCGAACCAAGGGGGGAAGAAAGACTTCTCTCCATATGACGTATGGATTTCACTCACAAATTTTTTTAAAGGAAAAAATCATTCAATAACATGTGACGATGTGTTCGGTGACATGGCAAACATGCGGCATCAATGTCAATAAAATTTTGACACATAGATGCCATGTTGGTCAAAAACACCTTAGATTAGGTCAAGGGGTAGTGTGACTTGGTTTTGTTACTTTAGGGTTGTGTTTAGACGATTTTGTCATTGTGGGTTATTTTTCAGACGGAGATAGTCAAAGGTTGTAAAGTGGATTTTTTTTTTCTTTCTGGATCATCACCATTCACTGGATCCTCGCCATTCAACTGCATCCATTTCAGTGATGCTCCATATGGTTGTGGAAGTCTAAGGCTCCACTCTAAGTGGCTTCGGTTTCTAGCTTCTAGCTTTCAGAAATCGGAATGAACGCATTGTCTTAATTTCAGCTTTTTTGGCCTTTGTTCGGTTTTTTTTTTTCTTTTTCCTTATTAATTTGTATTATTTGTGAAGATATAATGGTGTTCTTTTTCTTTATTTTTAATTAAAAATTTAAAAATTAACAACAGCTATAATACAATTTTAGTATAAAAAACAACGAACGCGGCCTAAACTCTAAAGTCTCATCAGTTCCGATAGCCGCAACCACTTGGAGCCGGCCTAAACTCTAAACTCTCATCATGAACTGAATTATGGATTTGAGTACAGATTGTAGTGCGAGTATTTGTTTCTGTTCCGTACAAAAGTGGGTTGTGTAATTGTGTTGAGGGCTTAAAGCCAACATGTTTATTAGAGTAGTATTGTAGTAGTACTAGTGTGAGCTGCATGTACAATTGGACTTGGCTAAGCAGTGATCCAGTGGCCCTTCAACTTGCTAGCTTGTTTGGTGCTTGCCAGTGGGAACTAAATTGTTTTCTGCCAAATTTTTACGTTCAAAACGGGTCTAACATGTGACTGCCAATAGCATGCCAAAGAAAAATTATTGGGCATAACAATCTTTGATGAGCATCTGAAGTCTAGCAATAATAAACATGCAATTTAAGTCCTAATCACATATACAATGATGTGATGTCAGCTGTCTGTAAACTTTGTCACATAGGATACGAGATGATAGAGAATTAGGTCGTCTTTCATACAGCAATTAACTGTAACACAAGAAATAATATATATTATGTCATGAAGAAGTTGTCTATAGAATTATATAAAAAAAATAACTTATTATATACCGTCTATGGATGACATAAATGGTATTATAAGTAGTATATATGATTTTTTTTCAATACAGTAGGGGCCACCACAGGGTGACGTGTGGTTTGGTGCTGACGACAACAGGATAAAGGTTATGGCTCTACTCAAAATGGCTTAGGCTTCTGGCTTTTGGTTTATTTTTCATAATTCAAGAATTTTATCTTTTTCTGATTTTTTGACTATACTATTCGTGATAGGCTAACCTGTTTTTTCTTTTTTTAAATTTTTTAAAATTTAATTACGATAAATAAGTCATCATCAGCTACAGTACAATTTCAGTCAGCTACAGTGCTTTTCAATTAAAAAAAAGGCATTTTGAGCATCCCCTGTAACGTGTGTGTTCTCTTATCCTATCCTTTCTACTCTCTACGCATCAACGGCCTCTTTTTTTAAACCACCTTTTGTTTGTTTCTTAGTATTTCTTTTGGGTGTGTATAGGTATCACTCGGATGTTTTCTTCCCAAAAATCATCTACATTTTGGACCGTTGGATTAGAGATCCAACGGTCTCTTTTTTTAGAGGGGGGAGAATTTTTTTGGAGGGAGGGTGAATTTTTTTTGGAGGGGGTGGGAAGAATTTGTGGCCCTTAGATCTCTAATCCAACGGTCACAAATCTAGATGCTAGTTAGAAAGAAAACATCCGGATGATGTCTATCAATACCCATTTCTTTTTTACGGCCTGTAATTTTCAATTTCGAGCTACGCATGTCCTACTACTGATCATCGGATGGGAAAACTCCAAACTCGACCAATTATGTTGAGACTCGAGAATCAAACTTGTTAAAATTATAGTATCTGTTTACACGAGGGTGAATGGATTGTCCAGCTAGCTCGTGGTTTTTTTCCGATGTGGCGCGTCTTGTGTAAACTGAAATTGCCTGAGCTTGCGCTTTCGTTTGATTTGTTTGGAAAATATCGACACGGCGATCTACTGAAGATTAAAGAAAATTCGAAAAGATGAACTCGACTACTTCTTAAAAATGTGCCAAGTGAGGTGGAGCAATCTTTATCCATCTCGATTCCAAGCGTATAGCAATTCACAATTGAGGTGCTAAGTACTGACAATTACGGGTGGTTTTACCGTAGAACTTTAACAGGAAATAGTTTGATTTTGTAGTTCAATTTTTGTAGGAAACGACAAAATTCTCTCGTTGATATAAATTTGTTTTGTAGTTGTTAACTTTGTTCCAAGAGAAAACGCACACATCGTAAATAAACTGAGAAAGTGCATGAGAGTTTCTCTATTATCTTACTTGCTCCCCTTTTTCCTTACAAAACTGGCTACAAGCCTCCTCAGTATATCAGTGGTGGATCCAGGATTTTTAGGATGGGTATTCGAACTTCAAAACTCGGTTGTTCGGATACGTCGCTACCGTGACTCACCGTTTTCCCAAAACACCGATACAACGATACGTGTATATAGATACAATAAAAATATTAAAAATATAGAAATTAGTGATTTCTTACGATAAAATGGGTGACATAAGGCTAGCATAATGATATGAATTAAATATCAAATTATAGAGATTAATGATAGTTGCATACCTTGTTAATCCTGCTATTTTTTGCTCTTTCCAGCGCTCTCCCAATTCAGATTACTAGAAATAGATGAATGCTATACGTCATAGAGTGTACTAGATGATGTTAGTAGCAAATGAATTCATCCTCATCTTAGGGCATTCTGAAGCAAAGTGTCCATAATCGTTACAATTATAACACCCTACTTTTGCCTTATCAAACTTCCGATTATGATGGCCTTGGCCACCACCGTTGGAAGTATTCTTGCCTTCACGCTTTGATGATCGGATCTCCCACTCAACGTGGGTCAATAAGACTTGTCCGACACCGTTGTTACTATTGTCATGAATGTGTTCTTCATACGCCTTAAGACGATCGATGACCTCCTCTATGGTCATTGTCTTTAGGTCTCCAAATTGCTCTATGATCGAAGCAATTGGGAGAAACTGTAAGGGAATAGTACGAAAGAATTTCTTCACTATGTACAACTCTTCCACCTTCTCGTCAAGGGCCCGTATCTTGTTGACAATGATCATCAACCGGACGGCGAAGTTATTGATCGACTCCATTTTCTTCATACGCAGCACTTCGAACTCGGTCTTGAGAGTTTGTACCTTTGCTTCCTTCACACGATCGGCACCAAGATGCATCGTATTCAACGCCTCCCATGCGGCTTTGGCCGTCTCTTTTTCAGCCATTAGGAAGAGCGTCTTCTCTAGGATGTCTTGATAGATGGCCGCCAATGCCATGCGATCCTTGTGCACATCGACTTTGCCACTCTCGATCGCGTCCTACACTCCTTGAGCCTTCATGTACACCTTCATCTTGATTGCCCATTTGCATAATTGCTCGTTGTGAGCATCGGATAATGCAGCGAGACAATAGAACTCTCCTTCGCTATCATACTCGATGATGCTTCGTCGCCGGTGACACCACTTCCCGGAGAACACGACATAATCTTGAGCACGGATCAAGAACTCGTGTTACTTTGAAGTGGCTTTTGGACCGAGGGAACTGAGAAAAAGAAAACTACGTTGTTTTCTCTTTTTTTCTTGGTGACTTCTTGCTCCTTGTCTCTACGCTCTCTGTTGCCGTGATTCACTCTGGCCTTGGGACGACTTTTAATTCGCGTTGCTTTGCTTGCGACTGAGAGACGACAAACAACCGAACGATTTTGGATCGAATTCGGTGGACGAAGAGACGCTGCGATGACTTTTCCTTTTCCGTTTGGCCAACGGAGTCGCTGCTTGGCACTGAAGGAGACAATAGACCGAGAGAAAAAAGAACCGAGCTATGCTTCTCTCTCTGCTTGTACAAAGTTTCTCTCTTGGCTACTGCTCTGACTGATCTATTTTTCTTGCTCCTTTTTCCTGCACAGCGCTTAACCCAAAGCAAAAAGACATCAGAGCCGCGCAGCACTCCTTTTGCTTCGTACGAGGCACGATTGAAAGTGTGCTTCGACTGAGATGACGTGTGCACAATGCCGTGTGCTGCTATTTCGATCTGCTCATCTGCGTGCCTTTTCTATCGAACAAAATGCACCAGCCACCGGGAGATCGGGATTAAATCCTATTTCTAATACTACTTATTAATTTTGTTCTAGGAGAAAACGTACACATCGTAAATAAACTGAGAGAGCACAAGAGAATATCTGAATTTCTCTATTCTCTTACTTGCCCCCTTTTTTCTTACAAAACTGGCTACAAGCCTCCTCAATATATAAGCTAATAATCTCCTGCTAGTATATGTATTCGCAATTCAAATTGGACACAACTTCAACTTGAGTTACACACGGAGACGGACTCTACTACGTCTTGAACTCTAAGTCAAGATTATTTCTAACAATAGTTGCACCAGATTCTAGTGAGAATAACTTACAATTACTATTTAAAAGAGAGTTAACAAGTGGTACATTGTTTCCCCTCCCTTTTGCGTCGAAGCATGCACGCTTACCTAGGCCACTTGCCATTAGCGGATCTCATCCTCCACACCTCCACCTCCTCCTCCCTTGCTGTTGTCTTCCGAGCTTGCCCTCCGCATCCTTTCTTCTCAAGTCCCCTCACCGCTGAAGATGGTCTCACACTCACTGCCCTTACTCGCCTCCTGTGGTCGCTCGTCGATGCCTTCCCCTACGATGTTGACACCATATGCACGTCACATTCACCGTCACCCTTCCACGCCAAAGCTCTAGCCTTCGTTGCATCCCGAGCCCTCCCTCCACTGTGCCCCACACTTTGCTTCTCCAACACAACCATATACCCACCGGAGCCCCGCCACCATCTTTGTCAGTCACTTGGATCCCTCTTTCACACTCACTGCCACTACTACAGACACCGTCATCACAGATGGTTTCTGAACTATCTATGTTTATGTGTCACTGATAATAGGTGGTTATCACAGACGGCTCCTACACCGTCTTTGATAACTTACAATATGACGGTTTTAATAAAAATTATCTGTGATATTGTTCATATCATAGACGGTTTGGAACATCGAACCGTTTGTGTAGCTATTTCAACAGCGATTTTATTTACTATTTTTCGGCTAGCCTCAGGATATGCTAGCCATGCCCTCTGAAAACAAGCAAGATCACATATATATAGCACAAGGTAATCATTACATAAATCACGCAGATGAATGAAACAACACAAGCAGATCACACATATATATAGTATGACAATCGTTACACGGATCTCACAAATGAATTAAATTGAATGAATTGTTTGATTACAATTGAATCCAATGTTTCAACATCTAATCACTATTGCCGAGGTAAAACTCTCCAGTCTTGTTTATGACCTCTCCTAGTAAGAATTGAGAGAGGTTTCCATGAATTTCGACGAGTTTGTCAAGATCAAATGCACTTTCATCGAAGTCCACCCGCTATCGCTAGGAGCAATGTTAAGTCCTAATTAGCATGTGTGTGTTTATATATACATATATGTAATCAGAAAATAATAATTATTAGAAGGTTGACAAACCTCTGGATCATTCATCTTAGTGTCCATGATATCCTTCATATGGCGGCAAACGTAGAATCTACATATGTTGCCCTGTAGCTGCTGGTGGCATTGCAAAAATAGAATTACATACATAGGTATTGTCAATTCTAGAGACATTATTACAAAGTGTGATATATGATTGTTGTGTTGTAGTGGGTACCGAAAATCACATCCTGTGTCGTAGCGTGTCACTGGATTCCTTGTGTCTCCCTCCCAGGGCAACATAAGCGGTAAACGACCTATGTGATTCCAATAAAGTTAGCCTCAACCATTGAAGGAAAGATTACAATAGAGTTATGCATGGAGGAAATGAGTTTACTAGTTAATTGCTCCTTGCACATGAGTGAAGTCGTGGTTACTCCTAAGTAGGAAATCAAGGTATATTATCTTGCTCCACTTTGGTACAATCACAATCAGAATCCAGTGAAACCTAGTCATGTGTGTCACCATAGTGATTAATCCTAAGTTCATGTTGCATATAAAGTACAAGTGAAACTTGTGTGGCAACTAGTGAAACATTTACCCTTGGTTGAAGGGTACCATGATGTATTCCTTGTCACTGTGAACAATTAATCCCCTCATTATGTATCTTGGACGAAGGATGCATTTTCGTTGATGGATTGCTCAGAGATCAAGTGTGGGTCGAGGAAACCCACCAATTGTCGCCATTGCCGGATTTGTTGGATCATGTATCTATACATAAGGAAAGAGTAATGACATTTATCGGTAAGATGTGAATGTAGAACTTCATTGTACAGTACACTTACAGTGTCTAGGGTCATAGAAGTGAGGCGTCGAGTTCATCGAGGTTGAATAGTAAGAATAAATCTTCAAATGTTACGACGAAGTAGCCCGAGTCGTGGAGAAAATGCACCTCCGTGTATCTCACATTGAATCCACTGTGCCGGTTTGGCTTCATGTTGGACCTCTGCATGTACCAGGTATGCAATGTATTGCAAACCGGACCAAGCTGGGGTAATTGTGACTCAGGGACCAATGACACTTTGAGAACGAACTTCCATGGCTCGGGACGCGCCTTAATTTTCTTCGATTGAGTCTTAGAGCCTCGCTTATGATACATTTTTGGTGGTGTCTCCACAGGAGCCAATGCAATAGGCTTCAAAACCGGAGTTGGAGGTGGAGCCACAAGAGCCGATGTGACAGGTCCAGGGCAATGTCCCTCTTGGGCCACTGGATGCAGAGATCATGGTATAGACGAGTCGAGGGTGTGTTCCTCTTGGACCACTGGATGAATGTGTGGATGTCATCCCCTAATGTTGTAATCTCTTTATTTGGGGGTTTCTCAAGAGGGACGGTCTTGAAAACATCATTAATCATGTCCACCTGAACCTTCATAAAACCAGTCTCTACTAATACACCATGCACCAGCCTCCCTGACAGTCATGGATACGCCATCTTCCGCCCAACGTCAATGGGAATGGAGCCAACAAGCATGACTCTAAGGATGCAAGGTATAGGCTCCTACATAATGATACAAGATGAGCTAAGGCGTCCACCAGAGAGATCTATGTAGCATTCTAAAGAGGTACATTACCTGGATATAATCGATAGGTAAGTGGATGTCGCTATGTTCAGTAATTGGTGTGGATGCATAGCTACTCCGATGTTGAGGGGACTGGGTACCGCATTAACGGGGTGGGCTGCGATTGGTTGCAGATTTGTCTCAATTCTTCCCTCAATGAATCTATCCTCCCCAAAGTGAGGCAGTCTACTCTTGAAGTGAGGTAGATAACTGTTTCTCAAGTTGTGCACGAAGCTCTTGTTTTATTTATTTGTTGCGATATGCCTTGGATCTCTTCCTACTCCTATATGTCTCAGAGTCATTTGGGAATCCGTGCCTCCAAGATACGTAAACCCCCAGGCAGTGGCGAATGCAGGATTTGTAGGATGGGTATTCGAACTTCAAAACTCAGTTGTTCGGATACGTCGCTACCGTGACTCACCGTTTCCCCAAAACACCGATACAACGATACGTGTATATAGATACAATAAAAATATTAAAAAATATAGAAATTAGTGATTTCTTACGATAAAATGGGTGACATAAGGCTAGCATAATGACATGAATTAAATATCAAATTATAGAGATTAATGACAGTTGCATACCTTGTTAATCCTGCTATTTTTTGCTCTTTCCAGCTCTCTCCCAATTCAGATTACTAGAAATAGATGAATGCTATACGTCATAGAGTGTACTAGATCATGTTAGTAGCAAATGAATTCAGCAACCATTACCTCATTATCCCTGAAGAAGGATTCACTATGAACCTTAAATATTTGAGCAACTGAAGGCATGCCAACGGCTTGTTCGACCAATTTATCACTGTAAACGAAATTGCAGAACAACAAGCCTTGCCATTAGTAATTCAGTACATATGCATCACTACAAGCACCAAGGGCAAGATTCCTTTTGCTAATTGCTACTATTAGCTTCATCCTGAAAAACAAACCTGTCAAAGAATGAATAACCCAAAACTTCGGATATGATCTTTTCGACAGTACTTTTTCCAAAAACCCATCATTCCTGCACATATGTATTCACTTATCAGTCCAATGTCATCTATAAATTGATCTTTTTCTGTAACATCTATAAATTTATCTTTTTCAGCAATTGTTGGCAAAAAAGGATCTCGATCGCTCACACTCGCACAAAACTCTCACGAGATTGAACCAGCAGAAAAACAGATGAGAAAACAATGTTTCTTTGCTGTGTTGCGCTGATTGCTGCACCCCTGATCTCTTCATTTATATGCAAATACAAAGAGCAAACTGCTAGCGAAACATATTGGACTACTACAGAAACTGAGATTTTGAGAAACATATTGGCCAATTCACAATTGCATAACAAAAGTACCAAACATCCATAATCCATTACTCCATTTCCAACTTCCAAGTATTGCCATATACTCATATACACAAATATTGCCATATACCTACACATCTCAGACTCAGAACTGGCCACAATAAATACACTCATATACACAAATATTGCCATATACCTACACATATCACAATCTGAAGGAAGGGGAGGCCGGGAGGGGATGGATTACCTCGGCAGTCGGCACTGGCCACTAGGGCGCGAGGAAGCAGGGCTGAGGGGAGCGTCGAAGCGGAGCGGCAGAGAGCAGCTGAGCTAAGAAGAAGAGCGCGTGGCGTGCTAGCGCGGCGCCGGATCTGAGAGCAGAGGCGACGACTAGACGAGGAGAGCCGAGCCGAGAGGCGAGAGACGCCGAGAGCCGAGCCGAGAGAGGGCAGGATCGCGATCGCTGCTGCGCCTGCGCTGCAGCCGCCGCGGAGAGCCGAGTCCGAGAGGCGGAGAGCCCGAGGAAGGAGCGCCGAGCCGCCGCCGCCGAGGTGCCGAGCGCGCCGCCGCCACCGGCCGCCGGGCAAGCTAGGGTTGGAGAATGGAGACTTGAGTCACTCGCCGAGCCGCAGCGCCCGAGTGACCGAGTGGTGAGTGACCTAATCGCGTGGGCGCGGGCGAAATTTGAGTCGATGGCGCGTGGGAGGAAATGGGTGGTTCGGGCATGGAGCGTGCGTGGGGCGATGGGCGCGATTGCGAGGAATCGCCGCCGAGCTCTTTTCCATTCGGATTCTCATTTTTAAACCCACTTACTAATATATATACATATTATACCTAATGTATAGCTAATTTTTTGCAAAAAAATTTGGGTATTCAGCTGAATACCCATGAATTACTGCGAGATTTTACCCGCGTACCCAGCGGTGTTGATTCTGTGAGAGTGAGTGTTTTGTGACTGGAGAATCTTGTGCGCCGTACTTTGTTGTTCAAATTCGATCGTTGTTTTCATCTGCACAAAGGCATCCTATGTTTCCGGCGACACGAAAGGATACCTCATGAAGGGTGTGGGATCCTTGGCCATGTACTACGTGACAAGAGTGCTCTTAAAGTTCTTCCATGCTTTTTCCATTGTGAGGAGTGCCTGCCATTACACGAGTCCCTATACTTCTGCTAGGATCTCGAACGAATTTGTAATTTTCTCCCATAGCTGATTTTTCTGATCCTTTGCCAAATGTTTCCAGTTTGCTATGGTGATGGGGACCCGTTGCCTTCCAATTATCCCACAGGTAATCTGAAATGATGCCGCTGCTTTCTTCGGTTGCAGAGGGACCCCATTCGGTGAGACAACCGTGATGGTCATTCGGCCATCTAGCCTTTTCGATACTCCTCGACCACGCTTAGTTATCCCAAACTTGGGAGTGTGAGACCCAGATGATGATGACAACAATTGTGTGGATGCCATCTCTCTTCTAAGAAAAAATTAACTGCAATGAGCTATGGCCGTAAATAAAGTTCTATGAATCAAATTATACACACCAGTGTCTCAAGTTCATTGAACCTGATACACTGGAGTGTGTAACTTGCTTCATGTCCTTTGAAGGTCTATGTGGCATAAATGGCAATATGGCATGAAAAGCATTAACACCGACTTTTACCAACATAAGCTTTTCAGATCCAATAGAAGAAAAACCATGTTGTAATTTCATTAAGCCTAACATGGCTGCAACCATGAGTTCATTCTGAGAGCTCATCACTAACATGTACAAGAGGATATAAGAGCCAACGATGCAGGGAATAGGACACATAAGTAAATCTCAGTACAAAAGAAAGGTTGGAGTTATATAAAAGCCACTCTTCAAGTAACACAACATTCAACCATCATTTTGGCTATACACTATATCTAACCATTTTGGCAAAGTATAATTAATTGAATTCATCTGGAATTACTGATGGTGAAATCCATTTGTATGACCTACCAAGCAGACAAAGGTTTGGATCAATCAACTTTAACTGATAGATGTGCACCTAAACCATTTGGAGATGTGAGAAGAAATCTATGAGGAGATCTTATCAATAATTGTTTAACAACAGTCATGCATACGATGAGGGTCATGAATTGGTGGAAGATATGGTGAATATCTCTCATCCTCCTGTCCACTACCAAAGTTGAAAATCTATTCCTTTTTCTCGACATCCTCTTTATATTTCGGTGTACATGATGACCTCTAAAAAGACAAGAGGCAAACCTCATTAGGCGGCGTCATGAGGGAGAGGCGGCCGGCGTCGAGAGGGAGTGGCAGATGGCGACGGGAGGGAGAGGTGGTGTCGTGAGGGAGAGGCGGCCGACGTCGGGAGGGAGATGCGTACGGCGATGGGAGGGAGAGGCAGCGTCGCACGCGAGTGAGCAGTCAAATCTAGCAAAACCTAGCAGGCGGCGGAGATAGAGTGACTTTGCAAGCAGAAAGTATATTTATAGGGAAACTATTACAGACGGTTCATTTATAGAACCGTCTGTGATAATACTATCACAGAAGGTTCTTTTCTGGAATCGTCTGTGATAATTCTATCATAGATTGTTCCATAAAAGAACCATCTATGATATTGGACGTATCACAAACGGATCCATAAAAGAACCGTTTGTGATATTTGATGTATCACAGACGATTCTATAAAAGAACCGTCTATGATATAACATATCACAGACGGTTCTATAAATGAACCATCTGTGATAATACTATCACAGATGGTTCCTTCCGATAAACCGTCTGTGATAGTTCGCTCCATCTAGCCACAAAAAATCGTTGTGGCCATGCAATATTATGAAAAATGCAAGCATAATCATAAATATAACTATTTCTTAGTTACTGGGTCAATTACAATTATAATGAAATATAGTTCTATAATTACATGCCAAGTTTTGTAATTATGATTACATCGCAACAATTTCCAAATAGGTGCTGGCTGTGTGGGATCATTTATTACACTTGGTTATTTCCTTTTAAATAAAGCCCTTCATGATGATCGACACGTATATAGTTTGCTTCATCGCCTTATTCTTCCTCGAGCCTGATGTTGTCTCCGAATGGATGCAACTCATCAAATTGATTGTACTATTCCTCATCCTTCAACTCCAACAATCATTCTTTTTCCTGAAGAACTACATGTCACTTCTTATTTGCCATGTCGGTTACATAACATACTTGAATAACTTACCTCGCGAGTACGAATGGTTCATCTTCGTATCCTACACATTCGAGGTCCACGATAGTGATGCCATACTTGTCGACCTTTACACCCCATGGGAGTTGGACTCAACGGCACCGAAATAGAGGAATCTTGAAAATTATGTAGTCAAGCTCCCAAATCTCCTCTACAAACCCGTAGTATGAGCTTGGGCCAACGGTACTAACGTACGCATCATAGGCATTTATGTGGACACCTGAGTTCTGCACTGTACTCTTTCTATCCTGATCTGTTGTATAAAATGTGTAGCCATTAATGTCGTATCATTGCCATGTAACAATTGTAAATTTTGGCCCTTTGGCCAACCATTGTAGTGTTTCACTTGATGACCTCCTAGTCAATAGCAACTTCAACCATTTGTTGAACAGACGGTTGTATTATCTCGTGATCCAAACCTCTGACTGGCCTGCATTCTCTTAGTGTAGCATGTCCTTGTGCTCTTCAATATATGGGGTCACTTCATTCATGTGTTATAAAATCGTGAAATGGGCTTGAGCATATGTATCTCGATCCAGAGTTGTTGCTTTCCTTCCGATAGTCTCAATACTCTCTAGTTTCCCCTCATGACGAGATAGAGGTATACCTATTGGTTCGACCTGAGCCATGTAGTCGATGAAGAATTCAATGACCTCTTCGATTGTATAACCTTCGATGATGCTACCCTCCGGTCGAGATCAATTGCGTACATAGGACTTGAGAATTATCATATACCTCTCGAATGGGTACATACGACGTAGAAACACGAGGTTGCATATCTTTATCTCTTTCACACGGTGAACAATGAGATGGACCATAATATCAAAAAATAATGGAGGAAAATATATCTTTAGATGACACAGAGTTGTCACCACCTCGGTCTGCAGAGCATCTAGTCTATCGGGATCGATGACCTTCTGAGCAATTGCGTTAAAGAAATAACATAGCCTTATGATTGTCACTCGAACCTTATTCGAAAAAATACTTCTAATTGCAAGTATTTGTGTCATTAGCACATGACAGTCATGAGACTTCATGCTAATTAATTTCAAATGTTCCATGGAAACAAGTTTCTTCATGCTGGTGGAGTGACCGGACGGAACTTTCGCACCATGTAATGACTGGCACAATTGAGTTCTCTCGGACTTAGACAGAGTGTAGCAAACTAGAGGAAGGTATGTTCGGCCTTTATCGGTCTATATCGGTGCTAACTTGGTCCTGATGTTCATAGCGACCAAGTCACACCTTGCGTTGACACCATCATTTGTTTTATCAAGAATGTTCAGTAAGAGACCAATCAAACTGTCACATACATTCTTCTCTACATGCATGACATCGATGCAATTGTGAACTTTTAAGTGCTCCTAATAAGGTTCCAAAATATTAACCTTTTCTTCCACATGTTCTTCCGACAAGACCTCAATTTACGTCCCTTTCTCAAGCACAACGTCGATATCCTTGACCATATCATACACCTCTTTTCCGCTAAAGGGTCTTGGTACTGAGTCATCCTCTTTTTTCCGTCAAATTGTTTTTTCATCTTACGGTTTGGGTGATACTTTGGAAGGAACCTACGGTTGACGTATATACACAGTTTTGTGTAAGTTGTTCAACCACACGCTCTCGGTATAATCTAAGTAGTGCTGACAGACTTTGGCTCCTTTTGTACTCAACCCTGACACGTTACCAAGGACAGAAAAATCATTAATGGTGCAGAACAATATTGCGCGTAGAGTGAAGTTCTCTCGTTTGTCCACATCCCATACATGTACCCCTTCGTTCCACAGTATTGCAAGATCTTCCACCAATGGTGCTAGGTACACATCAATATTGTTCCTAGGTTGCTTTGACCCTTGGATAAGTAGTGACATCAAAATATACTTCCGCTTCATACACAACCAAGGAGGAAGGTTGTACATGCACAGAGTCACAGGCCAGGTGCTATGTCGATTGCTCATGTTACCAAAATGATTCATTCCATCTGTACTCAACCCAAACCTTATATTCCTCGATTCCACATCGAAATCTATAAACATCCTATAGATGTTCCTCCACTGGGCAAAATCAACAATGTGTCTTATCATTTCGTCTTTCTTACGCTGCTCCTAGTGCCAACGCATCAATCTTGCAACTTTGTGGTTTGCAAATAAACGCTTTAAACGGGAAATTACAGGAAGATACTACAACATCTTAGTAGGAGGTCCTTGCTTCACCTCGATGCCCTTCCCATCATCAGAGTCATTTTTATGCTTGTATCGGGATGTTTTGCACACCGGACAAACATGTAAGCTAGCATACTCTTTACGGTATAGGTTATAATTATTTGGATATGCATGTATTCTTTCTACTTCCATTCCCAATAGACAAAGAATCTTTTTGGCTTGGTAGGTGTTTCTCAGGAACACATTTCCTTTGGAAGCATGTCTGCTAAGAGACCTAATAATGTTGTGAAACTCTTATCGGAACAACTATTGCTTGTCTTCAATTTCGTGTATTGTGGCTTCTACAAACTCGAGTACTCCATCAAGCCCTTGTATTTACCAAAATCTCTCACTATAGTTCCCTTCTGCATCACGTAGCATCTGATCCAGATTGTCATCCTACGACCTATCCTCATGATCGAAAGCACAGTCCACAACCAGCAAATCGTTGTCTCTCTCGACGATGTCATAACTACCTTCTTGTGTAATCTTCTCTTCACTGTAATTGGTCCAACATTTATACCCCTTCCTAAAACCCCTTCGAATCAAGTGAGCTTCGATCTACGCTGAATTGCTAAACATATTTAGATTATCACAATCAATGTATGGACAATACATATATTCCATCCCCTTCTTCAACATATCCAGCTCGGCTGCTCTTCTAAAAGCAGACACGCCATTAATGTACTCTTCACTCACATGGTTCTCAATGTACATCTAGTTTCGGTCCATCTACGCTACACATGTAACAAATGGGTGTCAAAAACGATTATTAGTGCTATTATAACAAATCAAACTAGATATACTTAATTACACATGACATCTATATTAGGTAGCTAGCTAGTTAGCCACATATTCATGATACAATAATATTAAGCAAGAATATATTGAAATAAACTAGGAGTACTTACCCATTCTGAAATTGAGCAAAGTGTCATTATCTTTCTAAACCTAGCTAGCTAGCTAGTTAGGTCTAAATAAAAATCTAGCCATCATCTCTTTCAATTATAGGGCATATAAGTTATTAGAAGCAATTGAATACTAACCTCTAATCATTAAGAAGATGTATATAGATCTACAAGTGATATGTTTTCACTAAACTCCCCAAAGCCAGCCGCCTCGCTCCACCGATGCAGTGCAATGAAAACAGATCTGTGTCGAGACCACATACGCTCGGTATTTAATAGCATAGATTATCCCAGATGGTTTCCAACCACAAACAGTCTGTGATACCAATATTATCATAGACCGTTCGTATTAATAACCGTTTGTGATAATTCACAGACGATTATTCATACAAACCGTCTATGATGTTCGTAATATCACAGACAGTTTTTACAAGAACCATCTGTGATGTCCACAATATCAGAGACGGTTTTTACATGAACCGTCTATGATGTTCGGAACTTTCATGGATGGTTATTAACAAGAACCGTCTGTGATGTCTGACTTATCATAAACGGTTCGTGTTAAGAACCGTCTGTGAAAATTCACAAACGGTTATTAACACGAACTATCAGCGATGTCTCAATTGTCACAGACGGTTCGTGTTAATAACCATTTGTGAAAATATCATAGACGGTTGCTAGTATAAACCGTCCGTGATAGTTTAAGCATAGATGATTCCATATGAACCATCTGTGATGTACCCGTCCAATATAGCCTCTTTTATAGTAGTGTACCACCCTTCCACGCCAGAGCCCTTGCCTCCACCGCATCCCGATTTGGCCACCAAGGGCCTCGCTTCTACTGCGCCGCATGCTGACAATATGTTTGACAAAATTTCTAACCAAGAAATACAACAATAGTTAGTCATGGCCGCACTGAGGAAGAAGTATCTAAGAAGGTTACACAAATAAAAAATCTCATCGAGATCTGACCATTTCTTGTTTTCTACTCTGTTCTTTTAATGTCTTTTTAAGTGATATTTTTGATTTTTTACGTGGCGGAACAAGAATATGCAAAGAAAAAGCATAAAATGAAACAATAGCTCCAAGCTCCATTTTGAATTTCATTTGGGGTGGGGTGCCTTGAGCAAGGTGGGGGTGAAAATGGTTCTGCTAGTGGCCTTTTGCTGGTCTATTTGGTTAAACAGAAACAAAATGGCTGTCGAAAACAAATTATTATCACATCTAATTAAAACTTTGTATAAGATAACTTCCTTTTAGCAGTAACAGAAATTCTTTTGAAGGACGAGGAGCCACTGTGAGAGGATCAAGTGGTGACCATGCTCAAGTGGCGAATTGATCTAGTGAAATAAATGGAACTACAAGTAAACATTTGAAAACATTATTTTCTTTTTTTGGTCGGATTATGAGTTTCTTAGCGTTCTGTCAACGTTACGTAAAGGGAGGTGTTGTTTCTTTGTTAGTGGCTCAGTATATTTTGTAAGGTGATATCCCTGCAGTAATCCTCTATCTACCTCTCTCTCTCTCTCTCTCTCTTGTATTTTGAACAAGAGCTTTTCTTAAAGCTGGGAATAAATTTCTTTTATTTGTTCTTTTCCTTGGTTCAATATTGGAAGGAAGGACAAAGGGGTAAGAGTAATAAGTGGATACTTGATAGGTGTGCAAAAACAGAAATTGGTCATCTCCTAAACACAACTAAAGATGACGATGTCCTAAATGCAACTAAGTTAAGTTGGCCGATGTAATTAGCCATTTTTAATTGTTAAATTCATATTTGCTTTTTAAGGAGGAGAATTAAGTCCATGAATTTGTCGTTCCTGGTAACATTCTCAATGTTCTTCTGGTTATGTATCTTAAAATTAGGTGCTCCTCCTCACATACTGCTGTGGACTGCAATGCATGGGCACTCAATTGATCTATCTGACATGTAACTTCACTGCAACCACCTTGTAAAAAGAAAAACTTTGCCATAACTAAATACATTTTTTTGTTGCAACGCATGGACACTCAGCTAGTAACTTACAATTCGTAAGGCCTTGTTTGGGATGTGCAATTCGTAAGGCCTTGTTTGGGACGTGCAATTCTTATGGAAACTATTGTTTCACGTTCCTATGAAATATCAGCGTTTGAAATATGGTCTAAAACTCCTTGGTTTTATCTTGGCATGGCAAAGTGTAGAGAGAAACAATTAGGTTGGAATAACTTTTTCTGTCCAACAAAAACAAGGTTAATCTATAAAGTTCAAAATAAATCAGCAAATCAGCCGTCTATTAGAACTCTCTTAATTTGGATCTACTCGAAACGGTTTTAGCTTCTGACTTATTTTGGTTTCTGTCTTATTTAAGTCAGAAGCCAAAGAAGTCATTTTAGCTTCTAATTTTGGCTTATTTAGATTTTTTGATTTCTTTATATTATATTCCCTCCGGTTTCCAAAAGGAAGTCGCTGGAGCCTTGGAACCTGAGGAGCCTAAAGGAAGTCGTTTTGTATTTTTTACTCCCATATGGACTACTCTATCCTTCATTTACTCCGTGCGTGGGTATGTGAATGAGGTGCCGCTGCTCCACTCGATTAATTCGCGCCGCTTCGCTTCTGCTCTCGCCTGCCTGCTTCGCTTCCTGCTCTCGCCTGCCTGCTCGCTTCCTTCTTGCTCGGCGCCAATGTTTGCTGCATTCCACCACCAGGAGCCCAAGCACCAGGAGCTCCACTTCGCCATGGACCACGACTTCATGGAGGACAAGGAGCAGAGGACCGACGACGAGCTCGAGTGCAAGGTGACCGGCGACAATGAGCTCAAATGCGAGGAGCCCAAGAAGCAGCATGGCGACGTCGTAGAGGAGAAAGAGCCGCGCGGTGATACGGAGCACCACGTGCTGGAGGTAACAAAGAAATGCATTCGCTGCTGCAGAGTCCACGATGTCAAGGTTCCATGCTTGTACAACATACCATGCCCTCGTTGTGGTCTCATTCACTGCGAGTACACGGTTTTGGCTTGGATCGACGGGTTCGACTTCTTTGACTGCAATGTATACATTCCCAATCTCAACGAACACAAGATGGATGGCAACACGATCTTGCTATCTGAGCGCGTCATCAAATTTCTTGACGACTTGGCCAAGAGCAAGCATGAAGGCGCCAAGGTCGACGACTCCAACGATGTTGTGTTCGTCGCGGACTCCATGGCCGGTGAGACCGAGGTGCCAGATTCACAGACGATGGAGGACGTCGAACTCCCTGCCAAGGAGCGTGGCGAGGTCGAGCTGCCTGCCGAGGAGCGCGGCGACGTCGAGCTCCACTTTGGTAGCAAGAGGTAGCCACGTTCAGGTTATAAAACATCAGGTAAGATGACAAGGTAAAGTTTGACGCACTTCATCTTACAATGCTTACCAGCATACTATTTCTAATTGTGCAACTACTAATCGAGGAGGTTGTTCCATGCAGCAAGCTTGGCCATAGCGTCGGCTACCAACGGTGCCTCGCAAGCGATCTGCAGAGGAAGGCGCCCCTGTCTCTCTAGAGTTTGTTTCTTCGCATGTGGAATCTTGAATTTGTTTGAACCTTCAACTTTCATTGCCTCCTTCATAACTAGCTGAAGTGTGAGATAAATTCTATTTGCCTTGCGTGGAGAGTACTCATGGAATGCATGTTTCATGTATTAAGAAAATGTAGTGAGTACAAATAAGAGCATGAACTATTTTTGCATAATTCTAGTAGAAAGTGTACCTCTTGGACAATTGGGACAAGATCTTGAACTGTTCTTGCAGCCTTCTTGTATTGAATACATTGGATGGCACGAAAGAAACCCAAATCTAATATGTTGAAATCTGGTGAATTGGGCGGTTGACAAATAAGCCGAATGTCAAAATCTTGTTGCTTAGCAGCTTCACAAAAAAGTGGGTCATCAAGTTCTATATGAGATGGTGCGTTGTCTTGTTGAATGTAGATAGGTTTGTTGACATCCTCATGTGGCCACTTAGCTCGAATAGCCGGCAACACCTTCTCGATCATGAACTCTCTAATCACATCCCTAGTAATTGAAGCGATGGGTTTCACTTCCATTGTCCCAGCTGGCCGGTTAACACTGCTCCTCTTAGCACGCTCAAAAGTAACTAGAGGAAAGCATCCAATCTTTCCATCAAAAGTGCATACTCCATTCTCATCAAATCTTGGCGAGCGATGCATCACATAAGAACATTATTTTAGGAATGTTGTTCTTACTCCTACATGTTCTTAAGGGCTCATCCTCATCTGCAAGCAAGTAATATCTCTCGGATTTTCTAGTAAGATAGAACCATTTCTCATCAATGAATATAACGTTAAACAATCCCTTAAACTTTGGATCATTCGGCATGCTATCTTGATCAAGCATATCCAAACACCATCGTAGCCTTCCTTTCTTATTTTCATCCGTTAAGTGCGGTTTTATACTACTTGAGTGTCGCTTAACGAGACCTTGACGCATGTATCGCAACAGCTTCTTTTTACTAATACGCAAGATAGCACAAACATCTTCTAGTGTGGTTCTATCCTTAAGAGCAACATTTCGTAATGGTTCGAAATTCAATGGAATTGTCTTTCGGCCAACTCTGCCACGCTTTCTACTAGAAACATGCACCGGAATGCCTTCATCTAGAGATGATTTACCTTGACTCCATATACGTTGAACCGTGCGAATATGTACTCCAAATTGCTCGGCGACTTCCTTGGTCACATGTCTCTTTAGTTTGCCGTTTGTGCTTGTTGCCAACAAAGTTTGGTAGATCCTTCTTCTATCTTCATTTAGTAGATCTTTCCTACCTACAGAAACGTCAAGAAAGATATTAGTTGTTGGTGCCAGCAATGGCAATGGAACACAATTGAAAAACAAAGGAAAATTATCACTTACGAGCTGCATTCACAGGTGGTTCCAAGTTCAAGTCGATACCACCGTGATCAGCAATGTGATTCTCATCATCTAGTGGCAAGTTCAAATCCAAACCATCATGGGGTCCATCCAAGTTTAAATCCAAACCATCAAGGGGTGCCTCCATGTTTAAATCAAAACCTAGTACGTACAAAAATATACACATGCAAAAGCTTGAGAATCTAGACATATAAATGCAAACAAATAGAAAAGAAAATGAACATGGTTGCATGGCCAAAAAAGAAAAGAACATGGTGCTTGCACGAATGCAACAAGGAGTACACTACACTTACCAATGCCATGATCTAACGGTGGCTCCATGTTTTGATCGAACTCTGCGAGGGCTTCATAATCTATCGGTGGCTCCATGTTCAGGTCCATCTTGACAAGCTAGCTAGTACTAGTCGGGTGTGTTTGCAATAGGATTAAATAGAGGGAGAAGGCAAGGTGTTTTCCAGCGGCAGCACGCGCCAAAGAAAATTTGCGTTGCGGCAAAAGCCAGCCACGACGTGCAGTGAAATTTTTGTGCACCGCCAAAAGATCGGCACCGCGCATAGCGAAAATACCAGCGCGGGCTCGCGGACATGCGCCACGATGCATGCAAAAACAGCGCCATGCAGCGCGGACATGCGCCACGACGCCATGCAAAAAACTGGCAAATGCAAAATATTTGAGGCCCAACAGGAGTCGAACCCAAGCCACAAGCTTTAGCAGTAGGGACAGTGGTCAATCAAGCCAAGAGAGATTATTGATGAGGGATTCCTCTGGACTCTATTTAATATGGGCAACACAGGAAATATACCCCATACTTAATCACTCCTTGGTATGTGAAATCATGTCCAAAACGACTTTCTTTTGGTAACCGGAGGGAGTATATGATGAGATAATGAATGCTTTTTTATTTTTTAAAAATTCTAATTGTCCTTACAGTATAAATTCAGCGATACCGATTGTAGCGTTGCCCTAATCTTGGCATCACTCTCACTTTCCTCCCGTTAAAAGGGCGAAATGGAAAGGCAACAC
This sequence comes from Dendrocalamus sinicus, assembly GCA_036346575.1. Taxonomy (NCBI): domain Eukaryota; kingdom Viridiplantae; phylum Streptophyta; class Magnoliopsida; order Poales; family Poaceae; genus Dendrocalamus; species Dendrocalamus sinicus. The sequence goes on along the minus strand of CM070659.1, from coordinate 27,715,315 downwards.
CGTTTTCCTCGTCGCCACGACCTCTTGGTCCTCTTCCTCCCCCGCTCCCCACGCACAACACAAGCACAGAGCTCCACATCGAGAGCGCGAAATTTAAAGCACCGGTGGCCTCCCGGTCCCAGTGTCCGATCTCCTCGCTCGCTCGCTCGCGCGCGCGCGTCTAGGGTTAGGGTTTCGAGGCTCCCTCCTCTCTTCCTCCTCCCGACGCAGCTGCATCAGCCGCGCCCACGCGCCATGAGGGTCGACCCGGCCCCGCGGAAGCGCACCATCGCCGTGCAGCGCTGCGCCGCCGTCGCCGCAGCGGCAGGCGGCGCAGGGAAGAAGCTGCGGCGCCTCCCGCACATCTTCGCCAAGGTACTCGAGCTCCCCTTCGCCGCCGACGCCGACGTCGCCGTCGAGGAGGACGCTGCGGCGCTCCGCTTCGTCGCCGCCGCCGCCGCCGGCGGCTTCTCCCCCGCCGGCGCCCGCGCTCACGCCGTCGAGATCCACCCCGGCGTCACCAAGGTCGTCGTCCGCGACCTGTCCGCCGGCGTTGGTGGCGACGCCGCCTCCGCCGCGTTCGAGCTCGACCGGTGGCGATTCCGCCTTCCGCCCTGCACCCGCCCCGCCATGGCCACCGCCACCTACGCCGAGGGCAAGCTCGTCGTCACCGTCCCCAAGGGTGCCGTCCCCGATGACGGCGATGTAGCTGCCGTCCTTGGAGGTGCCGGCGCCGAGAGCGTCCCCTTGCTTGTATAGTAAATATAAGCCGTAACAACACTATTTTGCTCGCTCGCCTGTTTCTGATGTGAGATCATATTTATGGTAATAACAGGGCAGTAAGAGTAAGAAATAATGGATATGAATCACTGTTTGCTGTGAATTCTCTGTTGCTACGTCTGATCTTCTCCTGAAATTCTTGGTAGTATTGTCCGAGTCCACTGAGACAAATTGTTGTCAGTTTTGATGCTCCATATGTAGTATATAGTTGAGATGATTGGATGGGTAGATTAAGCAATAAGTAGCATGCCATCATATAGTGTAGTCGGACAGCTGGGTTAGATTTAAATGAGATGATCATATCTGAGTCCGTTGATCTGGTTTGATGAAAAAACGACAATCTGCTTGGTGAGATGGTTTGATGACAGATTGAGAATCAGCTCGTCAATTATTCATGTTTTGTGCTAAATCAATGGGTGCGGATACCGGGAGCACTAGAGTTGACTTTGTAGTTTGCATGGATCATTTGTTGGTGTGTACTGTGTTCTAGTATCATTTAGCTGGAGCTTTTGAGCAATTCTTTGATCTTGTGGTACTTGAGATTTGTAGATGCTTTGATTACAGTTATCTCTGTTATGTATGTGCGTCTGCTGTGTTTGAATCAATGAAAATGACACTGTTGCATTTGGAGGTTAAGAGGTCACGGTTTGATGCAATCTAGTTTTTGTTTTCTTGTCATTTTTTCTATATCTTAAGCCGGGTCACAATCTATGTATGTGTTGTCTTGAACATGTTGGATTGGTATGCCTATCAATCAATCACCAATCCCTTCAAAAGCCATATCCAATTTGTCTGATTATATCACAGCAGGAACTTGGTTGTGTTTCATACAAAGTGCAATAATTTTATCCTTTAGATCTATAGAGCGTATCCTATCACATGCTAAGCATATGTAGCCTTAGATTTTTCATTGTCAGCTTTATTCTAGCTTTGTTCCAATGTATTCACTCCCTTTTCATCTCATCTTTTGCTTTCAGAAGATGCTCAATTTGCTTGTCAAACTTGCCAACTGCTAGTGGGGTGTTACCTAAAAGACTACAGGCAGAATGTGATACCTTGATTCTTTTCCTCTAAAATTTGAGGATGTGGTAGGCTACTTGAAACCTAAAAATGGTATCTGATGAGTTGCAATTTCGTCATTACCATGATAGCTGAAAGTTAACTAATTTTACTTCCATTTTAGTGATTGGAGGATGCGTATTATTCAATATTCATTTTAGTGTTTGGAGGATGCATATTATTTAAATTTTTTGTGAAAGTCCTAGCCCCCTAGGATCCATGTTATTCCAAGAAAATTTAGTTGCTTGGAGCAATCACTTTCTCCGGTTTCTTTTTGTGCATTTGTTCAAGGAGGTTGAAACATGGTTGTTACGGCGTCGCCTAGGCATCGCGGTGGAGTTGGGTGGACGCCATGGACATTCGCCGCGACTTGGGGAGGAGGCGGCGGGGAGCGGAGGCGAGGTGGCAGGGGGAGGAGGCACCAAGAGAGGAGAGAAGGCGAGGCGGCGGGGGAGGATGGGAGGAGGCGGCGGGGAGTGAGTGAGTGCGGGAGATGGAGATGCGAGAGAGAGGGGGGGTGGAGAGGAGGGGAGAGGAGTCGGTTTCCAGATATATTTGATGTAGAGTATGAGTCGGTCGGCCGGTCGGCAGATATATGCATAAACCTATGTAACATGCACGTACAGCGCGGCGCTCGCCTAGGCGCCCCTCACTTGCCGTGTTCGCTGACTCCGTCGTGACAACCATGGGTTGAACTACATGCATGTTAGTCTATTACTTGCCCATGGTTTTTACTGGGGTGGATGCGTGGTGGGGGTAATTAGCGCAGGCTTTTCCGTGAACTGTTCGGCCTTTTTCATGTTCTTTCTGTTTTGTCTGTGAACTGTCTGCCCTGTATAAGTGATTTCATCTGAGCTTGTTCATCCTGTTTTCCCCTTTTCTTTTCCTCTTTTCCTTGCATCTTTGTCCCTGTCCATTCTTTAGTGCAACTGCAGATGTATTTGTAAAGATGCTGAGATAGTGACATTATCTTATCTTTTCTAGGGTGAAACAAAGGTCTGAGAAAATTCTCTCTCCTTTCCTGAAATCTTCTCTGGGGAGTGGAAGCAAAAAAAAAAAAACGTGAGAATACCTTTATCCTTTTTTCTTCTAACAATTTTTTGGCATGCAGATATTTTCTCAGTTGCGTTGCAAAACTGAAAGGTAGAGAATATTGTGTCCTTTTCTGGGAGGAAAGTGATGCCTTTTGTTTTCCTAGTCACTGCAGATGCTAAATGGTAGAATCTTGATTTACCTTGACCAGAATGTTCAGTATATTTTTCTGTACAGGAATGTGCAGGCGTCTCCCCTGCGTTAAGATGATATTTTTCACCGAGGACGTGGTGTAAACACTGGGAAATGATCAGGAGACTTCATGTTGGCTTTCTTTCTGAGTCTTGATTGATATTTTGATCGTTTGAATGTGTGTCCATGACCAAATTTGCGCCACAACTCACCAGAGCAGGCCACGGGACACGTACTTAACAGTTGCAATTCACATGCATGTTCCATAGCAGCACTCCAGGAAAGGAACAAAAAATTTTTGTTAAAAATGTTGCAAATCCACTATGCCACGAACAAATTCTTTTTTGTTCAAATGTTGTAAAACCACACCAAGGGTATTTAACCCTTTGCTAAAAGGAATGCTCAAAAAGACCAAGAACGGCAAAGCAATATCATCAAATATTACAGCAAAAAGGGAGAGAAATGAAGCAAAAGAGCTACGCGATAGGATACTACGAGCTTGTTCCGAACGGTTTCAGCTTTCAGAAACCACTTAAAACATATCAGCTTTTTAACTTCGGTTTTTTTTTGGGTTTTTGAAGTTTTTTGTTTTTTGTTTTTTGCTTTGCATTGTTTCAAAAGATATAGTGGTATTTTTCAATTTTAATTATTTTTCTCAGCTTTTGACTAAAACATATGTTACAGTACAATTACAACTAAAAACCTATATAGAAACCAAAAGCCATGACTTTTAAACCCGTTTGAATCACTACTACATCTACCTCAGGCCGCACGGACACCCGGTCACAAGACGGTGAAACTGAATGCACGCATGCATGCTTCTGCCTGCCTGCCTGCTATCAACCACGACACGAGCCATGTGACCATACCCCACACCATTATGATCTAACATTTGGAGCATCATCACTCACTAGCCTACAGCCTTCCTCCTCCAAACCAACTCCAGCTGCACAGCAGCATACACAAACATTAAATATACACCACCAAACACCATCAATCTCAAGTACAAGAACAATCAAGAGCACACATCAATACGATACACTACGGCATGGCCAAGCTAAAAATACCTTTAATTAAGTCCATGGTCCATCCAGCACTGAAGGATTACATGCTGATTTTTTTTAGGATTTTATCTGGTTCCTGAACAGAATTATACAAGGCATTACACAGCGGTAAAAGTCTGGCAGATAGCATACATAATTTACATCCAGGTTTCTTAGTGGTACTAAGTAGTGATCTAACATGAGAGAACTAATCTAACATGAGAGAACTAACACAAAGCACCATCCGTTATTGTCATGTCATTCATCAGCGGCTTTTCTGATTGATCCTACCGGTAGTAAGCCTGGTGGAAGGCAGGCGCCATTCCATTGTTGTAAGCTCCCATTCCGTTGCTGTAACCGCCATAGACGCCGGGGTAGCTCATGGGTGGGGAAGAGTATGGCATGGCAAGGCCAACATTGGCCACCTCCTCAGCTGGGTAGACATATGGCTCCCTTATCGCCGGTGGGCTCCGGTTACAGTAGAGGCCGTGTCCAGCCGGCCTATCGTAAGGATAAGGGGAGGCTGTGGCATATGATGTGCGAGAGGGGGAGGCCGTGGCATATGATGTGTGTGAGGGGGAGCGGACAAATGTGGCGGCAGCTGGGAAAGAAGACACGCATGCGTTGTTAGTGAGACGACCTGCCTTCGCAGGAGGCATTGGGCCTCCATTGCTTGCCCGGATGCGCTTGTTGGCAGGGCCACTGCTACCGCCGCTGGACGCGCTTGAGGCTGCCTTTTTCTTCTCGGTCTTGGCCTTCTCCAGTTCTTCAAGCTGCTTCTGAAGATCCTCCAGTGGAAACTCAGCTTCCAGTTTGCGGTCCTCAATGCACTTTATAACAGCTCGCAGCGCAAATTGCTCTTTCTTGTTTGCATTGCTCTGCAAGGTAAACATATTAGATTCCATTTGAGTTCCATACAACAAACAAACACAATATAACAGAATCTACTCAATAGGAAAGGTAATCAACTGAAATTTATAAGCTGCAGAGAGAAGAGAAATAGCACAAACAGCATTAATTAACACATATTACCAATTTACCATTGTTAACAAGAACGACTTGTAATGATTTTACTTACTAAATTCACTAACACTTTTGAGTTCAAATAGGTGCTTTTGAATTGCTATTAGCCGTACCCCAGATTGGCCACTGCTAGTGCTTGAATTATCTGAAGCAGTCGATGATGACTTCTTCGAGTCCTCCAGGTAGGACTTCAAAAGAGGAACTGGGGGGAACTTCTCCTGAAGACCAGCCTCATATGCGAAATTAACAGCATCAAGCTGCTGCCCCTTAGCAATTAGTTCCTCAATGATATCTGCACAAGAAAAAAAAAAGTCACTGGTCTACTTAAGTCTAAACAAGATCATGATTGATTACTTGTCATCGAGAAAACTCTCAAAGCGACCAAGGAAAAAGAACAACCGACACAGAAGCATCAGGCATGCAACTGTGAAGGTACCCAGGAAGGCAAACGCAAACTATGAACACCATGTATTTGGTACCAAGGTCAATGGTAATAACAAACAAGTAATTAGATACATCAGGGCAGAGGCACTAAAGTATCAGTGATGGAGGAACATGACAAACTATAAGAATGTAATATGTGCTGGAACAGAAAAGAAGGCTGTTAGGCACTTTCTGGCGCTGCAGTAAGATGTGTGCCACTGGAACAGTCCAGCAACTTGATGTTAACGATATTGCAGAACGGAATTTGTCTTTCACTCTAAGGAAACAAAACTGTAGACACAAGATTCTGACGACATCTAAAGGCTAAAGCAATGGCCCCAAGACTAGCGCCACTAAGAATGATGACGATCAGGAAACAAGACACAGTTAGCCACTTCACTAGACAACCTTTTCTAGCACATGGCTATGACAGTGACCACCCATCCCAGCAAAAGACATGGCTTACTCCAAAAACATACTCCGTCCTAACCATAGTACTACCATACACACTAATTAGCAGTTTATCACTAATTAGCACAAAAAGAACAGATTTTTTTTTCTTCTTCCAATTCCTATTGCTATGCTGGTGCTACTCTGATCTACAATTCCTCAAAAGGCCAGGCAGTGACTCCTAGTGAAGTTCAAGGTTAGATCTAGGCCAATTTACACAATTGTACACTTGGCCATCTCCCAACTATTCATCTGAATCCCCAAAGGTCCACCATTTCAGCACTTGATATACACAGTACTTAAAGAACTAGCAACAACAATTTAGTAAAAACGCAACAATAATACAGCAGCAAGCAAGAGGCAAGCATATACCAGCCATCTCTTCCTCAAGGCCGAGGCCGAGAGCGAGGCGAGGCATCTGTCGGCGCCAGGAGAAGCTGACCACAATCCTCCGGTACAGCGGCCGGTCCTCCCTCTCCGCCACGGCGAACGTCGCCACGTGCTGGAGGAAGGCGTGCGCGTCGGGCGGCTTGGCCCCCTCCACCCCACCCTTCCGGTCCGCCGCCTCCTTCCACTCCCTCGCCATGCCCCGCGCGCGCTCCCGCGCGGCCCGCGGCACCAGTGGCCGCGCCGCCCCGATCTCCGGGTCCGGGTCGGCCAGCGCCGGCACCGCCGCCTCCAGGATGAGCACGCATGCCCAGGCCAGGTCGGCGGGGTTCTTCACCTCCCGCCGGTCCACGGGGAACACGTCGGCGACCGCGTCCATGACGAACTTGGCCGGATCCACGCAACGCTTGAGTGCGGGCGGCATCTCCGTCCGCAGCGCGTCCGCCTCCTTGCGCCGCGCGACCACGAACCCGAAGAACGCCGCGGAGTCCATCCTGGCGCAGAGCGCCCTCAGGCTCTCGGCGACGCCAGCGGCGTCGTCGGAGGGGGACGACCCGCGGGAGCCGCCACCGCCCAAGGCAGCGACGGAGTCGAGGTGGTCGAGCGCGCGGGAGACGGAGCCGTCGATGGAGAGCTCGCGGCGGCGGAGGGAGTCTAGCGTGCGGTGGGTGCGCGCCTCCACGGCGCGGCGCTTGCGGCGGAGCGAGTCGGAGCGCGCGGCCAGCCCACGCTCCAGCGAGGAGAAGTGCTCCGCGAGCTGCTGGTACAGCCGCGTGCAGCTCGCCAGCAGCTGCTGCTGCCGCTCCAGCTCCGCGAACCCCGCGCTCACCATCGCGCTCGTCACCGCCACCCCCTCCCCATCCCCGCCCGCCGGCGAGGCCATGGGGCTTCCTCGAAACCCTAGGCGCTCGATCCACGAAACCCTAACACCAAATTCCTTCGAGTGTTTTTCTTCGATGCGCGCGAGTGTGTGGTATCGAAGGGAAAGGGAAAGAGAAAGGGAGAGGTGGGAATAAAGAGTGGGTGGGTAAGGGGGAGGGGAAGTGGCCAATGGGGAGGCGACGCGTGGCGGTTTGCTACGCTGTAAAGCGGTCGCGGGAAACAGGAGGCTGGGATGGTCTTGTGTTATGCGGGTGGGGAAGGTGTGTGCGGGTTACAGGTGGGGCAGGAATTATAGTGGGGCCATGATGTCGGTGATAGGAGTACGTTTCTCTTGGGTGAGGATAGAATTGGGAGGGAAAAGCCGGAGGCGCGGCGTGGCGGGCAGTAGGATGGCGGGAGCGGGGTGGGAGGAGCAGAGTGCACCCGAGAATGTACCCCGGTAGGTGGTGTCGTGACCAGCACAGTAGGCTGGAATTCTTGTCAAATTTGGTTTCTTTTCGGTTTCTAAAAACTATTTTTTGATTTTTCTATTATAACTAGTTTTTAAACGGAGTAAGTTGATTGTAATACATACTATAGCAAGTTTATTTATATCGATCAAAATTACACGTAAATTTCTGTTACTCTATAATTTCTTTTCCAAACAATCTAAAATGATAAGCTATAAGCTATATCAGTGCTCTCCTATAACCTTATACTGCTAGCAAATGGCAAACACGGTGATGAACGCAACATACAATTAAGTTCGCAGCATTATGTTGCTACTCGATATAATATATGATGTGGGACAGATGACATGACTAAACTAATACTCTAATTAGTAATTAACAGTTGCGGCTTGTCATAGCCCTTGTGAAGTTTTGATGCAAATACAATTGGAATAAGGGCAAACGTTAAGGAAAGACAATGAGATCTCGTAGGCTTGATACACTAGAGAAAATGAACGAATTTTTTTATGAATATTTTATTTTTTATTTAAAATAATACAAATATACATGTGCGAATATTTTTTTAAGAAATAGGCTCCAGTCGCCTGATGGTCACGCGACACGAAAGCTGTCCGTAAGTCATTGGGGCAACCAGTGGCTGGGCAACTGCAATTGCAGTTGCTCAGCTGTGTAGCGACTGCAAACAAGAGGTAGTGTGGGTTAATCCATTTATGATTTTCGTAGATTATGAATGACAGATAATATGTTTGATTCGTAACAAGAGTTTATAATCGTTGTATGTTGTTGTAGTGCAAAAAATTCGTGAAATTTTTTAAAAAAAATGATTGAAATAAGAACGATCGGTAAGTATGAGTGTAAGTGATATTGTGATGCTATCGGGAATTTGTACACGGAGGAGAACTGGTTAGTTAATGTTGTTGGATAACTTGCTATGGAAATAATTGAATACGAAAAGATGAGGACATAAGCTTGTCTGAATTAAAATAAACTTTATAGTACAGTTGGGAATAACATACCGCGTATGGTTTGATTACATGCATAACATAGAGCATCCTATGCGACCAACCAACCCAACTGCTCGTACGACCTACTGCGTGGACCGAGGCCATTTTTCTTTCCTTGCAAACTCGGCGTTGAACTCCTTGGTTGCATTGGTCACAATTTCCTTCTTTTTCTCACACTCCCTCTCGTGAGCCTCGCGCTCCTTGCGCGTGCACGCCTCGAGATGAACTTGCGTCTCCCAATGTACATGCTCGGTTTGCTCGTACTTGCGGTGCTCCTCCTCCCGGATCTCGTAGGACCTTGGACGTTCCACTTCTCGAAGTCGAGGGCTCATTGGTACTCTGGGTGGATCTCAAGATCGATCCATTTGTGGTAGCACATAGGGGTTTCGAGGACTATGGATACACGGGAGAGATTGTTAGTACGTACTTTAAAGGAGAAAAGTAGGAGGAACATAGTGCACCTGGTCCTTACCGGCTGCCGATAGGTGGCGGTGTCTAGACGGCGGTCAGGATAGTCATTGGAGTACTTTGCGCAACCCTAGTAACGCATACCTAAGCTGAGGTGGTGCTTAGACTTGAAGATCGATGACCTTCTAAGCAATTGCGTTAAAGAAATAAAATAGCCTTATGATTGTCATTCGAACCTTATTCGGTAAAATACTTCTAATTACAACAGTTAGTATTTGTGTCATTAGCACATGACAGTCATAAGACTTCATGCCAATTAATTTTAAATGTTCCATGGATACGAGTTTCTTCATGCTGGTGGAGTGACCGGACGGAACTTTCACACCATGTAAGCACTGGCACAGTTGCGTTCTCTCAGACTTAGACAGAGTGTAGCAAGTTGGGGGGAAGGTACGTTCGGCCTTTATCAGTCTCTATTAGTGCTAACTCGGTCCTGATGTTCATAGCAACCAAGTCATGCCTTGTGTTGACACTATCCTTTATTTTGTTAGGAATGTTCAATAAAAGACCAATTAAACTATAACATACATTCTTCTTTATATGCATGACATCGATGCAATTGCAAACTTCTAAGTACCCAATAAGGTAAGTTCCAAAATATTGACCTCTTCTTTCACATGCTCTTCTGACATGTCCTCAATTTACGTCCATTTCCAAGCACAACGTCGATATTCTTGACTATATCATAGACTTTTTTTTGCTAAAAGGCCTTAGTACTAAGTCATCCTCTTTTTTATCAAATTGTTTCTTCATATTATGGTATGGGTGATACTTTGGAAGGAACATGCGGTGACGCATGTACACAGTTTTGCGTGAGTTGCTCAACCACACACTCTCGGTATAATCTAATCAGTTGGACAGGCTTTGGCTCCTTTTGTACTCAACCAAGACAGGTTACCAAGGGTAGGAAAATCATTAGTGGTGCAGAACAATATGGCGCACAGAGTGAAGTTCTCTCGTTTGTCCGCATCCCATACATGTACCCTTCGTTCCACAGTATTGTAAGATCTTCCATCAAAGGTGCTAGGTATGCATCAATATCATTCTCAGGTTGCTTTGCTTTTGAATAAGTAGTGACATCAAAATATTCGCTTTATACACAACCAAGGAGGAAGGTTGTACATGCACAATCACGAGTCAGGTGCTATGTCAGCTACTCATGTTACCAAAAGGATTCATTCCATTTGTATTCAACCCAAACCTTATATTCCACAGTTCCACACTGAAGTCTACAAATATCCTATCAATGTTCCTCCACTAGGCAGAATCAGCAGTGTGTCTTATCATTTCTTCTTTCTTACGCTGCTCCGAGTGTTAACGCACCAATCTTACATCCTTTTGGTTTGCAAATAAATGCTTCAAATGAAGAATTACAGGAAGATACCATAACACCTTAGCAAGATGTCCTTGCTTCACCTCGATAACCTTTATATCATCGGAGTCATTTTTACACTTGTATCGGGATGCTTTGCACACCGGACAAATATGTAAGCTAGCATACTCATTATGATAAAGGATACAATCATTCGGACATGCATGTATTCTTTCTACTTTCATTCCCAATGGATAAAGAATCTTCTTGGTTTGGTAGGTGGTTTTCGGCAACATATTTTTCTTTGGAAGCATGTCCGCTAGGAGACCTAACAATGTCATGAAACTCTTGTCGGACCAACCATTGCTTGCCTTCAATTTCAGCAATTCTAGAACGAATGACATCCTTATGTATTACGGCTTGCAGCCCAGGAAAAAAGGTTTCTCCAGGTCCTCCATCATGCCCTCGAATTTACCAAATTCTATCTCACTAAAATTCCCTTCTACATCATGTGACATCTGATCGAGATTGCCATACTGTGACCTATCCTCATCGAAAGCACAGTCTACAACCGGCATATCGTTGTTTCATTCGACGATGTCATAACTATCTTCTTGTGTAATCTTTTTTTCATCGTGACTGGTCCAACATTTGTACCTCTTTCTGAAACCCATTTGAATCAAGTGAGCTTTGATCTACGCTAAGTTGCTAAACATCTTTAGATTATCACAATCAATCAATGGACATTACATATATTCCATTCCCTTCTTCAACATATCTAGTTTGGCTGCTCTTCTAAAAGTAGACACGCCATTAATATACTGTTCACTCACACGGTTCTCAACGTACATCCATTTTGATTCATCTGCGTTGCACATATAACAAATGGGTGTCAAATTAGATTATTAGCACTACTATAGCAAATCGGACTAGCTACTTAATTACACACATCTATATTAGGTAGCTAGCTAGCCACGTATTCATGAAGCAATAATATATATTAAGCAAGAGTACATTGAAGGAAACTAGGATTGAGTACTTACCCATTCTAAAATTGAGCAAAGTACAATTATCTTTCTAAACCTAGCTAGCTAGATCTAAACAAAAATCTAGCTATCATCTCTTTCTATTACAAGGCATATAAGTTATTAGAAGCGATTGAGTACAAACATCTGATCACCAAAAAAATGTATATAGATCTACAAGCACTATGTTTTTACCAAACTCCCCAAAACCGGCCGCCTCGCTCCACCGATGCAGCGTAATAAAACAGATCTATATCGAGACCACGTACGCCTACTATTTAATTGCTAGAGTATCTCAGACGGTTCCAACCACAAATCGTCTGTGATACGACACTATCACAGATGATTCGTATTAATAACCATCTGTGATAAATCACAGACGATTATTCATACAAACCATCTGTAATGCCTGCAATATCACAGACAGTTTGTTATAAGAACCATCTGTGATGTCCGCAATATCACAGACAAATTTTTATACAAACTATATGCGATGTTTGCAACTTTCACAGACGGTTATTAACACGAACCATAGCTTGAAGTATGCAGAAAGTTCAACCTTTTCCAATTGAAGATAGAGTGATGATTGAGAGCCTACTCATTTAGGCTAAAAAAATATGGCTTATGGCTGAAATTGCATTGTAGCTGACTGAAATTACACTGTAGTTGATGGTGGCTTATTTGACGTAATTAAATTTAAAAAATTTAAAAATAGAAAAAATAGGTTAGCCTAGTATGGACAATGCAAATGAATACGGGAAAAAAGAACCGACAAAAAACTCAAAAAAGCCAGAAAGCCAGAAAAAGATGAAATTTAAAAATAGTGAAAAATAAAGCCGTCAAATGAGCGAGGGCCCGAGTAGTGCTAAAATGAGTGGGGCTGCGTTTTTCTTTTCTTTTCAGTAGTGCTAACACATTGGCTCGAGCTACCACCTTAAGGAGTGGGGCCACCGAAGTGCCACCGTCGAAGAAGCACTCGGCAAGCTTGTAGGTTTTCTTTAGAAAGTGGTGTCAAACATGGATCTTGACGACGCTTAATTTGCATCTAGGGCGATCTCCATGAACTTTTAGTGACACATTGGTCCCTAGTATTATATTAAGGAAACCTTATAGTCTGCTTAATTTTTAAAAGTAATGTTCACACTCGATTTCTCCATTGGGTCCGTCTAGTAGAGGTGGACCCAAACGGAGGCTCTACTCAAATTTTGAATTACGCATTAGTTCTTAGTATTTTTATTAATGAAACCTTGTAGTTTGATAAAATTCTAAAAGTGGTGCCCCTAATGGATTTCTCGATTTGGTCCGTCCCTGAGTTTTGGCTTAAAGTAGTTCAAGCTCGTCTAATCCAAAGACAAGAGTGCTGGTTAAGTAGTGCTAAAAGTTTGTCCATTGCCTATTTTCCTCGAGAAATTAATGAACATCTCAGACTCTTCTAAGTACACCATAGCAAACGACAAATCCATCTTGTATCAATGCATGTGCAAGTATGAATGAACCCTACCTCATTAAAAGCCATCTGCATCTACATCGAGTTCGTTGGTAACAAAATGGGCCATTGCCGGGCCGATCAAGCCCAAGAAAAGTCTCACAATTACAGTTGCGAACTTCACAATTAAATCCCCTAAAAAAACTTCACAATTAACTTACTAATTTTTTCTATAAAAAATTAGTGATCTTTTTCAAAAGGTGACGGTGGCGAGTTGTCAGCTTGATATGTGCTCTTGAGGTCAGCGTCGCCGCAAAGAAAAGAATCGAATTCGTCAGATGCCGCTGGTATTATTGGGCCTATTTGATATTGGTGCGACTTATAGTTTTTAGCTAAAATTTTTAAATTTTAACTGTTTATGATAGATATTACGAAGAGAGATACTCGCTTGCGATTTGGTTGATACAGATGTTGGGTTTTTAATGTGTACTACAGTTAACTTATAGATCCCGTCTTAAAAAAAATACTCCATTTAAAAGTTAGATATTATAGTAAAAGCTAAAAGTCGCTTTTAGAAGCCGTTAAAGAACAGGCCATTGATCTGTGGATAATTGTCGTCTATTACCAATAATAGCATGGGACCTAGAGGACATGACCAACTGCAGAATCTAATGTTACTGGACTTGGAACCTACCCTTGACCTGTGATAGAAAGATACAAGCTAGTTACTCGATGAGTGAGCATACTACTAAGCTGGACTCCTGGAGTGAGACAGAGCTGCAGACCTACCAAAACAAATGCATATGTTAGAGAGCATACTTTGGGAGAGCTTCACCATACTTGGGAGATCCACGATCCAAAACAGTTCCACTCCACGAAATTTTACCCAAACACTCCACTCTCGAAATCTGGATTCACCAAAATCCTAGATCCGAGGCCGATCCATGGATTTCATGGAGCTCCTCAAGGGGTGCTCCACCATGGAGTTGGGTGGTAATTACCCACCAATGCCACTGATTACACACCCCATCCCACCAAAAGTGGCCATTCCCACCAAAACCTCGATTTCGTGGATCTGGAGCTGCTGTACAAGCCAAACACTCCATGGTGGGATTTCAGATCCACGGTGGAGCTGTTCTATAGTGGAGCTGTTGCTCCAGATCCACGTTTTCGGTGGTGGAGCTCTCCCAAACAGGCCCTTACTGGCCCTGTTCGCTTCTAAAAACGGCTTTTGATTTTTGCTACAGTACCTAACTTTCAAACAGAGTATTTTCCCAAGACGAGGTCTACAAATTAATTGTAGTACATGTTAAAAACCCAACATCTGTATCAACCAAAATCGCAAGCGAGTATCTCTCTCCGTAATTTCTATCGCAAACAGCTAAAATTCAAAAATTTCAGCCAAAAGCCATAAACCGCAGCCATATCACATAGGCTCTAGAACTATATATTTCTGGAAGCTGGGTTTTGTGTCATACTGGATATGGTTTCTACTCTGAATTCAAACGATGTTCTATTTGGAAGGAATTTGCAGTCAACCTGTATGCACTTTTTTTTCCGAGTCTTCAGAAATTCTAACCTACAGTTTAATAATTTTATGGATTTTAGCCTTGTGCGAGTACTAGTGCTAGAGGTACAGTAGCAAGTGCTCTACCTCATCATTTTAGTAATTTTGAAAGTACATATATTGATTAAATTGTTAGTTTTAAATTAGAGTACAATTGAGAAATCTATAAAACATGTACAAGAGTGCGATTGGATGTAGCGCAGATTTTGTTGAGAGGTGCTTCTACGCTCCCCTCCTCCCGTTGAAAATTGCATAAATTTTGACTACTCAATTGTATGTATGCGTATCACTTGATTTTTTTTAAAAGCAACACATCACACATTTTCATTTGGTCCCTTTTCAAACTTCTCCACAGTCTTTTAGCATGAATTTCCAGATTCTCAATTTGAAAGGAGTGTTGTGAGTTGTGACAAGGAATGTTACCATATTAGAGATTGCAACATGCTAATTGTTTTTAGTAACAAGCAACAATAGGTGCAACATTTAGATACAAGTAATTGTCCAATGGAAAGAATGGTCGTAAATAGACATTCGATGGCAGCTAGCTAGCTAATTGTGTTGTTTGGCTAGGTCACCGTTTTTCACCCATCTCAAAAAAAATACATAACATACCACCTCCCCAGAAAAAAAGGAAACTTTTCTCGTGTGAACACTAGACACAATCCTTATGTACAGCGATCTTAGCTAATGATCTTATATATTGTATTAAAATTTGTAGAATTTTTGTTCAATTTTAGGTCAAATTTGAATATCTAATTTGGAAACACTTTAACAAACACATCAAATAGACTATACACTCCCACCACTTGCGGTAAATGCAAAAAAATCCTACCAGCTTCCTATAAAAAATTATCGTGCATTTTCCTGATACCCCCTATTGTTTTTGTATTTCCATACAACTTGTTTTCATAAAAAAAAATGATTCATCAGGTCCTCCATGTTTCTAAATGTACCAATCAGATGAGCTTCTCTTATCGTTAATATAAAAATTGACATACCAATAATGTTTGCTATTCTTCAGTCAACTACTTTATTTATGCCAAGAAATCGATGGAATTTCTAACCTCATATGCGCATCGAGTTCATGTCAGTTCATTCGACTCCAACTTCGATGAGCTTCTTTGTCCACTTTAGCTTTTCGGGCTTCATCAAGCCACATCCATTGATTTTGGTGGGCGACGCTAGCCAACAGCGATGCAGTGAGACAACAATAGTATATGGCTCTAGGATGGAAAAGGAGCCGTGGGAGGTGTTTGATGGTGGCTTGTCATTAGGCCTAATGAGTCAAATTAGGTTTTGGGGTGGGAGGTGGTTGTTGGCACTAGATCCAGCAACGATGAGCCACTGGATATGGGGAAGAAGGCTATCAAAGGTGGAGAAGAAGCAGTAGAGGAGAAGGTGGAGCAGAGAGTTAGGCTTGTAAAGATAAAGGTGATGGCACACAGGCCAACCTCACTGATATCGGCACTAAGGTGATGAATAGGAGGGAAGACGTGGTGGTGGCAGCTGCAATGAGGTGGAATGAATGGGAAGCGATACAAGGGGAGTGTTAGGATCCGAATATGCAAATTTGGACCCTCTGTATATACTGCAATAGTCTAGAATCACACTAGTGTACACAGTGGCAACATAGATGAAATATCATTCTATACACATGAATGACTAGAAATAAATAAATACCTTTATTATCATAATAGCAACTTTAGGGTCAAAGCTTGCAATTAATAGCCTTAGTGGCTAAACAACTCAATTAAACTATAGGGGAAGGAGTAAAATAATCTTCAAGTATAGTCCATCCATATACCCATATCCTAGTTATTCTCGATCCTTAAGGTAGTAGTCTTCCTTGAACAACAAAGTGCAACTGTCATCTTCAGCAACTGAGCAGCTTTTTGTATATTAAGGGTGAGCATATAGAGTACTCAGCAAGTTGTGCTCACATAATGCAATATATAGATACAATGCTTATTACAAAGGAATTGGCTAACTTGACTTATTTTGCAGAAAGCTAATTTGACTTACAAATACAATAAATAGATTGAAAGCATAACTTTGAAAACAGTAATAAATATATATATATTAGGTAACAAGATCCCACATAGCTTGGCCATCAATTTCACATAACTTTTCATTCCCAGTTTTGATTATGAAAATTTAATCCTCATGTGCAATCCCGGAACACGTCCATGACTATGGACACAACTATTCGAATAGATTGATTTAACACGTTGTAGAGATTGTGCAACTTTTTCTACATGATATGATTACATGTCTGCTCAACAACATGCTCCCTTAGACGTGCTGACCAGGATAATCATAACAAAATCTTTCAAAAACTTCATCCCAATATTGACTCCTCTCGATGATCCTGATCCTCTCCACCCACACCCCCTTAAACTAGCGTTGATGTGGTGGAAAGGGGACTCACCGTTGGATTTGTAAACGGTAAACTCCGTCTATGTGATGCAACCCTCATAAGCAGTTACACACTCCACCATAACATAGAGCTTAACCTACCACCTAAGGAGTCAATACTGAAATTCAGTAACTTACTGAGCTATGCACATTCCATTGCAGGCATGTGTTTGTATGATTGTGGCTCAGTTCACTAACGCATAAAGTTAAGTCCTTAACTGACCAGAGTGATGCTACCCAGTTATCTAACTATTCCATAATTCTCCACTTTCCCCAAATCACAAGAACATAGTTCTTTCAATTACCCTAGTCTAAATCATTTATCCACCCTTGATAGTTAAGCGCAACATATGCCATCAATCATAGCATATAATGCACTAAGTTATTCATAAAGCAATTCCATATATCATTAATCAGGTGTAATTTGATATTCCAAAATGATGATGTCAATAATCCCAGCATGGCTAAGCAAACTAAACCAATCCACATTGGTGCTATAGTAATGACTAACTAATATTAACCATCCTAGGGTGGCAATGGATCATAACATACAAACGACAAGGTGGATAAATAGCAATTGTGACAGTAATTACCTTGCAGGGTATTTTTAATAGATAGCAACGCATGTAATTTAAATACAAAATAATTTTATAAAACTGGATTTAAACACTTGCCTTGCTCTAGAGCTGCTAGTTCTTGACCTTTGATGAAGTCCTAATCTTGAACTACTTCATCTCCTTACTCGACAAATGATTCCAATGTGTAGAAGTCTACTCGCATGAGAGAAAATCCAAATAAAAATAAGAATAGAGAATAAACAAATTCCAAAAATAAAATAAAATCACCATAAATTAGAGCTTGATTTTAGATGAATTTAGAGACTTCAATGACTCAATTAGTGTTCAAATGAGAGAGAACGGGCTCTTGGAAGTTGGATCAGCTGAGAAATTCGAGAAAAAGAAAAGAGAGAGAGAAACAGAGACTGATAGGTGGAGCCAAGGAATATTCCAAGAATCTTTCTTTTTCTGGATTTTGGAAAATCTGGTGAGGTTGACAAGTGGGCCAATAGTCCATAGACTGAGTCCACGAATTGAGATCTAGGTTCACGGTGGGCTAGGTTCACAAAACAGGAGCCTTACATGTGGGGTCCACGTGTCAACAGGTTGGCTCATGGTGGACCAAGTCCACGGATCTGGATTTGGAGTCTGGCTCAATTGACATGCAAGCATCCACATGAATTACCATGCTGGCATAGCTACTGAGGTGGCAAGGGACAGGGTGCTGACAGGGTTGGTAACCGGATGGTGACATGGCAAGATCAATGATGGCGAAAGATCGACGGTGGTGGCAGTGAACGATAGCGATCGGTGGTGAGGCAAGGACACTAGAACAATCCCGAGGCCATGGCAAACTAATCCACTGGCTTGGATTGGACGGAGGTGATCGGCGAGGTGGTTGGTGATGAGGTTCGGGGCGGTGCAGCTTAGATGATGATGAAGATGGCAAGGATGGATTTGATTTGAAATTGGACGCGCATTAGCATCCTAAGATCTAGGCAATGCTATAGGCTACACACAGAGACCAATGGTCACCAGTGGCGAAGAGTGGTGGTAGCAACAATGGCTCAACACGGCGAAGCTAGCTTGACGTGGTGGCACGAATGCGATGGATCTCCGGCAACGGAAGCATGCGCACAAGATAGAACGTGGCATGGTAAAGCTAGAGGACAAGATGGTAGAGATAGAGACTCACCTGTGATGGTGAATTTGGGCAACGAAGAGGTGTAGCCAAAATTGGGGAAGATGCGTTCGATCTCAATGATGGTTGCTCCTCGCTTTGATTCCTTGAGGGTTCTCGCTAAGAAAGATCATAAACACATCATGACGCAGACGGATTTGATGGAGACACAGCAAATCAATGGGGCGGTGAGCTCCTCCTGTTAGCTCTAATGGTGATGACTTCATCTTCGATGAATTTCACTAGCTACAGCTAAGGTTTTTGGGGTGGCGGCTCGGAGTAGTGAGAAAGAAGGTGACATTATTTATAGCCTTAGCTAGGGTTGGGTAGCATGGTGCACACGCCAAGGAGACTGAGGCGATGATAAAGACTAGCGTGAGCACAAAATAGAGATGACTCGGATTAAAAAAATGTTGACCCTAACAGGTGGGTCCCACTGGTCAGTAACAATGTGTGCGAGCAGGAGCGCGTGGAGGCACGGGAGACATGGTGCGGGGTTGGGCTGGGTGGGCCATGGGAGAGGGAGAAAGAGATTTAGGTTGGTGGGCAAGTCCGCGGCTTGGGCTTGGCTAAGAGAGAGAAATAGAATTGGGCCTGCACGAATTTGGCCCAAAAGATTTTCTTGAATTTTAAATAGCTTTTACTTTTAGAAAATCTAGAGAATTCAAATAAGCCAAGAGAAATAGCAAATGAACTTAGAAAAATCCAAGAAAATTTAGACAAATACTTTGGAGTCTCAGAAACTCAAATAAAACTATTTTAGATTTAGTTGACATTTGGATTAATCACATTAAATCATTTATTTTCTTAAAATTGAATTTAAGCTTTTACTTACTTCAAGAAAATCATGAAAATTTTATAAAACCTTATTTTAAATAAAATATTTTGAAAAGCTCAAAAATTGGAATGTTACTGGGAGGGAGGGGAAAATATACAAGGGTGGAGGCATGGATGTGATATTATTTTCCTTTTAGTTGTTATACATTTTTTAAATATACCCGTGCCATATGCTACATTTTTTAGAGTAATTAATGCATTTATCGAATTCATAACAAGGTCACCACCGAGAGAGTGCGAGAGATCACTAGACATTTGTAGGATCTAACATTCTACATGTGCTGAGGAGCATGTACATAACCTCTTACCATTCCTTGTGATTTTTGTGATATCACTCTCTATCTTTGCAAAAAAAAAATCCCAATAAAAACCATAAACAATTAAAATTATATATTTGTAGGCTAGTAAGTAACATATACCTAACCATAATCTACAAATGTTAGGCGCTATAACTACGATGGAGGTTTGAAATATAGAAGTCTTACTATTGATTTGAACAACAAAAAATGGCATTAGTTTCACTTTTTTCTCTTCCTTTCATCCATCTCCCACAACGTAGTCTTAACTCTTAACTATAGGTCATAACCCCACTAAAGCACCAAATTGAACTGCACTTGTAGACAGGTCTTCCTTGATAAAAACTTTTTCTTACCTTATCCCCCCTTCTGTTCTATGAACTATGCAAGTTGGAATTTTCTGGTTTCATTAGTGTTGTATTCTAGTTACAAATAGAATTACTCATCCTCTCAACTCGTAATTTATTTCATCATATCTAATCTGTTTCACCAATAAGATGTATTAGATCATGTGGTAGTCGAGTATTTATGATGAATAATTGACATTTGGATTTCATTGAAATTTGCATTTGTAAATATTCTGGTCAATACGCTGGTGTTACTGGAGTTTTTAGTTCAGCATTATGACCACAGCAGTTGCTCAAGGCAGATCAACCGTGGCAATGCTCAATGCATGTCAACCATGGCTTCTCGACCACGACTGGCTTTGACCACGTTTGATAGTCGGTGGTCCAAACGACCTTGTATCGTTGGTCCGAATAACTCTATGCTAGGTGGTCCGAATGACTTTGTTCGATCACCCTTTGACCACATTAGGCTTTGACCACATATTCAATTATGGTATTTCAACCATATCCGACTTCAACCACGGTCGACTTTGACTATGTCAGACTTTGACCTTGTCTGACTAGGACCACGTCCGGCTTTGGACCATGGTAGCATTAGACTACAGTCGTTTTGACCACGGTAGAACGATCACACCAGGTAATCAGTAAGCTTCAATCTCGACCAACGAACTGGTTGTAGCTACAGTACTTTTCGATGGTCATAGCTATAGTACTTTTCTATGGTCGTAGCTATAGTTCCTTATTTGTGGTCGTAGCTACAGTAACTGATCGATAGTCGAAGACTTTTCTGGTTGATACTCAATAGTCATTGCCTTTTGTGGTCGATGCTTAATACTCATAGACTTTACTAGTCGACTCTCGATAGTCGAAGACTTGTGATCGGTAGTCGTAGACTTTACTGGTCGGTGGTCTTAGGCTTTGTTATTGGTAGTCGTAGACTTTGCGGTTGGAAGTCAAAGACTTTGTAACCGGTTGTGGTAGACTTCACAGTTTGTACTCATAGACTTCATGGTCGGTACGAGTGCTTTAACTCTTGTTATTTTTAGTACTTCGAGTACTCGTGTTAGGCCAGCGGTATGACTGACTAGTACATGGTGGTTGGTGATCGATCAAAAGTGCTCAAAGGAATTGTACTAAAAGGATTCGTTAGCAATACTTAGTACTCGGTAGGAAGTGCTTTAGTATAGGTTGGTACTGGGTAGTCGTAACAATCGGTACTTGTAGCGAGCGGTACTCAATGTATGTATGGTCGGTAGTGATGCGGATGTATTCTTAAGTGTTTTGAACGGAGCGATGGTAATTCCCGAGTACTTAGTATTTTCAAGTACTCATTAAGCTAGCGGTCATATTGAGGGGTCTAAGGTTGATGTTTTGGAAAGCGATGAAATTTTTGGTCGTGGACGACTTGGTGGTGGTGGTCGTGAGTGGTTTGGTTCCTGTCTATAGATAGATGAGGGTATGCTTCGAGTGTGTGTGCTGATGTTGGTCAAGTTGGGAAGAACTTGTGTTGAGTAAACTTTCTTTGATCTTTGCATGTGCAGGTGAGCGTGTAGACAATCATGGTTGGTGATGAAGAGAACTAGGACTAGGATGGGGAAGTCTGAGGTTGAAAGACCATGTGGAGGTCATCCCATGTGTGTGATGAGTAATTGACATCGGTTTAGCGAAGTCGAGTTTCATTTGGTTGGTTCGGACCATGTCGTTGCGTGGTGCAAAGGACTCGGTCGGACTTGGTCAAACCTGGTCAAAGGGTTTAGATTGCATATTATGTCGACTTGTCCGGTTTGGGTTATTTCATTAATGCATTTATGCTTAAATGTATCGAGCGGTGCTATTTGATGTGTTTCTTCTCTGTGTTGGCTGCAGGACGTCGAGGCGGAGTCGTGGCGAGACACGGTGGACCGGACTAGGCGCAGGTGGCGCTGAGGTCAGAATGGTCGGGAGGTGTCGAAGACGGCGAGGGCTCGAGGTGGCTGCGAGGCTTGCAAGGCAAGAAAGGAGGAAGCTTCCTGGAAGGTGCGCGAGGGGCATTTCGGTAAAAACGCAAAGCTGCACTAAAGGAAGCGGGTTTGGATAAAGCATCGAGTAGGTGGTGACCTAATGGGTAAAGCTTGTGCAAATCCATTAGTGGGAGGCTATAAAAGGAGAGGGAGAGGTTGTGCTGAAATTGAGAGAGTGAGTGTAACATCTGGAAATTCGAATTTGAAAATATAAAGTTCTTAAATTATTTTATAATATGTTCTGTTGAAATTTGGATATTTATGGCATTTCTTTGGAATTGGTTGAGGTTCAAAAATTTAAGAAGCTCAAAAAGAAAGCAAAATAATAAGACCCTAAAAGGAAATGTGCAATAAATATATATATATACATGTGAATATGTATAAATAAAACAAATAGCAATGAACAAAAACAAAGAAAAAAAGAGAGATGAAGCCGTAGCCGCCCAGCTCCCCGCTTCCCCCCCGCTTTCGGCGCTGGGCCACCCTCCTGCGCCATCTCCACCGGCTGGCCGCTTGGGCCCCTCCATTCCGCCACCTCTCCACGGCCTCGCGGGCCCCGAGCGCCGCTCCT
Organism: Dendrocalamus sinicus; assembly: GCA_036346575.1. NCBI lineage: Eukaryota > Viridiplantae > Streptophyta > Magnoliopsida > Poales > Poaceae > Dendrocalamus > Dendrocalamus sinicus. The sequence continues at coordinate 27,692,611 of CM070659.1, read as the reverse complement.
CCTCCCTCCCACTCGCACCGCGCAGCCTCCCCTCTCCTTCCTCCTCTTTCTTCCTCCAGCGCAGCGCTCTCTTTCCTCGCTCCTCGCGCTTGCTCTGCCCTCTGACCTCGCAGCGCTACGTCCCATCCCCTCTCTCCTCTGCGCCGCTCACTGCCCTCTGCGCTGCGCCCTCGCCGTGTCGAGCCCCGCGCCCTCTCCTCCCAAGCAGCGCGCCCGGTTTTTGCCCGGTGGTCCGCCGCCACCGCCCGGTCCGCCGCCTCCGTTCGATCCCCCGCCATCGCGCTCTCCGCCCCCTCTGTGTCCATAATGGTGGGTGGAATCTGGATCGCTATTATTATTGCATTTTCTTGAACATTATGCTTTTGTTCAAAACTGCTAGGTCTCAAGAAATTTTATGTATTGTATTTCAAATAGTGGCATTGCTATTCCTACAAAATAAAATATGGAAAGACTAAGCAGGGTCGTGAGTAAAGGAAATAGATGTTTGTAGTGTACACATAAAGGTATTGGTGGATTCATGTCGATCATAAATAAGTAATGATAGTGTGGGTTCTGGGGGAAATAAATTGGTGGAGTCTAGTTGAATAGATAGGCTAGATAGATGATTTAAAAGATTTTTTGGAGATTTAAGGATTGCACAGATAATTATTGGATTACGGCACAGATAAATAAATTCTTGGGAGATGACAATATTGGAATTAATAGATTTGGTTACTGGATGAGTCAATTGAATTTTCGGGAATTTGGAGGAGTAATACAAGTATTGGATTATAGTTCCTGATTAGTGATTTACTTGGTGAGAGGATAGTAGTGGATCGTAGAATTAATCAATGATATTCTTGGTGGATATATAATGGTGAATCGTAGAATTGATCAATGATATTCTTGGTGGAGATATATTAGTGAATCATAGACCTGATCAATGATACCTGATCAATGATATTCTTGGTGGATATTTAATAGAGAATCCTAGATCTGATCAATGATATTTTTGGTGGATGTATACTAGCGATTCATAGACTTGATCAATGATATTCTTGGTGGAGGTACAATAGTGAAGTAGTTAGAGATGGATAATGGATAATAAGGTTGATAATTGGAAGAGCAAATTATGGTTGTGGATCAATAACAAAAAGGATTGGATTGTTAGGGATTAGAATACAAACGATATTGGTGGATTAATTAAGTGATATTAGACAAAGGATGAAACTACATGTATAGAGTTTTAGACAGACAAACCATATAGAGATTGTATGATCGGGGATTAATGAAATGATGTCGTCATTGTTTGAGGGTAGATAGAAATCAATATAGAAAGAAAGAGATCGGTGGACTGGTTAAATGATGTTACTCATTGTTTGGAGTCTTAGACAGCGATCAATAATTAAAGTGTATTCGGTGGATTAAGTCAATTATGGCAATTGTTGTGTGGAGTTTAGGTAGCAACCATAATACTAAAATTAAATCATGATAATGCTACCAAAAGCGATTTTGCAAATAAAATAACCCGAGCCTCTCCTTTGTTAAGCCATGCATACTATTTATTTGCATTCTGTGTATTGGCTCGTGGAGCACGGGGTTGGAGTGCTCACTCTCGCTTTTGCGACAAAATTCAGAATTAGGAATCAAATCACCTCGCCTCAGCAACAAGATTGGACACGCGGCCGAGAAGATGAAGATGTCAAGGGTAGGTCGCGAACCTCTAGTTGGTGCTGTGGGCATGTCTGAAGGTCCCACCTGTGTGCTTCGTTCTTCCACGCTGCAATTTAATGATTTCGCCTAATCGGCCCATGAGTAAGTCTACTATTAAGTTTACGCTTCGCATGATATGTACTTTGATATTCATTATCAGAATCGTGAGCACTATCTACTGATCCAGGGAATAGTGCAGTAATCACAGAGGAATCCGGATTGTAAAATCTGGGTCTGACAGTGAGTGTAAGAGTTAGGGTTTTATTTGGTTTTCTCCATGTATGAAAAATGAGAGATGGATTAGGGTTTCATTTCTAGTCTTTGTTTGTTGAGAAAGAGAGAAAGAGAGAAGGTGAGAGGTTCTCTCTATGCTCTCCGGGCGTATGGGGACTCGTTTTGTGCGAGATTGAGAGATATGAACTGAGATCGTATTTGTCCATCTAGCTATGAGATGTTCTCTTGTATGCTTTGATATTGTTGTGACTGCTCACCGGTTCTGTGATCCTCTTTGTGATATCTTCTTTTTATTGCATTTTTGCTCAGGTCTCTTATTGTCTCATGTGAAACCCTTCCCTTATTAGTGTTTATTTTTAGTGGTTTTGCATTCTTGATTTCGGCCATGTGATAACAGTGATCTAGTTTTGCTTTGAGCTCTTTCTCTTGCTTAGTTTACTTGCCGATTTCACTTCTTGTCTTGGCAGTAAGAAGGTGTAGTTTTTCTTTTGTTTTTGGTTCAGTTTTTCCTGCTCAATTCACCTTCTTTTGGGCTTAAAGTTCTAGTCAAGTTTCTTGAGAACAAGCTGCAATCAATGAATGTGAATCTCAGTGTTGTCTCGACATATTTTTTTAACAAAAGGCAGTTGCAGTTTTGCTTCCTTCGGCTGCACCATCTCTAGTAGTTTTTGGTCCGTGTTTGATCTTTGAAGCTGCAGCTTTTTATTTCTTTTGATTACTCTCTCGGTAGTTGGGTAGTAGTGCATGCGGCTGCTGCTCTCTTTTCTTCTCCTTCTGTAGCCAACTGCAGCTTGTCTCTTTTTGTCTAATCTTTGGGGAGCAAATAGAAGTGTTCGGCTGCTATCTTTTTATTGAAGTTACTGCTGCTTGCAGCAGTAAAAACAGCTCTCGGTTAGCAGTTTTTGGCAGCTCCTCTTTTGGGCATTTACTTTCGGTTTTCTTCTTTGTGCTTGCTGTGTGTGGGTATAGTTTGGCAAATGTATTGCTTTTTGTCTCTTCGGTGTAGTTAGTTGTTGGTCATCAATTCTTGTAGTTTCATTCTGGTCTCTCTCTTGGGTTAATGATTTCTCTTTCTTTTTGAGAAATTTATGGTGATCTAGTTTTCCCTCTTTTGAGAGCCTTTTTCAGTCAAATTGCAAAATCATTTTAGTGAGCATATTTTCTCGTTCTTCATAGCTCTCATAGCTATCGGAGAGTAGAGAAATCGTGTGGGTACTCGGGGGAAATTTTTTTAAAGAGCTCCATTCACCCCCCCTCTGTCGCCATTTCGGTCCAACAAAGGTCTAAGCGGTTAAGGATGTCATGCGAGGTGATCGGGCTCATGCTGGAGCACGTGGAGAACAAAGGTGGTGATGCGTTGAGAAGATACGGGAGATGCGTTCTTGGAGGCTTCAACACATGACATGAATGAGGCATGATAAAGGTACAGGAGGTGCTATCCTAGATGCTTCGTCATGTGGTGAGATTGGAAATATTATGGAAGAAGTCCATAACAGGAAAGATTAGAGATTGGTTAAAATCTATATTTGAAAGGGTTTGGGTTCCTTGATTTGAGGAATAGATAGGATTTCATGTTCGTGTTTGAGTTGAACACAGTTTATTGTTCTAGCATATAAAAGCAGATAGAGGTTAGCCGTGGCTTAGCTTTTGTGCTAGAGTTTTTAGGGGTGCTATGAGGGCGCTTTGTAGCCAAGAACATGACTTAGATATAATAGATCAGATGTATTCCAAGGAAGAAAATCGTCACTGACATTGTCTTGTTGTCTCAATCGAAATACAGCGAGTTGTACTGAGCATCACTTTTCTATGTCCACATCGCTGTGCTATCGCATCACGTGATCTACGAGCATAGCGTTGTCCTTGGCTTGTTCTTGTTCGAGCAGTTGAAGCTTTCGAGCGGAGGGAGATTCCGACTACGTGCAAAGGTGGTCAAAGCGAGCGATTAAAGTGTTCTAGCGGTCGGAGTGCTAGAGTCGTTGAAACAGTTGAGTGGTCGAGGAGCGGTCGAACCCGAGCGATCAGAACCTCCATCGAGCGTTGCACACGATCGAGCATCTTGTGATCGAATTCTATCCCTGTAAGTTAGATTGGTTTTTCCGTTGGTTTGAAATTTGTTTTCAGGTATCAAAAAACAATAATAATCATTCACTCTTTCTGATTACTGTCTTATCCTACAAGATGGACTATTAAAATCCGTGGATCAACCTACACTTCTTATCGTGAACTTTTTTAAGGGTCTTCTCACTATCAAACACAAAATCACTAGTACCGTAAACGAAGCGAAAAGTGAAAACCCCCAACGCAGAACTGATACATAAACCACGAGAAAATTGATACTATGCCACTCTTTTGGAGTGGCTTTGATAAAATGTCACTCTCTAGGTGGCAATTGTTAAAATGCCATCTAATACATGATTAGCTCTATGATTTGCCATTTTGGAGGATTTAGCTTTTTTATTTTTGTTTCTTATTTTTTTCCACATAAATTGCATGGGAAATGACCCTAACACCCCAGCTTAAAATCACATCTCTCTATTGTCTTTCTCGAGATTCTCTCTGTTCGTTCCAAGAGAAGGCCGAGGGCTACTCATGCGCCGCCGCGCCGCCCGTCGCCGTGCAGGCGCGCCGCCACGCGCGCAAGACACGGACGGGCGCGGCCGCACGCGTCCATTTTGCGACCTTCTAGTACTCTCTGTGGTCTGTGCTTAGCTCACTCCCCCTGCGTCCATTTTGCGACCTTCTTGCCACTAGAACATCGGGAAGACCTTGCTTCTTTTCCAATACGCGATAAACGGTGCGAAGAAGAGCGGCTGAGGTGTGGTGTTCATCTGCAGCAAGGGGAGATTGGAGAAGGATCCCCCTTTCTTGTCCCAAGTGAGATGTCTTATTCAGCAATTTGCTCATGTTCGTGATTAGCAATTTGCTTGTTCCTCATTTCTGAAGCCACAACTTTTCCTTTTGCTTCTAGGGTGTTGATCGATAACTGAACGTGCTTTGGAGAATACAAATCAAGTAAGAGGTGTCGAACTCATGGATGTGGGTTCTTGTTCAGGATGTCTACTTTTGTAATAGTTGATTTGAATGCTGCAAGAAAAATCGTATAGATTGAAATGTATTGGGCATGGGATGGATTTTGATATGCATTGTTTTTGATGCAGTTTGAGGTTTGCAATTGTGTTGAAATGGTAGACTTAGGTGTTGAAATGTATTGGGCATGGGATGGATTTTGCTATGCATTGTTTTTCAAAGCGATCCGTGAGTGCGGCGCGGCGGTCCATCTTCAAGGGGCGGCATGATCGCAATGAGAAGCCCTCGGCCTTCTCCCGAACGAGCAGAGAGAATCTCGAGAAAGACAATAGAGAGATGTGATTTTGAGTAGGGTATTAGGGTCATTTCCATGCAATTTGGTGGAAAAAATAAGAAACGAAAATAAAAGAGCTAAATCCTCCGAAAATCATAGAGCTAATTATGTATTAGATGATATTTTAACAATTGTCATCTAAAAGTGGTATTTTATCGAAGCCACTTTAAAGGAATTTCGGACATATTTGGACCCTAAACATCCCAAATTCCACTTTTGGCCCTCATCAAAAAATTCCGTTTCGGACCTCCCGACCGCGCGTCGCGAGTGGTGCCACGTGTCCGGACGCGGTCGGGCGGCGGCGCTTGCGGCGGGCGGCGGACGCTACGGGCGAAGCGCGGCGCGTTGCGCAGCGGCGCATGTGATCGCGCGGTCGCGGGTCGCGCATACGTAGCGCGATCGCGGGCCGATGAGGGCGAGGAGCGATCGCTGCGTCGGCCGCGAAACGCTGGTCGGGAGGGGTCCAATTCACTTTAAAGGAGTGGTATAGTATCAATTTTCCAACTCGACAGGGGTATACATGCAAATGACAACAGTACAGTCAAAGTTATTATCGAAGAGCCCCCTCTCCGTACACCCGGAGCCCTTCCCGACGACGAGAGCGAGAACCAGCTGAGCCAGCCAATCCCGCGACGCGCCGCCTCGTTGTCCTCTCCCACCCCCAAATCCCACGCGATCCCCGAAACCCTAGCCCTCGCCGCCGCAATCCGATCCCGCGTCCGCCTCCGCCCGATCCAGGTGAGCACCGACTCAGCCTCATTACGTGGAATTCAGATCCCGGACGGCTCCGTCCATTCCGGTCGGAGACCGCGCCGTCGCGGAAGGTTTTGGTGTTTTTTTGGGGAGTTGTTTCGATCGAGGGTTGGTCGGAGGTAGCTGGGGCGCTGAAAAATCGAGTTTTTTTCTCGTGGTATCCGGGGGCGCTCGGCGATGGTTTCGGAGCGAGAAGTTTGAGCTGTTTTGGATTGGTTTGAGGAGGTTTTAGATGGGCTCGGATGGGGAGGGTGGCGGCTCGGAGGCCGTGGTGGCGAGGAAGGGGCGGAAGCGGCAGATGGTGCTTGTGTCCAGCGACTCCGAGGCGGACGAGTTCTACATCTCGACGCGGCAGAAGGCTGACGCCGCCGCCGTGGGCAATGCCGGCGCTGGCGGCCGAGGTGGTGGTGATACGTCAGGGGAGAGGGTGGTGGTTGTTGGTACTGAGAAGCATTCCGGGCCTAAGTCTACTGAAGGAGATGGTTCAGACAAGAATAAGGGAGACGAGCTGAACAGGAGTAGCTCACAACCTGATCCCAAGAGGATCAGAATTGAGGCTGTCCATGGTGGTGGTGGTGGAAACGTTGGAAGTGTATCCAAGGTTGGACCTGGTGGGAAAATGCTGCGCCCGGGGTTCCCAAAATGGCGGTTTGAGAAGCCGGAGGTAAGGGCAGGGAGGGTTCTTGATGAGAAAGGTGGGGCGGAGATGAAGGCAAGCAGTGGCTCAAAGGTGAAGGAACCCCTGAAACATGAAAATCGGATGCTGTTGAAGACTGATCAGGGCAACTCGGTTGACTCTGGCCGACAGGAGGTTATAACGGTGCAAGGAAAAAGTGGCGTTTTAAAGATCCTGCCGAAGAACAATAAGGTGGTCAGGGAAACCGGTGATGGCATTCTGCCGAGGAAGACTAAGGTAGATGGGGAAACTGGTGTTGGCAAGATTCTACTGAAGAACACTAAGGTGGAGGGGACCGGTGATGGCAAGATTCTGACAAAGGGTGGCATTTTAAAGCTCCTGCCGAAGAACAGTAAGGTGGTCAGGGAAACCAGTGGTGGCAAGCTTCTTACCAAGAATGTGAAGGTGGATGGGGAAACTAAGAATGGCAGGATTCTGACGAAGAATAGTATGGTGGATGGGGAGACCAGTGATGGCAAAATTCCGACAGAGAATACTAAGGTGGGCAGGGAAACTGATGATGACAAGGTGCCGACAAAGAACTGCACGGTGGATTTAGAAACTGGTGCTGGCAAGATTCCGGTGAGGAACAATAAGGCGGATGGGGAAACCAGTGATGGCTACGGACAACATAAGGAGAAAAGTGTCTTGGATGTGTCTCCAAATCAGAGTGCAAATGGTGAGAAGAGAATTACAGAAAAGCTAGTCTCTTCCATCATATTGAGGAAAAGTGATCCAAGTGTAGTGGGAGTTTCTTTGGGCCAGAGAATGAAACAGCAAAATTCAAAGGCGCAACTGAAGGTCTCCTCACTAGGCCATCATAGGCCCTCACCGAGTCTGAAAGATGGGAAAACTAAATTAGGTGAACACAAGAATGAGAAAAAGAGATTACTTGAGCATAAAGATTCACCAGAGAATTTATCCAAGAAAGCAAAATCAAGGGTAACTGATCTGCAAGGTACATCTGGTTATGCTCTCAAGAAGCATGTCATGAAGAAGCCAAGGGAAGGACCTCGTAACTTAATTAAGCAGAAACTCAGGGATCAGATAAAGCGCGTGCTTTTAGATAATGGATGGAAAATTGATCTAAGGCGTAGGAAAAGCAAAGATTATGAAGATTCCGTGTATGTTTCTCCACAAGGAACTGGCTATTGGTCAATCACTAAGGCTTATGCTGTGTTCCAAGATCAGTTTAAAAATCAACATGATGAGAAGCATACAGGTTGTTCATCTGAACTTAATAATCTTGAACCAGGTGTAGCAGATGCTTCCTGCCATGCCATATCGAAGGATGATCTAGCAATGCTACGAAGGAATGTGCTGAAAAGAAGGACCAGGAAAGAACTTCATGCTGCTGAAAAGAAGTATGAGGACAACAGAAGCAGAAACTTAAAAGATACCTTTGCTGGTAAAAGTTCTAGAAACAAGTATCAAAACAACGTGGATAGGGTGAAGATCAAGCATCGGAGATGTGCGTTTCTTGTCTGTGGTAGTACTCATAATATGGTAGGCGACATGGATGACTATATTCCTTATCAATGGAAGCGGACTGTTTTATCATGGATGATAGATCTAGGGGTTGTTTCTGAAGACATGAAGGTCAAATACATAAATAAGAAGGGAACACAGGCAAGGTTGGAGGGTAGAATTACTAGGGAAGGTATTTACTGCGGATGCTGTTCTGAAATTCTCACAATTGCAAAGTTTGAACTTCATGCTGGTTCGAAAGAGCAGCAGCCCTATGCAAACATTTTTCTAGAAGATGGTGGGGTTTCGTTGTTGCAATGCTTACATGATGCATGGGAGAAGCAAGCACGACATGAAAAGAAGGGATTTTACAAGATAGATCCTGGTGATGATCCGGATGATGATACTTGTGGCATTTGTGGTGATGGTGGTAACTTGCTCTGCTGCGATTGCTGTACTTCAACTTTTCACTTGACTTGCTTAGGGATCAAGGTGAGCATACACATATATCATGTGCAGGAGCACTCATATTATTATTTTCTAATAAATATAGAGGAGAAAGCACATCTCTCTCGTTAGTTATTACAGAATACAGATCCTATGAAAATACACCGTTTCCCAACACATTTAGGCACAGTTTGCGGTTATTGTGCTGTGTGGTGCTTAGTTTTAAAGGTGCTGTGAAAAGGAAGTTGAAAGAAAGTCTATTACTCTGTTTGGTAAATCAAATTAAAGTCAGATAATCTCTGTTATCCAATGGTTGTCTTCTCACATTTCATCTTTTCAACTTGATTATGAAAAAAAGCAGCTAGCCAAACACCCAAATATCTAATGTGGCTCAACCAAATGAGATTATCATAATCCAGTGATGCCAAACGGAGCCTTAGATTAACAATTATCTGAACATTGGGGTAAGCATTATATGGGAAATGCTAGCTATAACTAGCCATGTTATTTCATCTTTTCAAATATCTGTTTGCTAGGATGATATGCTAATCTATTTATTTTGCTTATATCTTTCTCAGAATGTCAATTCGTATGTTGTCACATGCTTTTACGTTGATATTAATTTTGTGCCAACTGCCTCTGCAGATGCCTTCTGGAGATTGGTATTGTCGTAGCTGTATATGTAGGTTTTGCAGTTCTGCCCAAGAAAGGACATCATCCTTCTCTGAGTTACTTTCTTGCCTGCAATGTTCAAGGAAATGTAAGGCTCATGATACTCAAACCTCTCTCTCTCTTTCTTGGTCTCTCCCCTTCCCTTTCTCTCTTTCCCCCCTCTCTCACACACACGCACGTGCGCCACACACGCACGCACGCACAAGCTTGTGCACTTGGGCAATGTCTTAAACGATATTGTTGCAGATCACCAAGTTTGTGCACCTGGAACTGGTGGAGACTCTGTTTGTACCAAACCTGGTACCTTGATTGATTGCTTTTGCAGCCCAGGATGTAGAAAGGTATGAAATGCTACTTGATTCTTTTTTATTTTTATTTTTTGCGATGATCTTATTTAGTATTTGCCTGCATCTTCGAGAGGTGCTGGAATATATGCATGTGGACCTGGACACCTGGTTATGTGCCCATTAATCTAGTGAAATGATGTTTTTGGTTGCTTCTGTATGTTGGGAATATATCACATATGAATCTCCCAGAGGTGCTGGAATGTATACATATGAACCTGGATGTGTGCCCATTAATCCAGTGAAAATGATATTATCCTGTTTGCAATCTACAGCTATGACAAATCTCTTGCGTATTGCATTCCCATATCTTGAAGTATCTCCAGAATATGTAATTACGGTTCCACATGCTGCCACTTTATCTATACTTCCTATTGCTGAATGTCTTAAGTGATGCATTTTGAGTTTTATAGTTTGTTCTTGACATTTTAGATTTTCTTGGCTAGCATATAGAAATTTTTGTCATCATTGTTATCATCATCTTGTCAATGTTGCTTCGTTCTAACATCGATGGCCAGATTCATACTCTTCAGGGGTTCTATTGATGCACAATATCAATAATCTCCAGCATGTTTGCAACTGAAGCATAATATGCACTAAATCTCCGTTGTGCTAATAAAATATCCTATAGCATTTAGTTGTCCAACATCATAACTACCTATGAAACTTGCGCTTACTGATGACATGAAATATCTCAATTAGTGATAGTTAATGTCTTGATGAAAATATCGTATTTCTTATTCTTTAGTTGATCATGTTCATTTTGATTGTTGAAATGCATGGACAGTAAGGCTATTCTGTTCTTTGAAACAAAACAGATTTATAAACAACTGAAAAAGCTTCTTGGGGTAAAGAATGATATGAAAGCTGGATTTTCCTGGAGTCTGGTTCGCTGTTTTGCTGATAGTGAGGCTGCACCCCCGAAAAAGAAAGCGCAATTGATACATTGCAACTCCAAGACAGCTGTTGCTTTCTCAGTTATGGACGAGTGCTTTCTGCCACGCATTGATGAGAGAAGTGGGATTAATATAATTCACAATGTCGTATATAACTGTGGGTAAGTATGCTGTTGCCTTCTTGGTTTATCACAAGAATCAAGATGAATGAAATGCATCCCACCTGGCTATATGTATGATTTTCCAGAACTAGCTGCACTTAGAATGATTTGAGAATCGATTTTAATTTGATCAAGATAAGTCGCTGAAGAATCTGCATCTGAATAATCTGAATAATCCTGATGGAGGATTTTGGATTCTCAGTGCAAATGCTGATTTTTCCCATCGCGCGGTTGAAAGCGAAAATAATCAGCGTTTGGGTGTGATTCTCGCTAATTTAATATTTTAAGCGTCCAAACAGGGCCAATGTTAATATGTTATTTCCTTAACCTTCACTGTTAGTCCAAGTCATAAATTTTGGAAAAAGATGTTAGTTTGAGTCTGTAAGAGCATCTCAACATAAAAAGTTTTAGCAGATTGTGTTCATGTGCTGTAGGAAGTTTTATTTTGGAGAGCATACCATGACATTCCTAAAGCTGTCATTTATTCTGTAATATGCTATCGCAGGTCAGATTTCAATCGTTTAAATTTTAGTGGCTTCTATACATTTATTCTGGAGCGGGGCGATGAAGTAATATCCGCGGCAACTGTAAGGTAAACTTTTGTGTCCATATGCTGTTAAACTTTTGTTAGATTAATAAGCTTTTGTGTTAGCATGTGGGCCTTAGCCATCCCCATCTCATGTTCTGTCATGATTATTCAACCTAAATTTTGCCTGCAACATATATATCCTGAAATTTGTGTTTGGGATGAGCAGTTAATCATCTATTGTTTTTGAAGTTTGGCTTGCAATTGGACTTTTGATTTCCCAAGAATTTGATATATTTGTTCTTCATTCATGCTAAGACCAACTGCTACCCATGATGGCACGATGCATTAGTATTTCACAACCTACACACTTGGCCCTCTCTTCTTGTTGTTCTTCATTTATCAATATTAACATAATTTCAGTCCTAAAATTCTTAATTTGTTTTTCTGCATGAATCAGGATTCATGGAACTGACTTAGCAGAAATGCCATTCATAGGCACAAGGGGCATGTATAGGCGCCAAGGGATGTGCCATCGACTACTCAATGCAATTGAATCGGTAATGGCATTTGTTTTCTCATTTCTGTTGCACAACCATGTGAATACTGGCTTGTGGTTGTTTGCTGTCCAATGTTTTTTTCCTTGTGTGATATCAGTTCAGATTTCTTGCTTCATGGTCTTGAAAGATATCTACCCTGTTCTATTCCAGTTTACCTTCATGTAGGCTAATGATGTTTCCAAAGATTCCTCCGTGTAATTGTATAAACAACCCTAGTATGTTTGCTGAATTGATTTTGTTCATCTAATTATGGGACCAACATGTATTTGAGTCTTTCCTCAAATAATTTGAATTTTGTTAGATCTGCAATCTATACTATAGTATGGTCATTGAGTGCTGAATTGACTGGCATGTCGATTAACACGTAATTATTCTGCAATTATGTGTTACAGGTAGGGATCCAAATCCTGGCGGTAACATGCTGTTACCTCCAGGAACCAGAAATCCCGGTGGGTACCGTGAGTTCTTTTTTTCGGTGGGTAACAGCTGTTATTAGTTGTTATGAACTCTACTTGCTAATATATATTGTTGCAAGTTGGAAATTTGAAAGAAAAATGAGAATGAAATGAGATGTCACCAGGATTGGACTGGTAACTGCTTGGTTACCGGCTACCAGTCAGGTCCCGGGAAACTTCTCCCGAAAGGGTTATGAAACCCTGGGTATAGGTGAACATTCTTATATTTTTTTTAGAATTGTTGTGTATTGCTCAATGTGCAAAATGTTCTAGGTATTCTGAAATTGCATTAATGTACCTTATGTTTTGTGAGGGAAAGACGTGTTGTAGTAAAGAATGAGGTGTAGTTTCAGTTTTAGTTGTTGATGTTCAGCAGAAGGTATCAATAAACGGACTTTCATACTTAACTGCTTACTATGTCAAGCTTTAGTCTTGTGTTTGACTTAAACAAACTAGATTCTATGTTATCAAACCAAAAGTTTTTTCTGGGTAACTGGATATACCTTTATACTGTTTTGTTTTCAGTCTTTTCACATGAATTTCTAACTGTTTCGGGGTTAATTTTATTGTTTTGTAGGTCCTTTGCTCTCTCAATGTTCGAAAACTGGTAATACCTGCCATACCTGAATTGCAGAACACTTGGACTACAGTTTTTGGTTTTAAGCCAGTTGAACCTTTCAAGAAACAAAAATTCAAGTCTGTGAATCTCTTGATTATCCATGGTACCGGTCTTCTAGAGAAGTGTTTGCTGCCAACAGACACAGTGCATCGACAGATCTCTGCTGGGACAGGTGAAAATAACAAACTATTCTGAGAATAGTTTCTCTAATTATCTTGTTAAGACTTAAGAGTATTGCAATGCTGTAGTTTTATATCTCAGTAATGCTCTGCTGTTCATGCAGTTAATGCTGTTGGATGTGATAAGATGGATGCTCAAACATTTGGTGAAGCAAATGGATCCCTGATACCTGTTCATGCTTCTCGTGAATTTGCTGTGGATGGTGATCTTGAAATTAAGGATCACAAGAATTCGTGTGCTTTAGTTGTGAGCTCCGCAGGATTGACATCCAACCTGCCTCCTTCCCCAGAAGAAAAAACACCAGAAAGGACTTTTCCATCATCCATAGATCATGTTAATTCGCATACAGTTCCAGGAGTTGGTGAAGATAACATGCAGTGCAAGGCTGAAACTGACAATACTCAAATGAAGTATGCAGAAACAGATGGAATATTGATTGCTGAAAACATTGTTGCAGAACAGAAGCCTGGAGATAAATCTAATTCCAGTTATGCATCTGCTATTCCAGTGACAGTGGATCCTTGTTCATGTTCATCTAATGAGCTTAGGAAATTTGAAAATTGTGCATCTAGTGAACCTCCTGTTGAAGCTGTTCCTGTAAGAGATGAAAGTGAACCTAATCTGAACTCCAATTCCATCTCTGGCTGCTTCGCTAATCATGAATATAAAACATCTTCTGCGGATCCTATTAATACTAAAGTTCATTTGGTCAATATGCATCGGAAGCCTGATAATCATGAGTTGAAAACTGTCGTTGCTGATGGTGCTATTCAAAGCTCAATGGAAGTTAAAGGTCTGGAAGATAGAACTGATACAGTAAATGGAAGATCAGTAGAAGTCTATACAACTAAAGACACTAAGAATGCTGTTGCTACTACTAAAGATCAAAGTGTTTCTGCAGTTGACCTTGAAGTATCAATGGAGAGATCTGTTCAACAAAAGGATGAGGTTGTCAAGGACAAAGCTGGCTCACTTTTTCCAGATTCAAAATGTTCTGTTAGTAGAATCATGCTGGTGAAGTACAATGAAACAAAGTCTGTTGAAAGTGATGAGATTGAAATGAAGGACACAACTTTTGAAGTGGGAATCACAGTTGAGAGCTCCAATGAAGCAGGAATAACAGTTTCTGCACTTGACATGTCAAATGACATATGTGGTGAAGTTATCGCTAAGCCTACTCTAACTTGTGGGAAGGGTCAACTTCATGGAGAGGATAAAATATACAGTAATAGCATGGAAGATGACATAGCTTCCAGAGAACATGTTAATGCATGAGCTTTGTATTTTCTGCTACAAATTGCTGAAGGTATTCTTCTAGAGAAGGCAATCAATTTACATTTGAGCTTATCCTATGATAATTTACATTCTTTACAAAATCCACTTCTGGCTGCAAATATGAGAGTTTCACACTCACATCTATGACAAACACTTGAGCCATTCAATTTTAGAACTTGAAATACAACAACAAAAAGTTGATCTATGAAATATATTCTGATGTTTTTTTTTATGTAGGTTAATCACTATAAGTGCATTATGGTTACCATGATTTATATGCTTCTGTTGTAGCAGCAATCTTGAGAAAGTAGACTGCATGTGCCATTGCGTTTACTTTAACAGAATCAGGAAAACTCTTGCCCATGTAGATGATGTTGTAGTAAACTAATAATCAGGTGTAAAGGCAGGTATTAGCCATGAAAGATATCAGTTCAATCAGTTGTTACAGACAGGATCCAACATAGTAGTGGAAATCAGACAATTGATAGCTACTGAGATGAAGATACAGTTTCTACGACTCAGTTCTATTTTTAGACATTTTAGACCACCTTTTACTTTATGTTCCACACCAATTTACTACTGGTTATTCTAATCTATACAACTTTCTTTATCAGTGACCTTAATATCGCTAGGAGAAAAGGACTAACAATAAAATGCTGTTTGAAAATCCCTTTTCCAGTTTTCTTCATCATTGACATGGGCAAGAACATATGAAGAGCACGAGAGGATTGTAATGTGATTAATTTTAAGCAAACCTGCGAATTGTTAGTTATTTAGTTATTGGGTATGACTTTAATTAGTAGGAAAATAAAATTAGCTAGACATCATCTGGTGTAATGGGATGGGAGTTAATATTCCCCTAGAAACACATGAAGCCTTTAGATGATCTGGTGTGATTCTAGTTCCCCGGTAGTTTTCCCATTTTTATTTATATTCTGCACTAATCTTTCCTGCACCCTTTTTTTCTTATTAAAAGGGACTTTATTGAACTTACGATTTTTTTGTACTTAATTGTTTGTTCTTCTTCACCAGTTCTGAACCTGAAAGACTGGTCTTATGCTGACAGTGTGCGGAGCACTAGGGGACGATCTAGTTTTCTGCAAGAAGCATGTCTCAGCTTGTTCTCAACGACGGCTATAGCGAAGCAACTTGCACTTTGCAGCTGTGGCTCGTCGATGTTTCAGGACTTAGGTTGCTTCGTTGGGGCTGTTGTATGTCATGAAGCTTTTTTTTTTTGAGTAGGCAAAATTAGTTCGCACCAGAGAAGCTCTATACGACCCAAACTGGGTCAATTTTTTGTGTACATACATAGATGGGAATTGTGTAAACCCTTTTTGATGCACCTGAAATCTCCCTCTGAAGATGGCCAATAAGCAGGCTTAAGAATGCAGACATATATAAACCTTCGCTATCTACCCTGTACAGATACAAAATCCATCCTCCTATGCGTGATTCCCTTGTTGATTCTTCAATTTGGAATTTTAAACGATGAAATGAAAATATAGACATATGATGAAGAGAGAGAGAGAGAGAGAGAGAGAGAGAGAGAGAGAGAGAGAGAGAGAGAGAGAGAGAGAGAATCGGCTAGAAACTAGCACTAATCTGGTCGATTGGTAGCTTAAGTTAGGAGTACATATTGTTTGATTAACATATAAATAGCAAGAACCAGCAGGCATTCCGGATCTCTGTCCTGAAAATGCCATTATTTTAAGTTCTTGAACATTAGGGGTTAGCCAATCTAAGATATCATGCTTTTGAACTGAACTCATCGAACATCCAACCTTGGAAAACAAAGAACAAATGGAGCTCTGGTATGGAAAAGAAAAGAAAAAAAGGGGAAAAATGGAGTTCAATGGACTGAGCTGTAACTCCTCGTCTGGCCAATTTAGGCCCAAGATGACAGGCAAGCCAGGCAGTGAAGCCCAGTGAATCCACAGCCCTAGATCCCACTTCCCACCCTTTCTAGCCGTCCGATCCACAGCACCTAGGGTTCCACCCTCACGCCCACAACTATATAAGCGCTCCCCTCAACGCCTCCTCCCAACAACCCTGCCCCCCCGCCGCCGCAGCTCACCACCGGCGCACGCCGCCGCCTCCTGCTTTTCCTTCCCGCGAGAGCGCCACCACCAGCCGCCGCCATGGTAAGCTCCGCTCCTGTTCCCCCTCTCCTTCGACTGCTTTCCTCCTGATAATCGGTCTGACGCGCGGTTGCGGTTCCAGTCGCTGATCGCGGGGGAGGATTTCCAGCACATCCTGCGTCTGCTGAACACGAACGTGGACGGCAAGCAGAAGATCATGTTCGCGCTGACCTCCATCAAGGGTATCGGACGCCGCTACTCCAACATCGTCTGCAAGAAGGCTGACATCGACATGAACAAGCGGTAAAAATCGTATCTCACGGCGGCTCATGTCATGCTCTGCTGTTGCGCTGGAATGATGCGTGCCGTTGGATCTTTAGAGGTGTAGAGTGAATGATCAGTAGTGTGATCTGTGGTTGGTTCGTGGCAAATAGGTGGGAACTAGCACATTTGGGTATATAGATTCTTGGGTAGGGGATCAGCTTTAGATTGGTAGCTTTGGAGTCGTCTAGATTTTTGGTGTGAGTCTTGGTGACCGGTTCTTCGGTTCTTTTTCCTAATGCTAAGTTTTTTAAGGTAATGTTGCCTAGATCTTTTCTAAAGAGTGATCTGTAGTGTGTGAAAAGTGTCGGAGGGAGAATGGTTATTCGGTGGATGGAGTGACATGGTAATGGTAGATGAGATAAGAATTTGTCTGCTCACTGTGTTTGCCGCAAAGATGATTCCCATGGGCTTTTGTTCCTTGCATGCTGTTTGGCAAACCAAGAGCTGATTTCCTTGCAAAGAACAGGGAGGTTTGCTTGGTATGCTCTGATAGTCATGTGAAAAAGTTGAGGGGTGTACATACAATAGGTTGGGTGATGAATGAAAATCTCTGTATCTCTTGTTAAGTTAATACTACTTTTCGCCAACTAAGCGAGTTTGCTTGGAAAAAGTAGGTTTGTGGGACTTCCATTGTAAGATGGCAAGAAACCTTTTTCACCAACTTGGCCAGGGATTCAAACAGTCCTAAATTTATTAGAAGTATGGATATGCATGAATCAGTGATGCTGTGATTGTAGAGGCTGAATTTTGTGCTTTGCACTACAGCTGCAGATCTGACTATATGCTAGAATTATGACTTCGGTCTGTTAAATTTCAGAAGTTGTGTTCAATTTTTGTGTTATAATGTTGCACATGCATATAGCGTGTCACAGCTTGTTTCTGTGCAGTAAAGAATCATGGGCAAGAAGTGGCTTAATGTATTGTTTGGATCTGAATTTAGGGCATGTTTGGTTCCCTTGTCAAATTGGGCAAAATGTTTTCTAGCTGTACTTAGCAAGTGGCAATTAAGATAAATAGTGGTGTCAGTAATAGTTTTTTTTTTCTTGGAGGTAATTAGCTTAGTTGGGCTAAGAAATGGTAGCCAGATGTGGCAAAATGTTTTCTAACTATACATCATTCATTATTGTTACCTGATTCTATGCTAACTGTTAATCAACTATGTCCAATGCTGTTTGAAAAGATTTAGTGAATCACTCAACCATTGCTCAAAACACAGAATTGAATAGCTTGTGTGACCAATTACAAACTACTAGTTATCTCTTATCTGAGATGGGATAAAGAACCCAACCACCGATATATGTATTTACTATGGGTAGGCAACAGAAGTTTGTGCTTAAATAATTTTGTGTCATACTGCAGAACTCTGACAATTATGTTTTGTGTAGGGCTGGTGAGCTGTCTCCTGAGGAGATTGAGCGCCTCATGACCGTGGTGGCAAACCCCCGCCAGTTCAAGGTCCCTGATTGGTTCCTCAACAGGAAGAAGGATTACAAGGATGGCAGGTTCTCCCAGGTTGTTTCCAATGCCCTTGACATGAAGCTCAGGGATGACCTTGAGAGGCTGAAGAAGATCAGGTCAGCCCACTGCTTAATTTGACATTTATTTCATTATGATGTCTTAAAAGAGTCCTTATGTACCACATGGTAAGGCTGCCTTGTTTCTACAATTTGTAACTTGCATGCATAGAGTGCTGTACATGTATACTTTAATGTTCGTATTGCATTGTCGAAAAATTCTAGCTTATTTCATCTGTTTTAGTATGATGTTGATGGCATTCTTAGCAGTCGGGGGAATGAACAATCTCTGGTTGAAGCATATTCATTTGTGCCTGAGACTTTCAACTTCTGTTCACACAAATTGTCTTTCTGCATGCATAGATGCACATCCATCTTTCTATGATTTGCATCTAATAACACCTCTTTTATAACAGGAACCACCGTGGTCTGCGTCACTACTGGGGCCTCCGTGTCCGTGGCCAGCACACCAAGACCACCGGCAGGAGGGGAAAGACTGTTGGTGTCTCCAAGAAGAGATAAACTCCATATCTTACATCTTCAGCTGTCTTAATGATGTGAACCTTGCCCTTCTTGATAGACAGTTTTGTTGGAAGATATTATGGTCTAGGATAGATCATCCGTTGCAGATGTGGAACCTTATATATTTTAACTCGCTGTATCTTTTTGCACTGAAAAGCATAACTTTCTTTCGTTTGATGTGTTCCTATTGAATTCATTTCTCTGTTTTCTTCAACGATTTCTGAATGGGGATGTTTTGCTGTGTTTTGACTCGCCGACGTTGTGATATTGATGGAGTGTTGCCCGTGCTTAATTCTTTTGTGCTAGATATCTGCACAAACATGGATCAGTCTTGGGTTGTAAGCGGGTACATGCCTTCCAATTCGAATTTTTGCAATATATGCCACTGTTTACAATCATAATTACAAAAATATCTGTGTAGTGTTGTATTAGCAAAAATAGTATTTTTGCCGTCTGGTGGCCGGGTGGCGATGCTGTAGGGCTAATGTGTGTGACCTGGAGCCTGGATACCGGGCGATAGGCAACTGGCTACTGGGTGGCCAAGGCCGTCACCCCACCACCGGGCATGAGGTGCCTTATCGCCCTGCCATTGGGCACCAGGTGTTTAAGTTGGTTAATTAGCTGGTTTAATTACCTGCATTAATTATTTTTTACATACTGTTTGTTTGAATTTTAAATATAGCTAATGTGCTTAAAAAATCACTAAATTTTATGTGCAGTCTTTTGACACAACGTAATTGATTGTGTAATTTTTTTGACAATTTTATCCGCTATACATATTGCTTAAAAATTCGTACGATTATGATATTTGTACGAGTTGTTACATATATCAAACGAGTTTTAAAAATTACGAAATTTTATGTGTAGTCTCGTGACACAATCGTAGTAATTATCTATTTTTTGATAATTTTATGCATTATGAATATTTCTAAGAGTACATATAATAATACAAAAACGCATCGCATGGGATACAATATGGCTTATGCATCACACGAGATGCGATATGGCTTACTCCTCTAAGCCATCGTTAACTCCTCGTCGCGTCTACCTTTGCGTGCGTTGCCTTGTCTCGTGGGGTACGTCAGTCGGTCCAGAGTTTGCATGTCAGTTCGGAGGAGGTATGTAGACCGTTCTGTTTATTCAGAGGCCGGTGGTGGTCCAGTAGGCTGAGGTACAGCAAGCTGAGTCGGGTAGGTGTCGATGTCCTCTGCTGAGACATGCCGAACTGCGGACCACCAGCAATCAAGTCCTGAACGAAGGACTCTAGAAATCCCTCTCGTGGCGCAGTGGATCTCTTGTCTTGATTGTACGACGTGCCAGCGAAACCGGAGGAACTCTGCCCACCAAAGTCTCCAAACCCTGCGTATGGTGTATACTATTATATGTACTTCTACAAATATTCGTAATACATAATTTTTTTTAAAAAAAAGACAATTATTACGGCTGTGTTAGGAGGCTGCACGTAAAATTTCGTAATTTTTGGAGCTCGTTTGCTACATGTAACAACTCCTACAAATATCATAATCGTATGAATTTTTAGCAACATTCACAACGGATAAATTTGTTAGAAAATTACACAATCAAGTACGTTATGTCGGGAGGTTGAATATAAAATTTTGTAACTTTTCGAATTCATTTGCTATATTTAAAAATTTAAACAAACAGTATACAAAAAATAATTAATATAGGTAATTATGCTGGCTAATTAGCCGACTTAATTACTTAGTGCCTGGTGGCAGGGCAGCAGGTTGCTTGCCGCTCGGGGACCGGGCTCCAAGTCACACACGTCAGCCCTACTGTGTCGCCACCCGGCCACCGGGCGGCAAAAACGCCATTTTTGCTAATACGACGAATATTTTTGTAATTATGGTTGTAAACAGTGCTATATATGCTAAACATTCTTCCAATTCTAAAATCAACTATACACCTGGCATTATACTACTACTACTTGGGTCTAGGTAGCGTTGTGTTAAATACATTTACACAATCTTCTTTACGAAATTTCATACAACTGCTTTTTAACAGGAGTACAGCTTCACAGGCTGGCTCTGTATGTCTAGATGTAGGTAGGGATACTATTTCCCTGTTGCATGTGCTTGATTTTGGAAGTACATTTCAATTGTATCATACCTTCCTTGCAGGTCATCATACACATTTTGAGGACTAGTGGAGGATATGTTTGCCCACATGACACAGGCGCGACAAGCCACATTCTGCAATCGAACGGCGACAACGTCCTAATGGATGTCTGGTTGGTTGAGTCCTTAGAGAACAAAGTGGACCATGTCCTAGGGGTTCGTAGCTCTATGATGCGTTAGGACCAAGCCAGCCGACCCAGTAGGATATTGTGACTCTCGCACCTCCCGCTTAGACCAGCTGGGGTCACGACACGCATTAGACCATTGGACCTATTTGTCAGATCATGCATAGCGTCGACCCAATGCTGTGCCTACCGTGGGGTAGCACCTAGGAGGAACCTATGATGCATCAGGACCAAGCCAACTGATCCAGCAGGGCGTTGTGACTCCCACATCTACTGCTTAGCCCAGCCAGGTCACGATACGCACCAGGCCATTGGATCTATTCGACAGATCATGCATAGCGTCAACCCAAGGCTGTGACCACTTGTGGGGTAGCGCCTAGGAGCAACCGCGTGTAGGTTCTTTATAGTCCTTATATGCTCCTCTTTATTTCAATTTCTTTGTAAAATTGTTCTATTACATGATTTTTGTGTAAAATTGCTCTATTACATGATTTTTGCTATGACTACAAAATAGCCTCCTCTTCTCATCAATACGACGAAGGGGTAATGGTAACACTACACATTGTGATAAGGCGAGTCCATAGCCTTTCAGTTAGAAATGACAACATCATGCTGCCTCTTTTTTCAACCTAAAGTGACAACACTCCAACCAACCCCTTTTCAGACTAAGGTGACAGCACATTACCACCTGCTTTACGGACTGAAATGATGTTCTTTGCCCCTCACACCCACTACGTGTCTCGAGTCCATCGCCTACATCCGAGATGGCTTATAAATTATCCCACGCAAAGAACCTATGTATTTTCAACACACTCCTCCAACCACAACTTGAAAAACAAGACGGGTAGCTCAAGGCGTGGGAGGGGGACAACAGGCATGGATTGGGTTTCGAGGTAGTGACCCTTACCTGGAAGCCACACACATCTATGGTCCACTCAGGGAGTCCTACACTCCTAGAAATCCTTTCCACGATTACCCATACATCCCCGAGCCTTGGCCACATTACAAGCACAAACTTGACACGGTGGTCCAGGTTTTCGACAATGTGGGGAACCCAGAATGTTGATTCTTTCATTGATCTCTATTCATAGTAAGTAGTTTATTTTCTATCTATACTTCCACGTATGCATCGCTTGTAATCATCCCATCTTCCTTGTAGACCACGGATTGCAAGTTCACCGAGAGGGTAGATCAACCGTATCTAATACTTGTCTAGGTTTACATTCACACTCTCTAAATCCACTTAGAAGTATTGCTAGAGGAGCTCTAGACCAAGAAGATCAACAATGATAGGCTCCGCAGGCAGAGGATCAGGGAGAGGAACAATGAGGAGGTAGTTCACCTCGGCAGCGACTACCACTCGTACTACTGCTACACCAATCCAAGATGCAATTGCACCTACCACTACCATGACAATCAGTCATGTCCATGCCGCCCTAACGATCGCCACTCCATGTTAGTGCCCTACGGTATTCCATTTTCGTCTTAGAGGTGTTCACCCACAAGCCCTATTAGATCTACAACCACCATATCGTTTATATTCCACAAGTTGCACACGTATCTTTGTTGTAGTGAGGTTGGTTGGGTCGTGTCTTACCATTTGTACTGTAGGTGTAGTTATATATTGATGCTTCATAACCTAATTGTGTGACAAACACATCATTTACTGCAGCATACCATCGATATTTCACCTTTTTACCGAATGTACTATAGCATGCCAGCTTTTCTCAGTGATTTGATAACTCACACCAGCTTGTATCAGTGATTTGATAACTCTCACCAGCTTTTCTCAGTGAATTGACACCTCACATCATCACTGTGCTGACAGGCAATCACGCCCACGCCCTGAGCTGTAGTCTCGTCCCAAACGCTGTAGCAACGCTGCCGCTACGCCATTGTGTCGACCGCTCAACTGCCCTCCTGTCGCCGTCGCTTTTCCGTGGCTATAAAACCCCGCTCTCGCTTCCGGTAGCTTCGCCACACTCCGCTCCCTCTCATAGTCAGAGCAATCAGCCTCCCGTTCACCACAGCTAGACAGCAACACTTTCTTCCCCAAAGCTAGACGACGAGCAATCCGTCATTGGGACAGTGGTGGTCTGATTCAACCCCACCGAAGCACCCTCGGAGCACCGCGGTGCCGTTCCCCTCCTCGGCCGGACCTCTCGTCGCCTAAGTTGAGCCTGCACCGTGCACCTTCCCCTGCCCGTTGCTGTTGCACGCCACCAGCTCGCCACCGCCACTTCCGAGCCGTGCCGACCTCGAGGTAGCTTCTCGAGCTCGCCTAGATGCTTCCCTCTTGTTCAATTGAACTCCGGCGCCGTGTGCCGTAGCCACTCCTTCCCTGTTTCGCCGCTGCCCACGGTCGCCGTCGACCGCCGCCTCGGCCAAATTCACCGGCGAGGGTTCGTCCACGAGTAGGTGCGGGCGTGAGCTACCCATTTGGGGGTGCTCAGCTCCGGCCGCTGTCTCCTCCGCCGGCGGCGAGCTCGCCATTCTTCGGCCGGAGGAAGATGCCCTGTAGCTGGAGAGAGAGAGAGAGAGTAATTAATAAAGTTAACACAATTACTAATTAACGGTTAAGACAGCAGTTAAGGCTAATGATTAGTAGTTAAAAGTAATGACTCATTGACATGTGGGCCATGTCCTTTAATTGAATAGTAACCGGTCCCACCTGTCAGATTTTATTTATTTTGGGATTTAGTTAAACTGAGAACTTCAAAAAGGCATAACTTATTCATCTTAACTCCAAATTGAGTGAAACAAATTTCTAAATTCAATATCTATCCAATGGAATCGAAACCATAATTTTTGAAGCTCATTTGAATTTTCGTGAAAATTTGTTCGATTTACTGATTTTTATCCAAATTTTCGCGCAACATAAAAATAGCGTACGAGACCCAAGAGGAAGAAACTAAGGCTGAACAACTCTCGGTGACCAAGGCCAAAGCAACTGTGACCAAGGCGAGTTAATACTTTGATCATGTTGAGCCTACATTTTCTGCAAATTTACTTTTGTTTAAATTATCAAATTGCATGCTGTTATTTCATATGTAAATATATGTTTATTTTAGGATTCTAGTTATAGGCTCGTTATTTGACTTGCTAGTATTACATCTCCTTTGGAACACTGGAATATTGAACCTTGTCATCCTAACGAAACTATAATGATAAAACTTTCAAAAATAAGTCCTTAATTATAAGCCATGCTTAGCACTGCTTAGATATTCGGGGGCACTAAAATGCCCAATTGTCACTTTTTAATTATGAAAAACTGATTTGAAAGTTATGGTAGAAATAATTGGTACCTTTGGATATGATTATTTTATGCTCCCAAAAACCCCAACTTGCTTAAATATATGGACGGATGGTATGGGGGTTGGTGTGTGGTGCAGTGGAAGCACGATATGTGGTTTGTGGTAGAATCGCCCGGATAACTCTAAGGACTGAATCTTGTCATGACCTCTTATGTGAAACAGTACAACCATAAGTTTGCAAATTGCAGCTTGGCTAAGTAAAACTATCAAAACCCCCGGACTCATCTCACTGGTAGTGAAAAGGAGGGGAATATTGCAAGGGCAAGGGGAAGCCTAAAGGGACACCGAGAGGAAGGTGAAGTAACTAGCCGTGCTAGCGTTGTGGAGAGTGGTGTCCGAATGCACTAACAGCTGTGGTTACATCCCGCACAACGTATGGAACCCACCGCAAGTGGGAACATCCCATTAGGTGAGATGATCAAAGGGGCTAGATATTTTAAAAAGTTACTGTGATGGTCTACTCAACCACATGACTAAGGAATCGTGTGGGGCAATGACCGGATTCTCTTGTGGGTAAAGTGTACAAACTCTACAGAGTCAAAACTATTCGAATAGCCGAGCCCATGGTCAAGGGCGGACATGGGAACTTAACTAGATATTGTTCTATTTCAAAAACTTTGTAGGTGGAATCGGAAAAATAGAGGGCAGTGGAAAACCCTGATTTGTGTTGCCCTGGGTGTCGCCCTAGTGATAAGGTAAGCGGTTATAACGCTGAAATGTTAGCATATGGTGCAGAGACCATGTAATAGTGGATGGTATCCGGATCGCTATTATTATTGCATTCTTTCACATATTATGTTTTAGTTCAAACTGCTAGGTCTTAGGGAATTTCTAAGTAACATATTCTAAAAAGCAATTAATGATAAATAAAATAACCCGAGCCTTTCCTTGATAAGCCATGCATGTTATTTATTGCATCCTGTGTATTGGCTCATGGAGCACGGTGGATTTGTGCTCACTCTCGCATTACCAAAATCAGAAACAAGGACCCAAGACCACTATGCCTACGAGGAAACCCATACCACGGATGGAGGAACCACGAAGGAAACTAGGACGGCTTCTTTGATTTCGGATCCTAGACAAGTAGACTTAATGGAGATTGTGTGCACCTATATTATCTAAGTCTGGATAATATATGTTGCACACATTTACCCCTCAGTCGCTTGCCTGTGGATTATGGTTTTACTGTTGCTTATGTTTCAGCTGTTGTCTTTTGTACGTAAATATTTGGCCTGATCGGCCCTTGTGTAAACTGTCACCCGACACAGTGTATTTTAACTCTGATATGTAATATTATGGCTTAGAATGTTTCATGCGATGTATGAGTTGATGCAGCAATGTACCTGTGAGCACTATCTACTAATCCAGGGAATAGTGCGGTGAATCACAGAGGATTCTGGATTGAAAAATCCGGGTCCGACACGTGTTAAGTCCATGTATCTATTCCTTGTGTCATGATTTCAAAAGTCTGTAGATGTGTTTTGTAACTTGTTAGGAGTCATGGATGATCCTTGTGCGCACGATACTATAACTTGCAAATGTGTTTTGCAAAATCTGTTGAAGTATCGACACTTGTCAGGAAAATCGAAACTACCACTGTGTATGTATCAGTACCGCCGGAGGTTGGAAGTACCAGCTCTGTGTGAGCGGTACTACCGGACATTGAAAATACCGACATGTATTGCACAGTACTACCGGATGAGCAGTCTGACGGCTTTGTGTGAGTGGTCCGATCGTCCGGCAGAAGTACCGGCTCACGAATTATTCGAACTCGGCTCGGTGAAGCTCGCAAGCTCGAGATCAAGTCCGAGTTCGGCTCATTTAAAATTTGAACTAAGCTCAAATCAAGTCTATGATAAACCGAACTCGAGTAGCTTGTAAGATTCAAACTTTTTTTAGTCTTAAATCTAGGTATACCGGTACTACCTACCTCCACGCATCCTGGAAAATTAACAACTGTTCTGCCTTGAGCAATCAACATACCGCGACGAGTCAGAGACTTTCTTCGGTAAGATTCTCGAGAATAAAAATATCATATGTCTGACTAAACTTGTACTTGCATCCACTTATGCGGCTATATAACTGGACTTGATGTATACAATATTACTATTTGAATTATTCAACCAGGAGGTAGATCACGGTTTGGTCACCTATCGAACAGATCAAACCAGATAAAACTTCCTTATAAAAGCCAGTAGCGTCGTTATATTCTTTCAAAGCAAACAAATTGATCAGTGAATAGGCCACACAGCCAGCTCCATTCACAGGATCCCCTCTGATCAATCATACATCACCGGACGGCTCTTACTTGGATGGCGCAGGTGGGATCGTCTGCGCTCGCTCTGGGAATGGCCCTGGCAGCGGCTTTTCTCCTGGCGCACCGCGGCGCCGCGCAAGCATCGTCCTCGAGCTGCTTGCTGCCGATCGTGAGCCTGTCGCCGTGCCTCTCGTTCACCACAGGGAACGTGTCTACGCCGAGTTCGTCGTGCTGCTCGGCGTTGGCGAGCGTGGTGCAGAACACGCCGCGCTGCCTCTGCACGGTGCTCGGCGGCGGCGCGTCCTCGCTTGGGGTCACCGTTAACAGCACACGCGCCCTCCAGCTCCCAGCCTCGTGCAAGGTCCAGACCCCACCTGTCAGCCGGTGCAACGGTGAGGTCCCGTTCTTGGTAGAGCATGGCCACATACATTAATAGCTCTGTTCTTTTCAGTTTCTAAAATCTGTTTTTCGGTTTTTTAGGGTGTGTTTGGTTGTTGGGATGGAGTGGGATAGGATGGGATGGGGATGGGATGAGATGGTTCCACAAAAAAAGTGGAACCACATGGTCCAGCATCTAAGAAGAATATTCTCTAAATTTGCACAGGCTCATCCCACTTTGGACCATTCCATCTCACCCCATCCCTCAAACCAAACACATGGATAGGCTTGGTCAAAGGAACCATCTCATTCCATCTCATCCCATCCCAGCAACCAAACACACCCTTAGTAACTAACTTTTAAATAGAATATTTTTCAAGATAGGATTTACTAGTTAATTGTAGTATATACTTTACTGATTTCATTTATATCAGCAAAAATCACACATAAGTTGCTGTTACTCTGTAATCTCTTGTATAGATAGTCAAAAAATCACAAGCCGTAGCTAAAAAAACATGCCAATATTTTGCCAGAGGAAACCAAGTCTACAGTTAGCACGGATGGAACTTTGTTTCACGTTGTGGTCTCACACCTGAACCTGAATGTGGCTTCTGCAGATGTGGGCGTTCCTGTGCCGTCTCCGGCAGCACCGTCGACGACCCCGCCTGGTGGCTCTGCGTCTCCCCCGACTACGGCGGCCACTGGTGGCTCTGCGTCTCCCCCGACTACGGCGGCCACCGTCGAGGCTCCTACGGCCGTGCCGGCAGTTCCCAGCGAGACAGGTGAAGAGATGCATGGCTACTAGATTTTTGGCGCTGTTGCCTCCATATCTGGCTTCAGATGCGCGTACACGCATGATTAATTCAAGATAAATGGCAGTGTGCATCGATGCATTGATACGTGCGTGAACCTGTGTTGATTATGCAGGAGCGGGATCGAAGGCGACTCCGTCGACTGGCACCGTCTCATCAGATGCCGGCATCAGTAAAACCGCGACGGCTTCCGTCGTCCTCCTCGTCGCAGTAGTCGCGCCGTTTGCTTTCTAGGTTGAGTGGCTAGCTAGTTTGTTCTTGTCGATCTCATCTTTTGTTTTCGTTGTACTCGATTTGTGTCGTTCTTGGATTGCGCGCGTCTGGTATGTGTACAATAATACAAGTATATGCATGAATTTGTTGCTTCGATGCTTTTTCAAACGTGGAGTGCTGTTGTTTATATTTGGGCCCTGATTGGAAGGGATTATTGTGTATGATCCGTTCATATGTCATCAACGTGAGGACTACTTGGAGTTTTTGGCACTTGCATATTTTAAGACCGTATTTATAAAAATATCACTATACGTATGACAATAGTAAAAATATTTGTTTTACCATCAGATCACCATGTGACAGCGCCATAAACGTGACACCTGGCCAAAGGAGCCCCGTGGTCGTACAGCAAGCACCTGTCGTCTGGCAACCGTGTGGCCAAGTCACTGCCACCAAGCTACCATGCCGCAAGGCAGTGTCGTGTGGTCGAAGCAGTGCATAGTCAGGGAGGGGGAGTCGCCACATGGCAAGCAAAATCGGGCTTCCTCATGAACTTACTAGCAAAGTGTCTATATGGGTGCAGATATATTTTCAGAGAGTATCTCCAAGTGTCTATATGGGTGCAGATAGATTTTCAGAGAGTATCTCCATATCTTATACGTCCTTGGCACAACAAGATCAAAAGAAGAGAGATCAAAACCCACCGAAACAAGAGCACATCAATCAAAACACAAGAGACTCAAGGAGATGCACAACGATAGATGTATTGCCTACTTGAGAGAGAAAGTTTTATAGTTACTCTATCTTAGAGAACAAAGAGCACACAACGCACTCAACTCTTAAACCGTAACCCTAGACATGAAAGCACAAGAGAAATAGTTTAGAGGGTTAACAACAACTCTCCACCCTAACCCCTTTTAATAGATGGGCTAGTCAGCCATATCCATCTCTTAGTGGATATTATCAACTTAGCACAATAGGAAAAACCCGTTAACCTTACACACGAGTTTTACTCACACATGTTCACCTATACATGCTTTTCAAAGTGTATAAGCCCATATTTACTAAATTCTTAGCCTTGATCCTCCCTGAGCCCCGATCCTCGCCATTGATCACGGTTAACTCTAAACGATCTTGCACATATAAGGATAAAGAAATCATTTTCGTATATAAGTTTTTAACAACTTAACTCACGTTAGTTAAAACATGCATAATGCAATTTTAATGCAATGACCCATGTCACCCTAACTCAATTCATGACTCAAATCCTAAAATCATCGATTTCTGCCCAAAACTAATCCAGATAAAATGCGATCTTTGCAAAATCAGTTGACCATTCTACAAAACTTACAATGCTTCATCACAGCAATAACTTAGACCTTTTCACATAATCCTTCAATTCCCCCATAACATTGCCTAAGGCAGTTTATATATGGAACCTAAGGTTTGCCAGCCAAGTAATTTGATGAGCAGTTGTTAGGAGGGTAGGGCTATGACTACGGGCTCAACGTGCCCCTTCTCCAACCCGTCCGACTCCGGCGAAGGCGCGCCCTGCCCCCACAGCGCCGGCAACAGTAGTAAGTAGCAACAGCATTGTTAGTTTCACCGGCAACAAAAAAAAGTTTGATCTTTAGTTGTATAGGCATCTATCGATTGATCTTCCATTTACTATATCAGTACCACTCCAAACCTTTGCCATCTATTCAGGTATGAATATCACCATCAGCAACGACAGTTTTTTGACTCATGGTTATCAGGCTTCCGATCCATGGTGACTAAAGTAACTTTAGTATCAACAGGGACTGCAGGAAATTTTTTCTGTTTCTGCATATTTCACTTCTTGAGTATTGTCAGCTTCAGCCTTGAACTGGATGCTATTGCTATCTATCTTCACAATCAAATCCTGGAACTGTGTGCTAATTAACATAAACTACGGGATAATGGAGATGTCCTTTCTGGAGGTTTTTTCCCCTTTCAGGGGCAGGAGGCAGGTTAAATGTCAAGCGTGCAGAGTTCCCGATTGAAGGACAAGAATAATTATGGTCCTAGACAGGGGCGGAGCTGGACCTCGAATAACTAGGGCAATAGCCCGAGGCCTAGCCAATAAATCCTTACTAATTACTGTAGCATCAACAATGTAAGCCCTAATGTCTTTCTTTTTGATGGGCTTTTCAATAGGATAGGCCCGAGGCTAGGCCTCAGGCTGGCTCCGCCCCTGGTCCTAGATTTCTAGACCACCACCCACAGCATATTCACGAGAAGCATGAACAGGTATCAGGGATACGCATGCTTCACCAAACGTTTGAGCATCCGTCTTTTCACATCCAACAGCATTGACTGCATTGTCGTTTTTTGGTTTTTTAATGCGTTTTCCTTTCGTGTGTTTATGCACTTGAATTTCATGTTTTGTATTCAGCACTAAAAAATTCAATATGTGATACAAGTTAATCTATCTATTTATTACTAAAAATCGATGGCAGGTATTTTAGAGTCGCTAAGAAAAAAAATACTAAAAATTCTCACAAAAAGTAAAATATTTGCCCCTTAATCAAGTGAATCCTAATTAAATAAAACTATAGTAGCCGTTAGATGCTTTTCTTAAAAAATATATTTGTTCTTAATTTAAAAGAGATGATAATCCCCTCCCTCTCCAGCCTCTAAAAAAGAGAAATAGCTAAAAATTCTCATAAAAAAAGAAAATATCTAGTCTTTGATTTGGTGGACCTAATATTAATAACAACATCAAACCATCTACTGTGTACGTAGCAAATAGATTAATTAGATTAGTTTGATCTAACCTATAACATATCACGTGAAAGAAAGTGTATAGTATATGAAACAAACTCTAGGTATTAAGGGAAGTTAAAAAAACTCTAGCTATTAAGGTGTCCTTCTATGAAACAACAAGCGGAATATATGTTTCGATTAAAGGAAAAGAAATGCCGTCAAGAACAAATGGGACGGCTAGGACTTAGGAGACAGGCCCTGCTTGTTTCGGCTTTAGCTTTTGTCTTTTGATTTCTAGTTCACTATTTCTTAATTTCGTCTTTTTCTAGATTTTTGGTTTTTTTTGAGGTTTCTTGGCTTTTCTTTTTTCGTATTTCTTTGTATTGTCCATGATAAGCTAATCTTTTTTATTTTTAAATTAAATTAAGCTAAAAAAACTATCAGTAGCTACAGTGCAAAATAAACCAGCTATAGTGAAAAACTATAAACCACCAAAATAAAGGCAAGTTGAGTAGGGCTTATATTATTATTGAATGGGGAAATGTAGCCTCGATTGAGGGAGACAGACTTGATCGACGGTTCCGGCGGTAGAGTTGTCATAGTTCTTAGTGACCTCAAGGTAGTAGAGCACCCTGAAGACCAGGTTCTGCGGCGAGAAGGAGGGCCTCCAGTTGTTAATGAAGCCCTCGGCAGCGACGATGAAGACCTCGACGTAGTTGAACCAGCAATCGTTGTGCAGGGAGATGAGCAGATCCTAGTCCGCCGTGAACTTGCTGAAGTTAGAGTAGAGCGCCTAGATCCAATGAACCTGATGACATGCAAAGGTGTAGAGAGAGAGGTTGGGAGAATCTCTACACATTGGGGTGTTGCTTTCCTATGTGTATATATAGATATACATGTCGTTGATTACAGGTGGATTACATGGGAAGTTAACAACCAAATCAATTAGTAAGATGGCAATCTTATCTATACAAGGAAACTAGCCAACGGTGTGTGTTGGAGTCACGGAGTCAGGAAGTGCACTCGACATGACTCGCAAAATGCACGTATCGCTAACATCCCCCACAATCGAATCGTGGGGAGGTTAAACGGTGAGACTGGACCAAAACTCCTGGAAGGTCTTCATTGGGAGTCCTTTGGTCATCACATCGGTGAACTGTAGTGTCGTCGGGACATGAAGAATGCGCCCTTGACCAAGGGCGACCTTACCTCAAACGAAGTGGATGTCAATCTCGATATGCTTGGTCCGTCGGTGTTGTTCTGGGTTGGCAGACATGTAAACATCACTAACATTATCACAATAGACGATATCGTGGTAGAGGACCGTGGCGGAGGATAGTGGGCACATCAAGATGCACTCAATTATAGCATGAGCAACGACTCAGTACTCAGCCTCCACACTGGAGCTCAAGATAGTGGCCTGCCATTTAGACAACTATGAAACCAAGTTGTCACCAAGGTAGACGTAGAAACCAAATGTCAAGCGGCATGAGTCGGGGTAGCCAACCTAGTCTACATCGAAATACGCTATGAGTGAGCCTGTCGGAGAGGTGTGCAGGTGCAGGCCATAGTCTAAGGTGCCCTTCACATAGCACAAGATGAGCTTAATGAGGGCTAGGTGAGGATCATGAGGAGCATGCATGTGAAGGCAGACTTGTTGAACAGCATAGGCGATGTCGGGACAGGTGAGCGTCAGGTACTATAAGGCGCTGGCCAGGCACTGATACTCAGTGGGGTCAGGGATCGGGGAGCCAGCCAATGCGAAGAGTTTGGAGTTGGTGTCGACGGGGGTGGCAACTGGATGGCAGTTTGTCATGCCTACGCGCTGGAGAAGCTCAAATGAATATTTGAGTTGAGAGAGGAATAGACCGGTAGGTGACCGAGTGGTGGAGATGCCCAAGAAGAAGTGGAGGTTGCCGAGGTCGGTCATTGAGAACTCAGCATGAAGTGATCGAATGAGTGCCGAAAGTAGTCCAACCGTGGAGGTGGTGAGGATGATGTCGTCAACATACAGTAGGAGATAGGCCATGTCGGTGCCACGCTTGAAGATGAACAACGAGGTGTCGAAGGCAGATGGAACAAAGCCAATAGTGCGGATGTATGGTGTGAATCGCTGGTACCATGCACGAGGGGTTTGTTTCAAGCCATACAAGGACTTATGGAGCCAGCATACATAGTTGGGGCGGCGGGGATCAATGAAGCCGGATGGATATTTATAGTAGATGTCGTCGAGTTGGCTGTAGAGGAAGGCGTTTTTGACATTGAGTTGTCAAATTGGCCATTAGTGGGAAGCCAGAAGGCTAAGAACTACTCGAATGGTGGATGGCTTGATGACAGGCTGAAAGTCTCGTCGAAGTTATTGCCGAGATGTTGAGAGAACACGCACACGACCCATCGAGTTTTGTAATGGGCAAGAGTATCATTGGAGTGGAACTTATGTTTGAAAATTCACTTGCTAGAGACAATGTTCGCGCTTGGTGTGGGAGGCACAAGGGACCAAGTGTGGTTGTCCTATAGGACTTGTACTCCTAGCCATGGTGTTGCACCAATGCTCATCTTGTAGGGCCGACCAGTACGTTTTTGGCACTGGTGAGGTGGACGAGTGCTCTGTAAGGAGATTAAGTTTCCATACAGGGAGCACGATACTGGACTTCGCACGAGTTACCATCTGATGAGGTCCGGAGCAGTCGAGGAACCGCATCAGGCGAGGGTGCAAGAGAAGACTACATTGATGAGCTCAATGTAGGCAAGGTGGTCACGGATGTCGTGGCCATAGACAATGCCGCGGAGGCTGGGACCAACGATGACCTTGAGGAGGCAGTGCCTGGGCTAGCTTGCCCAGCGTTGAAGATCGGCCCATGGGAACAGACGTGGGGCTAACAAGATTGGTAGCTCGGGGCAGTCCTGGCGAGATGGAGGCAAGCGTGGCAGCCCGCCTGGCTGGGATGGTGATAGCCCATTCTAGTGAAGTTACAACAGAAGCAGTAGCCTCCGAAGTAGAGGCAGCAGGTGCAGCAGCTTGCTCATAAGGAGGAGCTGCAGCCTGATATCGAGTAGCAGTCGTGGATGCGCCGTCAAAGAGGAAGTCCAGTGAGTTGGCCGGTAGACATGTTCCAGTAGAAGCAAACAGAAAAACAGTTTCATCAAATATGACATGATGTGAGTTGATGATCTGGTGGGTGACGGGTCAAGCTAGTAGTACCCTTTGTGGGAGAATGGGTATCCGAGAAAAAAGCAAGCCATGGATTGAGGAGAAAGTTTGTGTTTGGCTGTAGCGGAAATATTTGGGTAACATAGACAACTAAAAATCCGTAAGTGATGATAGGATGGTGTTGTGTTATAAAGCCGTTGGTAGGGAATATCAAGGGAGATGGACTGAGACGACCAATAGTTAAGAAGGTATGTCGTAGCGGCGAGGGCCTTGGCCCAGTAGAAGGGTGGCATGGATGCTTGGAATAGCAAGGTGCGCACTACGTCGTTCATGGTGCGAATGGCACGCTCAACTTTGCCATTCTGAGGGGAGGTGTATAGGCAGGATAGGCGGAGATGGATGTGGTGGGCAGCAGAGAGGATCAACGCAACACAAAGAAGAAAAACATAACCTACTCTGATACCATGCAAAGGTGTAGAGAGAGGTTGGGAAAATCGCCACATATTGGGGTGTTGCTTTCCTGTGTATATCTTTACTATTTAATAAGTTTGAGTTGGTGGTTGGTGCATTCTCCTTCCTTTCTTCTCAACCGTCCGATCTGAATACTGAAATCTTGACCATCTATCTAACATCCCTCTCCCTCTTTTATATCTAACTACCCCTCCTCTCCACTTCCACTAACAGTTACCATCTCTCACCTCCTCTTCTATCCGGCCTCTCTCGCCTCCCTCCCCTTCTGCTTGGACTGTATAATTTTTTATATGCCCTATCTTTTTTGATGATGCAAATCTGTGAAATTTATATAGTTAAAAATTGATGAAAATTAACTCATAATCATTTGAATTATGCCCCTGATTCCTCTTGCCTTTTGACAATTGACCTACACTAGCTGAATGCCCATGTATTGTTATGGATTTAAAAACTTTTAAAACATGTTTATATGTATATTCTAAAAATTTTTACTACCCGTGAGTAGAGATAGCAATGGGTACCCGATACCCGAATACCCGACGGGTTATACCCGATAAAGAGGCGGGTATGGACAATTTTATGTACCCATGGGTATGTTATTGGGCGAAATCCTCTACCCGTCGGGTAGACGGGTACGGGTGTGGGTATATACTACCCATACCCGCCTACCCGTGGGTAATGAATACCCGCATTAGACAACTAGCCATCCCACTCAAATGTTAATTTTATTATCTACTTGTTGTTGATTGTTTATTTGTTTGTCATATGTTGATATGATCATGTCAAGTATGTTTACGTGATG
Organism: Dendrocalamus sinicus; assembly: GCA_036346575.1. Lineage (NCBI taxonomy): Eukaryota > Viridiplantae > Streptophyta > Magnoliopsida > Poales > Poaceae > Dendrocalamus > Dendrocalamus sinicus. The sequence continues at coordinate 27,657,467 of CM070659.1, read as the reverse complement.
TACTAATTTTGATCATTAGACGCTTTTGTGCTTGGCATGTATGATTAATGAATGTCTAAATTGATGATATTTTTATGTGTTGAACCGGTATGCTTGCGGAGTGCAGGTTACTGTCGGTAGTAATACCGCGGGTACGGTATGGGTAAATTTTTCTACCACGCGTGCGATACGGGTAACCGACGAGTAAATTTACACCTAACGGGTATGGGTATGGGATGGCACTACCGTCGGGTACGCACCGTTGCCATCCCTACCCGTGAGTTTCTTTTAAAAATCTGTAGCAACGCACATGTATTCAGCTAGTATAGATATACATACCCAGTGGCGGAGGACGGGAAAAAAATAAGGTGGGGCGGATCGCCGCCTCCCGTCGCCGCCGCCGCCCGCCTCCGCCCGCCCGCCTCTCCGCCTCCCGCCCGGCCGCCGCCCGCGCCCGCCTCCCCCGCCCGCCGCCCCACCGCCCGCCTCCGCCTCCCGCGCCGCCCGCCTCCCGCCGCCCGCATCAAGGTGCGCGCGACGCCCGGCTTTCCTATCGGGTCCTCCGCCACTGTACATACCGTTGATTACTGGCGGATTACATGGGAAGTTAACAACCAAATCAATTAATAAGATGACAATCTTGTCTATACAAAGAAACTAGCCAAAGATATGTGATTGAGTCACAAAGACATGAGATGCGCTCGACGTGACTCGTATCACTAACACCAACGACCACCATGCAGATAATCAAATTAGCCCAACCGCCGTACTGATCAGAGGCTTAATCAGCGTAGATCACAGTCTAATTAATTAGCATGGATTTTTCGGAGGCACTAAAGATGACCGTTTTCAAAAACTTTCTGTTTGGTTTGTGATTTTTTTTCATTCGATGTTGTATAGACATTCCTAAAAATTAAATGGATGTGGCTAAGCAAATATATGTTGCCAAAATGCATAACTTTTTTAATAGAATTTTTCTTACTTTGTGTAATAATCTATATAGAGTTAGCTATCTAAAAACAATCAAATAATAGCTAAAATCACATCAGCATCCCTCCTACAAATATTAGGACAAATTGACAATCCAGACTGAGGAAATTATAAGGAAAGAACTGCAACTGCTTGTACCCAAACGGGAGCAACCGAAGACCCTAAATTTAAGCATATGCATCGAGCCCTTTCCATGAATAGAACGCTGCAACAAAGGCCATTTAGATTTAGCGCCATGACCAAACAGCTGTGTGGTCAGGAGAACACAAGCAGTCTCCTGGTATAGCATTCCAACGTATCCGGCACAGCCGAAGCATGCAACGCCTCCTCCTTCAACGTCCTTAGAAACCACTTCTCTGTGGTGCAATCAAAGCTTTTCTGGGGAGATTGCTTCGCGATCTACCGGCGTTGTTCATCGAGGGGGAGGGACCGTTGGCGGCAGCAGCAGCTGGGAATGGCTGCGCGAAAGATGGAGATCGCCGCCGTTACACTGGGCTTGGTGGCGATGATGCTGGCTTCCCAGGCGGCGGCGCAGAACAACGGCTGCTCGAGCGTGATGATGACCCTCTCCCCGTGCCTCGACTACATCTCGAGCAAATCCCTGCTCCCTGGATTCACCTGCTGCACCACGCTCGCCGGTGTCGTCCAGTCCGACCCCCGGTGCCTCTGCATGGTCTTGGATGGCAGCGCGGCGTCCTTCGGCATCTCCATCAACCATACGAGGGCGCTGGAACTCCCCGGCGTCTGCAAGGTCCAAGCACCACCGATTAGCCAATGCACAGGTATGTTATGTTGCGATCCAATGCACGTAATAATCAGTGCATCGCTTCTTACACTCATCAAACCGGACTGGATGGCTGTTTAATTTCAGGGGTCTCAGCTCCACCAGGAACAGCAACACCTTCTAGCGAGTCACCGGCGACAAGCGCAGAAGCCGCAGATGCACCTAAAGGTGAAGTCATTGATAAACCTAAAGAAAGAAGGAAATATAGATTGTGTTTATTTCAGATGCTTCATTCTTCTTGCGGTACAAAATGGAAGACCAAATTTTACAGTAACATGTGTCACCCTATTTCTAGCTGAATGACAGTTTTGGTTTATATCATTCCACAATAGACGAGTGTTTACCAAATGAACAAGTTCTGATGATCAATACGTAGCAATACTAAAAAAAATAGCTTCCAGCACAGTGCAAAATGAAATATTCAGTAGTTTGGTATTTCAATTCTCGATCGCTATGCTTAGATGGTGGAAATTCATGGGCACTAAACCGACTGGATTATTCAATTTAATGCAGGAAGCGCGGAATCTAACGCAACATCAAGCTCCACAAAGAATGCAGCAAGTTTAATGGCCACTATGCTTATTCCCACTTGTGCATTGCTCTATGCCTTCTAAGTATTGCAAAACTTCATTTTCACTGGCTATGTCACCATGCAGGAGTTAGATCCTATGTGACCTTGTATTAAATCGATATGATTCATCATTACAAAATAATCACAGTACATTTCCTATGATATGCCTTCTTGATGAGTCTCACAAAACATTGTTGTCTCATTCAGCATAATCAGAATTCATTATCCAGTTTGTACCCTTCAGTAAAGAGTTCTGCACTAACGAAAAGAACTCCAGTTAAGATATAAGCAATTCGGAGATCAGAATATGGTTTATGGCTTAAATATTTGAATTCTGGCTGTTCGTGAGAGACAGTACGTAGAGAGAAATAGTCGCATGTGATTTTAATCGGTACAGCTGAACTCAGTACACTTTTTACTACAATTTTTCTATTGATCCTGTCTTAAAAAAACATCATTTAAAAGTTAGTTACTGTAATATAAACCATAAACCGCGAGCAATATGCCCAGCCGAACTGGTGGTTTCTGCAGGGAAGTAGCAAACGTTTACATGACAGGCACAAGATTCAATGCATCTGGAACGGTTTTGAGATGAATTTCTGGATGGTCATTTGGTCTGTTATCAAGTTTACTAGTGACCAATGCGTTTTATTGTGAATAATCAATGCCTAATGGCCTATTACGGAGCACAGTTTGTTTGTTTTTGAACTTATGGAGCACAGGTTGTTTTACTTACCTTGAACCTGTCTTCTCTAATGTAACATGCCAAGTTTCGGACGAATTGTGAAAATTTTAAAAGTTTTTATTGCATCTTGTTGGCATTCAATTTTTGTTCTGAAAATTTATTTGGATTTCTCTGGACTTGTTGCTATTTAATATTAGAGAATAATTCCTAAATACAAATAATAATAATAATAATAATAATAATAATAATAATAATAATATGTAACATCCTAATAATTCTAATTATAAATTAATTAAATACTTGATGCTATTTAGGTCTAATTGGCTGTTAGTAGGCTCATTATTTATAACCGTACATCCTAATCAGTATGTAATGTTCTAAAACTGTAACAATTATGAGTAAAAGAAAATAACAATAATAATAGTAATAATAATATAATTTGTTTTTTTAAGTAGGGACCTGTGCGTATCTCTTTATTGCCTCTTGTTAGCATTCGAATTTCTTCTGAAAATTTATTTGGTTTTTCTATACTTTGTGATATTTAATATTAGAGAATAATTCCCAAATAATAATAACAATAATAAAAGACAAAGAATAATTTAAAACAAAAAATGTGAGTTCAAAATACGAAAACTTAAGTCAAATTTAATTCATTAAATCAAAACCTAATTTAAAGATCTGAGAGAAGGGAATAATTGAGCTAAATATTTAGTTTGAAAAGAAAATAAAACTAAAGCATGAAAGGATGCACGCTTCAAATTTGGACACAGGAAATTCAAATTTGGAATTTAAACTTCAAACCAAAACTAAAAATTTAAGAAAAAAAAGCAAAACATTATGTTTTCCCAATTGGGCCAGCCCGTTCTTTCTCCCCTGGCTCGACCCACCATTCTCCAGCCCGGCCCTTTTTCCCCATCTTTTCTTTCTTCTTCCTCTGTTTCCTCCGCTCCCAGCCATGCCATGCGCGTTGCTCCATGCCGTGCACCGCCCTCGCACTTGCGCCTGCCCTGTGCGCCACTGCACCACGCCCTTGTGCTACTACGCCGCCGCGCCGCTCCCCCGACCGCTCGGCCCTGTCCTCCCCTTCCTTTCTTCTTCTTCTTCCTCGAGCTAAATTCCGCTCAAGCCCGTACGCCGGCCGTCGCTCCCCCACGCCGTTCCGGCCGCTCCGGCGATCCTCTTCCAAAATTGCGCGTGTAATGTCGTGTTCTCGAGCTTCTTCTTCTCTCCCTCCCACTTAACTGAAATTCCATGCGCCGATGCTCGCCGCGCATCCTTCTTCCCCATTTCCGGCCAAACACCACCACCGGTGATGTCGTCAACCCTCTGGAACATCTCGGCTCAATACACCCTTCTTGGAGCACCTCCACCGTGTAGCCTCCCCAACTCCCAATAGGAGCTCCCAACTAACACAGCTCGCTGGCGCCATGGAGCTGCCTACGCCGCCATCGGCTCCTGTCGCCGGCCTTCTCTGGTTCCCCTCTGTCATCTCCAAAACAAGCACTCACATGATATCAATTGACATCTCCACACAAGCACTCACTCAAACAATATGGTAGACACGTAATGTTTTGGTGCTGCCCAGACTTCTATTCTGCATCATTTTCTTCTCCCTTTTATAATGCAAAACAAGTAAAGACTCTAGTACCTGCTGCATGCTAGAAACTAGTAACTATTGCATGCTAGAAACTGTTGCATACTACAAACTACTGCATGATAACTGAGTCAAGATTAATTTCTAACAATCTCCCCCTAATCTTGACTTTAAACTTCATAAGACGAAGTTCCATCTCTTGACACATCTCTAAGGAGTTTTTATTCTTGTTGACCATACCACCAGTGACACAACCTGTTGACATCTTTGACTTCTTCCTCAGCTCCAATTGTCTTTCGCCGATGACGCAACTTGACGGCGACGGAGACTCTCATCAGAGCATGCACACATAAGAACTTGGACACAACTACAAGAACTCACACACATGACATCATGCACTGACACATCTATGTGCACGAACACGATACGACTATGCGCATGTATGTAACACACCTCCTACGTGCATGACCAAATAAATGACGCATGCAACACACCTACTGTGCCAAAAGACTCAAGATGCAATCATGCACTAATACTCGTACACGAACTCAACTAAATTGCACCAAATAAAAATAAAGACTTCTTGTTGGATTTAAAGCAACGTTGGCTCATCCTTTGCACCCACTGAAGCAAAAAGTGCCACCTCCTTCTTCGGTTAGCGGCACTCCCTTGCAAAATATCCATAGTTCTGGCAGTTGTAACAACGTACCTTCGCCTTGTCAAAGGCGCTCTTCTTCTTGCCGGTGTCGTTGCGGTTCTTCATGCGCACTAACCACTCCTCCTCTGTAAGAAGTAGGCGGCCACTTTCACGCCCACTTTCACCACCGTTGTTATTCCACTGACTTGAGTCTTCCGGTGAGCTCCTCGACAGACAATGTCTTCAGATCGATCAGTTGCTCGATTGAGATGGCCACCTGTGTGTACTTGGAGGGAACAACACGAAGAAATTTTTTTACCACCTTTTCCTCTTCTAGCGTTTCCCCAAGAGTACGGATGTTGTTGACGAGGCCCGTCAGTCGCATGGCGAAATCGCCAATGGACTCGCCGTCACTCATGCGGATCGTCTCAAACTCCTTGCGTAGAGTCTGCACCTTTGCCTCACGCACGCGCTCGACACCCATGCGCATCATGCGCACGGTCTCCCATGCCAGCTTGGCAGAGTCTTTCTCCGCCAGCATCGCCAACATCTCTGGTGGCACTGCTTGGAGGATGGCTGACAACACCATCCTGTCGAGCCGATACCCCGCATTGCCGGGCTCGATGGCCTCCCATACTCCTTGAGCCTGCAGGTTGACTCTCATCAAGAGAGCCCATTCGGTGTAGTTTGTCCGCGTGAGCATGGGATAGCGCACCGCCACCCCCGCCTCCTGACTGCTACACCACTAGTCGCGGCCGCCGCCGCCGCCAAGTCGTCCCCATGGCTTCCATTGCTACCAAGGATGATCCCATCACTTGGGATCCTCGGTTAGGGAGGAGACTCCGATCCGGACATCTCCACAGAACCGATGCACGGTTCTGATACCAATTGTCGTCTCCAAAACAAGCACTCACATGATATCAATTGACATCTCCACACAAGCACTCACTCAAACAATATGGTATAAACATAATGTTTTGGTGCTGCCCAGACTTCTATTCTGCAGCATTTTCTTCTCCCTTTTATAATGCAAAACAAGTAAAGACTCTAGCAACTGCTGCATGCTACAAACCTCCCCTCCGCCTCCACAGATTGCTCTGGTGAGTTCCCATCATCATGTAGATGCTCATGGCGTGGTCAACTTCTTGGGACAGTCGTTGTTTAGTCATGGCCATGGCAGCCGGTACGCAGCCACCATCGCACGCTGTCGATCGGGAACTGCAGGCCATCTTTCGCCGCGCTGTCGCCACCCATGGACTCGCCGTGACCATGGCATTCCATTTTTGTGCTTGCCTGGCACCACAACCACTTCTCTAGTCGGCGCCAAGCTCAGCCAAGAGCTCCCATGGCTGCCTCCTTTATTGCGAATGAAGCAGGGACGTGTGTGTAGCTGCCTAAGAGCAGCTCCAAAAGATGGGCTAAATTTGATCCCCTATAATCTCATTTTAGGGGACATGCTAAAAAGTTGGGGATCAATATAACTCCTTTGCTCCAACAGTCATCCCCAAAATTGGTCCCCTAAATATTTTAAATCTGCTACATGGGCTTATGGGCCATATTAGAGACAAGGAAATCCACTCCCAGCTTCAACAAGACCTAGTGGAGCATCTGTGGCAGCGCCGTGGAGACACCATTGTTCTGATCTGAAATTAAATTAAAACACTATTGTTCTGATCTGAAATAAAGACACCATAACATAGTTCTGAAATTAAATTAAAACACTATTGTTCTGATCTGAAAACAAATGAAGACCATACAGCATAGTTCTGAAATTTAACCCAACTTAGAGGAATGTCGAGCTACAATCTCATTCTGTAGGCTCTTGTAGAACTGTTGTTGTATGTCTGATAGGCCAGTAAAGTCCATGGTCATAATTCTTTCTTCTTCTATCATTCTTTTTCAAACATATCTCATCACTCATAAGTTCTAACTTCTTTTTCTTATTTTCCACCTTCACCTGTTCTAGCTGAATCCTTTCCCTTTGTAAAGCATAAGCTTCTTTGAACCTGTCATCTTTCTTACGCTCTTTCTCCGCATCACTCACTTCTCTCTTTGCCCACAAATGATCTAATGCCTCCATGTAGCCAACCTATCCTTGTCGCAGTGCTTCTTTCGCCCTCTTCCTACCCATTGGTCTGCAGTGCTTCTTTGATACTGTATGTTGGCACTGAAAAAACAAACATGCTGTCAACAGTTCAGTTTTATGGCCATGGCAAGAATGCGAATCATAGTTTACCCATCAAAACTGATAAAGATACACTGCGAGAAGGATACAGGCAAGAACCATTATCATCCAAAGGTCCATTGTTAAGTCTTCATGGTAGAATGTGTGCCTGTGGTTTGTGGAATACTCCTAAATCCCTTTTCTTTATCCTGTAAAAGATTCGTTCTTTCTGAGGAGGATGATATGGATTCTACATGGGAGAAGAGGCTGGTCAAACGATACTATGACAAGCTTTTTAAAGAGTATCCTTTTTGGTTGTGTTTATTCAAATGGTTTTTGTTTTGGGAAATGCTAATACAGGACATACTGTGCAATAGTAAGAGTCTGGCGATATAAGAAGTAGGCATAAGGCATATGAATATTATCTTATGCCCAAAGAGCATATCTATTATTTATTATTGTCCGCTACATTAATATATATTTCTTGGAGAGGATATTGTAATTTTATTCCTATTTCCCAACAGCACATAGTGCTCATTTGCAGAGGGAAAACTATTTTCATGAATAGTGCATGAAGTTTCTTGTATAGCATTGCCATGTCTTAATAATTGGTCACCAATATTACCTGAAAATCCTTCTCTACCTTCCTCCTATAGAGCATGGTTTGGTGTTCTGAAGTACCCATTTGAGGAAATGGAAACAGGAAGCAGGAGAGAGAGAACCAGGATGGACAATGTTCTGTGTTAAGCACTAAAGTGCTATGTTAGAAAATACTATGGATACTATCCTTAGAATTAATGAACAACAAATACTATGGATATGCCAGACGCGCATACACATGATAGGATGATGCATGGATATCCCAATCACATTTTTGTTGTTGAAATCATCTTTGGCTATCCTTGGAAATGAATTGCAAATTGTCGATATATTTCTTTTTTTTGGCAGATTGGATTGAGATGGCGAACAGAAAAGGAGGTGACATATGGAAAAGGTATTCCCTTCATAATCTCTTCTGTTAACATTCCATTTAGAAGGATTAACCTAAGAAATGTGACTGAAATTTAAACAGTAAAGTATTCTGTTGTAATAGACTATATCTCTGGAAATCTGGAACCTAAAAGCGGAACATAAAAGATGAACTAAAAGAAACTGCACTAAGTATACCCAAGCTGAAAGCATATGCTTTTTCATCACAGAAGCATTTCAACGAACACCTTACCTTCAAACAAAAGATGGGGTTTGGAAACGAGATGCACACTCACCTCTCTCTGGGATTAGAGCACAAGACGATGACGCCGCTCGCCGCTCGCCGTGCCACCGCCCGCACCCTGTTCCGCTGCCCGCTGTGAGCCGCCCTCTTCTCGCGCGGTGCGAACGGCCGAAATCTTCTCTACTCTTTGTTGGAGTGGAGCGCGAGAAGCCTCGACGCGAGGATCCCGGCGGCGAAGGCAAACGATCCAGGCGACGGGGGGCAGAGGATCCCGTCAGCGAAGGCCGGAGGCGGGGGCGCCGGTGGGGAGCCGCGCCGGCGGGGAGGAAGCTGCTGACGCCCTTAGGTAGGTCTCACGCAACGCGAAGGAAAAAAAATTGGACGCGGAATAGCCTACTCGCGCTGCAACGGTGATTGGGGACGCGTGGGGTGAGGCCAAATTTGGCTCCGGTGGGGTGAGATATTGGGGGTGTTAAAATTTTTAGTGGTGGTTTTGGGGATCTTTTGGAGGGGTTTTTTTTCACTAATCACCAAAATTTGTTTTAGGGGATGTTTTAGCCTATCTTTTGGAGTTGCTCTAAGTAGGGCGCGCTGGATTAAGTGGCGAATGACTTCATGATTAATTAATGCCTAGTGGAAGGATTAGTCCTTCACTGACAAAGGGCCCAGCAGAGATTAGGATATTTAATTTAAATTAATTGGATCTTTCTGCTACTAACTGCCGGACTCCACGACTTAGAACCTTTTGTGCATACTTTTGCCCATGGACTATGGCAATGACACATACGCATATGTAAGTAATGTTAAACTTCTGATTAGTTAGAAGTAAATCATATAACTGATTAGAAGTTAATTAATGATTACCGATATTGTGCCACGTGAATCTATGGTATTAGAAAATCTAATTAGGTACCATGATAAAATATAATTATGTATGCAAGTGCAAATGACCGTTGGATCCTTATTAATTAAGGGCCATGTAAGATAATTAAATAATATGTCATCAAGTACCTAATCTAAAATCTCAAATTTAATTAAAGGATATACCAAAATAAAATCGTACGTACGTACATACATAGTAAGGCAGTTAGGCCCACACAAATAAATTCTAATTAAGATAAATAGGGTCATTAATGACTAATTAGGGTGCTTGAATTAATTAATATGCTAAAAATATTTAATTTAGAGTATCCACTTTAATTAAGATTTTCCTGAAAAATAGTTAGATAGAAATAGAGGTTAATTACGAAGCTATCAAAGTTTGTTTTAGAAATTCATAAGCCAATTGAGGGTCCTACTAAAAATATAATTCTTGTATAAAAAGATATTAGAAGTCATTAGCATGCCGCTAGCACTTACACTTAATTTGATGATCTTTCTTTAATTTCCTTCCCGGCAGAGTTTCTCTGTTGTTCCCCTTTTCGCTCAAACCTTGTTGACCTTGTCAAAACATCTCGCGCTCGCTAAACTTTATCTCCTATCACAAACTCAATCAAACAAAGACTTAATTAAGTTCATTTGAATTTATTTGGATTTCAATTGTTTATCGTGTAAATAGAAATTGAACTCTCAAAGAAGCGATGAACTGAACGAGATCAATATCCAGATAGAAACGAAGACCAAGAGCTAAAGACCATTGCCTAAGAAGGCTTCGAGTAAGATCAAGACTGCGATAAATTGAGCGAGGCAAGTTATCACTTCAATCATATTATACCTAACTTTTGAATGCAAGTTATTTTACTTCAAAGTATCAATTTGTATGCTTTATTTTATTATGCAAATTATATTCGTATTAGTTGAATCGATGTCGACTAGATGGGTTGTGAATATGTGATCTAAAAATACTTATTTTAATTAATTATCAATTTCTATTTGGCTAAGCCAAGCAAATAATGCGGAAGCTTAATTCAAAAAGGTTTAGCATAAATAACGCCTAAAACAACTGGGTTCACCTAAGTGCACCAACAAGATAACAAGCAATCAATTTAATTCTATGAATGTAAATTTCTTGAATGTAAATTGAGCATAAGAAAACAAACTACAATTGACACAATTGCTTTTTACCGTGGTGTTCAGAGACTTGCCGGTCTCCCCTAGTCCACGTTGAGGTTAGCCCAAACAAATTGGACTAGCTCTACGAATTAAGCCAAAATATCTCAATCCACTAGTGGTAGCTCTTTCCTGCTTGGGTAGGTGAGCCCTAACCTTCACAACTTTGCTGGGTCTTCTCACAACCTTCTTTAAGAAGATCACCGCGCACGACGCCTCCAACGCCGTCTAAAAGTCGGCAAACTCTAAGAGTAATAAGCCAAGCCCTCGCTTGACTCTTACCACATGCAACGAATGCACAAACTCGAGTGGATACACAATCCACCTCTACATGCAACACATGCAATCTAGAACCTTCCTCTTTGCTCACAAGGTACAATACATGCACAATTGAGAGGAAGACCTCATATTAGCTAAAGAGAGTGAAATGGAGCGCCAAAAGTTCTACTCCAACCGGCCACAAGGGGTTACATATACCCCCACACCATGAAACTAGCCGTTAGGACAGAAAAACAGGATTTCTGGAAGTACCGTAGGCAAACGACCAGTACATCTGCTCCCCTCAGCAACAGTCAGAAAACTAGCCATTGCAGGTGAATTTGGTAGTTCCGTCATGCAAAGTCTGGTACTACTAATCATCGAAGTACCGCAGCACTCGTGCGAACTGCCGATTTCCTTGGGAATGAAAGACTTCACACAGGTGCCTCTCTGGAAAAAATGTACCGCTACAAAAACTAGACGTTTCACAAATCGGAAGTGCCACTCACAGAGAGCTGGTAGTACCGCTCGCTGCTCAGACCGCTCACACAGAGCGATCGGACTGCTCACACATAGTCGGTCGAAAGTACCGATCATCGACTACACTGGTCCCTGACCATGTCAGATGGTTTGACCACTCAGGTCTCCGACCACGTTGTCCGGTTCGACCACACAGGTCTCGACCACGTTATTTGGATCGGGCACACGAGTCTTCGAATACACTGGTCTCTGACAACATTGATTTCGACCACTCAGGTCTCGATTACATCGACCATGTTGATTTTCGACCATGTCAATCTTCCATCACACAGATCTTCGACCACCACGTCGATCTTTGACCAAGTTGAATCAATCACGTCAGTTCAACCACGAGGTCTCGACCACGTCGGTTCGACCACGCTAGTCTTCGATCACACAGATCTCAACCATGTCAGATCCGACCATCTTGATTCGATCACGCTAGTCTTCGATCACACCGATCTTGACCACATCGATTTTGACCACACTGGTTTCGATCATACGGATCTCGACCTTGTCGGTTCCGACCACATCAGTTAGACCACATCAATCTTTGACCACACAAGTCATTCGACCACCCACAGACGCGGTAGTTCCGTGATTACAACATCGGTAGTTCCGATTAGCGGTAGTACCACAGAATAACTGCGGTAGTTCTGATTTCCTTGAAAAGTGCATATACTTCAATAGATTTTGCAAAACACATTTGCAAACTATAATACCATGCACACAAAGATTATCCATGGTTCCCAACCAGTTGCAAACAACATTTGCATACTTTTAGAATCATGACATAATGATTATATATATATGAGCTTCAACTATTTGCAAAACACATTTACAAATATAAGCCTCATAGTACCAAGAATGAAAACATGAACTTCAAACACTTGTAAAATATATTTGCAATGTATAATCGTATGTTACAAGGATTCAACACATGAGGTTCAAGTATTTACAAAAACACATTTACAAATACAAGCATAATGCCAAGGAGAGCTAGAAGAGATGAAGTTGAGCTATCAACATATGATGAAACGCAAGCTACTAGACATGACCCCTCTTAATAGTACATCAATCTATTCTAGCAATTCAGTCCTCCAACCAAACACCAAGACCGGTAAAAGACTAGAAACACATTCTTAGCCCTAACTAGTCATACCTTTGCCTTGCGCATCCCCTTTAAGTTTGATGACTCACATCTACACTTCAAATCCGGGTCATCATCTTTACATGCATCAACATATGATGCATCCTTCACTTGACCTCCATCAATACATGATGAGTCTTCACTTGACTTAATGATCAACACATGATCATCTCCTCTTGGATATGCATCAACTCATAATGCATCTTCTTCTTGACTTAATGATCTTCAACATATGAAGTCATCCTGAGTCTTCCTCATTTGTGGAACTTAACCTATTCATCCAACTCACGGAAAATGTTAGTCCACAAAACAATTGTCATCAATTACCAAACTTTACCATTAACATATAACGGTGGGACTAGATTCTACAATCTTTTCTTTTTGGTAATTCATGATAATCTCAACAAATAATGAGATAGAAATTGAATTACGAGTATACAACATGTACACAACACTTGTATACTCTAGGGTACGCTTTTAAAGCAAAACTTACTTATCCGGTTGTTATTAATCATCCAAGCATTAACACATAATGGAAGAACTAGATGATAACCCGATTATGAGTATATATGAACTACACAAGCTATATATACTCAAGGGATGTGTTTGAAAGTAAAGATCCTTAATATGTGGAAGTGGAATATGGATCAATACTAATGAAATCACAAAACATAGAGTGAACTCATCCTAAATGTGTGTATACAAGAATGTATTATAAAAGCATAGACACATATTCAAGTCTGACTTATTTGGTGAAGTTCATTCTATATTTTGGATTCGAAGAATGTAATAAGATAAGAATGTGATATTGAATGCATATCTCATAAGTTTTTCACCTTTTCATCCAAATGAGACTAAACAATATCATAATCAATAAACATACTGGTCTCCCAATTGTATTTGTCATTATCACCAAAACTAACTTAATAGAGTTTGAACTTATAACTAGTGATAAGTCTGTATCTAAGCACTAGGCTTAATTTTGCTTAGATACTCAGGGGCATTAAATTTACCCTAACATCATTTCAAACATGAATATTTTGGTTTGGGTAGTCACTAGTGGAAACTAACTAATATGTTGTAACTCGGTTCTCCAAAAATCCTAAAACTTGCTAAAATATTTGGATGGATGGTAAGAGTGGCTGGTACAACTAAGGCACGAAATGTGTGGATTGGGCTAGAACTGCCCATATAATCCTAATGACTTAATCTTGTAACCCCTTCCTAATTTAAATTAGTACAATCACAAGTCTATAATGGGTACGACCTATCGAACTAATTTACATCAAACCAGTATGGGTTGCGTCATTCGGTGGAGGCCACCACCCTCTTCGAAGTCATGGCAAGGGGGCAGTGCATACGTCGGGTGGCACATAGGACAAGTGCAAGCCCAAGTCGAGGACGAAGTCCAAACGGCCTCCAAGTCACACTGTCCATTAAAGTTCGAGAGGCGAATCAAGTCCGGACAAGCACCGCGAGTCTACTCGAGTGCATCTGGACACAATCCGGAGCGGTGTGGAGTGACCCGGAGGTGGTCTGGAAATGAGCTTAACTCGAAGGGGGTTCAAAGCAACGCAGAGTGACTCGGGGAGGAGGGAGGGGGGTCTAGAGAAGCTTGACCCGGAGAAGGTATAGAGTAGGTGTGGAGTGACCCAGAAGGGGTCTAGAGGAGCTTGACCCAAAGGAAGTCCGGAGGCACAGTAGTCCAGAGGGCATCCGGAGGAGGGCCAGAGGCATGGCGGTCTAGAGGGCATTCGGAGGAGGCACATGGGGTGGAGGGGGCCCAGAGGCATGGGGGAGGTGGCCCAGGGGCTTGGCATGGAGGCAATCTGGGAGCACATCTTGAAGGCGTCCGGGCGCATGATCTAAACACGGTCCAGAGCGGTGGCACCCCGATGGGGCCTAGACCTGCTCAAGGTGGCCAAGCAACCGAAGCATAGGTACAGGGCAAGTGATCTGGGGTGCAGGAGCGGAGCGAAGAAAACGAGACGAGCACAAGGGGTAGGGGCATGATGGTCGGGGTGAAAAGTGGAGAGGATTGAACTAGTGGGGATGAATTATTTAAAGACAAGGGGTGGTCTGTGGTGGACTGAGTCCACCCAGCTCCCCACGGGGTCTCGTGCACTTGGCCCGGGTTGAGGCTTTGCACAATGCACGCCCGGCTGGCGGCACAGTGCCCATCTGGTCCATGGCGCAATAAAGCTCCTCATGGTGCATGCTATCCTTGGGCCAACCCCGTGTCAAGCCAAGATCGTGTCATTCCCAAGAAAAAAGGTTTGACACTGGCTTGGCTCAAGCCAGCCTCAATGGCGTTGACTCGACCAAGCCCTGCTTCAGTGGCCGAACAAACAGTGATCTACCACCCGAAATCCACACAAGAATAAGATATTTTAACATTCCAGAGTGTCTTGTAGGTTATCAGGAGAGCCGCTTGAGGCCGCACGCCGACCCCTTTTACCAATCGGTGCGCCAGCCCAGGCGGACGATCGACGACTACCCGGATCGGCGAGGGGCTACTATTGGGGAGGTCCCCGCGCTACTTCAGGTCTTGGTCAACTTCAGCCTGGCAAGGTGCGCCGATGTGCGCCATTATAACCGCGGCTTGATGTGGCACCTTGGGGGACCCACCCCAAACGAGGTCCGAGGGCCAACCTCGGACAAAGTCTGAAGGTCAAACTCGGCAATGAGTGACACATCAAAGAACCCACCCCTGGAGATGATGTCTAGGAGCCAACCCAACCTCGGCAAGACATGATACTTTGGACGTCGGCCACGTCAAGTGGGAGGCCGAGGGGAGTTCAACCTAAGCCCAAAGGCCCACCTGATGTAATGGATGAAACTACTTTTAAGAATAAGTTAGACCCAGAGCGGACTTATAACTTCACGTGCCTCTCTCACCTACTCTATAAATAGGATCTCTTATAAATGAGGAAAGAGAGGCCACTTGTATCACTCAATACACATGCAATACGCTAGTAGAGTTGCTCATGTGTGTTTCTTGTTGAGTTCCCTGTGCACCGTTTCGGTCTGCGAATCCATCCGAGTGTGCTCACAAGTTCATTGTCTGATTTCGTACCGACCACACATTCCTATATCCTTCTTTGGACCAGAGAATAGGAAGAGGAGCAAAAACTTTTTAATCACTTGTTTAATACTTGTAATGCAGGAATTTGATCGCGTCCTGATACAGAATAGAAACATAGGAGGTTTGGTGCTGGACAAACCTTTGTTTTTCCTTTTCATACTGCTGCCTGTAACTCTGCATAGCTAATCTCTAATTTTTCCCCCTCTGCGCACAAAGTTCTCATTTGTGTCTGCAACTATAGCTGATATGCTTGTGTCTGCTATTACAGTTTGTGTGCCGGACAGACCAAAAATAAATTTGGAGACATCAATTGCTGGACATGTGCAAGGCTATTCAGTGCAATAGTAGTTGTGCATATTTGGATTTTTGGTTTGCACACTCGCAATTAGAAAGCATCGAGCTATAGGCCCTGTTTTTTAAGCTTCTAAAAGCTGCTTTTCAGCTTTCTACAGTAACTAGCTTTTAAACGAAGTATCTTTGCAAAATAGGATCTACTAATTAATTATAGTATATACTATACCGACTTCATTTATATCTGTAAAAACCGCACGTGAGTTTCTATTACTCTATAATTTCTCGTACAAACAGTTCAAAAGTCATAAGCCTCAACCAAAAGCCATAAGCCGCAGTCAAAAAGTCAAAAACCACAAGCAGCAGCCAAAAGCTATAAACAATTTCTTGTACTTCAGTGGATATTGTCCGAGCAATATTTCCTGTGAAATTTTATTTTCTGGGTGGAGACTAAAAAGTAAAAAAGAGGATAGAACGGTTAAACACCTTCGTATGGTAATGATGCGTACAATTTGCCCAGGAAAATTCATAGAAAGGGTTCACTGGCTCAGCTAGTCGTACTCGGCAAATATAAATGGCAATTTTTTTATATGCCTATTGAACTGTTAAATATACATGGGTACTAAGGAAAAGAGAATATTCAAGTTCAGTAATAGAAGCACTAAACACAAACTGTGACCAAGAAGACCATCTGACCATAAGGTCATGAATTCTTGCTACTCAGTTCCAGTAGATTCCACCATATCTTTACAGAAAGTATGAATTGCATAAATTATGGTAATCCAGTTAGTGCTACTATCCGCTTACTCATCGGATTTATTAAGAAACTAAAAAAAACTTTGATTTCCCCATCCATATCTCTGATATCAAGTGTGCTTCTATCCAAGAAGGTTTATTAGACATAACAGCAATTGCAACATGGTAAGATTTCAGACCATCTTACCAATGAAATAACAGTAAATCACCGAGAGAAAAGCATGCAACCTCAGGTTACATCATCTGCAGTTCAGTAAATCACCATCACACATGTCAAAACACACACACACACACACAAAAGTCTATTTTAGAAACCGTAGCCCTGTAATAAACCGAAAATGAGGTACTGAAGCTCACATATACATAATACCCACTAGGCCACTAAAAGGGAGAGAACACTGATGCTTAGATAATTAGCTACCATGCATTCCAATATACTAAGCAAATTAAACCTCTATACAACAAAGTTGCATAGCTAATGACAATAACTCCTCAAGGATGATCCCCTTCCATGTTTCCAAAAACAATTGACTTAGAAACATCATGGAGATCATTAACTCAAGCATGAGGGTAGTTCTTTTCTTTTTCAAGTAGCTAATCCCTAAAGGAATGGATCACGCTATTTCTGGAGAATCTTTACTGAATTGAGCAGGGTCTGATTACAATAAGGGTAACTGACCAAAATAACATAAGGAAAAAGATGCATCATCACAACTCCAGCAATAATTCCAGTCAACATAGTTCAGTTCAATTGGAAGCTTCGCAACTTTGGAGATGTCCTGTAATGATGTCTCTCATCACTTTGCCATTGGGATCCACTTGTTGGCAGTTCTCTTCATTATAACCAGTATCATGATGCTCTGGAAGTTGAACATCTGGAAGCAGTTCGTCTTTGCAATCTATAATTATATTGTGAAGCAGGCAGCAGACAAGAATTATACTCGGCAACTTGTGCTTATCAGGCCTCCACATGACTTTGTGCAAGATTCTCCAGGAGCCCTTCAGCCGTGCCAACGCTCTTGTTCCAAGCATCCTTGCAGCTTTTTGCCGAGCATTAAAGTTGACCATTGGGGCAGCCAGATTTTTCCCTTCATATGGAGTCATAAGCCATGGCAGTAGAGGATAACACACGTCACCAGCAATGAATTCCCTGATTTCTGCATTCTCAACTGAAACTTTGACAGGACCATCCAAGCGTTTCCCAGCTCCGCAGAGCTTGAAAAAACTAGAGCATTTCAACAATCGTGAAAACGTCATGCTGCCAGGCCATCCGGTGACAATATCAATAAACCTCATCTCATCATCAGCAATCCCTTGTAGGAACATGCTGTAGTTCTTCGCCGGGTCGCACCAATCTTCAGATGACTCCACAGCAGGAAGCGTCATGATTATGTGGGTGGCATCAATGGCACCACAGCAATTCGGCAGACCAGACACAGCCTCAAACTTAGCTTTGATCTCCTCCATTCTCTCCTGGCCCGGCCACACCAGATGATGCCGAGCCCTCTCTTCCATGGACTCGATAAACCTCCACGTCACTTGTGAAACAGTAGACTGCCCCACACCAAAAGCAGCTCCCACCGACACCTGCGAATCACCGGATGACAGCCTCCTCATGGCAATCGCCACTTGCTTCTCCACACTGAGCAGCCTCCCCTCAATATTGATCAGCCCAGACGGTGGCCTCGAGATCAGATCCTCCCTTACAATCGAGCAGATGTAGTCGAAGGTCTTCCTCGAAGTCCTGAAGAAGTACCTGAACGCCTCCCCCTCATCTGAAGGCGCACTGAGACCTGCCCATTAAAGTGAATCAAAACTAAAAATTCTATCACACAGTCAGGCCAAGATTCACCTCATAATAGCATCACACGGAAAGGCACGATTCCACACCAAATCAACCGAAAAGATTCCGCCTTCCATCAAGAACACGGCTGTCCACCCCAAATCTTGGGAGAATACACACACAAGCACAACAAATTGGCCGTCGATTGGATAGAATTTGCGGGAATGCAGCAGGCAGGGGCAAGAAATCAAGAAACGGCGAGTGGGGGTGGGAGAGGAAGTGGGGGGGATCAGAGAGGTGTACATACCTGACTCGGCGTGCTTGTGGAGGAAGGCGTACCACCACTCGGTGTCGAGGCCGCGGAGCTCCGGCGGGAGCGGCGGCGGCGCGCCCCCGGACTTGGCGCTCTTGAGCTTGCCGGAGTCCTTGGCCTTGCGCTTCCCCTTCTTAGACTTCTTCATCGGCGCCATCTTCCGGCCCCTCTCGCCCTCCGCCGTCTTCCCCTCTCTCTTGCTGTCAGTCTGCATTTTCTCCTCCCTGCCACGGGCAACCCATTTAATCCTGCCAGCAGCAGCAATGCTTCTCACTGGTGAATTATTTTTTTCTTTAAGATCGTCCAACGACTGACTGACAAGTGGGACCATGAGTGTAGGTCCACTTGTTAATGACTGATTTGTAAAGAAATTTGTTTTGTGCTCGTACCTGTCGTTGTATCTATCCTTCTATTTTTTTTTTAATTTTTTGATATCGGTGGCAATTATTACGGAAATCCTACCTTTGGTGCTAGCCTAGCTGGCTATGAAGCCATTACAATTTACACCAGCCATGATGAGCCGTTTCAGGTGGTGATCGGTTCGGCTAAAAAGCTCATGGTTTATGGCTAAAAACACTGTAGCTGGCTGAAAAAAGCACTGTAACTGATAAAGGCTTATTTAGCATAATTAAATTTAAAAAATTTAAAAATATAAAAAATATGTTAGCCCATTACGTATAATACAAACAAATACGGGAAAAAAAAGAACCGGCAAAAAAGCTCAACAAAAAGCCAAAAGTTCAAAAAAAGACGAAACTTATGAATAGTGAAAAATAAGCCAGAAGCCAGAAGCCGAAGCCGAGTTGATCAGGGAGTCAGTATGTTCTTGTGTGTACCGTTGGCATTTGGCATTACAATTTACACGACCCATGAGCCGTTGGATATGTTCTTGTGTGTACCGTTTGATATATTTGAAGGGTACAATCGGCATTAGTTGAATATAGATTGTATAATGGGTGTGTGACATTCCATAAATAAAACTGACATTTGCTAGTTTATAGATCTATTCTTTTTAGCTTGCAAAAATTATTTTTCAGCTTCTTTACGGTAACTAGCTTTCAAATTGAGAGTCTTTTCAAGATATGGTATATAAGTTAATTGTAGTATATATTGTAGCGACTTCATTTACATCGGTCAAAACCGCACACAAGTTATTTGTGTCTCGATATTCTCTTACGAACAGCCATAAGCCGAAGCAAGAAAACCCCTACAGACGACAATGAGCTCCTTTCCTCACACATGCGTCTTGGAGCCGTTGGATTGCATATGGGGTGGTCCTGGATCGTCGTTTGTATCAAACCCATCACTTATCCCTTCCTGCCCATTTCCCTTCCCATCCTCCATTCCCCTCCCGCTCCGCGCATGGCTTGTCGCCGCCATGCCTCTCCACACCGCAAGCGTGCCTGTGAGAGCCAGCACCCATGGGGGACCAAGGAGAGAAAGGTGTCTACTACTTGGCGCTCCCGGTGGCAATGGCTGCCAGTGTCTTAGCCACAAGCGTATCGTTGCGATCGGGGAGTACACAGTTTTGAAAGTTTGAGATCTTGAAATTGAAAAGTTTGATTTATTTTTGAGTTGATTTGAGTTCAAAGTTCGGGGAATTTTAAATTGAGACTTTTCCAGATATGATTTGAAAGCTTTTTCAATTTTTAGTCAAACGTTTTCAGCCCCGATTTGAAAGTTTTTTTTTCAATTTTTGAATTGAAAGTTTTCTATATTGAGTGGGGGAATGAGGGAGTCGAGAGGGAGAGGGCATCAAAGGTAGGAAAGGAAGGGGCATCCGTGAGTTGTGCATATCACAAACACGTGTGAATTAGATGTACTAAATAGAAGTTACAATAACATCAAAAATAAGATAGAGCCTAGTATATGAGCATGCACAAGTTTTTTGGCATAATTCTTACTTAGTGCTCTCGAGCTTTGCAAAGTCCTTGGTCTCCCCTTCTTGGATTTCTTCATTTGTGGCATCTTCTAACCCTCCTCTCTCTTCTTCCTCTTCCTTCTTTTTGATGTGGGTTTTTCTAAGACCACGTGAAAGTCACCATATGTTTGTGATGAATATTTGACTGTGCTTATACTTCGATGTCGAAGTTTGAGTCTAATTTTGAGTGATTATAATTGTTCCTTATTGCTTTTTGTTGCTGACGGTATGATAGGTATTGGGGGCATGATCATACTGGCTAGGAGCGATTTGACCAGCCTAGGGCTAGCGGTCAAACCGGTGGTGGAGCGGCGGTTAGACCGGCATGGAAGCCGTGGTCTAATCGGTTTGGAGTAGTAGTATGGCTTGTAGATGGTGGTAGCTATTTTTTAGATAGGTCTTCGGCGAGTTGCAAACCGATTATCTGTATATGGTGTGCTAATTGCACCTGTGCATTTCAAGTGGTGACGGTCCTCGGAGCAGACGTATAAGCAACACGGACTAAGTTGTTTGTGTTGTATGCCATAGAACTTGGGCATTTCAAGTGGTGATGGCATCTAGATAAGGCGTACGATCTTAGTAATGAGGTAGTGGGCATCACATCATGAAGATTGCTTTGAAGAGAAGCATCGTGGAGTTCGATGGGTGGCAATTGAAAAAATTATCCAATATCGGTTGGAGTAGCATTTTGCAAACCTGCGGTAGTGGTCTAAGTGGTTTAGATCATGCCTTCGAGGATGGAGCATTGTATTGGGCTATTGGAGCCATGTGAAGTTGCACTTTACAAAGTGTGTTAGGTGTAAAACATGATTCTGTATGGGTTACGACTTACTAGGTTCCCAATTTGTAAGTGGATGAATCCACTAAGGGTTGCTAGTGTTAGGATTTGGTGTGAGGAGAGTGATGCGATGGTTGGTCCCGATCTTCCGGTGAGGGATAACTAACGATTTGTGGAGGATGACTTTGACGATAATGGCTACCAACCGAATGTGTTTGGGACAATAAGCAATCACTAACCACACTCCGAATGGTTATCAACCATGTCAAGAACACGGCAGACCTAATCACGAAGATCGATTTCCGCAATGTAACCATAGAATGAAGAAAGAACAAAGTAAAAGCAACCTGAATTATAAATAGGAATTAAAGCACCAAAAATAGTTGCGAGGTTTAGAAACACACTTCCGTATGTCTAACTGACACTAGAGAATATGTGGATGTTGCACACGGAGGCTAATAAGCAAAAAAAACTAAACCTAAACCCTAAAAGTGGTATCCCTAGCCCTATTTGAGGGGCTAGAGACGTGGGGATCACATCCATGAGGGAGGGGGAATATCCCACTTTAACTCCCTAGTTGGGCTTAAACTGATACAAGGCTCAGGGCCAGGTTTGGAACTGATTCAAAATTGTTTCATAGATTGCGACATGCTTAGGTAGAGTTTTGAGGTGGGACTATAACCATTGGAAAGAGGATATCATAAACTTTCCAACAAGTCTAAAATCACCTCATTGGACTCTGTATGCATCTTCTATGCTCGTTTGAAATCAGCATTGTCTTTAGAGGTCGAATTGGATTTTAGAACATGCCCAGATTTCACCCTTGGTTATCCTCGCCTCAAAGTGACATGGTGATCTTCAATGTTCATCGCAAGTGCATCTGTGACTCCATATGCCTCTCCTTAGTCCTTGCACATGTTCCTAAGGACAATTACATCACATGCATCAGACATCAACCTATTCTCAGAAGCTGAATTATACAATCCTAAGAACAAGCTCACCTGATAATTGAATTGTCGTATATGTGTCCTAGTCATAGGACCATGTGTAGCATATATATAGCAATTAGAGGAATGTTGTTTGTGTCCAAGAAGTGATGTCCTCATCATCCTTCCCCTGTTTAATTGGAGTTGTTCTTGACTCAAGCTCATCTTCCTCTCCTAAGTATGACTTCAAATTAGCAATGTTGAATGTAGGACTTGCTTCAAATTCTGTAGGCAAATCAAGCTTGTATGCATTATCATTTATCTTTTCAAGAACTTTAAAAGGACCATTAGCTCTAGGTATCAATTTAGACTTTCTCAAATCAAGAAACCTATCTATTCTCAAATGCAACCAAATAAGATCACCAGGTTGAAATGTTAATTCTTTTCCACCCTGACGACTAGCAAGTTGATATTCCTCATTCATAAGTTCTATTGTTTTTATAGTGGTTTCATGCATTTTAAGAACAAATTCAGCACATTTCTTAGCATCAAAATTAACTTTTTCAGAAGATGGTAGAGATAATAAATCAATAGGAGCACAAGGGTTAAAGCCATATACCACTTGGAAAGAGCTCATCTTTGTAGTTGAATGCAACGAACGGTTGTAAGCAAATTCTATGTGAGGTAGACATTCTTCCCATATCTTCAAATTCTCCTTCAAAATAGCCTTCAACATTGTAGACAGTGTGCAGTTCACAACTTCAGTTTTTCCATTAGTTTAGGAATAACAAGTAGTATAAAATAGCAATTCCGTCCCCAACTTCCCCATAAAGTCCTCCAAAAGTGGCTCAAGAATTTAGCATCACAATATGAAACAATCCCTCTAATTGGTGGTAGTCCCTGGGGCACCTTAGAAGGAAACACATTCTCAAATTTCTGCAAAAAGTCAGCAGAAGGCAAAGAGCAGGCAAATCCTTCAATGAAAACAATGCCTCTTTGCAAACCAAAGTTTAGCAACCAGAATTACTCACTTCCATCTCACAAACATCAGATTTTGTAGCTAACAAAATAGCAACTTTCAACTTAATTTCAGCTTTCTTAGAACTAGAACTAGGTTCTTCCTTTTTAGTTGAAACAAATCCTTTGGGTACAACCTGCTTTTCATTTTTAGAATTAGCCTGCTTTTGCTTTTCAGATCTATCTAACTCATCTTTTAAACTTGCAGCAGGAGTCATAGGAAGCAAAGTGATTTTCTTGTTTTTGAAAATGAGAGTATATTGATTAGTTCTACCTTGATGTAAAATATCTCTATCAAATTATCAAGGCCTACCTAATAGAAAAGAGCAAGCTTACATAGTCACAACATCACAATCAGCGTAATCATGATATGAATCAAGTGAAAAGTGTACTCTCACCATCTGTGACACCTTCATGTTACTACAAAAATTGAACCACTGAATGTAATAAGGTCGTGGATGAGGGCGTGGGGTAAAACCAAGCTTCTTGACCATGTTCATGCTTGAGATTTTGGTGAACTATGAAAATCTTCTAAGTTAATTACTTATGATGCTACACTAATGAACAATATTTTTCAAAGATATATGCAAGTTTTATAACATAGAGATGTGTTTTTGTGGAAGATTTTGGTGAACTATGAAAATCATGTGTTTTCCTCACTTGACAACTATTCTACTTTGTATTAATTAAATTATACAATATGGTTCTTCACTCTATTTTACCCTAAAGGGTAAATTTTTTCAGAATAAAAAGGTCCTTTAGACAAGTAGAATATGTTAGTAATATACCATAGAGACAATCATGGAGATAATTGTATCACTTCTATGTTTATGATATTTTTAATAATATGTTATTTTGTTCCTTGAATAAATGTCTTTCATATTGATCAACAAGTATGTGACTTGTTCAGGGAATTCTTTATTCATGATGCTATTCTAAATTATTCCTGATCTTATATCATTATGTGGAACAATTATGATTTACACATCAACACATGTATTGATTGATGATCATATTTCATGGATCAAGGATATGGGATATAAAATTAATAATGTGGACATATGTTAAAGAGAATGATATTGGATTGACCCACTACGAGACACTATGGAAATTGTTATATTCTTAAGCGTCATCGGTTGGTTTCATGCGTAGTATATGTAGGATCCTTAGACCTGAGATCATCATTGTTTTGTACATATGTAATAGTTTACTTAAGGGTTGTCAAACACTACTCCGTGACTGGGTGATCATAAAGGTAGCTTTTCGATTTATTATGAAACATGCGAAAAAAATATGAGGAATCAAAATGGAATTTGCCCCTCCTATATAATAGGAGAGATATCTCCGGGCCCCTCAATGTGGTTGGATTAAGAAAGTGCATAGCCATATCGAATGTGGTTGAGGAGTCAATCACAACTGAGTAATCCATTACAGATTCAAGTGAAGAATTGAGCTATCATAAGATGACACACTTCTCGCGTTGAGTTCGATCTAGTATCATGAGGCAAAGGGATCAGTATATAAGCATTATATATGTTCGTCTGATATGATTTTTATGTATGTTTGGGAGTTATTATGTCCTGTTAGGGACCGCTACCGACTTGTGGACCAGAGAGAAGTTTTGACCCATGGCCATATATATATGAACCATAGGGGTTACACGCTTAATGGGCTGAAACGATAAGTGTTCGGATGATAGTCTCCAAGTGGGACACAATATCTACTCATATCGCATAACAATTCGATTGGAGGCTATATAAAGAGAGGTGCAGGGCTGAGGGAGGTATCCCGAAACACACCCATCGAAACATTAACCAGCACCTCTCATTACCCCTGCCGTGCACACTGGTAGAGGCGTGTGGACCTCAGCAAAGGCGCTGTTACGACTGCAGCACTGATCGAGACGATCGCGAGCAGAATACGATTGGCCAGAGGACGATCAACTATTTCCGTTGAATCGGCTGTTTCAACTCTACTTCTGCTGCATTGCACGTCTAATGATAACAATCTATAATCTCTTACTCACATGGCTTTCTGGTTTATGCGGTAGAAAATTTTAATCTGCGTTAGTGTAGCCTATCCATGTCCCAACAAAATCTAGTCAAAAGAATTTGCAGATACATTGGTGATATTTCAGTTTTTTAAGAAGTAATATTTCTTCTCAAAGTTTTTGCATAGGCATAGTTCCATATTTATCTTTAGTTATTGACCAATACCATTCTGCATACAAAGCATGCACATGGATTTAGGGTTGGTCGGTGATCAGGCATAATGCATGTCAGACATTGGTTTATTACTCGGAAAGTCTATGTTCTTTTGCCTTTTGTTTTCTTTCATGCAGGCAAGGTACATGCATAATATCCTACAAGCATTGAAGATTCTGATCGATGTTCGCAAGTTGGATAATGCAAAATAAAATCACAGTGATCGGTTGGGCTTAAGCTTCTGACTTCCAGCTTATTTTTCACTATTCATAAATTTCATCTTTTTCTGAACTTTTGGCTTTTTGTTGAGTTTTTTGCCGGTTCTTTTTTTTCCCGTATTTGTTTGTATTATACGTAATGGGCTAACATATTTTTTATATTTTTAAATTT
Source organism: Dendrocalamus sinicus (assembly GCA_036346575.1). Taxonomy (NCBI): domain Eukaryota; kingdom Viridiplantae; phylum Streptophyta; class Magnoliopsida; order Poales; family Poaceae; genus Dendrocalamus; species Dendrocalamus sinicus. The sequence goes on along the minus strand of CM070659.1, from coordinate 27,631,410 downwards.
TTTTAAATTTAATTATGCTAAATAAGCCTCTGTCAATTACAGTGTTTTTTCAGCTAGCTACATTATTTTCAGCCATAAACCATGAGCTTTTAAGCCGAACTGATCACCACCCATAATTGCAAATGATCTTTGTTGCTATATCGTATAAAATCGTTGGTCATAAATCATAACCACAAACATATTACTGTTATCTAACTCGTTGATCAACTGGATACTTGTGAGAATTGAAGCACGGACCATTTTAACTGGATCAGAGTGAGAATTGAAGCACGGACCATTTTAACTGGATCAGAGTGCGACAGTTGAATCTAAAATAACATGATCGGGTATAAATTGTAAAATTTATGAAGTGGTCATCTGATCCTACCATTGTTCACACACCCAGAGATCCAAACACAACCGAAAGCACACCAAATACCTTTGTTGTCGGATGTTGCTTTCAGTCAAACCTCACTCAAAAAGGAGAACAGAGGGAAAAGATTCAAGTCTCCAAAGATTTATGCGAAAATCAACAATATTCATTTTTTTAATGGTCACTGCTAGTGGGACTCCCTGAAATTCCATGGGTTACCAGGGCCCCACCTGCAGTTACGGTTATCGGTTATGAATAGATTTTCGTAGAATTCTTAACGAAAGGATAAATTTTGTGCCAGATTCCAGCTGACATGGGCATCCCAAGCCAACCCTTAACTGAAGAAACAACAGCATATGAAAGAACATTTCTCAGCACAGGATCAGCAACTGAGTTGAACGAGCAGCAAGACTGCAACATTGCTCAAGGTCATCTGTTCTGATTACAACAAAAATAGGGGCAAATCCCGGCTAGTTTTGATCGTACCCATCGTACGTCCATTCAGACCAAAACAAATAAACTACACGAATAATGATTGCACACTTATGGGCAAGACTTGTTCTTTTGAATTACGGCTTATTAGTTTAACGAATAGTGGTTGTTGAGAGAAGCCGTTTAAAAGCCAAAAAGAACAGGACAATATCTGCTAATACTTAGGCTGAAATTTAGGTTCAGGGCTTCAGCTTTACTGCTGCGTCAGGTGCATCACCGATCCTTTTACCAAAAAGTACCTCTTGATAGCGGCGTTGGCTGCTGCGGAATGCTTTCTCACCTCTGAAAGACGAATTAGGATGAATCAGTAAATGATTGTTACAAACCAAGAACGAAAGAAAACTAAACTATATGTGATAAGTAACAGTTTCAAATTTTGTTTTGCAGATATACTACTACTGTAGTACTGGTAGGTGTATGCTCTTTGTCCTAATGAACACAGGACATGTACTGAATGTAGAATACAAGTCAGGATCACAGATGTAATTTATGCTGATCAGTTGATGAAAATCGCTATCCTCCAAGACAAACTTGCACTGAGACATGAATTTTTTGTTGGAAGAAAGTTCAAAAGAACACAAATGATTAACCCAATGCATCCCAGAACTCAATAATTAGCACACAACTGTGGTAGATATCTATGGTCCATCTCATTCTCACCAGGGATCCTGAATTCAAGGAGACGGCGTCACCGTTCATAGAAAAATTCCGGACTGGCAACAAATGACTAACAAAGATTGGGGGACCCCAGATTTACAATGTCTATTAATGTTATGTTAAGGACCACAAGAAAAGGTCGGTATTTAATCCATTTTCTGCAACCTGAGATCAATTGTTGTCACTCGTAGGCTCACAATGACAGCAATGCAGCATCAAATACTTTACAGGCTACTTACTGCAAACTGTGCCTAAACTATTTACAGAAACCATGTTGCTTTCAGGCAAATGAAAATGAAATCTTATTGGTGTGGCTGACGATAGACCATGTACAATGCGATTGCAGCCAAAGATGTCGCTTTACGCTAAGTAGGTTGACAATAAAGTATGACCATGATCTTATCTTGTACTTAAAAGCGTTTCCATTATCTCTGAACATTAGTTACATGGAACAAATTAAGACACCTAAACCACTAGTCAGAAAACTACGAGTAATTACGCGTTCAGTGCTGACCAAATGGACAAAATTTATCTGACTAATCATCTGAGCTATGAACAACACTCCCACAAATCTTGGCAGATATCAAAGCTTAGCAATAACAAGTGAATTAATCATACACAGGAATAAAATTTGGCGTGCAAACTGAAAATCATCAGAATTCAGAGTCTTTTCTTTACCTATGCTGCAAGAAGAGAGCATCCTTGCCTTGCCCCACTCTCTTCTTGCACCCATAGCAAGGGCTCTAATGACAGTAACCATCGCCGCCGCAGCAGCTCTCGACGACGCGGTCCTCGAATATGTGGGTCATCTTGGGGTTGGTCCCCCGGGCGATGACGCAGGTGTAGTCCTCGGCGAGCTCCACGTCGCTCTGCGCAGGCCTCGCCGACGACGACAGCGGCGACCGCTGCACCGGGGAGAGCAGCGCTAGCTGGGAGTCCCTGTTCTTAACGCCGAACTCGATCGGCGAGCTCGGTGGCAGCAGGTCCCCGCCGAACCCCTTCTTGGGAGGAGGCAGCTGCACCCTGAGGCGCAGCACCCTGCTATTCTTGCAATACTCCCGCTCGGCCTCGCCGGCGACAAGCACGCCTGCGAGGCCGGTGACCGGGCTGCCGACGCCGCAGGAACGGGAGGAACCGGCGCCATTTGCGGGGTTTCTTGGGCTGGAGCACGGCGGGCTTTTGGACTGCTCGAGCATGGAGGTGAGGCTCATGGGGACCTCCATGGAGAAGAGGCTTCTTGGCGAGAGGCTTGGGAGCGACCTCGGGGACAGCAGCAGAGAGGAAGGCCTGCCGTCATCGCTGTGCCTGGTGAGCTTGCAGCTGGTGAGAGGTGAGGGTGCTTGGGGGTCACGCCCCATTAGGCCTGCCCCTGGCTTGCTCCCAACTGCAGCTGCTCCTGATCCAGATGATGTCTTCTTATTCAGCATTGCAGCTGATTAACAATCCAGCAATGTAATTGAATCTTAGTATGATCTGATCTAATCTATTGCAAATTAAGTCTGCATGTGGCAAGAATGATTGATCGATTAGTGTGATCAGTTGGAGCACACAAGAACAGTATTGCAAGAAATGGACTCACGAAAGGAAGCTTTAGTTTCAGACTCAGGTTGGGAAGGAGTCCAAGAAGCGAAGAAACAGACCAAAGAATGATCAGGATTGATTAACAATCAGCTAAACCCATGAAAATCAAGCATTGCCATAAAAAAGAGTACTGGAACAAAATCAAGCCCAAGGTGTTAGCTAAAGATTAACCCCAAGTTGGGTATTTGATCATAAGAGCCTGTGGTTAAGAGAAGCTAGCATGCAAAATTTGGTCTTCCATAACGAGGGTAAAGAACATATTCCTTAAGCAAAAGAGCAAGAAGGTGTGTTCAGCCAGGAGAATAATATCACAGATATTGCTGTCTGCTCATCTCTCCCTCCCTCTCTCTCTCTCTCTCTCTGTGCTGAGCTCGAGCTC